>JAGMVL010002031.1:1236436-2472873 GCA_019202695.1 Populus x sibirica
ATGGTTTAACATTTTATCTAGCTTTAGCAAGATCTAAATGCCCTGATAAAGAATGTTTGCACAATAACCAGTAGGATATAACACCCCAAGAAACAAGAATCAGATAATGTGTATAATGTCATATAAAATTCAGAGTCGCAAATACAAAGCAAGTATTAACAATGAGATGAACAGGCACTGAGAAATAAGCCATTGTAACAGATACACCGAGAATGAATGTTTTACATAATCATCCATCAAATTCAAAACCCAGCAGGCATTAGACATGATTGCACAGTTATTACACAGCAGCAAGGTGATGATCAAACTAAACTAATGTACCATTTTCATTAAAAAGACAGTTCCTAAGGTTAATTCAACTCTAAGAAACACTTCTCCTTAACGGGATTGAACTTTGAAAACAAGTAAAAAGTTCACTGTTAGATATTATGAATCAAATGTCCATTCCCTCATAGCATATATAGAGAATCACAACCTTGGTTCAAAAGTTGTGAGTTTGTACGTGATACATAGCTTTCACAAAGAAGAAACAAGAGAACAGTCTGCAATTTAACCGATCATACCTCCCTTGATGAAGAAGCACCGCGAATAAGCCTACGCACAGCATATCTCACAGAAGGAGCACAGTCATTCAACCCATCATCCTTCTTCGCTTCCAGTTTCAACCCATCTTCTACCACCACCTTATTCTCTGCATTTTCATACGCCTTCTGAACCTTTTGCAACTCCATGACCAATCTCTCCACTGCAGCTTCTCTCACAGACACATCAGCCGATATCAGTTCTGTAAAGACGCCAATGTGAAACTCCGGCAACACCCCACTTGAGGAAGCTCCCATCTGCTCTTTATTTTCGGTAACCTTTGAATCAACATCCATTTTTTTAGTCTTCCCATCCTTATCGTCTAAAGTAGCATGCTGGCGCTCTTTATCCAATGCTTTCCTCTTCTTTCGTCTTTCCATGGGTTTCAGCGAACTAGAATTATTATTATAAAGGCCTGCTTTAGAAGCATCTCCGTCCAGGGTTTCATTCTCTTTATTCTTATCTTTCTTCATTTTCTTTCTACTTAGATTTGAACTTGCATTCTCTTTATTCATATCCTCCAAGTTTGCATTCTCAGTTTTTGTATTTGTATTATCTGAATCCTCAACTTCCTCTGCTGAATTGGAGCTTCTTTTCTTGCTTCCCATTTATGCCAGAAAATATGTTCTCTAGCTAAAACTGTATATACCATACACCAATGCAAAGAATAAGTAAAACCCAGAAAAGTCCAACTTCAAAATACACAAAATGCAGTGAGGCTGAAGCTCAAGCATCAATAACAACCACAGGGTTGCATTTAAAACTAAAAAAAAAAAAAAGGAAACAACAGCAACTAAACTGAGCTTATTTCTGAAAATAAAAACAAAAGGAATTTGAAAAACAATAAAAATACCAAATATAAAATTAGAAAAGGAGCATAAAGTCAAATATAAAATTACAAAACGAGCATAAATCCCTGTCCTTTGGTGAGCGAAACGTGTAGGGACGATTCGGTATAAACTGGAGGTTAACTAAGCTTCAATATTATTTTTTTAAAAAAAGGTTAAAGAAATGAATAGAAAGGAGGAGAAAGAAAACCTAATAAAGGTACATTGAGAGAGGTTATGCATTCTAAGTGTTACCTGTAGAAGACAGAGAGTCTTCTTCTTCTTCTTCTAAGTGGGGTAGGGAATAAGCGGCAATCAAAAACCCTAGCTGGTTAACGACGCTGTCTATTATTATTATTATTATTATTATTAGCGTTTAAAAAAGAGGAAGAAGGGAGTAACCGTTTTTTTTTATTTTTTTGAACCGTTATTTTCATGGGCTCTTGTTATTGAACAGTAGATAAAAAGCCCGCTTGATAAGTTTTTAAGGCCTACTCTAGCGGCTCGTGAGTTTTTGAGGCTTGTTTACATGGCCCATGCTATTTTCTTTTTCTTTTTTCTTTTTTTAACACTACCCTGGTTAGATCATAGACAGCTTGCATTAACTCGTAGGGTTAGTTTTGGAGCCCCCATTGATGGCGGGAAGGAGGTCAGAACAGAAGGAGACCTAAAAAAGAACAGAGAGAAGGAAAATAAAAAAGGCATGCAATGCCTCCTGCTCCCCCCTGTAAAGTTTAGATGATTGCCGCACGGTCATCGGAGTGGATAAATATACAATTAATAAAAATTATTTTTGGTATTAATATATTAAATAAATCTGAAAATATAAAAAGAAATAATTGGAAGTAAAAGAAAAAAACAAATTTAAAATATAAAATATAAAAACAAAAAGGCTGGTAGTCTTTTATCTAAAACCTAAGAAGGATAAGTCAATTTCAGTCCTGCAATTCTTTATCAGAGACCACCTTATTTGGAGCTGAGCTGAGCTGAGCGCGGATTGAAGACCCTCATTTTATCTGCAATGATTTAACATCTTATTATATTATTTTTCGCGTTCGTTTCAATGAAAATTTTGTTTTCCATCGAAAGCAAAGCCAGAGGAAGAGAAAGATTGAGAGCAGCGGGAGAGGGAGAGGGGGAGGGAGAGGGTGAGGGTGAGGGAGGGAGAAAGTGTTTCGAAAACACGTTTTGTTCTTCCTCAACTTCATAAGATTTACAGCAACCACTGAAAGACTTGATATAGTTTTATAGCAGAAATCGTAATTTGGATCGAAAAATATAACTAATTCTCATGAATGTAAATGGGAAATTAATAAGCCATCACCTCATTGTTCCAGGCTCATGAGCCACCGCTGGATTCTTTAAAAAAAATATAAAAAAAAATCTCGAGGAAGACGGAGATGTGATGGTGAATACGAGACTTTGGCATACTCTCTAGTCCCCTCATGTTTGTTCATTATTATTATTAATTGTTATTAATTATTAACAAAAACTAAAAGGTCACGGGGGAAATTATTGTTGATCCACGTTCATTGCACCCGTGAATTACAATTTTTTTTTGTTTTTTTTATTGATTTTATGTTTTAATATTAGAATAGTTAAGAATTGTCTTCTATAATTTATTTTTTTCATTTTGTTTTTCTATAGAGTTAATAAGGTTTGTGAGTTTATCAAGATAATCTAAGTTGCACTGATTTACAAGTTTAATGGGGTATTTTTTTAATTAAACTTAATTTTTTTATTTTTTTCATATAATTAAAAAAATAATTTCAGTGAAAAGTTAGGTTATCAAACTTTATAAAGTCCATGGATCTATTTACAGGTTTGGCTGATTGACCTGATTCGCTGGTTTAACGAGTTTTCCTTTCTTTAATTATTTTTTTATTTTATTTTTAGATATTGGGTTAATTGAGAATTTAGTTTCATAATTGATTTCATTTTGTTTTCTATAAGATTATCGCAGTTTTAAAAAAAATATCAGCATTAGATTGATGTTTGATTTTATAATCATCTATTTTTATTATCATATAATTAAATAAAAAATAGTTTTGAAAAAACAAACTATAATCTCAGTAGATTCCATAACCAGGTTTACATGTTGTCGTGCTAGCCCAGGTTACTAGATTCATAGATTTAATGAATTTATCCACTGACCGGATATTTTTTTATGTTTTTGGTCCTTTAATTTTCTTTAATTGATTATTTTTATCTCATCCTTCATATTTTGTATAAGGTTATCACTTTCTCTAATAAAACTTTATTTTAGAGTTAATGCTTAATTTTGTAAGCATATATTTTTTATCATATAATTAAATAAAAATAATTTATAATTAAAAAAAGTTATTAAACCCAATAGAGTCCATGACTTGGATTACGGATGGACCAAGGTCAATCCAATATGTCGTTGTCACAATGCATTTTTTTTACAAAAAAAATTATCACCTTAAAGGTTTTTTTAAAAGTTAAGCTATGTTTTTACTAATAATTCAAGCTACCTTTGAAATAATTTTTTTTAAAAAAAACTTTTAATTTGATCTTTAATTTTTTGTTTTGCACAATTAAATCTTTTTAGAACAAGATTAATAGCCAACCAATATTTTTTTTTATTGGAAGAGATGGTGGAATTGAAAAATAGAAGATAAAAGTGTAACACAAGCAAAATAAATGGAGATTCTAATTTCAAAATAAGAATATTATTGTTATGGTTATTAAAAAATTGACCTTGATCAATTTTTCAATGCTTGTTTACATTGAAAAACAAAACAGAGAGAAGAAGCATCTACCTAAAAAATTTTCTTTCAAAACACGCACCCTCTGAGTTACCTTGGGTGTTAACCAAGATGAGTGTCGATCCCATGCATCTGGCAAATAACACAAATGCATCAAAAATTAATTCCTGAGAAGACGGCGATCATGAATATGAGGAGCATTGGACGTTCTCGTGAATACGTTACTGTGTGAAAATAAAAAATCAAAAGAACAACCATGGAAACGATTCAAGGTGCTCATTGCGGTCTCATGCCCCCAGTCATTTTCACATATCGTGCAATCCTTTAGCAACCTCCTCAAGAAAACTGCCTGCCACCGTGCCGAAAGGAAACCTCTGGAGCGTCTATTCATACGGTTCATCCAGTCCAGTTAAGGCTGCTAAGCTGAAGTTACAAACCATTTCTTTACATGGATGCGTAACGGAGGAGCATCCACCAACTATTATCATTACAAGCAGATACTTTTTTACATTCCATTATCATTACAAGCAACTAGTGACACTAAGCAACTTGAACAGCGGTGAGCAGATTCAGGTAGCTATCCGCCTAGAGCAGAGCAAGTGAGCTACAGCGGCAAATGCAATGACAGGGCCTCCGCCACGGTATTGATAGGCAGTTGTCAAATGGACAAACAATCTCCTCCCAGAAAAATTTGGTTATTGATATAATTAAAAGGGGCCTCGGCCTCGGCCTCCATAGCGGTTTTCAAATGAACAAAAATAATACATTCAATTTGATCTCACCATTTAGATACAAAACCGCTAGGAAACGTACATCCCAAGTGCATATATAATTAAAAAGGATCTTCTTTCAAATATGACTGCAAGCCATGTCAAAAATGACAGCAACCGAAGTTAACCCCTCACTTCTTCACCTCCTCGTAGTCAGCCTCAGGAGTCTGGTCACCACCCTGTGAACCTCCTCCAGAAGCACCATCACCTCCACCACTGCTGCCCTTGGACATGTGCTCTCCAATCTTTGAAACTGCTTTGTTTGCGGCGTCTAGTTTGGATTTGATATCATCAACGCTGTCTCCGCCCATTGCCTTCCTCAAATCTGCAACAGCATCTTCAATCTCCTTCGAGATTTCAGAGGGAATCTTCTCCCTGTACTCATTAAGGCTTTTCTCTACGCTGTAGATAGTGGTATCTGCACTATTTTTTATATCAATCAAGGCCTTTCTCTCCTGATCCTTCTGAGCAAACTGTTCAGCCTCCTTGACCATCTTCTCAATCTCATCTTCTGAAAGACCTCCTGATGAACGGATGGTGATCTGCTGTTCTTTGCCAGTGGTTTTGTCCTTGGCAGAGACAGTAACAATACCATTGGCATCAATATCAAAGGTCACCTCAATCTGAGGCATGCCCCTGGGAGCTGGTGGAATACCGACAAGATCAAATTCTCCCAATAGCTTGTTGTCAGATGCCATTTCACGCTCACCTTGTAGCACCTTGATACCAACCTGGGTCTGGTTGTCAGCAGCTGTGGAGAAAGCCTGGGATACAAGAAAACTGTATCAGAGAAGTATACAAGCACAGGGCACCTAGAACAGACAAATATCAGTTTATTGGGCCACCTAGACACTAGCACAGGCATGGCAACTTATTGCCCACAACTAAAATTTTTCAAGATAAAAATTTGAATACAGATTTGGCAGTGAAGCCTCACCTGAGACTTCTTTGTAGGAATTGTCGTGTTCCTGCTGATCAACCTGGTGAAGATGCCACCAAGTGTCTCTATACCAAGTGACAAGGGAGTGACATCAAGGAGGAGCAATTCTTTGACATCTCCACGTAAAATCCCACCCTGAAGTGCAGCTCCCATAGCCACTGCCTCGTCTGGGTTTACTCCCTTGCTAGGGCTCTTTCCAAAGATCTCAGCTACTATATCCTGAACCTTGGGCACACGAGTCATCCCTCCAACAAGAAGAACCTCGTCAACTTCCTTGGTGGATATGCCAGCATCCTTCAAACAGTTCTTGCATGGGATCCTGGTCCTTTCAATCAAGTGATTCACCAAGCTTTCAAATTTGGATCTGGTCAGTGTGATATTCAAATGTTTAGCACCTGACGAATCAGCCGTGATGAACGGCAAGTTGATTTCAGTCTGAGTTGTTGATGAGAGCTCTATCTTAGCCTTTTCTGCTGCTTCACGGAGCCTCTGCAAGGCAAGCTTGTCTTTTGAAAGATCAATTCCCTCAGTTCTCTTAAATTCATCGACCAAATACTCTAAAAGGGTGTTGTCAAAGTCCTCTCCTCCCAAGAATGTGTCACCATTTGTAGCTTTAACCTAAATAAGGACCAGTCACTTAGTTTAATTTGCAAAAAGAAATGAAAAACAGAGTTAACCTAAATAGAACAGCACAACACATACCTCAAAAACACCATTTGAGATCTCTAAGATAGAAACATCGAAAGTCCCACCACCAAGGTCGAAAACTGCAATGAGACCCTCTTTGTTGTTCATACCATAGGAAAGTGCTGCTGCTGTAGGTTCATTGATGATTCTCTGCACATCAAGGCCAGCAATTCTTCCAGCATCCTTTGTAGCTTGTCTTTGAGCATCATTGAAATAGGCTGGCACAGTGATCACAGCTTTTGTAATTCCTTTTCCAAGATATGCTTCTGCAGTTTCTTTCATCTTGGTCAGAATAAAGGCCCCAATTTGGCTAGGTGAATATTGCTGCCCATTGGCTTCAACCCATGCATCACCATTTGGAGCCCTGACTATCTTATATGGAACCATTTTCATCTCCTTTTGTGTTTGAGGATCATCAAACTTCCTACCAATCAAACGCTTAGTTCCAAAAACTGTATTGCTTGGATTAGTCACAGCCTGACGTTTTGCTGGAGTGCCCACAAGCAACTCTCCCTTTGGGGTGAAGGCAACAACTGAAGGGGTTGTCCTAGACCCTTCAGCATTCTCAATGACTTTGGGATTCTGTACACGGTCATGGAATCAATTAGAACAACAAGGGAAAGAAAGCCTAGTAACAAGGGAAAGAAAGCCTAGTAACAAGCAAATAGATAAATGATCAGAACAAATGTCATTCTAACCTTCCCTTCCATAACAGCAACACATGAATTTGTGGTGCCCAAATCAACACCAATAACATCTCCACCTGCAGGTTTTGCACTGAACAGAATAGGAAACATTCAATACTTCAGCAAATAAAAAAGAGAGGCAAATTAAAACAAATACAATCACCAAAAATTTAATAAGCTACCTGAAAGCTCTGGACAAACCAGCCCAATTTTGGCTGAAATTAGAAGGAGCCCACGATGGCTTCACATTATTAGTCAACTGCACAACAGATGAACACCAAAACTCAGCCATTTCACAATCTCAACCTCAACTCTCAAACAGCTTTTAATGAGTCAGACAAACCGCAACTATGGATTCGTAAGAAAACCACCAATTTTGCAATCATTATCTACATTTTTTTCACAAATATAGGTAAAACTTAGTATTTAAAACTTACATATATAAAGCATATCAGCTGGTAATTAAGAGTTAAACACAAAAACAAATACAAAACAAAAGCTTTAAATTCAAAAAAAAGAAAAAAACAGCGATGCATGATTGTGTAAGGAAATCAAATGAGAAAACCCAACACAGATAAGTCCTTGAAGGGGCCGAGTTTCTAAACTACCAAAACAAAAAACAAAAAAAAAACTAATATTTTATTTATCCTTCAAGCATCAAGTTCAAGTCTCGGTTTGATATCTTTTAACAAATTACCAAATCGGAAAAACTGAAGAAGAAAAGGAGCAGAAATGTTTAGAGACGTACGCATCTGTAGGCTGAAAGAGGAGCGGAGGCGACGTCACGGCGTCGTAGAGAGCGGATGAGAGCTGCTGTGGCCATAAGTGAAGAAATCTACCAGTTTAATTTGGGTTGGAGGTAGAGAAGGACGTAAAGACTGTAAGAGAGGTCTGTAAATAAGGGTTTAGGGTTTTGTGGTGCCAGGCTTTCTAAAGAGGCGCAATTCGCAAGGGATTTCTCTAGCAAGAGACAGAAGGTTCTAGAAATGCAGACCCTCACTGCAAAATACACAGAATGGTTGCAATGCTTCGTTTGGTCCCTTTACTCTCTTGATTGTTTTACTTTGGTTCTCTTATTATTTTATTTATACATCTCAATTTCATCCTCTTATCCCTTTTTTTTTTCCACGTTTTCATTCGGCGTTACGATACATACATACATACATACATACATATATTAGGATGATTTTATCCTCACTACTCCATAAAATTATTAATTTTATTCTACGTTTAATACAAGTTTTATTAATATACTACACCATCTATATATCATCTTTAATATAACAACAATGTATCTTCCTTCTTCTTTTTTTGGTACAGTGGAAAGATAGAAGGAAAACTAAGAAGCCCTAACATAAAAGCTTCTCATCGAATCCGCGAGAAGATGTAAATTCAAATCAGAAGGCGGGCCGGGGACTAGACTCGACGTACGTCTCTCCTACAGCATGCTTAGCCATAAAATCAGTATATGGTTTTGCTTCCCTGTGATGCGAGTATGATAAGCTTGACCAGCCAATCTCTCTTCAACAGATCTTTGATCGATATTCACTGTAAGAGCTATGAACTTGTGAAACTCAAAGCCAATTAATACCTGCAGTGACCAACCGTATAGCATCTTTGGAGCCAGAATTACAGAGAATCCGTCTCGAACCTTTATCCCAAGCTAAAAGAAGACCATGCACGCTTCAAAGCCAACAATAATGGTAAAGCGCACCACAAACAAGCCTTCTCTATTGCGAATTAGGCCCCCGAAACCAGCTTTCCCTGGGTTTCCTGCCAGAGAGCTACCGTCAACATCTTGCTTGATAAAATCATCCTCAAGTCGTTGCCACGATAAAACTCGATGAGTAGTAGCTTTAGCATTATTATCCTTCCATGTTAAACCACAGTCTTCAGCCAATCTATCAATCTTCCTTGGCAGCCAAATCTCTCTTCCATAAGCAGTGCTAAAATGACAATATTTTAAAGCCTCCATAACCACCAAAGCACACAAAAAAAACAAGTGACCAGTACTATCTGATGAAGCCAATTAAACAATCCAGCCAGTAACGTCGTTACGTCACAACACCAAACCCAGTTACAGTACTAAAGCCAAGTTTGTCCCATATACTCCTTGTTTCTCTATAATCTCGAAGGCAATGAAAGGCATCCTTACTTGTGTGGTGACATCTGTTGCATGAAGGACTCTCGTGGCTATTTGTCGAGCAAATCTAGAGATCTCATTAGTAAACTATTATGAAACACAAGCCATATCAACATTTTTGTCTTCTTTGGAGCATGTAACCTTAACAGCCAAGTCCATTGAGTACAACACATTAGCTCCCTAGATCGAAATAACAACTAGTTGTAAGCTGACCTGACGTATACACTCCTGCCACGGATGGACAGTACCAAGCAATATTACAGTCCTTGATCGTAGCATTCCTAGGGATGGGGTAAGTAATAATGCTGTTCTTCAAGTGGTCTGGCATGCTTGTAGCTAAATGTTGAAAATTCCAAGTATCATGGACCCAAAGGTCCTTTACTACTGTATCTGTGACATGAACTACCGGGACCAAGATTGCTAAAATTCCCTCCTCAAAAACCATTTATCATGCCATAATCAAAGATCACCAGCGCATAGTCCGTAGACAAAATCATCTCTCAAGTAGCTAAAAGCCTTCATGATAGTTCCTCCCCGTCATAAGGACGTCCCAGTCCCAGATACCTCCCGAATGACCATTAGCCCCCCTAATTGCTGCAGGCGAATAACCTAGTTGCATCCAGAAATTAGAGGCTCTAGCAAACTGGATATGAGTTTCAAGTAGAACAACCAAAGAAGGATGGTACTTGCGTATTAACTCTTTGCGATGCCTCTTGATATTCATATTAGCAGCACCCCGTACATTCCATACAAGAATAGAGCAGTCAGTAAAACAATTCATGATAAAAGTATAGATAGTAGAAGCACCTTTCAACATCACTGACGTGTTACATCCATCGCCATCCCTTTTGTCCACCCACGAGCTTACCTTCTGATGAATTTCTACCTGCTTAGATAGATCATCCTTCAAACCCTCCGCTGGTTGCTGAATAGAAGATATAGTCCTTGGAAGAGCACTATCTTGACAAATACCCGGATCAAGAGGATTATCTTCCCTTCCCCGCATATTCCTATCACTTGTGTTTCGCGTTGTGGAAGCTGTAATTTTCAACATATCATTATCAACCAGAGATGTGCCAACAATAAAAGCCTTCATGGTAGCTCCATTAATGCTCAGAAGATCTGATCCTTTTGAATCCCCGGCTATATTATTCTTTTTTATCACATAAGCGTTCTTTAATTGCTTCTTGCCATTCCCACGCACCAGGCCGTGGAATAAAAATAATATCACCCTTTTAACGTATCTTACTTTAACATAATAAAAAAATTATTAATATTTTTTCTAATTATTAAAATAAATAAAAAATTTAATTGGTCTATATTTTTTTAAATACATATTCTATTGGTTGATAATGTCTCGAACACGAAAAGCTTATTTAACAAAAAAGGAAAATAATATGAATTTTATTCTGAAGAAAATCTATTTTATGATAAGTGATGAAAATAAAAGTAAAATTGAATATCCTAGTTAAAAGAAAAATATACAAATGTAACACCAACGTTTAATACATTTTATTATTTATGAAAAAATATTATTATTTAATCAGAGATATTCCAAGTAACAGAAGCAGATCACAGAGTAAGATTACCGACCGCGGAATAAAAATAATATCACCCTTGTACTATACACAATTACTGGATATAAAATACAGTAATTTTGATATTCTTTATACGTTTATATATATCATCGGTTATTTTTTTAGTTGTGGAAATTGATACAAGGACCAAATTGTTACAAATAAGGAATTAAGGGATGAAAATATGAGAAAATATATAGTAAGATCAAAATGTGATAGTTTAAGAGTAGGGGGACCAAATACACCTCTAACTCGTTTCTTGAAGAATAATAAATCGAAGCCTCAACGACATGTCACTTTTGAAATGGAGTCGTTTTTTGGATATGTTTGGGGTCATGCTGTCGTGTTGCCAAGCGAGGGAAAGACGATGCCCACGATTCTGGAGGCGTGGCAGGGATTTTTTTTTGAAAAAAAAAATAATTATTAATTATTTTTTAAAGTATTTTTTACTTAAATAATATTTTTTTTATTTTTAAAATTAATGTATCAAAATAATTTAAAAATACTAAAAAATATTAATTTAAAATAAATAAATAAATTAAAAAATTTTAATTTTTTTTAAAATACTTTTAAAATATAAAAACAGTATAAGTGGTCAGCCCTTTTTTTTTTTTTTTTTGATTGACATGTGGTGTCCGGGCCAGACTCATACGCGCACCACGACTAATCCCCATGGCCCACTTGGATATCCTGCAAGCCCGGGGAGCGGGTAAGGCACCGCGGGGTGACAAGCGTGCACATAGAGGGTTCGAACCCGAACGAGGGAGAACAAATCACACGATTGACCACAGCAACTAGACCCTCAAGTGTTGGTCAGCCCTTTTTGAACTCATGAGTCATGACTTCCGATGTTTTTCAAAGAAAAAGAAAAAAGTAAATTCTTGTACAAGTTTTCATATCTTGATCCTCCACGCAAACCTCCAGACAACGGTAGCAGCATCTCTCGACAGCAACTGCCTCTCTTTTCTTCTAGACATCACGCCTCTTCCTTCATTGAAAAACCTGGCAGAATAATATTTTAGTATACAAATAATTATAAATAGGATGTATTAGAAATGGTATTGTTTTCTTTATACATATTTATCTAAATTCTGAGTCCAATTAAGATTTTATTAATTGAAATGCAAAACATTTTTAATTAATAAAATACAAGAATTCTTTATCTTTTTCACTTATAACAACAACGCAATGTGCAACAATAATATTTCTAATATGTTGGTCTTAATATAATATATTTTTTAATTTTATTCAATTAGTTCATATATTTCTATTTATATTATTTTTTATTAATTTTAATAAATAAATTTAGTAAACACAAAAAAATAATTATCTCATTTTATTTATATTGATAAATATTTGCATAAACTTTTCGATTCTTACTTACATAACCAGATTTTAATAAAAATAAAAATTACAAGGTCAAATAGCTAGTCATAGTACAGACTCTGAACATAAACAAATTTATAACGATGAATGTTATACCTGTGCAGTGTGTTACAAAGATTACAAAAGATGCCGCCATTAACAACTTGATCGTATAAGAAACAGAAAAGGCTCGCCGAAGAACTCTTGCCTATTATCCAGGTTGAAAAGAAAAAAAAAATCGTGTGCTTCTACCATAATTTCCATTTCTGAGGCAGGGTCAATGATATCATTGACAATTACTCTGCAGAGTGCCTTTCCGATTATCATGGAATGAACGCGTGCAGACATCTCAGTTAATAGAGGAAATAGCTAAACTTAACGGCCCTCATTTTCATCCAAGCTCCTGATCACGGTAAAGAAAGGCAGAGTAATTCAAGAATCAAGGAAACAAACAGATCCAAGCCCCGCGCGCAAGAAGTTTCCTTTAGGACATGTATCTTCAGGTGTGAAGATAAATTCTGCAACAGGAAACAAATTGAGACTGAAGAGCACGTGTACCGCAATTCTATCGTCACCCTCTTCCTTCGGCTTCCTCTCAAAGGCGAACATAACTGCCTCTCTCTTTAACTGGAAGTGTTCTCTTGAGAAACGATCTCCTGTTGAGAGACCAGCTTCTTTTCAAAGCAATCATTCGTCGCCAGGCAGCTATACGGCTGTAAAGAGCTGGGAAAAGGAAGCATAGAAGCACAAGAACTAGCACTCCCACACAGACAAACATCACATTGCGGAAACCAGCTTTCACCTCTGGGTTCTTTTGCTCTGTCCATGGAACTCCTCCCACATTCATGCCAAAGACTGTTATGAGTTTCCAAAAATGATTGCAGTATCAGATGATGCTTCTAACAGTTATCCAAGGTGTGACTATGACCAAAAAAAAAAGATAAGCAGGAGAGAAACGTTTACCTCCAGTAATGATTGACAATGGGAGGAATATTATTGAAAGGAACGAGAGATAGTACAATTTCTTGTTTATTTGCTCAGCCTGCCAGCTATCCAGACCTGCCTGAATTGCCGTGACACGATTTGATATAAACCCCACATTCTCTTTTAGCCTCCTTAGCCTTCCAATTAACTCTTCCAGGGAGTTTATGTCTTCACTGGAAAACCATTTTTTTGAAGAACATTTTTCTTTTACTCGTGGAAATACTTGCTCCCCATGAGCAATCACCTGAGTTCAGTTAAAATACAAGGTTTAATGCATGTGTTTCAATTTTATATTTTCCAAATATTCTAGAAACGATCCAAAATATCAATTTCTAGGATGCATTCCTGTACAACATGCAGAGATGATGCCATTGGTATAAAATTAAAGCACTTGAAAACCATTATGGTCACTGGCCAACTGCAGTGATTTAAACTTTCATGATACAGACCCCTAAAAGAATTCAACGATACCAAACAAGGACTTCAAGCTTCATGCATTCTGCTGTTGGAGTAGAGTGGTCTTTGCACCTTATCCAGACTGATTTTGTGAGAGCATTACTCAAAAACCTACTTATGTGGCAGTGTCCCTAGCAACTTATCTTTACAAGAAACCAAACAGGGTGGGCAAACTACCTGCAATATACGTTGAAGATTAAGATGCATTTTGGGAAATCTTCTATCATCAAGCATCTGTTTCTTCAGTGCAAAACCTCCTGCAGTATACCATCAAAACAACACACACTTTCCATTCAAAAGTTTAAAAGAAATCATGTACCAAACAGAAAGGACATCAAATTTGAGTTTCAGGACAAATAGTAAAAGGAATGCTTTCTTTGCTAAAGATAGAGGCATGTAGCTGTTGCTGACCATGTTTTCTTGAGTACTTTGATGGTCCATAGACATGCTGATTTATCATATATTTTCACACAATCCAGACTTTCATGTAGACTTTTTTTTTTTTCCCTCCTCATGGAGTTCACATAGATTTTAATTTAGCAAGAATAACATCCTGGGCATCAAGCAATACTTTTGACAATAAAAATCTATTTTAAGGTAACAGTGAGATTCCATCATATATTCGAAAGGACTTTATGTTTCAAAAAATTAGGCACATGGAACAACATGCCACATGAAGAAGGATAACTGTCCTAGAACAATCAATTGGGACATGATAACCAAATTTACTATACCTAGCCTCTTATTTAGATCCATCAATGTGGAAAACAATCGACTTTCTTTTTTTCAAACTGCAAACTGTTTCTCATATTATCAGGGAAGCTTGCCACATAGTATTTAGCATATTTAGCACATTTAGCAACAAGCTTCCCCTTTCACAAGTGAATCTGGCAATGCTTTGATGACCTTCTACCACGTGCAAAAAATGTTCTTGTTAGCCAACATATCGAATATCAGTTCAGCATGACACTAGAATAACAACACATCATGCATTCCTTGGTAAGATTCACTGTTTAATAGGTGATATATCCAATAAAATTTAATTTCAATACTGACAGAGAAAAACCATAAGGTCGCAAATGCAGGATTAATCCTATGAAATTTCATTTCAACACAGTGCTTTTTCGACAAGTTTTGATATCTCTATTTGTCATTTGTTTGCTACTTGTTGTAAGAAGGGCTGAATCTAAGAGGCTGCAATTTTCCAAAATTATAACAGAAGTAACACGTCCAAACAAGGATACACAACTACTAAATAAACATATGGCATAAAGTGCATATACAAATAACCCTTTCAGATAAATTTAAAAAGTTACCACTCTAGGGTCACTAGAAATATGAAGCAAATATATGACCAGACTGGACTCAACATTTGTAACCATCTTCATCAACAGAAAAAGGCAACAAAACTAACAGTGTTTAACCCAAAATAAATCTAAATGGTAAGTGTAGAACACCACAAAAAAAATAAGGCAACCTTGATTCTGTAACAGGGACCGTAAGTAGTCATTATATAGGAATTTTACCTTTGTCTAATTCGAGCTCCACAGAGTCTAGTTCCATCTCAAATTTGGTGGTAATATCTTGAAGGTGGTCAAGATGGGTGTCGATAATGTGAACAACAAGATTTGAGACAGATTCCGGCACGGGATTATCAGCGTCCTCTGAGTGGTTCATTGTTAATAAAAACTCAAGAACATGCTCTCTAATCACAATCCCGCTTCCTTCATTTTGATCCCCTCCACGATGTGAGGGAGTCCCACCACTTGAAAGAGTCTCCACACTAGGGATCTGAGAGAGAAGGGATTCACTTGTTGGCGAGAAACCCAATCTTGGAACCCGTCCTAGTGACACGGTAATCACTGAATTCTCAGTAACTCTAGCGGCTAATCTAAATGTATAATTGCTAGTTGGAGGACCAGGCGAATTAACTCTGAACACAAGTGCTCCATCAACATGACTACAGAAGGGTCCATTGCTAACTAGTGACAGAATATCTTGGAGTTTCAAAGGAGGGCAAAGAATGTCAATGAGGCTTTGTGCAAAGAGCGGAAGCTTCTGATTAATTTTTGGAAGCTCTACATGGTACCAACAGAACTCATTTTCTTTAGGTTCTGAAAAATCCCAATCTTTGTTGTAATACTCTCCCTTACCATCAAATATATAAGCTTTCTGTCTCACCATACCTGAAAAACGGGGGCGGTAGAGAGGGACACCCCCGAGAGGTGTATCCTCCTTGAGGTCTTCGTCCATCTCCCCTGCCTCCCCGTTCCCAACAGTCTCTTCCCTATCTGGATGCATAACGTTTTAGCTATCTATGAATATTAAATCCAAAATGTAGCACGCATATAACTCAAGTCAATCCAATCCAAAAACTTGCTAAGTCAACTTTGCTAACATATGAAAATATATGAATATGAGTTCAATATCAAAATCCTTCTTCAATGGTCAAATCACAAGAATAGACACAAAAACTCCTTAATTGCTCCAATATCAGAGCTGAAGAAGGCGACACTGAATCGAATCAAAATCACTTAAGACTGCCTCAATAGAAGTCAGAGCCAGCACTAGAGATGCAAGAAGGGAACCTAACAGAATTCTTCGCAAAATATGCAACAAACAAGTAATCCACACCTATAAGCCTCAAACGTTCCAAATTGTCTGCTCATCAAATCCTGAAACAAGGAATACAAATCCCCAATCTTTAAGCTTACACTCAGTCCCAAAAAATCAAAATGATCGCATATAATCCTTAATTAAACACAAAGAAAGGAGTTATTTTACCTCATTGAAAAGATTGAAACTTTGCGGAGGAATAGCCTCAATAAGAAAAACCCAGATCAAGAATCCTCAAAAGCCACCAAAGATCAGCAAAAAGAGAGCAAATAAACCCAAAAGTCCTCTTTCGGTCTTTGGTTCAACAATAAACAACCAGACAAACCGTATTGAATTGTTCAAACAGGATGCTAAAAAAAAGGGTCACCTTTTCAAGAATAATTTGAAAGGAGAGAAAAAATCCAAAGATTATAAGAGATGGAAGGCACAAACACGTATACGTGTTGTTGCAGGTTATGCAGCATCGAGGAAACTTCCTTGGATATTTTAAATAATTTTACTTCAAAACAATAATATACAGACCAAAACTGTCATGTTTACCACATTAAAATATCTTCACGTTGATGGTCAAAAAAACAAAAAAACAAAAATCAATTTCATCCACGTCCTATTTTTTCGGTTGACAAAATTGTAGTCATTTTGCAGTGTAGTGGTCACCTTCTTCACCCGTTATAGGAATGGGATGATAGCAATTTGCAGGTTCGTATTTCGTCCAGAAAAGGTAGAACAGGATAACAATTTGAATTACCAGAGTTTATTGGATTTTTGGCTCTTGGCTTTTCTATAAGGAATTTATGTTTTTTAAATTTTTTAAAAAATTAAGAAAATGTGGACAGAGACTCGTTGAAATTCATTGTTGTATTGTAATGATATTTTTGTACAAAATGGTAAAAGCCAACGAAGTGCTCGAGAGTCGAGAGCAAAATAATATTTTGCTGAGGTTTTAACTCTGTTTTGCTCACCTTGTTTTTCCTGTAAAATGACTTTATTATTTTTAAAAAGCAAAAAACCTTAACCTTTTGTTCGTGCTTTTTTATTCTTTTTAATTTTTTCAAAACAGTAAAGTGATTTAATTGCTTTTAAAATCAAAATTTACCTCAGTGTATTTTCATTATGTTTTTTTATTATAATAAAAAAAATAGAGAGGTAATTTGATAATTTAATATAAACAAATATTCTTCAAAATATAATTATTGTGTGCTCATGTGTCAACATGTGGGTAATATATGTGCGTTGCAAGCGGCGCATGCGAAATCTTCTAATTGACAAACTCATTATTCGAAAGTAGTGTTGAAATTTCATTAGCCGTCACTGGATGATGCGTATAATTAATGGACCTCTGGTTTGCCAATAACATTTTTATTTTTCTTTTTTTTTTTCTCTTTAATTTCCATGCCAAATTTTTAAATTTTCTTCATATATCATCTATATTTTTTTATTACTATTTATTTTATTTAAAATAATCTATAAAATTATATTTTTTTCAATTTCATCCTTTAATATTTTCATATATTATATTCACCCATCATTCTTTTGATTATAATTTTTTTTGTTTTTTATTTTTTTTTTCGATTTATTTTAATTTTCAATTTTGTCACTCCCATTTTTATTTTATAATTTTTATACAAGATTTGATCATCGTTTTTTTATATTGCTATTTTTTTTGTTTTTTAATTTTGAATAATTAAAAATTCGCTTTGTGATTTTTTTCGAGTTAGCATTTTATAGGGTAACTCGTTCTCATGACATGACATGAGTCACATGTTTCAAAAAGTAGTCTGAATTGACTTCATTGTTTTAGGATCTTTTTAAATTATTTTTTTAATTCATCATTCGATATTGAGTTATTAGGTCTTTAACTTTGTGATTTTTATTGCTTTTATTTCTATAAGGTTATCACAATCTCATATCTTAGACAGCGGATTGATAGAGTTAACTTAGGTTTACTTTGAGTTTTTTTATTAATTATTTTTTGTTTCGCCTTTCATTATCTAATTTTCTTGAGAGTGGACCTTAAATGTTTTTGTATAGAGATATCACGACCTCACAAGCGGATAATGAGTTTGACTTGCTCATTAGAGTTAGGTTTTTTTGTCCGTTTCAAAAATTGATTTTTTTTTTAATCCATCCTTCAACGTTTGATTTGTTTGTAATTGAGGTTTTAATTTTTTTTATTTTGCTTTTTATGACATTAACCGATTCTTATTTAGTTTTTCATTTGTTATTAGGTAATATTGTCGAGACCTCTTAATAATATTCAGAGGGTATCTTTTTATAATATTGACAAATATTTTTTTTATTAGTCATTGTCATTTTTTTTCCTTTTTGCCATTGCTTTTATATATATATAAAATCATATTATTAATTGAGCTTATTTAACCTATTTGAATTAATGATTCAGGTCCCGAGATTTTCTTGCTCTTTTAAAAACACTATCATAACTTGAGCTTTGGTTTTTTTATATAAAAAAATATGACTTGGTTTGCGACATAGCGTAAGCCACTTATCCGGAATAAGCTAGATTACAAAACAACTATAAATAGGTAGGGAATATGATTGCATTGTGGAAATTTGTGAATAGCACGTGGAATTCAATTCATAAATAAGTTTGAATTCAATTGATAATTTATTATAATTTTTATGTATAGAATAAAATATTAAACCATGTAATTAAATTTAATTATATTATTTTAAATACAAGTGAAAATGAATTGAAATAACTATCTTGAATATTTTACTTTAATTCATAAATCATTTTTCTGATAAAAAAATTCAAAAAATATATATTTATTAAAAACAAATATAAAACTATATTTTTTCATTAGAACATTGAGAAGAAAAATTCTAAAAATATCGCATTAAAAATTATAACCTTTTACTCAAATCAAACTTAAATAAAATAAATATTTATCAACAAAAGGATAACAGTTAAAATTTAGCCCTTTCCGCCTGTTTGACTGAATTAAAATTTTAGTGTCACAACCCACAACTATTCTATTTTTTTTTTAAAAAAAATATTTCTTCCCTTCTTGTCAAATTCAAATTAGAGATGATAATTTAACTCCAATCTATATTGACTCGACTCAACCTAACCTGAATGCATAAATATTTTTTTAGTAGTTATTTTACTTGATGGATAATAAATAAAATATAAATATTATTAAACTCAACTCGAGCCCCGCCTGAACCTAAACTGTATTATATATTTATATTATATAGATATATTTGTAGATCATTTAGATTTTTTAAAATATATTATGATATATACCTATTTTAATATTGACATAAAACAAATATATATATATATATATATATATATATATATATATATATATATATATATATATATATATATATATATATATATATATATATATATATATATACTTCAAACATATATATTAACTGTTTTATTTTTTATTGAATGATTAATAACAATACATAACAGATATCCAAGACTCGATTGATAATTCATTAATATTTAAATTTTTTATATAATCCATAATAAAATAACTAGAAGGAGAACCCATATCAGCATTAACATTAACAGATATTCGCACCTTCGTCATGCCCTGAATCAGCGAGGTGAATTCCAGCTTCTAGCTAACGAAAGGAATTAACATTATGTATATTGATGTAAATTAAGAAGCATACAAGTTTATAGAAACTGATGAATCGTTACAGAGAGCTCCCGTTGCCCTACTCGATTTGCGATTCGCTGCAAGATGTGGGTGAAACTTCTCATTCACGAATCACTGGAATAAATTCTAATGCGAGGACCGGTAACTGATCTTCATCAGGCCTGAAATCACCAAATTCAACGCCCAAGAGATGCGACCCTTGATAGTTAGATGGATCTGCATCGTCAGTTGCTAAATGAATATGCACTGAATCAATGAATACTCTACATGTTACTGAATTCTCATTACTGAAAAAAAAACGAACAGTTCTCGTAGAAACCATCTTTTGGTGGTAGAACCTGGATCCTCCATCCACAAAGAGACAGGGGTTTAGAAGAAGAGAAGGAAAGAAACAATGGGGAGGTTTTGTAAAAATTAGGGTTTGTGTTCATAAAGATATTTTTGGAATATCATAGCAAACTAGAAGGTTTCCACGCGATTTGCTTTTATGTATTTTTTTTAGAAATTGAATTTAATTTGAAATTTAAATTCATAAAAAATAATTTAACTATGTAATTTGAATTCAATTCTCACGGTACCTACAAACAAACACCCTGTTAGCATTTTAGATCGAATATATGAACTCCTATCAAAGCAAAATATACGACCATGTCTACATTTTTCATAGAGGTGGAACTCTGCTCTCGTTGAAATTTAAAAAATTGAATAAGTTTATCATGTAGTTTTTATTGTAATATTAACAATTATTTGGTGAATTATTATATATTAACCTAATTTTCTTTTTTTAAAAGAGTATGCTCATTAATATTCATTGAAGATAAATTATCTATTTTGTTATTTTAATTTTCTTACATAATTCTCTCATATTAATTATTATTTTATTTTTCCTTCGAGTTTCAAATCATGATTAATTTTTATTTAAAAAACAATACCTCTAATGTTTTTTTTTTAGTAGTATTTTTTATTTACTGCATTTAGCTTTTACGCAAAAAAACATACTACTAATAAAAAATACAATCGTGTAATCCCCTAGCAACCTCCCTGAGAAAACTGCATGCGCATCTTGGAAACAAATGGTGTGACCTCACGCGCTCGTCCAATTCAGAAAGTTCATCCAGACTTGTTAAGGATATGCTGAAGTTACAAACTAATTATCAGTTCATCTACCATCGCAAGTTTAAGCCTCAAACAAGTAGCTGTAAAAATATTCTTGGGTGGTAACTGGTAAGAACAGCAAATTGTTACTTTTTTCCTGTTTAACATTTCATTATCATTACAAGCAACTGGGGACACGCAGCCCCCCTTCTTCTCTACAGACTAGAGAATAGCAGTGAGCAGGTTCAAGTAGTTCTCCACCCACAGAGTGGAGCAAGTGAGCAACAACAGCAATGACAGGGCCTCAGCCTCAACATATTGATAGGCAGTTGTCAAATGAATCTCCTTCCAGAAAAAAATGGTTATTGATTCAATAAAAAAGGGTCTCAGCCATAGCATCCATAGGCAGTTTTCAAATGAACAAAAAGACTAATACATTCAATTTGAGAAGGCCCCCTACAACGGATATCAAGAAAAGGGTTGCTCCCTTCAGCAGGAAGGGAAATGGGACCCCTTTTTGATTTGAGGATTCCTTATTCGACAAAATGAGAGAAATCCGTCAATGCAATAAATGACGAACCCCGTAAAAAAGATGATAGGCCAGGGCAAGGGCAGCGGTAACATCTACAGAGGTTAGGATCAGCTTGGATGAATAAAAGACGAATTGGTAGAAATTATAATAGTTGAAGCAAATCAAACCTGTTTTCAGACAAATAAAATAAAAACACAGAACTATAGTAGATAGGAAAGCCCCTGAGATTCTATTGACAATGGAAAATGTCGAATTAACCTGGGGCCTATAAATAGGAAGATGAGGAGATAATGGACGAAGGATATTCATGGTATTATGTTGATCAATGTCAGAGGTCATCTCAATCTGAGACATGCCCCTTGGAACTGGTGGAATGCCCGCAACCTGGCTCTTGTTGTCAGCCGCTGTGGAGAAAACCTGGAATCCCAGAAAAATGTATCATACAAGTATATAACTGTGCAAAGGTCCACACGAAAAGCACAGACAAATATCGCAAACAAAGGGCCGCACAGATATTAGCACAGGTGTGGCGACTTATTGCCCACATTTAAAATTCTTATCAATATTTGAATACAGATTTGGCAGTGAAGGCTCACCCGTGTCTGTATACCAGGTGACAAGGGAGTGGCACCAAGAAGACGCAATTCTTTGAAATCTCCACCTAAAATTCCACCCTGAATTGCACCTCCCATAGCCACTGCCTCGTCTGGGTTAACTCCCTTGCTCGGGCTCTTTCCAAAGATCCCGGCTACTATCTTTGGGGTGAAGGCAACAATTGAAGGGGTTGCCCTAGATCCTTCAGCATTCTCAATAACTTTGGAATTCTGTACAGAGTCAAGGAATTAATAAGGAAAAGAAAGCCTAATAACAACCAATAGATAAACAATTAGAACAAATCCCATTCTTACCTTTCCTTCCATAAAGGCAACACATGAATTTGTTGTACCTGAATCAATACCAATAAAATCTCCACCTGCAGGTTTTGCACTACACAGAATAGGACACACTCAATACTTGAGCAAATAAAAAAGAACGGCAAATTGAAACAAATACAACCACCAAAAACTTAATAAGCTACCTGAAAGCTCTTGACAAACCATCCCAATTTTGGTTGAAATTAGAAGGAGCCCGCGATGGCTTCACATTATTAGTCAACTGCACAACAGATGAACACCAAAACGCAGCCATTTCACAATCTCAACTTCAATTCTCAAACAGCTTTTAATGATCAACAACAGCTATGGACTAATAAAAAACCCACAATTATTACAATTTACGATCATTATTTACATTTTTGTTCACGAATGTAGGTAAAAACGATTAAATCAACGTCTAAAGCCCTTGTATTTAAAAACTTACATTTAAAAAACGTCTTTGTTGATCATTAGGAATTAAACACAAAAACAAATACAAAACAAAAGCTTTAATATCTTAAAATTAAAAACAGAAATGCATGATCATGTAAAAAAATCAAATGAAAAAACCCAACACAGGTAAGCCCTAGAAGGGCCCAACTTTCTAAACTACCGTAACCAAAAACCTAATCCATGATTTATCACTCAATCATCAAATCCAAGTCTCGGTTTGAGCTCCTTTAACAAATAACCAAATCAGTAAAACTGAAGAAGAGAGGGAGCGGAAATGTTCAGAGACGTACGCATCTGTAGGTTGAGAGAGGAGCGGAGGCCACGTCACGACGTCGTAGAGAGCGGAGGAGAGCGGCGGTGGCCATGAGTGAAGAGATCTACTAATTTATTTTGTGCTTGGAGGGTGAGAAGTACGCAGAGATCTACAGGTGCAGCAAGAGACAGAAGGTTCCGACACTTGCTGAGTGCTTGCAGTGCTTCATTTGTCCCCCCTTACTCTTTTGTAATTTTTATTTATATATCTCAATATCAATCTCTCGTGTTGAGCTAGATGGGTCGCCCGTGGTATGGGTTAATTTTTTCTTAACTTTAAAAAATGTTTTGAGTTAGTGTTTTGATACTATTTCAAGAAAGATGAGATATATATAAATTATATATATCTTGTTCGGATATGATAAATAAAATAAAATATAAAAAAATTTATATTACTTATCAAAGTTTATATATTTTAAAAAATAATTAGATTGTTTTTTTTGTTTATATTAAGTTTTGAAATTAATAATATTATAATAACTCTAATTATAAAACCAGGATTAAATTGACGAGTTGACCCGGGGCTTAAACTAATCTAAGTCTAAGAAAAAATAAAGAAAGGATTGACTCGATACAACCTAATAAAAAACACAAGTCAATCCAGATAAAACACGGATAAAAAACCCGTTGACTTTTTTTAAAAAAATTGGCCATGATAATGTTGTTTTGATTATTTAAAAATGAAAATTTGGGCCAACCAAGTTGACCCTCTTGACCCGTGACCTAAACCTTGCTTAGAGTCGATTCCTGAGTCAGGTTTTAAAACTAAGATAATAATCATTTTTATCCATACGTTGACTTTAGTCAACCCATGTTGACCCTTCTAACCCGTAACGTGAGTCTTGCCCCGATCAACCCCTGAGTTGATTTTAAAACTATGAAAATAACAAATTTTATCATTACATTGAACCAAGTCTTGTCATATGTTGACCCTTGAATCAAGTTTTAAAACTATGATAATAATCACTTTTATTTTATGTTGACCCTCCTGTCACATGACTCGGGTCTTGCCCCCGAGTCGATCTCTGAGTTGGTTTTTTAAACTATGAAGATAATCATTTTTGTTCATACATTGATCCAGGTCATTGATCAACCTCACTGAAGACCCGAGCCTTGTCCCAGGTTGACCCTCGAATCATGTTTTTAAACTACAATAATAACCACTTTTATCTTATACTGACTCGTGTCAACCTGATTCGTGACCCAGGCCCCGACCAATGACCCAAGCTTTCCCCCAGATCGACCACCGAGTTAGGTTTTAAAACTATGATAATAACTATTTTTATCTTTTCATGTCTTGGTTGTATAATTTTGGAATTGAGAGTTTTTAACAATGATATTTTACGAATAAAAAAATAATAAATATTGTCTCCGGATACATTGTACCTCCTGTTTTGAAAGTATAAAAAATCACTCTAAAATTTTCTCATAGACAAATTTATTTTTATATCCCTGTCTTTGTCTCTTTAACTAAATATTTTTTTTTTATCTTTGTTGTCTTTATCTCTTTTGTCCCAGAATAATAACTAGGCGTCAAACAATGCTAATGTTTTTTAAAAAATAAGAAAAATATTAGATCTCAATCGTTGACTTGATTTGATTCAATAAACTTGGATAATTTAATAATACAATTAAAAAAAGCATTGACAATAAAATAAAGCTAACAATAAAAAATTGACAATAATTAACTATAAAAGATGAGTTGGCATTATCTTACCCATAAGGAGAGAAAAGAAAAGTCTGTTGAAGATTTATGGTCACTCCATTGTGAACATCATCCAACCCAACCACAAAAAAAAACTCACCAAAATGGTTCTAATGCCACTATAAAAGGCTACAGGATGATATCAGAAGAGGTCACATGCATTGTCGGAACAACGACTCGAAAAACAGATCAAACAAAATATAATAAAATGAAGTTCGAACTCGAGTTAAATAAATGCTAAAAGGTTAAATTGAAAAAACACAAGTTTAAAAGAATGAAAAAAAAAAAATCAAGCAAACCTAGATAAATATTTTAAATCTAGGTTAATTTCTCAAACTTATAACCCATGAAATCCTCCAAAAATATCGATGTTCTTAGTTGAGGTACATTTTCTTCAGAACTACTGACAAGGTAACAAACGAATTAAATCCATCTATCTTGTGTAATTGTTGTAATAGTTCACGTGATGCATTCAAAAGGATCAACCATTCAAGAATTTCCTCAAAACAGTGATCTTGAACTGACAAAGCCAGTTATAATGAACAATCTAAAGTGATCAACACTCTCTGTGGTTAGTTTTACACATTGTTTAATTCTTTCCACTTGCAGCTACTGATATATCTATTCGCATGGGGTATGCCTCGTTCACAGGAACGATTCTTGCTGGAACCATCAACCTTGCAGTGGCACTGTGGCTGTTGAACTCCATTGAGAACCCATGCCAGGATGATCTACTCCCCTCTAAGAGTCCTTGGACATGCCCGGGTGACCGAGTCTTCTTCAATACTTCTGTCATATGGGGTTCGGAGGGACCTAAGCGGATCTTTGGAACACTTGGAAATTATCAGGCCATGAACTGGTTTTTCCTTGGAGGTGCAGGACCAGTTATAATTTGGCTGTTGCAAATCATTCCCCAAGCAATCTTGGATTCCCCTAATTAACATTCCAGTCCTTCTAGGGTCAACTGCGATGATGCCGCTGGCTACACCATTAACCTACAATGCCTGGATCATAGTTGGAACAATTTTCAATATCTTCATCTTCCGTTACAGAAGCAGTGGTGGCAGAGGCACAATTATGTTCTTTCAGCAGCATTGGATGCTGGGGTGACTTTCATGGCAGTGCTTTTTTACTTCTCAGTCGGCATAGAAAATAAAAGTTCGACTTGGTGAGGTGCAAATGGTGAACACCGTGAACTGGCATCTTGTCCAACAGCCAAGGGCATAATAGTTGATGGTTGTCCAGTAAACAAACTTTGTTGCTCTTCTGATTCAAGTTTCTGTTTAAAAAGTTACAAGGGATAGAATTAGCAGGTATTCAACAACATCCACCAAGCCATAGTGGCAAGGTCTCGTGTATTGTAGTTTAGTTAGAAAGCCAGCTTCACGAGTGCATTGTTTTTAACTAGAAATATATTAATGCAAGTCTAGAAATATCCAAATAAAATTCTAGCCCAAGGAAATGAATCATTTCTGAATACCTTCAGACAAAACCATCTCACTTCACATTGAGTCACTTGGATTTTGGCCAGGATGCTTTTTTGGCACACTATACTAGACTGGTGGAAGGAATGACAACAAAATATTGTTAATGCCGGTGCATTATACCTGGCAGATGTTTCCTATCATAGTGGAAGCCATACACAGCATTGATACTAAAATACACTCATTCCCTTGAACCTGGTATGTGATAATATGGCACTCCATATTTTTATCAACATCATGCTACCCTATAATCAAGGACTATTTAGCTTGATTTGACTAAATCTATAGCCACACATAAAAAACCAAGCCATTCATAATGATAGAACACAGAAAAATGCTGAACCACAAGTGAATAAGCTATTTCATTGAAATAACATGCACATTTGATGTACGTGATACCCTTTGCTGTTATGAAATAACTTGCATATGGTATTATTGTCATTGAAATAACATGTATATGGTGTTATCGAGAATGACATAAAATAGATAGAAAGAAAGTGAAACGGTACATGGAAATGTTGAAGGCATGATATTTTTTGTGCTTTAGCAAACTTCAATTGACATAATGATCAGAAAGTCCTAATTATAAATCATACCGAGTGAATGTGATCACGATGCATTAACTGAAAGCCACTGATTGTACTCATCCATCCTTATTATAAAGGAACTGGAACTTGGTGAGCCACCTCCTCCATATGCCTTCATGTTCAGAAAGCCAAAGAAAAATCACTTTGAATGTTCTCCCAAAACAGTCAATACAGGAAGTAAGAAGATATTCACTAGTCAAAATGCACAACCTTTGCAACTTCAGAGGTATCGGTAGCACTATCAATGCTCCTCAGGCACATCTTAAGATCATTTCGTAGCATGTACACAACAGCTCCTATGGGCCTGAAATCATTAATGCATACAGCATAAGATGATGCACAGTTTTATTATAATTAGCTACAAGCACAGGCAACCTTGTGAACGAGTAAAAAAAGCTTTTCCCGTGGTAACTTGGCCAACATATGGAATTCTTATCACTCACTTAATGTCATGATGATATATTGCATCACCGAGTTGTTCTCCTAGTCACAACATTGTCAAGAAAAAGCCAGTTAAATAACATCATTTTACTTCTATGCATACCAATTTTTAATGCAAGAAATTCACTTAATGCACATCTGATAATATGCCAAAGAAAATCTGCAGTGTTTATACAGTTATCCTTTTTGAAAAACTTGTGTTGCTTAAATAACCCAAGGTTGAGCTTATTGTGTTAAGTTCCAAGAGCTACACTAAGAAAATTATGCTGACACAAATTAACACATTCCACCCCCAATCCACCAATCATTCTCAAACTAGGGCCCAATACTATGATGTCGATCAATTGTGAAAGTTTCACCAGCTCTTCAAAATAGACCTTCTAACTTTGTTCACTTCAAACTAAAGGACAGATTTCAAGGTCAACAGCTGGTGACCAGATATTCATCAATGCCACTTCTATCCAGTCCAAAGTTTTTGACTGCACATGATTGACAAACTAAAATTCATATTGTTCAAGAAATCCATAACATCTCATAGAAACTTTTAAGGAATTCTGAAGGAAATTACTTTCAACATTTGAGTCCATGACAACATGAGATACCAACAAAAACAACGGAAATCAGGGCCGTGGAATATGAAATTCATTAACTTTGAAACTACAGTATGCCAAAGAGAAGGCAACTAAGATGGTCACAATATTGGGCAGAAGAGACCTCTTGCACTGCAAACCCTACCCCCCAAGCCCACCCCTTACCCAGGAAAAGACAAGAGGGCCCCAATCAGCTACATAAGCAAAAAATACTCCGGATGTTAAGTCAGGTTCATGTTTAATATTTTAACTACCATAGTAGAAAATTAGAAATACTACTCTATATCTAGAAGACAGTGCCAGAGTAGAAGAGAATGTCCACATACAATCAGCTACATAAGCAAAAAAACTCTGGATGTTAAGTCAGGTTCATGTTTAATATTTTAACTACCATAGTAGAAAATTAGAAATACTACTCCATATCTAGAAGATAGTGCCAGAGTAGAAGAGAATGTCCACATACAAACTACAGAAAAATTACCTAAGACCAGCTGCAGCACTTTTTACACTAAGTTCCTTGCCGATTTCATCACTTAAATGAGAATTGCCATCTGCTCTAACTCCCTATAATAACAGAACAGAAGCTGATAAGGCCAAAAAAACTACTGAGATGAGAAACTATAGCCTTTACATTTCATGTCAGTCAAATCATCTGTTGAACCCCAAATCCTATAAGATGAAGTAGAAAAACTACAACACAAAAAGATTTATCTGAGAAATGATGAATTCTGATTACCAGGCACTCTCCATAAACTCCTCGACCCAATCGAACTTTAAAAACCTTATCCATCAACTTACTAGCAGCAGTCCATCGCGATGAAATATATGAATTTCCTTTCTCAATTATATCAACAGGACTTATCTCCAGCAGCTACTACAAATGCAAGTTAAATAAAATTCAGCAGTTATCATCATTTAAATGAAGTATGAATGTGAGGTAAGAACAAAGACAAGAAAAAGGCCATTTTAGTAATTCAAAACATCTTCTAACAATCTTCAAGCTTTAAACCAATGGCAATAAAATAAATTATCTCAACAATTACAACACGGATTCGAAACACCAAAACAGCAATCCACGACAAAAACAAGATGCTAAAATCCAAAGCACAAACCTCTTCAAACATGTACGGGTTGGTGACATAATTAAACTTGGAGCGCCATTCACCAATTCCAACATTGAAAGCTCTAATATCCGGTAAACTCCACCGTCGAAGGTCCATATCTTCAATGTACTTGAGAACCATTTCAACACGATCTTGATCTTCCGCTTTCAATAATCCCTCAACTCCCCCCTTATTTTAATCAAAGAAAAACAAAATCCCGATCTCAATAATCAAATTACCCCTAAAAATTAGATTAAATTGATAATAACGGAAATCACCACTACCACCTACTGCTACTACTTACATTGTTATCTAGAATCTTCTTCGAGAAGTACTCGTAGACAGAAGTGGAGCTACTCTTCTCAACGTCAACAGAAAAATTAACTTTCTCTCCACAATCCTCTTTCGATTGCACCCTTGAAAGCACCGATTTTCGATGATCAAAACAAATTACCCTGCCAGGAAAAAAAAAAGACCTAAAACAAACCAATTCACATTCTCGATAAAAAGAGAAAAAATCAATGTGCTATTCTAGCTTACTGGCAATTTGATTGGCGGGAAAGAGTTGAAGCAAATCCACGTGAACCGATAAAATCAAGAAGGTAACATCTCTCAAGCCCTTCAATTCTGAAATCTTCAACCCTGAAGGGTTCGACGGATGAGAAAGGCAAGATGAGGCAAGGGAGATTGAGACGAGAATGAAAAAGGTGAGCAAATAAAGCGGAGAAAGCACCGGAGAAAGAGGGGTAGTTATAGAGCACAGCGATTGGGGTTTTTTCTTCATTTGCTTTTGATATGGCTTCTAGAGCCGCATCTGAACGGAATTCTCGAGCTGCGGATGGTGAAAGAGGAGGTAAGCGCGAAGAGGGGAAGATAAATCTCCATGTTTTCCGGAGTAAGAGAGCCATAATTTTATTTCAAATATTGGAAGAAGGAGAACTGGATTGTTAGTTGTTGCTGTGCCTGTTGCCTGTTGAATCAGCGTTATGACCGGGGTGCGCTTGGTCCGTGGTGAGTGAGGTAGAAAAGTGGCCGTTAGGCCGACTTAGTTATAGGGTTTTAAGGCTTGAATTTAGTAGTTGTTTTTTAAATTATTTTTTATTTGTAAATATATTAAAATAATATTTATAAAAATTATTTTTAAAATTAGTATACTAAAATAATCTAATAATATAAAAAAAAATTTAAAATAAAAAAATTTAATTTTTTTAAAATATTTTTAAAATATAAAAATAAACAAGCTTAAAATTTGATTTTAGAATTAATTCAATTTAATACCCGTGTATAATGAGTTGATATAAAACAACCTAATTTTTTATCTTTTTAAAAAATCCAATATAATATTGTTATGATTTAATTCCTATCTCATTTCTAGGTTTATAGGTTGTCAATTACGTATTTTTTTCATTATCTAATGAGAGATATCAGTAAAACACACATAATTATAATTTTGTGTGTTGCAGTTATTGGAAAAAAAAAATATGGCATCCATGCTACATATAAATATGTACTTGAATGTAAGGAATATGTTAGTAAAAATATAAAAAGTTTATGTGCATTGACATTGACGGTTCGAGCTCTATGTTTTAACTCATTAGGACCCGGGAAAAATATGTTGAGATGCTTGCAGGAGTTTAGAATTTTTAGGTGTTACTATTTATGCCGAGGAACATACAACTACAAAGTTATCGGAGCCAATCTGGAGATTGACCTGGTTAAGAAGTTGGGTTTCGGGTTATATAGATTGATCCGGGTCAACTTGAATTAACTTGAAAAAATATTTAAAATTTTAATATTTTATATGAAAAAAATAAAAAACAATCCATGTGAATATAGACTATACATGATATAAATAATGAAGTTTCAAAGATTATTTCAAAAGATTTTTTATGTTATCCTTTTAAGTTAAAGTATTTAAACCAAAAAGATTTTTTATCCCACATTGAAAAAACATAACTTTTTTATTATGAACTTAGAGTATATATACTAAAAAGCTTCAAATTTCACATTGAAAAAATAATTTTTTTTCTTGTAAACATAGAGTATATATATTGAAGGGTTTCAAATCCCACATTAAAAAAATAAAATATTCTTCTAGTAGTGAACTTTAAAAATGGTTAATAATCAACTAGAAAATATATATAAAAAAGGGGTCTCTAGTTAGGAGAAAAAACACATTTGCAAAAAAAAAAAAAAAAAAAACCAAATCTCAACCGGGTTTTGCCAGGTCGCTTGAGTCACGGAGTCAACCCAACGAGTCAACCGGTTTTTGCTTGATTTTTTCCCATCCTAGTCTTTTACCTTACCCGGACTAATCCAACTATTAAATCAACCAAGTCCCAAGTCAACCTGCTGATTCGATCCGAATTTAATAACTATACTACAAAAGTTATTGTCGTTTGGGCTACATGCCCAAACAAGCAACATATTATTATTATTATTATTGTTATTTGAAACCCATATACCACTAGATTGGTATAAAAAAATTACAATTATATGTTAGTATACAGAAAAGAACTTGAAGTTGCTAATATTCCTACTCGCGTGTTAATTCATATTTAGTTTATTAGCTCATTCTTTTGTTATATTCACGATATCTTAATAAATCAAATAATTTTAGGCAAAAATTATGTATTAAATAATCAATTAATTTTTTTTCTTCTGATAATCTGATCTATTAATCCGATTTATTATCTCTATCTAATATGGGTGGTGCATGGTGTTTGGTAAGTCAAGGTAGCTGGTACTTGCAAAAGATCTTCTTTGATGAATTTGAGGATTTTCTGATGCTTAAGTAAGTAATTTTTTAGAAGAAAAGACAATGATATTTTAAAGAGACTCTGAAAATAATTCTAATAATGATATTTTGAGAATGAAGATTGTAAACCTGATGTTTGAATGATTCATGATGTATTTACAGCATATAAGTCTTATCTTTTTTATAGAGATGAGATGCTAAAGAATAATTTTTTCTTGATAACATTAATGATGAAAAATACCCCTAAAATATACATTAATAATGGATAAATATATTTTACACAAACATTAATACGATAAAAATATGGTAGGCTATTAAGAGATTTTTTATACACCATCTATTATACATTATTAATGTAAATGAAAATAGGATGAGTTTTTAAAAAACTTTTATCCACCTAAAAGTGTAGGGAGGATAAGATTTAAAATGTAACTGAGCCCATGAGAGTTGGACTTTTCTCATCGACCGAGCCCATAAAAGTCAGAACCCATGGCTTTAGGCTTTTGTTCAAGGCTATGAGCCCATAAGGGCTTGGCTCTTCTTCTAATCTAAGAGTCCGTTTGTCTAAACGGCAGCGTTTGCGTTTCTTGAAAACGCACTGATATATGTGTTTGGTTACCACATGCTAAAAAAATCTAAAACGCGGGTCTCGCCATTTTGTTGAGGCAGGATCGTGATTTTGAAAGAGCGGTAAAATACTGCTTCTTGCAAGTTCAACCACATGTTGAACTTTCTAGAGATAACAAAGATGGGAAATTTACCAGCTTATCCTCTTCTCTTTTGTTGCTCTTCTCGTCCGTTCTTCGCATTCATTTCTCTTCACTGCACACAACAACCCTATAGGAAACCATTACTACTACACAACCAACAACAATTAAAGTGATGGTTGCGTCTCTTTCTTCACATTCAGTTGTCATTCATTTCGCCTTGACAACAGAAAAACAAGAACAGCAGCAACCCATTTTACTGCAATCAACAACCCCAAAACATGGACATTGGACATGCTTCATTCAAACTCCACAGCTGAAATTCCCAACGGGTAATGTTTGCTTTCACTGGTCTGGTTATAAGTTAATTTATGTTTATTGTAGTGAAACGTAGATCTCGAAAGTTTATGTTTACTGCAGTGACCAATCTTAGACAAACGGATCTGTGTATTTCCTTTGATAAATCAACTGTTTTTACTCTCGAAAGTTTTAATTGCAAATGTTTCATTCATTTCTCTTTATCAACAGAAAAATAAGAAGAAGAGCAAACCGTGTTCCTGCAATCAACAACCCCAAAAAAGATTTCAACATCCTGCTTCATTCAAACACCAAAGCTGCAATTTCCAACAGGTTAGTTTGCTTACTTCACTGGTCCCCTTGTATAGTATTTTTAAGTTAATTGTTGTTGATTCTAGTGAAACCTGAGCTGTTTGTTCCCTTTTTTAAAATCATTTATTTTTTAATCTTGACAGTGATAATTGATTATTTTTCATTCTGTTTATTCCCGATAATTTTTTATCTCTATTATTATTTATGTGTTGGTTGCTATGTTAAACTGGTTGTAGTTGTCCGTGGGTAGTTATGTATGTGTTGGGATGCTATGTTAAACTTGTAGTAATTGAGGTCGAAAGCAAACTACTCTCTGCAACTTTCAAGCATTAATAATTTTCAAGCCATCAGCAACTGTTGATGATTGCTAACAATTAAATTAACGTAAATTAAACTAATAATTTCCTTTGTTGATTAGAACATCCCCTAATAATTGATGACACATGGTTAATGGTTTCAGTTGTCCATGGGTAGTTGTTGATGTTCTTTCCCCTGTCAAGAAACAGTTGACCAATCTTTTGTCAGTTATAGTTAATTGTTTGTTTAATTTTTCTTGCATTGTCAACCAAGCTGCTATAGATAATTGTTAATTTATTTTTTCATTCCTTGTCAACATTAAATCTTTTGTTATTCTTTGATTGACCTTTTACCGAAAATGTAATTTCATGTTCTATTAGTATCTAATTTCAGCCGTTATCAGCATTCAATTTCTTGTTTATATAGTTCATTGTTTGTTTAATTTTTCCTTGCATTGTCATCCATTAAGCAATGGATGGGTCTGACACACATGATAAAGCTTCTTGGACCAAGGCAATGTTGCACACGTTTTGTGACATTTGCATTAAAACAATTGAGAGAGACATGAGACCAAACACCAATTTCGACAAAGCTGGCTGGAAATTTGTCATACAATCATTCAAAGATCAGATAGGACTTTCATTAACAAAAGCTCAGCTTAAAAACAAATGGGATGGGATTAAAAAGGACTAGAGGGTATGGAAAAAATTAATAACTAAAATTGGAGTTTGTTGGTCTACTGAACTTGGGACCATCTCAGCAACTGATGAGTGGTGGCAATCAAAAATTCAGGTTAGTTTTCATTATCAATAGCCTCACAAAATTATTTGTCATGTTGTATTATTTGTTAATGTACTATCATTGCTAAGTACGTCCAGCTTTCATTACACAGGAAATGAGAAGAGCAAAGAAGTTTAGGCATGTCGGCATAGAGCCCTCGTTGTGTGCCAAGTATGATATCATGTTTACTAATGTAGTGGCCATGAGAGAATATGCTTGGACTCCCTCACAAGGACTCTTATCAGATGAAGATAATGGGGATGCTGCTGGAATGAGAAATACAACCAATGAGGAAACTAACATGGAAGAAGGAAGTGACAACTTTGAAGAGGATGCAATCCCTGATTTCATACATGATGTTAGCAATATGGTTGGTGGAAGCAATGTGGCAAACAATATCAGCAACCCCAGCAGTGTAAAGAGAAAGGGTGCACATCATACTACACCTTAATGCCGGAAAAAAAAGGAACTGGAATGGGAGCATAATTATTTGCACGTTTAGATCAACTTGTTGAGACTGTCTCCATGCCGAGAACGAGCATAACTCCTTCTAGAGATAAAAAAAAGGTTGTAGCATTGAAGAGGTAATGGCAGAACTGCATTCTATTGATGGAGTGACCTTTGGTAGTGCATTGCATACCTTTACAACCCAATTCTTTTGTGCGAGGAGCAAGAGGGAGATGTGGGCTGCAATGAGTTGTATTGATAGAAAAATATCATGGCTGAAAATAATGTTTGACCAACAAAGAAAAACTTAGATGGACAAGGTCAGGTTTGAACTTTTTAACATATTCATGTCTTTTCATTTATGTTGAATTCTATAATCCAGTAACATTTTCAGTTGTCTGAAATCTTTTCCACCATTTTTTCAGGCTTCCTGTGCTGCTATTGTTCCTGGAAATTGAACTCTCTGCCCATGTTTTTGTGTATTTCCGTAACCAAGTACTTGGAACACCATTACCATGTATGTTTTGACATATGTATCACTGAATATTGTTATTGGGTTGGAATTTCATTAGTTCTTAAATGTTGACTTTCATGTGTGGATACTTAACTTTGAATGTTAGGTTTAGGTTGTTAAAATCAAAATTTTCAGTTGGGTTACTTGATGTTGAATGGTTGGTTACTACATGGAAACCGAGATTGATGCTTCTTGTTATTACAATTTGAATGTATGGATTCTTAACATTGAATGTTAGGTTACATGCTCTTGAATGGTAGGTTTAGGTTGGTAAAATCAAAATTTTCAGTTTGTGCATGCCACATTTGAATGTTAGGTTACTTGCTCTTGAATGGTAGCTTTTGAAAGTTAGGTTCTTTGTTTTGTAATATTACTTCCATTCCTGTGTATTTCTATATAAATAGTAGCAAGTATGGGAAGTTTTTCACTTTCATATTGTCACTTTCCAAGAAGAAACCAAATGTTATAGTTGAGCAATCAGGTGTGGTTGTTTGTAATTGGTGGTGTTCTTTGCATTGCTGGTATTGTGAACAATCTGTAATACGTAAGTTGCATTTTATTAATTATTATTTGCAGCCGATTGCTTTCAATGTTATACAATTCATTATAAACAAAATTGCTTTCACTGGTTTGTAAATGTCTGTTTTATGGTGTTCATTGGGAGAGTGAAGGGGTAGAAAATCGTGGCCTTTATGCTGGCATTTATAAACATTCCTTTCACTGTGTACATTTGAATAGTTAGCTACTTTTTGATTTTTATGATATTTAAAGGTATATATGCATGTTGAAAATGGATGTCTAGAAAACATTTGGGGCCATCACCAGTGGATAATATAGTTCATTTTTTTTACCCCCGTTAATGTACCATGTAGAACTGATCTACATTTCCAAATAGATGCTAATTTTCCCGTGTTTCTAACTGCCCCCTTTCATGAAATTGTTGGGCATTTTAATTGCCATTGTGGGACTCCAAAATGTACATTGAAAGAAATGTTATTATTGCATGAGAATTTATTGAATTAAGGAAAGCAGTAACATTAACATAATAGTGTTAACACAATGAAGAAAATTGAATGAATTTGTAATTTATCAAGTCATACTATTTGATAGTCTCTATTCTGGTGAAGTCCAAGTCTAGAAAGCCTCGCCACATATGGACATATCTTTTCCAATAGATGTTTGTTAATATCAACAGTTCATTTCATTTTGGTAGAACTACATTAAACGTTGAGAACAATATAGTATTTTGGTCGCCATAATCTGTTTGTGTTTTTTTAACAAGTCTTAACATTTTCAATAATTCACAAAAAATTTGTATGTCATGATAGATATGGATTCACACATTTTCAATAATTCACAAAAAATTTGTATGTCATGATAGTTATGGATTTGCACTGGTTTTCAACACTTTTTGAGGGGGGTTATGATGATGTAATGAATAACGTAGCCGATTACGTTAATTATGGTAATTCTTCTATTAACGATGGAGATTCTACGTTAATTATGGTAATTCTTCTGTTAACGATGGAGATTCTAGTAGTAATCACAGTTCTGATAATGACGACAACGATGATGCGTCAGATGAAGAAGGCGAGTTATTTTGGAAAAGAGAGTTTGATCGTCAGAAATTGGTTCTATGCATGGCGGGTGCCCTAACATCATATTATAATACATATATATAGATAAAGAACCCTGTATGGATTCATATAACACTGGAATGCAATGGTCGAACAAAATATTATATGGATATTGGACCCGTTGTGTAAACATGTTTAGGATGGATGCGACGACATTTCAGAGTCTTTGCTTTCAACTTGAAAACCAATATGGGTTAAAAGCATCTAGAAGCATGTGTGTTTTTGAAAAAGTTGGAATATTTCTTTATACAATAGCTTTGGATGCTTCCAACAGGGAAGTTTTGAGAGAGATTTCAACATTCAGGAGAAACTATTAGTAGGTACTTTAATGAAGTTTTTAAATCAGTTTGTTCGCTCGCTACAGATTTAATACAACCTACAGATCCCGAGTTTGTAAACACACCGCGTGAAATTGTGAACAATCCAAGGTATATGCCACATTTCAAGGTAATGTCATTAATCACATTTATTGATGGTGCTTCGTATTAAATTAATTTGCAAAATTTATTTTGTTAGTCAGCTCAAACTAATGATTGTTGCTGGTTTCTCGTATATTAGAATTGTGTAGAAGCTATTGATGGTACACATGTGCGTGCATGTGTTTCTTCAGAAAATCAAATTTCATTTATCGGAATAAAAGATGTGGCAACCCCGAATGTTATGGCTGCATGTAGCTTTGACATGCAATTCACATTTGTTGGGCGGGTTGGGAAGACAGTGCACACGATACACGAATTTTTCTCAAGGCAATTGACAATCCATATATAAAATTTCCTAAGCCACTAGAAGGTAGTAACGTGTGTATGTGTGTGTATGATAATTAATGTTTTTTTTCATTTTTCAATTTACAAAAAGTATTTGTATTTACAGGGAAATACTACTTGGTTGATTCGGGATATTCTAATGAATATGGATTTTTAGGTCCATATAGAGGTTAGAGATATTATTTGCAAGAATTTAGGAGACGAGGACAACCACAAAATCGTGAAGAAATTTTCAACCGTGTGCACTCTTCATTACATTGTGTGATAGAATGTACATTTGAAGTTTGAAAAAAAGATGGTAAATCCTACAAAATATGCCATCCTTTAATTACAAGACATAAGTTCAAATTGTTCTCGCATCTATGGCAATTCATAACTACATTAAAAGAACTTCAATGCAAGATATGGCATTTATGGAGTTCGATCGTCATCTTGATTTTGTGCCCGATGATTTTCTAACTGATGTGACTCCACATGCACAAATGCAAGGATACCATAGGCCTTCGCGAATGGATTACGTACGTGATGGGATTGCTGCAAGTTTAATGACACAATTATAAATTATTGTTCTAATATGTTTAGGTCTCTTTGGAAAATTTTATTGGTTGTAAGATTATTTTTTATGTAATTGTTCATTAATATTATGAATGAAGTCCTTTTAGGTAATTATACCATAACATCAAATTGAACCACAATTTTTAACCATACACATTAAACTACTTTTTGTTCAACCTTAATTTCAACCACAGTTTTAACCAAACATATATTTTTCCAAACCAACCACAACTAAAAACATTTTTTATAAAAAATACTTTTTTCAAACCACAACCACAAAGCCACCACAATACCAAACACACTCGAAAACGTGTTTGGCATTGTGGTTGCTTTTGTGGTTGTGGTTGAAAAAAAAACAGTTTAATAAAAAGTACTTTTTGTGAGGTTTCTTTTAAAAAATTCAATGTTTGGTTAAAACTGTGATAGAAAAAAAAGCAATTTCTTGTGTTTGGTTAAAACTGTGGTACTTTGTGTTTGAGGTTTGGTTTTAGAATTACTTTTATATATATATATATATATATATATATATATATATATATATATATATAATTGCAAAACATAGGTGTTTTGTAATTATGATTGCATAACGAAATGAAAAATCCTTATACATTAATTTATTCCTTCATTGTTCTATCAAACTATTTGCAATTCCATCGCATATAAAATCCATACGTGAAGGCCTTTGTGATCCTTGAACGACCGAGCGAGGAATAATATCAGGTAAAAAGTCATCTGGAATTAAATTGGGATTGCGATCATACTCAGAAAAAACCACATCATATTACGATCTCCTTCTAATATAGTTATGTAGTGCCATTGATGCAACTATAATCTCAACTTGCGTTTTGTATGGATAAGCAGGCATATTTTGCAAAATTCTCCACCTCTTTTTCCATACCCCAAAAGAACGCTCGATCACGTTACGTAGTAATGAGTGTGCACAATTAAACACTTCTTTCCGACCACTTGGTTGTCCACGACGCCTAAATTCTTGGAAGTGATACCTCTCGCCTTTGTAGGGACCCAAATACCCATACTCATTTGGATATAAAGCATCAACCAAATAGTATTTTCCTACAATAATAACAACATAGTAATTTTTAACAAAACTAAAAAAATAAATTATATTCCTTCAATTACCAAATCTTCAATTTATTTAAAATCACAACCTTCTGGAGGTTTTGGAAATTTTATACTGCTATTGTTAACTGCTATTGTAAATAGAAACATTGCCACCTTTTCAATAACGCTCATTCTTTTTGAAGGTTTTAAGCCATGGTGCGTTTCTAAATCATTGCATAGACTCAACAAAGTGGTTGTGTCCATCCTGAACATGTCAACATTTCGTTTCCAATGACCTCTTAAAACCTCAGTCAACCAACGCATCCCTGTGTTATACGAAACCATACATGGTTCTTTATACATATAATTAATATAATACATGTTTATAGCTTCAGTCATGCATATAATTAATTTTTTCATATCAAACTGCCTCTTTAAAATAAATTCATCGTCATCATCACTGTCATCGTCACCGTCATCATCATCATCATTACTGTCGTCGGCGTCATTTCCATCACTGTCATCTCCGGCACTAGCAACTGAGACACCACTACCTTCACAACTAGGATAATTAATGTGGTCTATAATGCGGTTCATTACATTATCATAATTGCCATCGAAATCTTCATTAAATATGTCATTAAACCGTGGATCATCCATAACTTCAATTACATGTAAAAAAATATATATTATATGTTGTTAATAAAAATATTTAAATAATTAAATATCATTCAATAAAAAAGAACTATCAAAGAGTTGGTGCGACATAATTTTTTCCATACCAGTAAAGCCAAGAAAAATAGAGTGTTCCACTTCCTTATATGAAATGCAATTGAGGTTTGAGAGATTTGTTATGAAGAAAGATAGTTCATTGAAAATTATGATACAAACATTGCTCTTTATATAGAAAAAATTCAATGTTGTTTATGTCTCTTTTACAAGTTTTTCAGCTTTCAACATAAGTACATTATCACATGTATAGACTGTAAAAGTAACATATAATGTTAATTTTACAGCTCATACATGGAAAACATTTTGACATGTATTCTTTCATTTGTATTGTTCTTATTCTATTATTCAAGATTCTTTGGCCCACTTTTTTTTATTTACTTTTCACCATGATAGACCATGACAGTTTCGGCATTTCACAAATTATGAAACTCCTATGAATGAACTGCAACATGTACCGAATTTATCTAAGGAAAAACAACAGTAACTGAACTAGAATTCACACCTCACAATATTCACACCTTACAAAATAAACACAATTTACACCAACAATATTCACACCTCACAAAATAAACACAATTTACACCAACAATAATTCACACCTCACAATTTACGTAGAATTCACACCTCACAATAAACAAGCCATCATTAGACCTCAAGGCAGAAATTCATTCACAGGAGTAACTGTAAATGTGGTTTTATCTTCTAGCCAAACCAATATTCACACCTCACAAGCTCACAGTAGCTTCACATGGAATATTACAAGAAAACAAGCATTATAACAGCAATGAATACGTCTAAGGAACAATAAGGCAGCAACAGGTATAGTCCCATCAATCCTCACGGCAGAAAAGAAAACAACACCAACAGTAACTGCAAATGGGGTATCTATCTTATAAACAAACCAATATTCACATCTCACAAGCTCATAGTAGCTGCATATGGTATATTACAATAAAACAAGCATTATAACAAAGAACACTCAAGATCTGTTTTGATAGGGAACAAAACAGTGAAGGTAAATGAACAACCAATTCCATCCAAGGGTCAACCATTTAACATTAATAAAAACCATTGAACAGTTTAATTCGTAGATAAAATACAACATTAAAAACCAGTAATTTCTCATACAAGTATGTTAACTCCCGAAAAGCAGTTTAATAAATACAATAGTAAACAAATTATTGCAAATGGAAATGCCCATATGTCTCAACACGAAATGTGGAATAATACAATGACTTGGAAAAACTTCGGCAAATGAAAACTACTCTTTTAAAAACTGGCATCCCATTATTCTACAAAAATAAAATAAACATGTATAAATATAGTAAACAAGTGAACATAGTTAATTGATTAACAGTTATGAAAATGAAATAATACCATGTCAGCTAAGCACGTTTAGTTCGTGCATACATTCATTGCAACCATCTCAACTTCTGTTGCTTATCACCCATACTAGCCCACATTTCTCTTTTCCTTCTTAAACTTATATACTCCGTAACAAATTCGTGAAACTCATCTTTAATTGAAACTCCAGGAATTGAGTGCAGCTCAGCCATCACCTCGCGAATACTACAGCCTTCACGATCAATATTGAGTGCAGTTCAATACCGACATGTCTGAATTTTTTGGCTCCTCTAATTTCCTGCATATAAATAAAATCAAGTAATGAAGGATCAACAGTAAAAAATATTGGTGTTGGAATTTGACAACAATAAAAAAAATTGTTAGGATGACGAGGAATTTATCTGAATTTTTTGTTTCCACCATTCATCGCTGGTTGAAATTGTTCCTAATTCACTATTCCACCCAACACCAGTTTCAGAAACCAACTTATTCCATATCCTCCAATCCTTTTTGCATCAATTCCATTTGTTTTTCAATTGTGTTTTAATGAATGCATGGCCAGTTTGTTCTTTGAATAATGTTATAAGAAATTTCCACCTTGTTTTATCGAAATGAGTATTAGATCTCATTCCCATATCAATGGCCTTAATGTATATATCACAAAATATATACAACATTTCCTTTGTCCAAGCAACCTTATCGAAAGAATCAAGACCTTCCATGATATCTTTTAACACATTTAACAAAAGTTTAAAATCAATCAATGATATCAATTACATTGTGGCACATATATAACCGTGGATTCAACCAATACAAAAACAATCAATGTTCTGCATTTATAAAAGCTGCGTGGTTAGCAACAAACATTGACCATGCATTTAATTTTAATGAGAATATTCCCATTACTTCCAAGTAAACCAGAAGGAGTTGTAATTTGTAATGAAAACTAATTGAAACCCATTAATTTTCAACTGTTAAGAAAACTCAGTTTCAGCCATGATATTATTTCAATTATCAAGCAAAACATCATTGTCATATGGCTGATTGGATTCTCAGAAAACAGAGGAAAAAAACAAAAAAGTCAAGAATTTATTTCTAGATTCAAAGTAACACAACTTTCTTTCTCAGCATGCAAACACACAAATGCAAAATCAAAGTTCTGATTTCCTTCAAAAGTAGAAATCAAAGTAATCCTACACGACATGCTAACAGGTCACTCCTTAGGATTTACTATAAACACACGACTGATAAAGAACTCTATAGTTTATCAAGCGAAACAACATCAATGTGCACAAGTAAACATATCAGCATGGATGCATCATATTGTTTCCAGTAAACAAATTTTAATCAAGCAGCAACACTGTAAGCTAGTAGACATCAAAAACCAAACCAGATTTCAACGAAGAACAACACATAATTATGCACAGCACACAGACCATGAAGCAACACATAAATGCAGGTTTTAGCTCAAGTAAAAAAATTGAAGAACACATAGTACGGGTCATGAAGCAGCACATAAATGCAATGAAATTTGCTCAATTAAAAAAAATTGATGAAGGCACAGTAAACATAAGACAAGCAGCAACAACAATGAAATTTGTAACTCAATTCAAACAATTGAAGAACACACAAGAATCGATCATGCAGCAGCACAGACATGCAATTTTTAAGCTAATTTTTTTTTTAAAGATGGAGATAAGGCAGGAACTTACCTCTGCCTCTCTCTTTTAGGTGTTTTCCCAGCATGGTTGTGTAACATTTTTCTGCAAACAGAAACAATAGAGACCCAGAACAGAAATGAGATTTTGAGCTAAATTTTAAACAAAATTGACGAAGATAAGGTAGAACAAAACGAGTCTCTCGCTCGTGTGACCTTTCCCAACACGAATCTGTTGGGTTTCTCTGCAATGGTAATAATGGAGGGACAGATCGGTGAAGGTTTGGGTTTTCGATCTTCATTTGGAAAGAAGAAGGGACAGAGGGGAAGAAGGTTGCTCTTGAAATGGCGTTGTCCTGTACGTGGTGGTTTTTACAAAATTTTGAAACGAGGTTGTTGTAGCAAGAGACGAGAGAGGGCAACAGTCTGGGGAAGGTAGAAAATGGGAGTTAGATCAATTGCAACATTGATCTGCAACCGTAACAGAATAATTTTGGGAGGGTAGAGGACTGTTGGGAAAGTAATTGGGGTCGTTGGGAAAGTAATGGGAAAGTGTTGGTGGTGAGAGAGGAGAAAACGCATGAGGAACAGTCTGGGGAAGGTAGAAAATAGGAGTTAGATCAATTGTAACATTTATCTGCAACCGTTCTATGAACAATTTTGGGAGGGTAAAGGACCGTTGGGAAAGTAATTGGGACTGTTAGGAAAGTAATGGGAAAGTGTCGGTGGTGAGAGAGAGGAGAAAACACATGAAAAGTAATGGGTAATTGCTTTTCACAAACAGCAGTTCAAACTCAATTTGGACTGGGACCCACGTAAAAAAAACGTGGTTAGTGTTAACCAAACACTGTGTAAACTGATTTTTATTTCAGCCTTAGCTGCACCAGCATATCCAAACATATCTAAATCCATGATATTGGACTCTTTCTCAAGGTTAAACCCATAAAAGCTGGAGTCTCCCCCTAGTTTGAGTCCATGAAAACTAGGTCTGGACATGTTGCCCAAAATAATGAATTTTTAGGTGTTTAAGGGATTTTTTAGACCAATTAAATTTGGATTTATTAGATATTAAATCCAACCCTAACTCTTATATTGTTATAGATCAAGAAAGGAAATGTTAAACAATTGACTATTGATCTTAAATGGAATGGAACGAGTGTGATAGATAAGTGGATAATAGCCATGTTACTAGAAATTGATTAGCGAAAAATAATGGCAAGTCATTAGATTAATTATTTGTCATTTCAAGTTATAAAATTATACATAAAAGAAAAAAGGCAAAATAATTTGTTCCATTTCTTCCTCCCCCCTCTCGCCAATCCCATCCAATCATCTTTAATGGATATATTTTTAATAAATAACTTGCCAGCTTTCAAGTTTTTTTTTATTTGATAGTAAAAGTTGTTAAATAATATTTATGTAGTCTTATTTAGTAAGGGTAGAATAGTACTTTCAGTTTAACCTATATATACTTTATTTGTATTTAGGTTAAGACTGAGCACTCATAATATACAGATCATTCAGAATTCTAGCCTTCTTTTTGTGTTTCATCTTAATTATTTTAACATGGTATCAGAGCTGGTTTTATAGAACGAGGCTTAATCCCGAACACAACTTCGCGGATCCAACTTGATTGTTGATTATGGCTACAGTTTGATATTTCGTCTTCCGCTTCAAAATTTCTCATTCAAAATTTTTTGGAGTGAGAATTTGTCTTCCGCTTCTGTAAAATTTGGTATTTCATCTTTCTTTCAGCCTCTGCAATTTGATATTTGTATTCGGTTTACGCAATTATTTTGGTATTTCGTCATCCTTTCGGTTCGTAATTTGGTATTTGCATTCAGTTTCTGCAATTATTTCAGTATTTCATCAAGAAGATATTTGTTTAGTTTCTACAATCTCTCGTTCGGTTTCGCAATTTGGTATTTTGTTTTCCAGTTGCTTTTGCATTCTGGTTCTCTATGACTGTTGATTATGGCTATTGAAAGAGATGATTCGCTTCAATCTGTGAGTGTGAAGTTGGATGGGAAGAACTATTCATATTGGAGTTATGTAATGAGAAATTTCCTTAAGGGTAAGAAGATGTGGGGGTATGTTAGTGGAACTTATATGATACCTAAGAATATTGAGGAGGGGGATGTTGCTTTGATAGATACATGGGAAGCAAACAATGCAAAGATCATTACTTGGATCAACAATTATGTTGAGCATTCGATAGGTACGCAGTTGGCGAAGTATGAGACAACAAAAGAGGTTTGGGATCATCTCGCAAAGGTTATTCACACAATCAAATTTTGCAAAAACGGTATCAATTAGAGAATGACATACGAGCTCTTCATCGGAAGAATATGAGTATTCAAGAGTTTTATTCTCGCTATGACAGATCTTTGGGATCAATTGGCTCTTACAGAATCGGCAGAATTAAAGGCATGTGGTGTCTATATTGAGCATAGAGAGCAGCAATGATTGATACAATTTTTAACAGCACTTCGTAATGATTTCGAAGGACTTAGAGGTTCAATTATACATCGTTCTCCACTGCCTTCTGTTGACTCTGTTGTTAGTGAGTTATTGGCTGAAGAAATACATCTTCAATCTTATTCTGAAAAGGGAATCCTTTCTGCTTCAAATCCTACGGTACTAGCAGTACCTTCTAAGCCATTCTCTAATCATCAGAACAAGTCCTACACAAGGATTGGCTTCGATGAGTGTAATTTCTGTAAACAGAAAGGTCATTGGAAGGCTCAGTGTCCTAAGTTGAGACATCAGAATCAAGCTTGGAAGTCTGGCAGCCACTCACAATATAATGCTCATAGACCACCTCAGGGTTATAAACCACCACACCACAATACCGCAACAGTAGCTTCCCCTGGCTCTATTACCGATCCTAATACTTTGGCTGAGCAATTTCAAAAGTTTATCTCCTTGCAGCCACAAGCAATGTCCGCTTCTTCTTTCATAGGTCAGTTGCCTCATAGTTCCTCAGGTATGTCACACTCTGAATGGGTTTTGGATTCTGGTGCTTCCCATCATATGTCTCCAGATTCTTCATCTTTTACCTCTGCATCCCCTTTGTCCTCCATTCCTGTTATGACCGCTGATGGCACTCCTATGCCCTTAGCAGTGTTGGTCCCGTTGTCACACCTCACTTGTCTCTCCCTAATGTTTATCTTATTCCAAAACTCAAATTGAATCTTGCGTCTGTTGGTCAAATATGTGATTCGGTGATTATTTAGTTATGTTTTCTCGGTTCTTTTTGTCAGGTACGGGATCTCAGGTCTCGAAGCCGATTGGGACAGCCGTAAGGAGAATGGACTATATATTTTGGATGAGTTAAAAGTGCCGATTCTTTCCGTTGCTGGCCTTGCCGCTACTACTACTACTGTTGATTTGTCTTCCTTTCATTTGAGTCTTTCATCTTTTAGTTTTTATTTATGGCATTCCTGTCTAGGTCATGTTTCGTCTTCTCGTTTGAGATTTTTGGCATCCACATGAGCTTTAGGAAATTTGAAAACTTGTGACATTTCTGATTATAGTGGATGTAAACTGGCAAAATTTTCTGCTTTACCTTTTAATCGAAGTATTTATGTTTCTTTTTCACCATTTGATTTGATTCATTCTGATGTATGGGGACCTTTTCCTGTTGCCATAAAAGAAGGGTCTCGATATTATGTCTCTTTTATTGATGATCATACTCGTTATTGTTGGGTTTATTTAATGAAACATCGTTCTGAATTCTTTGAGATATATGCAGCTTTTTGAACTCTTATCAAAACTCAACATTTTGTTGTGATCAAATGCTTTAGGTGTGATTTGGGTGGGGAATACACCTCTAATAAATTTTGCCAATTGTTTGCCTTAGATGGAACCATCCACCAAACTTCATGTATAGATACTCCTAAGCAAAATGGTGTTGCTGAAAGAAAACATAGGCACATTGTCGAAACTGTTTGTTCTCTCTTGTTGTCTACTTTTGTTCCTAGTAAGTTTTGGGGAGAAGCTATTCTTACTGCTGTAAGTTTGATTAATACGATTCCATCTTCTTATAGTTCGGGTCTATCTCCTTTTGAAAAGTTATATAGGTATGTCCCTGATTATTCATCATTTAGAGTCTTTGGTTGTACTTGTTTCGTTCTTCGTCCTCATATAGAACGTAGTAAGCTATCATCTCGATCCGCTATTTGTGTCTTTCTGGGTTATGGTGAAGGTAAAAAGGGGTATCGTTGTTTTGATCCAATAACTCAGAAACTTTATGTGTCTCGTCATGTTGTCTTCCTTGAGCATATACCTTTCTTTTCTATTCCATCCTCTACTCATAGCCTAACTAAAACTGATCTTATTCATATAGATCCTTTTTCTGAGGATTCTGATAATGATACCTCTTTCCATGTTCGATCAATTTGTACTCATAACTCTGCAGGTATTGGTACTTTACTCTCTGGCACACTTGAAGCTCCATTCTCATCTACAGCCCCTCAAGCTTCATCTAAGATTGTGGATCCACCTCCACGTCAGTTCATCTCGCTCAGTAAATCCACAAAACTACCGATTTTGCTTATTCTTGTTATTCTTCATCATTTACTTCCTTTTTAGCTTCTATTCATTGTCTCTTTGAGCCCTCTTTCTATAAAGAGGCAATTCTTGATCCGCTTTGGCAGCAAGCTATGGATGAGGAACTTTCTACTTTGCATAAGACAAATACTTGGGATCTGGTTCCTCTACCTCCTGGTAAGAGTGTTGTTGGTTGTCGTTGGGTGTATAAGATCAAGACTAATTCGATGGGTCTATTGAGCGATACAAAGCTAGAGTTGGTTGCAAAAGGATACTCTCAACGAGTATGGTATGGACTATGAGGAGACATTTGCTTCGGTTGCAAAAATGACTACTATTCATACTCTTATTGCCGTAGCTTCGATTCGTCAGTGGCATATTTCTCAGCTTAATGTTAAAAATGCCTTCTTGAATGGAGATCTTCAAGAAGAAATTTATATGGCACTCCCTCCTGGTATTTCACATGACTCTGGATATGTTTGTAAGCTTAAGAAATCATTATATGGTCTCAAACAAGCACCCCGTGCTTGGTTTGAGAAATTCTCTATTGTGATCTCGTCTCTTGGCTTTGTTTTTAGCGGTCATGATTCTCGCTCTTTTTATTAAGTGCACCGATGCGAGTCGTATCATTTTGTCTTTATATGTTGATGACATGATTATTACTGGTGATGACATTGATGGTATTTCAGTCTTGAAGACAGAGTTGGCTAGACGATTTGAAATAAAGGATTTGGGTTATCTTCAATATTTCCTGGGTATTGAGGTAGCATACTGACCTAGAGGTTACCTTTTTTCTCAGTTGAAATATGTTACAAATATTCTTGAGCGGGCTAGACTTACTAATAACAAGACTGTAGATACTCCTATTGAGGTTAATGCGAGGTACTCTTCTTTTGATGGTTTAGCTTTGATAGATCCTACTTTATACCGCACTATTGTTGGGAGTTTGGTATATCTCACCATTACGCGTCCAGATATTGCATATGCTGTTCATGTTGTTAGTCAGTTTGTTGCTTCTCCTACTACTGTTCACTAGGCAGTTGTTCTTCGTATTTTGTGATATCTTCGAGGTACAGCTTTTTGTAGTCTTTTACTTTCATCCACCTCTTCCTTGAAGTTGCGTGCATACTCGATGTCGATCATGGTAGTGATCCCACGATCGCAAGTCCTGTTACCGGGTTCGTATCTTTTTAGGTGATTCTCTTATTTCTTGGAAGAGCAAGAAACAATCTATTGTTTCTCAATCATCCACCGAAGCAGAAGCAGAATATCGTGCCATGACATCTACTACTAAAGAGATTGTTTGGTTACGTTGGTTACTTGCTGATATGGGAGTTCTATTCAGATTACTCATAACTCGGTTTTTCATGAGCGAACTAAACACATTGAGATCGATTGTCATCTTACTCGTCATCATCTCAAGCATGGCACCATTCCTTTACCTTTTGTTCCTTCTTCCTTGCAGATTGCATATTTCTTTACCAAGGCGCATTCCATCTCTCGGTTTTGTTTTCTGGTTGACAAACTCTCGATGCTTGTAGTTGCCGCATCGTGAGTTTGAGGGGAGATGTTAAATAATATTTATGTAGTCTTATTTAGTTAGGGTAGAATAGTACTTTAAGTTTAACCTATATATACTTTATTTGTATTTAGGTTAAGACTAAACACTCATAATATACAGATCATTCAGAATTCTAGCCTCCTTTTTGTGTTTCATCTTAATTATTTTAACAAAAGTATCTTTAACTTAGAACAAGTGTCTAGGGGGTGAGCAAAAAACTAAAAAACTGATTAAATCGAAAAAACTAGAAAAAATAACTAAAAAGATTGAACTGTGAAAAAAAACCGATTAAAATTTTGAAAAAAACCGACTAGTTCGGTTCGGTTTCGATTTTATAAGCCTAAAACTGAAAAAACCGAACCGAACCCAAACCGAGTCAAAATTGAGCCAAACCGAAAAACCAAGCCAAACCGGTTTGAACAGGTTTTTGTCATAAAAAACCGAACCGAACCGAACCGGTCGGTTTGAACCGGTTTCAGTTTTTTTTTAAAATTTAATTTGGTTACTTTTTTTTGATAAAAATCAAATCGAACAAAAAATGATCACCTCTACAAGTATAAATGAATATCGATTTTCTTATACGATTTTAATGACATATTTTTCATGTCAATCTGTTATATTTAAATAAATCGAATAAGCTTTCTCGACGTGGGCACAAAATATAAATAAATAAATAAATAAATAAATCTTAGAAACCATAACACCAACCCTTTGAGATTATCGTCATTCAACAATTCAGAAAACAGATTTTCATCACTCCAGGAGGATTTTTTTTCAAAAACCTTGGGAGTTTATTAACTCCTGGTGGGCCGCGAGTGGCTTTAAGCTTGTGTCAAGCTTAACGCCGAACTGTCAAATAGGTGGGCTCAATCATCTCATATACTCGGCCCATTAAAAGACAGAAATCAATCAATTTTTGCTTTCGGTTAGTTCTTAGATTTGTTATCCAATAATCACTCATATTAAAAAAAAAAAAAAAAAAAAAAAACAAGAGCGGCAGAAACCAGTCCAAGTGCACTCTCAATCCCAAATGTACTTTTTTATTAAAAAAACCTCTCAAAACATGGAAGTTGGCTGAGATATTTTCTTCTCTCTCCCGTCCACGTACACAAACTGTAGCTTTTTATATCCATCTCCAACAACATAAACAGTTTATGTCATAAACAGACGCCATTCTTCCATTTTACTTCCAGGGAATAATAATCAGATCCCTCCCTCTTCTCTGTTACTCTCCATCTTCTTCGTTTTCTCTCCCCTACTGATTAAGTACGTGAACTTCCTTAGCTATTAAAGAGCCTTCACTCTCATGTTATTTTCAGTTTTTTTTTTTTTTTTTTTTTTTTTTGCATTTGCTGGCTGGTTAGTTTCTTTCAATTTTTTGCAGCGGATTTGATTTTTGTCGGTAAATGAGCAATCCTACTAGAACTATGCACATACACATTTTAGTAATATTTTGTTACTGTAACTTCTTCTTCTTCCTCTTCTTTTATTTTGCGTGTGTGATGGGATATTGTTGCCTGACTTTATATTGACGTGTTCGTTGATTTCCTGCATCAAATTTATAGTCTATCTAGCGATTCTATATGGTTTTTGGTTTTCTAGGTTTTCTTGGATGACTGTTTTTTCTTTGTTTGACGTGGTCTAGGGTTCCTTTTCCTTTGTTGTAGAAAAGAATTGTTACAACGTAGTGGTTTCGGGAACTCTATAAATGTAAGAATTTAACTTAATAATTAACACAATGGTGCGAGAGGGGTTTCCTTAGGTTATGTGAGTGGGTGTAATTGAGTTTTGGGATTGAGTTTGAAAATCATACTCAATGGTCGTGCTGTATTTATCCCTAATAGCTAAGAGTTTCTTTTCTTTTTATCTTTTTTTTTTTGCTTACGGGATTTGCGAAACCGCTTAAAAAATTTGGGATTGAGTTTCTCTATTTTGAATTTTCCATTAAATTGTCATGCCCGGTAACTGGTTTTCATGCAATCCTGACTACATGAACAAGTGGTAGTGGGGATAACCAATCGGCTTGGATGCAATCGCAACTATTGGTATTAAAGCTTGGTTGATTTAGTTTGAGATTCAATACGTGGTCGAGAAATTAATAGAAGAAAATGAATATGGCAGATAACGAGGGGGATTTGGCCCTTCTACTTCATGCTTTGATTTGTTGTGTAATGGGGAGTTTGAGCAGGGATTTGCTTTCTTCTTTTTTTATTTTTTATTTCTTGCGATGACTAATTGCCTAATGAATGAATCGTGTGCTATAAGAAACTGCATCGTGGATGTTTTTCTATTTTTTGATTAGGCTAAAAAAAAAGAGAGATCTGTTGTATTTTTTTTTCTGCCTTCTTTAATTGGTGGTTATTACTTATTACTAGTTTGCTTGAGATTGCACACTGGACAATTATGTTGTGTACTGTGTTATTGTCATGAAGTTACAGAAACTGTTTATTAATGTGAAACTGCCTTGACAGTGACTGTTAACCTGTGCCCTTGGTCCCTTATATTGAGCCCGGATTCTCTTGCAAATAATGTATTGGAAGAGATATTGCACACTATACTTCTAGTGAAGATTAAAGTTTATCTTCAATGAACTTGACATCCAATGTAAAGGGCAAAAGGAAATGCTAGTCAAAATTAACATTAAGGATGTGTTTCTAGGTGGCTCTGTAGAACAAACACGCAAACATTACGAGGTGAATGCAAAGCTTTTTGCTGATTGAATACACAGATTCTTTAATTAGGTTTGGTCATCAGTATGCTGAATAACTGTAGATGGTGTTTGAAGTTGTAGGTATAGATGATTCTGGGTGCTGCCATGTCCAAGTTCGTGTTACTTTCTCTATCCTTTTAATGGATCTTTTAGTATCCAGAAAGTACAGAAAGGAGATTTCAGGATTCATTTTAATGGGTGATTTCTCAATTGAAAGATAAATTTTTATTGGGACAATTCATTTGTATCACCACTTGCTCCATTCCAACACAATGGAATTTGATTTCTTGCTTCTGATTTTATATCTAAAACTCAATTTGCAGTAGGCTTACTGTGTCATTTCCCCCTTCATGTTGTAGTAAAGGTAGAGTTTTCTTTCTTATCTTTAATTTTTCTGCTCAACCTAACGATTGCTTTTTCTTTCAATGCTTAAGGAAAAATTTGTTCCTGAGTTATCAAACCACCCATTTAGTAGATGTTTTATACCTTATGTAGAGGCCAATATCACTTCAAAGTTAGAATTTGGTACCTCTATTTCATGATTTCTATTTTCGCTGGTCTCAGTTTTATTTTCTTGCTTATGGTCATGTCCATTTATGTTTCTAGAAACTAGTTCAGGGCATGCTACTAGCTTCCCATTATTGGTTAACAAGATATGCTTTTATTCAGGATACGTGGTGATTGATTTTGCTATGTGCAACTACTTTCTGGCAAACCTCTACATAATCTTCAGAAAAGTATAGTAAATATTAAATTTCCAACTCATGTGTCTCTAAATTAAATATCAAACTCATGTGTGTCTAAAACAATGTACTTCTTTATAAATTAATGTAAGAATACATGGTTTGATGAGTTGCTCATCCATCTACTCAGTTTAACCGATGGATTTAAGAACCTTTCTGCCACTGGCTTTATGACACATTACTTCCTAATCAGTCATAGTCTTTAAGTTTTTCATGAATTAGTTGTCTGATAGTAGGCACATGCACTGTTAACATTTGCTTATGTTAGTCTAGTGGTCCTAACTGCAGAGAGCCATCTTACTCAAGGGAAATTGCCTACCAATGGGCATGGGTTGCAGAGGTGCTGATTCAGATATTGGATAAAATAACTTAATGGAATATGTGAACGGGTAATTTCTCTAGATTAAAACCACTTTAGTCCATAAAAGGTTTAGATTTTGCTGATGTTGTTGAAATACACCAACTTATGACATGATTACCTAAATAGAAGTTAATTTAGGCCCAAAATCACTTTTTACCCAACTTAACAGACTAAAAGAAATTCCTCTCCATCATGTGTTGCCAGGGGCCTCACTGAGGAATCTTTAAGTTGCAGAAATTAAAAAATTCCCTAGAAGTAAATCTCCCTTTTTTTCATAGTTGCATCATTATACGAGGTAGTAGGTGTATATAGTCACCAGTTAAGACCAGGTTAAAATCATAAAACCTTTAACAGAACAGAGGCTCAAAGAGAGACTGTGGTCACACACACATGTACTTTAAAAGAATAATCATTTTAATCTTTTCAGTTCATCTTTTTATTATGAATGGAAGTACAAATATATTGGTTATTGAAAAGGTAGCTCAGTTGATGTTGGAAACACAGATAAGTGTAAGTTTTACTTTTTATCAGTGTTTTTAGTTTTAATCTGAAATCTATATCAAAACGATACCAGTTCCATGAAAATTCTCCCTCACTATCCCTTCCCATGTCCTTTGTTTAATGCATGTAGAAAAATGTGAGTAAAGCATAGGTTTGTCGAAGCATGTATATTGACAGATGCATCAGCATGTGTATGTGATGCTTTGCAAGCATGCCAACAGTGGTTGTACTTGCTAGTGCTCTAATTTTTCTACTAATGTACATCTGAATGTCCTTTACCGTTGTGTTGCTATGGTTTTCATTACTTGCTTCTGTCACTATTAATTCTCACCGCTTGTTTTCTCGTGTTTTGAAGTTTGATGGAACACGCTTAATAAATTGGAATGTCACTTCTGAAGTGGAGAATCTATTGTTGGCTTCCCATAATATATTGATGGACCATTTCTGAGAGGTAATTTTTAATCTGTGTTAAGAATTACCTGAGACTTGGAAAGGTCTGCCTACAAATGGCAAATTACACTCTTAGAAGCTGCTGTAGATGAGGATTATCTATTTGTTATTTTAGGCAACCCAAGTTTAACTAAAAAAGAAAAGACTTTTATTGCTTTGTATAATAGCAGCTCAACGACAGGCTGAAAAATCTTTGAACGACATGTTAGATGCACTGCCCTTTATTTACTGAATTCCTTTAAGCGTTCACAGGCAAAATGCTTTTATATTCTCTTCCTTGTACTTTAAAGGATCCTGACTGGTGTTGAACTTCAGATATTGGATTTTGTCCACTGCATTTACCGAGGAGTCCTGTCTGCTTAGAGCTTGTCTGCTGAGTTCTATGCTAGACCTGGAAAAGGGAAATGAGGTACGAACATCAATTCTACAAAGCATTCTTCAGACGGTTTCAGATTTATAACTTATATTCTCAAGATAGTGAGTTTTTCTTTCTTTTACAATATTACTGCACAAACTGTGACATGATGTTCAATTAAGTATTTATTCATAGCTGACAAAATCCATGATAGAGAATATAAATTTGTGGCATTGTTAAGCACCTTTTCCCTTATTGCCTAGGTTTTATTTCTTTTATCATTAGGTTTTGTTGTGTTTTTGATATGGGACAAAAGAGATTTAAAACTAAAGAAGAGAGAAAAGAAGCAGCTATGAAGAAAAAACCAAGGAAAGAGAAGAAAAAGCAGAAGAAGAGAAGAACGGGGAAAAATCTCGAACTATGCAATTTTTATTCAATTCATCAACAACTTGTCTGACATTTAGAAAAATAGAATATAAATACTAAAACCTTAACTAGAACAAATAATACAATAACTAGACCAAGCCTAATAAATAAACCTAAATAAAACAATAATGAAATTAAGCCCAATAAATAAACCCAAATAAAATCCAATAACACAAGGATTGAGCTATCAATGATAATAAAAAAGACCAATGACAATTTGAATGGCAATTTATAAAGTGAGCAAATAAATTAGGGTGTAATGCAAGGAAGGTATTATTTTTTAGGCACATAAGTAATCAATGATAATTTGAATAATAAGTGTAATGCCACAATAAAATTCGATGTATCAAAAGGTAAAGTGATTTACTGTTGGGAAGATGCTGGAAGCTACTGCTGCTGACATGGTGAAGAGTGCTGACATGGCATTGGGTGGTAATGCGCTGCTGATGTGGTGATGACGTGGCAATGCGCTACTGACGTGGCACTGTGCGGTTGACATGGTGATGCTGTTGATGTGGCAATACGACGCTGACGTGGCAGTGCAACGCTGACGTGGCCGTGTGATGCTGGCGTGAACGTGTGCTGCTGATGTGGCTACGCGAGGGTTTTTTTTTTTTTTTTTCAGAACTGGGTTATAAAACAAAAGGATTATTTTTTTTTCCAAATCCGGGTTGTAAATAGAAAGATTAATTTTTTTTTCAATCGTTGACAATGATTTTACACAGTTTCTAGGGTTTAGGAACTATGTTGAATTTTAAGGATTTTCACAAGCTCTAAGAGATTGATTATCTGTAAATACAATTAAAAGTCTGTACTCTGATACCAAAGTTGATGCGGGACAAAATAAATTTAAAGTTAAAGAAGAGAGAAAAGAAGAAGCTAAGAAGATAAAGCTAAAGAAAGATAGGATATAAATGCTACCTAACAATAATTAAATAAAGTCTAATAAATAAACCTAAATAAAATCAAATAACATAAGGGTTGGACTATCCTCCATTATCATAGATCATACGAACATGTGAACCATGTCTCGGGTATGTTGTCCCCATCAGTTTTACTACAAGGATTATGTATTGTTAACTATAAATCAAGCTTTCTTATTTGGTAACTATACTTTATCCCATTGGAAATTGGTATCTTGTACAATTAGGTCAATTGTTATTATTTTGTAAACTCTTATTCATTGTTTTCTTTCATGAATTTCCATTTAAAGAATTGAAGAATGTATACTATTACAGAAAAGAGCATAGAGATCAGAACTTCCAATCAAATAATGATCAACAAACGCACAAGTCTTTCACTTAGATTTTTACGAATCTCTCTCTCTAAGAAAAGCATATATAGATACCACATTTCATTTAGCAGTTCATTTCCATTGAGCACATTTAAATTTTTTAGACATCTATTAACACCTGGCTCACATTGAGCTTTTCATTATTGCATATTTGATATGGATAGCTGGTCTGGCAATTATTTACACCAACCTCTAAACTTAGTATTAAACATATCATACCAAATAGGATGGTCCTGCTGCCGAGCATCTTTCACATGATGCTTGAGATCTCATTGTTAAGCTTGGATCTGTGTGGTGGATGATGACTGATAAGTGATAAACATCCACAGTTATCAACTGCTTTAATATTGGAGTTGCAACCTTTTGCAAATTTTGAAAAGAATGTCATCAGATTTTTTGTTAAGTCAATTGCTCTGATAAAGATTAGTATACAATTTCTCATATTGTGAAGAGAACTTACCCCAGTTTCATTGAGCTTGCTGGTGCTTCACTGTTGTGAGGCTGAGGCTGGGGCTGGCTCAATTGGAGACGGATTGGGGCATGCAAGTCATATCCATTTTCTACTGTGTAGGGTGGCCGGGAAGCTCTGTTTGCTTCATCCACATTCCGTTCTCCATAAACCTGGGATAAGAAACTTCTAATTTAGGCTTTTAGCATGTTGATGAATGTTCACTTTCTAAAATCTCAAGTTCAGGTTCCACAGGCCTTTTAGCTCACTGCTATATAGGTATGGTTCCCAAACACTAGACTTGAATTCTAGATTTGTTGTGTAAGAGCTACCTGATTGTAGGAGGGAGTGCATTCTATGAAGAATGTGTGTATAAATGCTTTGTAGGTTCCTTATTTCGTGGTAAAAAGTGAAGTTCAGAGTTGAATGGGAGATGGATAAAATTTCTTAGTGATACATGTGTTGCCAAGACTAGTACCTTACGCAATTCTGCATTTTCTTGACCGATGAGGTCAACCTTCTTATGCAGTTCTAGGTTTTCTTGATAAATTAGATTACCCTGCAATGAAGCCAATCAAAGCCAGTGAGCATGAGAATGTCTCTACAATCAATTTGGGAAATATTGAAGGCAATAGTCCAGAAAACCTTTTGGCTCATCTCTTTAATTTCATCAGTTAAAATTTGTTCCTGTGTGCAAAAAAAGGCTGCATTAGCATCAAGTGCATGCTGCATACATGTATAAAAAGTGATCTTGAGATCAGTATAGGTTTACCTTTTTAATTCGAACACCTTTCATACTCTTCTCCAGCTGGTTTTCTAGATTTTCTAGATCTTTGATGCTCAAACCAGACAGTTCTTCTCCCATCAATTGCCTGCAACATCTCAAGGCAAATGTTAGGTATGGTGCCGGAGTTTTATACTTGTCCATGAATATAGTGTTGGAAAGAAAACTTGTCCATGGATGCATAAATCTATTAGTTTAACCACACAGCCTACACCATTATTTTAAGGCCAACGGTGACGTGTTGTTGAGATCCTCTATTGAGAATATTCAGTGATAATTAACTTTACCGATGATATTCTTTCAAGCACTGCAGTTCCTTCCCCAAGCTTGCTGCCTCCCTTTTCCACAACTAATGAGCAGAAAATGAAGCACATCATATAACAAGCAATAATTTGGAGTAGAATAGAATTGATGAGAGCTGATTGAAGAAGTGATTGCCTTATAAATCTGCATGTTCATGCTACAGTATACAGAGAACACTTAATGAGATGGACGTGTATTCAGTTTTGCACAGAGGAATTTTGTTTATGAATATTGTAAATGTTCCTGTATGGCGACGTTACTATTGTGTTTGGTTGCAGGATAAAATTAAATTGAACATGGCTTGGCATAACAGAAAATCATTGTGCATAGCGCATGCACAGACAGACTTGTGTATATCCTTTTGAGTTAATGAAATGTTGAGATTGAGTTAATGAAATGTTGAGATTGGTTCTTGTATTGTATCATTTCTACTTTGTGTTCTACTTGTCTTATAAAAGGGAAGAGTGTTGGGAAACTTTTTGGTCAGGAAAAACACTTAGTTGTCAGTCTTAGGCGAAGACGAGTGGATTGACAGAGAGAAGGCTGAATCTGACAATGAACTGGGCTGCTGTATAGGGCTGGAAGATTTTGACGAGAACCCAGTGACCAATTGGTTGGTGATCATCATGCATGATATGAATGATAGTTTAGAGTCGCAGCTCTTGCATGCTTCTTTATTATAAATGACTTGGAACCATAATGATGTCGCTTGATGTTTATCCATAGAGCTATCTCCTTGAAACACAATTATTTTAATCTATTCAATGTTTGTAAATGATGTGTGCATCTGGCAGACTATGCTATATTTGTGGAACCAGCTGCTTTGTTGTCCGTTGATGCCAAGTTTTTAGCTTTCTTTTTTTTTAGTCAAAGGCAGGTTCAAACGTGGGAGCGATGAAAAACCATGAAGCTGCTTATAAATCTAGATGCTTTTTCAGAGTGGCCCTAGAGCCATTGACAACTCCCCTCGAGTAAAAATGAAATCACTTGAGTGGATATGGCTCAATGCATGCTGTAAATCTCGCAAAGCAAATATAAGTGTTTGTTGAGTGCTTACCTTCACTTCTGAAGCAGGATTTAACAGTGGCTGGCACTCCTCTTTTTGTTTGCTGTAGCGTTCAATGATGGACTTCATACTGAATCAGGGCAGGGAGTTCAGAGAAATCAGGGTTTCTTCTTTATGGCGATGCAACTTCGAAGTAAGTAATGATAGTAGTCAGGTGTAATTTAAAAGCAAAAGCAGGACAAATGCTCTCAATTGAAAGAAAATTCAAGCACATCTATAGCTAACTGATGCCTCTTCTCTATCAATGCCTTTTTCTGATTCGCATGTGAAGTGGAAATACTGTCTCCTTAACTCTGGTCGTGTTTGAATGGCTGCAGTTTACCGCAAGCGAGACAATGAAACTGCAGGTGCGCCTTGTTCGCCCCCTTGTCCTCTATCAATGCCTTTTTTCTGATCCTTCGCTTTGACACTGGTCGCGGTTACAAGCAAAGAGAATTGCCCTTGATTATTTGTTTTTGAGGTAGAAAAGTGTTTTCAAAAAAATATAAAATTATTTTTTGTATTTTAAGACTATTTTGATATAAAAAATAAATTTTTAAAAAATAAAATAAAATTATTTTGATGTAAAACTACTACTAACAAATAAATAGCCTTTTCTGTTTGAATTGTTTCCAATGAGGCCACAGTTACCATGGTCAAGTGTTCGCTACCGCAGCTAGCACTGAGTGCTAGCTGCTCTCACCACCATCACTTTGGTGACCACTGCGATTACTGTATTGTTGGCTTGTCTATTGTCACTACTACTAAGATTCATTGGCCCATGGCCCATGGCCCGTGTCCTTTATTAATATTTCTGCTGACTAACATCAACCATCGGTGCAACCACCCACCTAGCAGTCGTTACCACCACCACCTTTGGCAACTATGCACCACCGTGGACTCATTAATAAATAACTAGGAGTTACCATCACTTTCAAAGATTATAAGCAAGAAATCAAAACCATAGTACCAACACTGGCTGCTATATTTTGATAGACAAAAAACAAAACGGGAAAAGATCAATGTACGAAACGAGGGAAAAGGTCAGAGTTGATATTAAAGCGGGCCGTTCATGATGTCATACAAATGTAATAAACGGTGCCGTAGATAGAAGATAATGAGAACAGAAAGGATATTTTTATGTGCTAAAAGTAGAAAAATTCATGACCAATGAAATAGATCGATGGAAGTGAAACAATACATGAGATGCCTTTACATCTCAAGGAGGCGTTTTACGTACTTAAAATATTTCACGGAAAATATTTTTTTAATTATTTTTTATTTGTTCTTTGTAAAATATTTTTATAGAACAATTAATACAAAATATGTTATCAAAATATAAACATGGTACATTCATTAGATTTTTTTTTATATAATGAAATATTTTCGAAACAATAATTAACTTAAAATATCATTCAACATGTCAACCATCATCATTTTATTACCACCATCATCACGATGCCACCTCTATCACCCAACTCCATATAAAAAATATATAGTTATTTTGTTTTATTTATTAACTATAGAATAATATTTTTATTTTATTTTTAGTTTAGTCTATATATAATCTCTTTATATTTAAGTTTAATCTATTCCCTTATATTATTGTGATCACATCATCCAATATCAATGAAACCCTAACATTCTCCTCTTACTTTTGTATTTCTCTTTATTTCTTTGGATTGCTTCAAATGGTATCAGAGCATGATTTCATAAAACGAGGTTAGAGGTTTTGCGGGGGGGCAACACGCCCCTACCAGGGTTCGAGGTGGAGCCTTGATTTTTTTTTTTGGAGTGATCGTATAATTTTGAGAAGACATTTGTTCAGATTCTGTAATTTGATATTTCATTTTCCTTTTTTTTTTTTTAATGTTCTGGTTTTCTTTGTTTGTTGATTATGACTATTAAAAGAGATGATTCACTTCAGTCTGTGAGTGTGAGGTTGGATGGAAAGAATTATTCATATTGGAGTTATGTAATGATAAATTTTCTTAAGGGTAAAAAGATGTGGGGATATGTTAGTGGAACTTTTGTGATACCTAGGAATATCGATAAGAGTTATACTGCTTTGATATATACATGAGAAGCAAACAATGCAAAGATTATTACTTGGATTAACAATTCTGTTGAGCATTCTATAGATACACAGTTGATAAAGTATAAGACATCAAAAGAGGTTTGAGATCATTTGCAAAAGTTATTTACGCGATTAAATTTTGAAAAGCAGTATCCATTAGAGAATGATATACGAGCTCTTCACCAAAAAAATCTGAGTATTCATTTTATTATGCTATGACATATCTTTAGGATCAATTATCTCTTGTAGAATCAACATAATTAAAGGCATGTGGTGCATATATTACTCGTAGAGAGGAGCAACGATTGATACAGGTTTTTAATGGCACTTTGCAATGATTTTAAAGGACTTAGACGTTCAACTTTGCATCGTTCTCCATTACCTTTTGTTGACTTAGTTGTCAGTGAGTTATTAGCTGAAGAAATACGTCTTCAATCTTATTCTGAAAAGAGAATTCATTATACTTCTAATCTTTCTATGCTAGTAGTACCTTCTAAGCCATTACCTAATAATTAGAATAAGTTTTACACAAGGGTTGCTTTTGATGAGTGCAATTTTTGTAAGCATAAAGGTCATTGGAAGGTTTAATGTCCTAAGTTGAGACAACAAAATCAAGTTTAAAGCCTGACAGCTAGTCACAATCTAATGCTCATAGATCATTTCAGGGAAATAAACCACAACAATAGTTTCATTAGGTTCTTTCACCGATCTTGGTACTTTGACTGAGCAATTTCAGAAGTTTCTCTCTTTACAATCACAAGTTATGTTCATTTTTTTTTTCTATAGGTCAGTTGCCTTATAGTTCTTTAGGTATGTCACATTCTGAATGAGTTTTGAATTCTAGTGCTTCACATCATATACCTCCAGATTCTTCATTTTTACTTCTACGTCCTCTTCACCTTCTATTCCTATCATGACTACTGGTGACACTCTCATGCCCTTAACAAGTGTTGGCTCTATTGCCACACCTCACTTATCTCACCTTAATGTTTTTCTTATTCCAAAACTCACATTAAATCTTGCTTATGTTGGTCAGTTATATGATTCTAGTGATTATTTAGTCATCTTTTCCTTTTCTTTTTGTTGTGTACAAGATCTGCAGTCTTAAAAGCTAATTGGGACAGGCCGTAGGAAAAAATAGACTATAACATTAGTTACTGCCGTTGCTATTAGTTTTAATTTGTCTTCTTTTCATTTGAGTCCTTCTTCTAGTTTTTATTTATGATATTCTCGTTTAGATATGTTTTGTCTTCTCATTTGAGATTCATGGTATCCATAAGAGCTTTAAGAAATTCACAAACTTTTAATATTTATGATTATGATGGATGTAAACTGGCAAACTTTTCTACTATAAAATTTAATCGAAGTATTTTTGTTTCTTCTTTTACATTTGATTTGATTTATTCTGATGCATAGGGACTTCTCATATTACCACAAAAGAGGGTCTCAATATTATATTTCTTTTATTGATGATGATCATACTCGTTATTATTGAGCTTATTTAATGAAACAATATTTTGAATTCTTTAAGATATATACAGCCTTTCGAGCTCCTGTCAAAACTCAACATTCCACCGTTATCAAATGTTTTAGGAGTGATTTGAGTGAGAAATACAACTCTAATAAATTTTGTGAGTTTCTTTCCTTAGATGAAACTATTCACCAAACTTCGTGTCTGAGATACTCTTAAGCAAAATGAAGTTGCTGAAGGAAAACATAAGCACATTATTGAAACTGCTCATTTTCTCTTGTTGTCTGCTTATTCCTAGTGTATTTTGGGAATAAGTTGTTCTTACTACTGTAGGTTTGATTAATACAATTCTATCTTCTTATATTTTAAATTTTTTTCATTTTGAAAAGTTGTATGAGTATGCCCCTGATTATTCATTCTTTAGAGTTTTTTTATTGTACTTGTTTTGTTCTTTGTCCTCATGTAGAATGCAATACGTTGTTCTTTCAATTTGCTATTTTTGTCTTTTTGGGTTATGATAAAGGTAAAAAAGGATATCGTTGTTTTGATCCAATAACTCAGAAACTTTATGTGTCTCATCATGTTGTCCTTCTCGAGTATATACCTTTCTTTTCTATTCTATCCACTACTTATAGCTTGACTAGATCTGATTTTATTCATATAAATATTTTTTCTGAAGATTTTGATAGTTTATCATCTTAAGTTCCCAGTACTTCAAATACCTCTTCTCATGTTTGAACAATTCGTACTGATTATTCTGCAGGTATTCATAATTTACTCTCTGGTATATCTGAAGCTCCATTTTCTTCTATAGTCTCTCAAGCTTCATTTAAGATTATGAATCAACCTCTACATCAATCCATACGCATTCTTAAGTCCATAAAGTTACTAAATTTTGCCTATTTTTGTTATTCTTCATCTTTTAAGTTTTTTTTAGCTTTTATTTATTGTCTCTTTAAGCATTCTTTCTATAAAGAGAATTCTTGATCCTTTTTGACAGCAAGCTATGGATGAGGAACTTTCTACTTTGTATAAGACAAATACTTGAGATTTGGTTCCTCTACCTTCTAGTAAGAGTGTTCTTGGTTATCGTTGGGTGTATAAGATCAAGACTAATTGTAACGGGTCTACTGAGCTATACAAAGCTAGGTTGGTTGTAAAGGATACTCTGAATAGTATGATATGGATAATGATGAGACATTTGCTCTAGTTGAAAAAATAACTACGTTTTGTACTTTTATTATAGTAGCTTCGATTTATCAGTGGCATATCTCTCAACTTAATGTTAAAAATATCTTCTTTAATAGAGATCTTCAAGAAGAAGTTTACATGGCACCCTCTCCTGATGTTTCACATGACTCTGGGTATGTTTGCAAGCTTAAGAAAACATTATATAGTCTTAAACAAACACCTTCTTTTGTATTTGTTTCTAGTAATCATGATTCTGTTATTTTTGTTAAGTGCACTGATACAGGTTGAAATATGTTGCAGATGTTCTTGAGCGAGCTAGATTTACCGATAATAAGACCGTAGATACTCTCATTGAGGTTAACATAAAATATTCTTCTTCTGATGATTTACCTTTGTCAGATCCTACTTTATACCATATTATTGTTGAGAGCTTGATATATCTCACTATTACTCGTCCAGATATTGCATATGTTGTTCATATTGTTAGTCAATTTGTTGCTTCTCCTACCACCGTTCATTGGGCAGTTGTTCTTCGTATTTTGCGATATCTTCGGGGTATAGTTTTTCATAGTATTTTACTTCCATCCACCTTTTCCTTGGAGTTGCGTGCATATTATGATGCTGATCATAACAATGATCCCACAGATTACAAGTCTGTTACTAGTTTCTGTATTTTTTAGGTGATTATCTTATTTCTTGGAAGAGCAATAAATAATTTATTATTTTTCAATTTTCAACCGAAGTAGAATATTGTGTTATGACATCTATTACTAAATAGATTATTTGGTTATGTTGATTACTTGCAGATATGAGAGTTTCATTTTCTCATCTCACTCCTATGTATTGTTTTGTGACAACTAAAGTTCTATTCAAATTGCTCACAACTCAGTTTTTTATGAACGAACTAAATACATTGAGATCAATTGTCATCTTACTCGTCATTGTATTAAGCATGACACCGTTACTTTGCCTTTTATTTCTTCTTCTTTACAGATTTCCTTACCAAGTCGAATTCTATTTCCTTCTTTTTTTTCTTATTGGCAAACTCTCGATGCTTATAGCTGTCGCATTGTGAGTTTGAGGGGAGGTGTTAAGAAATATAGGGTTATTTTATTTTATTTATTAAGGGTAAAATAATATTTTTTATTTTCTTTTCAGTTTAGCCTATATATAATCTCTTTGTATTTATGTTAAACCTATTTCCTTAGATTATTGTGATTACATCATACAGTATCAATGAAACTCTAGCCTTCTCATCTCTTATTTTTGCATTTCTCTTTATTTATTTGGATTGTTTCACACTCCACTCATGTTACCATTCACCTCCACCACTATCATCTTGCCACAATAAAACCTTTACTTTATTATTAATTGCGTGTTTGGTAATGCAATGTATGATATTTTTTTAAAGTATTTCTTAATTGAAAATGTATTAAAATAATTTTTTTCCAGATTTTTAAATTTTTTTAAATCAACTCATTACAACCATCGAAAAGCATCTAAAAAACATTATTTTAATTTTTTTCAAGCAAAAATTACTTTAAAAAACAGAAGTTACATAACATCAAACATGTATTAAAAATAATAAAGTGATAGGTAATACTTTCTTCATTCCTTTCTTATATTGATCACGTTTCAGATAAGGAAAAGAACGTTTTTTCATCGGATATGAGAAAAATTTGAAGATTTTTATTAATTAAAAAAAATGATATAGTATCTTGAATTGCAATACAATATTTGATAATTCATTATACACAATACAAAAATAAATATTAAGCTCATATAAAACATTGAATTTTATCTCAAATCTAATACATTATTAAATATAAATAATTAAAAAGCAAACTTGACAATAATATTAATTTTAAAAAATAAATTGGTTTCGAGTTCTTTATGAGAGGTGAGGGGCATTCAAAAGGAAAATGCCTCCATGCTCATCCTTACTTGGATTTTGTTAGATATCCATTAATTCTACAAGTAATTTTGTCACTCCCGCCGCACCACCACATTATCTTTATCTTTGATTCTTTATCCCCGTGGGCACCACCATCACCCCCAACTACGACAATTACTATCACCTCATGTCATCATCATCATATTTTTTACACCATTACTTATAAAATTTGTTATATAAAAAACAAATGGTATTACTTCAAATAATTTGTTTATGGGTATATGATTATTATTTAGAGGTTTTTTAGGATCTAAATCCTAAATATTTAAATTACTTATCATCTAGAAATGTCAAGAAAAGGATTATACGTACCTTCTTAACCATTAGGCTAAACTATATTGAGGTTATATATTTCTTTCAATCCCATGCAATTTGTATACTATTTAAGAGTTTAATTGCTTCTGTTAATGTGTGTAACAGGTGCATATCAATTGATTCCCAAGTCGCAACATAGGTATCGATCGATGCCTTTTCCTTTGAACCTCGCCTGTAGATTAATTCCTATAAGCTCAGGTAAAAACTTCATTCTATACCTCAATACTAGTCAGGCTAAAAGGTTCGAATCCTCATTATCATCAAGATTCTTTGCCGTGGTGCAAGTTTTCAATAGCAGTTATTGACAAACCTAATGCCATGCCTTGCTAAGAGTATTGTTTCTGCCATGTTAGGAAAGGCAGGTGTGAAAACAAAAGAAGCCTCTAATCCCAATGACTTTAGGTCTCCCTAAAGACCATGCACATAACTATTCAATCACGTTGCAAAGCTTTCTCACTATTATTAGATTCTACTGATCACTGCGGACACTCTTCCAAGGAAGCTTCTATGTTGCTTATAAATTATCTTGGCATGAAAAGATCATTGCTTAACGTCGCAATAGTACATAGAGACGGTACGTACTGGTCAGGAGAAAAAAGAGGTGGAGAGGGAGAGAGAGCTGCAATCTAAATATCCAAATAATACTAATGATTTTGTAATTTAGTAGTGCTCTTGCAAAAGCAAGTGAAGCGAGCAAGTGAAGTGAGCAAGTGTGGAACTAGGGTTTATAGGCATGCATGGAAAGCAAAGATGAAAACACTATTTTGTTAGGTATATATTTAACTATAGTAGATCAAAGATTGGAGCAACTACAAGATAGTCCGTGTAAACGATAATTTCATACATACACAATCGTAAAAAACTATAATGTAGTTTATACTATATGGATGGATGGACAATTTTCCAGAAAAAGAAAAAGAAAAAGAAAAAAGAGGGGTGAAAATTTAGAAAGAACAAGGCAAATTCGAACTTTAAAGAGCTACTGTGAATGTGTGTGGGATTAGGTCTCGATTTGGAGTCTCATCTTTAGCAATCTACGGCTACTTTGTGTAGAATTATACTATGTATGATTCATTGAGAATGCAATGTTTCACAGGATAATATAAGGGAAATTATTTCTAGATGTTCCCTCGAATTCTATATGTATAGTTAATACAAATTGCTAGTTCTTAAAAGACCATTTAATGCCTAAATTTAAGAAACTCCAATAATAATTTTATATTATATTAGCTTTTATCCTCTTCAAGTAAAATCTAATTGAGGATTGAGACTTGCAAGACCAATATATCTTACATATTTTAAAGTATTGATTTAGTTAATTTGAAGAAAGATCATTTGGGTTATATTCAAATCCTGATTTGTGGCTGAAAATTTTAAACTATTGGATAAAAGTCCAAAATGATTTTAATTACTAAACAATACTAGTTATATCTGTATTCTCTTAATGGTCTGGTATGAAGTCTGTATTCGTTTCTTTGGATAGCTTGTTATAGTCTAAAAGGTGTGAAAGAGGGATTTTGAGAGGGGTGTTTAAAAGTTCGGTGACGGTTAATTTTTAAAATTTTTTTTTTATGAAAATGTATTAAAATAATATTTTATTTTTAAAAAAATTTTAAATCAGTATATCAAAATGATCTGAAAATATTAAAAAAATATTAATTTAAAACAAAAATAAAAAACTTATCCATACTGGTAATAAGATTTTATCTTGTGTTTGGCCTAACCAATAAGGATTTCCCTTCCTATATTGCCAGGTAAGGTGTGCAAACTAGATGCTATAAGCTCCTTGTGCTTACAGACACCAACTAAGCAACCATTACCATCTGCGCGCAAGCTGCTTCTATACCTAATTAATAAACTGAGCACTGACCAACTATTACCAGACGATCACCTTCAGAATCGCTGATGAGAATGGTGCCTGTCGTAATATATAACATGCATGCATATGACAAAGGTCTTTGCAGCTGGAAATTAAGCCCTAGCTAGCAACACAAAGCCGTAACTTGATTTTATGTAATAAAAACCTACTAATCCTATCTCTTAGAACCATATTTTGGAAGCTGTACTACTTTTATGTAAAAATAAAAAATATTCTAATCACCGGAACATGGGAACTACTTGTTTTGCAATACAAATTATAGGAAAAAGGGAAAAAGAGATAAAAGACGGAGGAGAAAGAGCAATTACATCTATACATATGAACTAACTATTTATTCATACTGTATACACCAAAATATATAGAGAGAGAGGAGAGAGAGAGGTCTGACCTAGTGTTTGCATGATCATAGAGCTTGCCTGTGCTGGAGAAGACAATTACTCCAACTTCCGCATCACAAAGGACTGCTAGCTCCTTAGCCTTCTTAAGCAACCCACTTCTTCTTTTGGAGAAAGTAACTTGCCTACTTGTCGAGTTGTCGATCCTGCGTATCACAATCTTCCCTCTCCCCATCTTGCTATTCTGGGATTTTTCCACTCTTCTTTTTTATTGCTAGACTAGATAGATCCAAGATCTGAACTCATAACTACGTTAATTATCAAAAATATTTCAGCGAAAATCCTTATTGAATTAGCAGTTAGGTCAATAATCCCTAAAACCCAAGGTAATGATATATATATATATATATATATATATATATATATATATATATATCAATAAAAACAGGAAAATTGGGATCGTTCCAAAAAATAGAAGAAGGGTAAGTAACTGAGAATCACAAACTATAGGAAATGTAATTAAAACATGAATTTTTTTTTTTTATGAATAGAAAAGAAGACACGATATTAATTAACCTAAGTATATGAGAATATATATGTAACTTGCTAGCTGATTAATAAGGAAGAATAAAATAAAAATAACTTCATATAGATAGCTAATGAAAGAAAAGTATATAAATAGAGAGCCTACTTATTTATCACCAAAAAAAAAAAAAACACAGAAAAGTAGAAAGAAACATACCTGGTTTAGGTAAGGAGTTTGGAAGGAGGAAGAGCAGCCGCTATCCTTTTGGAGAAATGTTTAGGATGCCAATCTTATGTTTTTTCTGGAAAGTTTAGAGTGGTTGATTTGTTTTGCCCAATCAAAAGTTAAAAATATATTTTTTTAAGAGAATATCTAAGAAAATAATATCTTAAGAGTATAGTACTTATTTATTTTTAATATATTAAAATAATATTTTTATTTTTAAAAATTATTTTTAACATCAAATTTATCAAAAATATATAAAAATAATAAGGTTTTTTATAAAAACACCTTTACTTTCCAAACTGCCTTAAAACTGAGGTGCCCTGAAAGACCATTTTTTAGGGTCAAGAGAATCAAATATAGGGTTGAGACGGAGAGAAGAGATTGTTCAAGACAAATGTCAACAGCTGAAAGCGAGTATTCCAATAGAGCTACACTAGCAAGTGGAGGAAAAAAAAATCATCGTACCTTTGTTCCTGGTTTCAATGCTTGGTGTGTTTATGGTAGCAGAGATATTAGCTATCTATCTAATAGGTTATCGACACGTGCTGTCACAAAAACACGGCGACTTATTTATTTATTTATTTTAGGATGACAAGTTGACAACTGGACATGCCCATTTTTAGACCCTGTGTTTATTCCCAATCGGTAAACTAGTCCTTGCAAAAAACAATTTCGTTGATTTGACTCTGTTATTGTTATATCCAGGCAGATGGACCCAACTCAAAGAATTCATAGCATATGCTCTGTTAAAATAATAATAATATCTTTATCTAGAATATTACTGGTTATTCACTAAATCTTATAATATTTCTCGCTAAAAATACTATAACGTGATATAATAAGTGAAATACATATTTAACTTTCGATAATATTAGTGATAATTGGAAAGTTTAATTAAAGTAAAATAACGAACATAATAATGATAATCACATATCAAATTCTTTTGAGTAAACTAATTAAATATTCTAAACGTAGTAGATCAAACTCTCAAATAATTTTTATTTCTGGATCTTAATAGTTAGGGTTCAAGTACTCTATTGTATATATTGATGTGACTTTTTTCAGATATTATTAATGTGTAGTTTTGGTTGTTTTTTAAAGTAATTTTTATTTAAAAATATATTAAAATAATATTTTTTATTTTTTAAAAATTATTTTAGATATTAGCACATTAAAATAATAAAAATATCAAAAAATATTAATTTAAAACAAAAAAATAAAATAAATTTAAATTTTTTTAAAAATACTTTTAAAATATAAAAATAAACTGTATGTATCAACTGGAGGATCAGAATATTTTCTATCATTTTTGCATCCATTTTATTTTAAAAGAGGGCCCTCTCTCGACATGTTGGCCATGGGGAGGTTAGGTACTCGTTTTTCATAACCCCTCTTGTTAATTTATAATACCTTTGTGTCAAAGGGGGGTTATTGGCAGTGTTTAGTTTAATATATAAATTTCTCTTGTTTTTGTTAGACTAGCTCGAATGTGATTAAGACTGCGCTAGTAATTATTTTTTAAAAATATATTAAAATAATATTTTTTATGTATTATCACATTAAAATAATATTAAATTTTTTTAAAAATATTTTTAAAACATAAAATCAAATAAAAATTTAATAGATATTAATATTTGAGTATTGAATTATAATCAATGCATTTGTTTTTCACATCATCATCTTTTATTGGAATCCAAAAGGATGATTGCAAAAAAAAAAAAAAAAAAACCATGAAAGCATCACCTATTCAAATATGGATAATTTACCTAAGTTTTAGCTAGAGAAAGATATAGTTTTGATATGAGATAATGAATTCAAAGATTACAAATATATAATTTTGATGTGCCCGATCCAACAATACAAATATAATTTAATTTGTCTCAAAAATTAAAAATGAAATAGAAGCTTAATTTGTTCAAATAGTATTTTTTTTAGATTAACGTGGATGTCCGGGTCAGTTTATGTGTACCTCGACTAATTCCACGAGACCTGAAGTTAATGACTATATAAGTTTCTAATGACCTTAAAATGACTCAAACTCATGATTATTGAGGAGTAAACTCAATACCTGATTAATTAAGTTATCCCTCAAGGTTTAAAATAGTAGATTTTTTTTTTAGTTTAACGTGGGTGTCCGGGCTAACTTGCGCGTATCTCGATTAATCCTACGGGCTCTAAAATTAACGACCATGTAAGCCTTCAGTGGCTATCATATAAGCAACCACAAGACTTGAACCTAAGACCATATAAAAAACAAACCTCTTAGTCTCAAACATTTATTATTCAACTACTACCTAGATGATTGGAATAAAACTTGAGATCTTATCCAATTATATTTTGTTTTTATGATTTGTATTGATAATATGAAATAGGAAACACAAAAGGGTAGATAAGCTTGAACTGCAAATCTTGATTCCTAAAAAATTAAAAAAAATCACCCAATAACAGAAGGAAAACAAGAGAAGATTATCGCACAGGAAACTCTTTATTAAAGCAGCCTCGTACTATCAGGTAATTGTTTACAGAAACCAATACGCTAAAATTAAAATTGTTAAATATGGGACTTTGTGCCTAAACCTGTGATCGGGAGAGACCACGTGAAGGAGATTCTGCTGTCCAATGGAGATAAAAGATGTTTCCTTAATCGCCAATTAGGCCCTTGGATTAACCAACCATTTGGCATTAAAGTAACATTTAAACCTCCATGCTTACTTGTGGGCAAGAGCTTGGCCATGTGTCAATCATCAACACAATCATTGATCTGTGATGAACATTCATCAACCTGCAGACCTCAAACATTTCCTGGGATTTCTAAAACAAGTTTATTTCTTGCCATTTCTGGTTTCCATTTGGCTGATTTCTCAAATTGTTCATCGAAGTAGAATATTCTCTTTTCTTTATGATATATATATTTCGATATTTAATCTAATCAGGGTTTCTAGCTCAATTACATTTCTTTCATGACAAAATTATTAATTTATCAATTACCAATGGTGATAGATCTCCTTAATGAGAAAAAAAAAACAGATGTTTATGTTTACTATATATATATATATATATATATATATATATATCATTCAATGATGAATGAATTTTATATGCGACTTTTTTTAATAGAATTTTATAAAAAGTATTAGTAAGTTCGTTCTTGAAAATTAAATCATCTTCAAGTCTTATGATTTTCTTAAAGATTAACAGGTTCAATATTATAATTTATCTTACAAGAAAGTTTGTATTTAATTATAATACCTTTATTAGTCTCCATGTTTATCCGAAGCAAATGCTATTCGGATGGATTTTAACTTTTTCTTGTTTATTTTAGTCTGTTTAAACAAACTTTTATCACCGTTCTTTAAATATTTTTTCTCATTTATAAAATAGTTTATTATTATAATCAATTGTTGTTATTTTCCCATTATTGCAAACTTTAGAAAAATCCAAATGTAATTATGATTATATAAGTGTAATAATAAAATTTTCATCAGAATGTTCTATGTGATTTTTACCGACCAGATTTGTCCATCACTAACTCCATTGGTAAATACTGATGAAAATATATCGTCGGTATAAACCGAGAGAATCCCAGTCGAAATAGACAGAATAAAAAAACCAAAGAGTACGATGACGTGTAAGTTTTTACAGACGCCGTTATCGATGGAATTACAGCAGGATTCAAACAGGCAAACCATATAGTGACGCAGCATTGATACCGACAGAATTGTCGATGAAATTATTATCAGAATAATTTCATCAAAAAATCCATCGGTAATACTTCATATATGACCTGATGTACGACCCTCCTCTCCCCCCTCTTCTATTTCTACTTGTTTCTTAAAAATTCTCTGTAACAAAACAGCCCCCTCCCCCCACATTCCCCTTCTCATCTCAACACAATTCATCCTCCCGTAATTTTTTCAATCATAACAACACTTTTTTTGACAATATTCGTGTCTTGATTGAAATTTTGTTGAGGTTTTTCTATCTTAAGTAAATCTACTGTTTTTTTAATATGAACACAATTTTAAAATGTTAGTTTTTTTTTATGGCATATTTTTTTAGTATATGTATTTTATTTGGGTGTTTATTTGTTTTATTGTTTTTTCTCAAACAAACTTATTGTAATGATTTATGATTTTGTACATGTTATGGTTTGATTTATATATTTTTTTTGTAAATTGTTCAAACTTATGTCGAATTATCAACTTAGGCGTGTTATGATGAAATGAATAATGACTTGTTTAACGAGTCTATTTTATACTTTGTCAATTTTAACTTTCTTTCCCTCCCCCCCTCTTCTTCTAAAGCCAAACTCAATGACCCTTGGTATAAAAACTTTCGAAACCATAATCCCCTCTCGTTTCCTCTCTTTCACAATCCCCAACCTCGTACACCCAACTCACCTCCTCCGAGTTGTAGTCCTCGACTCTCTAATCCAACTCACCGAGTCTCCTCAAGTCGCAGCTCTCTTTGTCCCTCAAACTCGTGAACCAGACTGGATTTTCTCAACCGAGTCACGTCACCTCCAGCTCCTCTTATCCTCTCCTGGAATCTCACGGCTCATATTCATCAGTAACAATTGAATTAGCGGCTCTGATTCATCTCCATTGACTTACCACAAAACAAAAGGGACGACGCCTAGTATGTAAAAAGTCTTCAAAATAGTTTAAAGCCTTTGTTTTTTTTGCTTTATCTCCTAAAGTTAGCGTTAAAGATGAGATTTTTAACGGCTCTGTTTTGGACGATGCTCTGATTCATCTTCATTGAAGATTATTTGATTTGTAGTGTGGTTTTAATCGTAAACGGCGTCGTTGCATGTATATATATATAAAAAGGGTCGGGTCTCAGATGGGTTTACCCGGGTCGACCGAGTTTCGCCGGGCCAAATTCCCGGTGGGTTTTTACTTAGACCGGCCCGGTCCCAGGCTAAAAGACCCAAATACCCCGACTACAATGAATTCTACATCTTGCATCCAAAGGTAAATGTGTAATTTTACTATGTATGAAAATACAAAAATATCTAAATACCCCTGCCAAAGACCACTTATTTTTTTTTAACTCTTGAGGGTATTTTGTTTATTTTACTATTTGTTAAAACATTGAATAAATAAAAATACCCCCAAATAAATCAGTAATGACTAAACTAATGCACCATGTGAAAAGATCCAAATACCCCTTACTACAATGAATTCAATGTCTTGCATTCAAAGGTACATGTGTAATTCTACTGTGTATGAAAAAATAAAAATACCTAAATACCTCTACCCGAGGCCACTTATTTTTTTATAACTCTTGGGGATATTTTGGTTATTTTACTATTCATTAAAACATTGAATAGATGAAAATACTCCTGAATAAATCAATAATGATTAATGTACCTTGTGAAAATACCAAAATAACCCTGATTAAAAGCATGATTTTTTCAATAGGAAAGACAAAATAATTGAAAAATATGAATGGAGCTACATTGATTTCACGTTTTGTTGTAGTTGTTTTTCAACAAGGATGAATCATAGAAAAACTGAAAATAATAGGTAACCGAGAAGGAGAAATAGAGGGGAGATTGAAAGGTTATCTCGGTGAGAATGCCGTGGATTATGAACTTTAGATACTGTTGAATTCTACCACCAGTTCGAAACAAAAATCTCAACATCCGTAATAGGCTAGTACATAATGAAATGCAGCCCATCATTGTTCTATAAGAACTTGGATGATGTTGAATAATAAAAAACAAACCTTAAAAGAAGCAATAATATTGTTGGATAAAAACTGGGTTAGGCTAATTGATAACAGTAATCGTTGGAGAATGCCTAAAAAATACATGAATTGGTTTGAGCAGCTGCAATGCATGTGCCCATATTATGACATTTCCTTCATTGCCTTAGAGTAGTTTTAGAGAGAACTAGCAACCTCCTCCTAACATGGATATTAGCTATTCTGTATTAATCATTTCTGATTTCTTGTTCGTAGTGAGCAGGACAACAATTTACTAACCTTTTGCTACACTTATACTGTGTTATTTTGTGTTTTCAAGTGCTTTTTTGTTTTGTTGTTCTCTTTGAAAATGTCCGTTTCTAGTTTGCAGTTGCTGCTACTTCTACCGCAGGTCTCATTTCTTTCTAGCAAGTGTATCTGTTTAGTTTTTTTCCCAGAACAATAACTTCACGTATTAATTTAGTGCGTCACTAGATCATTTGACACATACACTCTACTCTACTCTACGACTTGAATATTTTTTTTAATGTAAATAAATTATTTAGATATTGCTAATATTTTTTTATAGTAGAATTTTTTTTAAATTATGTAGAAATTGATTTAATGTGACTCGATCACCTTAGCGGGTCTAAAAAGGCAACCTAGATGATAAGTAAAAACATAATTTGATTCAAAATAAATATTTAAGATGAGATTTTTTAAAAAAATTGAGAAAACCTGAGTTAACCTGCCAATCTGAATACCAAGATATGAGATTATGATAACTTTATAGAAAGCGAATCAAAACAAATTATGAAATTTAATTTTCAATAAACCCAATGTTAAATGATGAAATTAAAAAAAATCAATAAAAAAGATCCCAAAAAATAACTAGAGTCAACTCAAGTTAATCTGTTAAACCCGTGACTCGAATTATGAGACCAGGATAACACAATAAAAATAAAATTGAGACAAATTATGAAACTCAATTCCCAAATCAACCTAGTGTTGAAAAATGAAATTGAAAAAAAAATTCAATTAAAAAAAGAACACAAAAAAACAACTCAAGTAAACCATGATTAACTCGACAACCCCGCGACTCGAGTCATGAGATGGAGATAACTTCATCAAAAGCAGACCGAAACAAATCACAAAATTTAATTCTCAATCAACCTAATGTTAAATAATGAAATTGACAAAAAAAAGTCAAGTCAATAGAGTTAACCCATCAAACCTGTGGTCCGGATCATGGATTTGAGATAACTTTATAAAAAGTGAATTAAAAAAATTATGAAGCACAATCTCCAATAAATATAATGTTGAAGAATATAATTAAAATTGAAAAAAAAACACAAATTAGAAAGAAAAAAAAAGAAAAAAGACAATATTGCAATGAATAGAGTAATGTGAAGAGAGGTAAAGTAAAACCCTTTTCTTCTTTAGTTTTTTTATTTTTGTTAATAATGTTAATTTTGTTAATGTTAGTAAACTGTTTGGGTATGAAAACAAATATAGAGCTAGCTTTGAGGCGTAAAAAACACTATCTTTAAAGTGTTTATTTGTCTCACACAAATATAACACATTTAGTAAACATTTAAGCCTTCTAAACCTCTGAAAAAGTAAAAAAAAAAAGTAAAAAAAAAAATATATTTGTTTTGTATATATTTTTCTCTGTGTAGTAACGAGTTCATATAGATTTAAAACATTACAATAAAATATTATGACCGTTAATAAAATTATATGAATGTTAAAAAAAAAATTATATCTTGAATTAAATTGAATAGCTACTTATTTAATTTTTTTCTAACAATCACAAATGTTAAAATTAATTATGAAAAATAAAATAAATAAATTAAAAAAAATTAATTTAACAGATATAATTATAATATTAAAAGTGTCAAATATTTTATTTTGATATTATAAATATTCATATAATAGTATTAGAAAGCTTTTTAAAAGAATTCTTCTATGATTTCTATTTAATTTTCTATACGGTAAAAACATATAATTATAAACACTTAAAAAATAATATTTCTTTTCAACGTTGAATAATTTTTTTTTATTGAATACAAACTAAACAAAGAAATTATTAATTAATGAGTTGGTTCCCACTGCAGAGTGTGCAGAGGCGGCAGAGACAACAAGTCAATGGTCAAGAAGGTTTACGTGACCTTACAAATTAAAAACTTGTAATAACTAATTAAATCAGGATACCTGCATGTGCCAAATTGCACCTTTTATCTTTGCATGAGTTATAATTCTCCAACTAGTACCTTAGTTACTGACTATCAATTCTTCTATAGCCTCTTAGATTCAGAGAAGGTTTGCCGAACTCAAGTTTGGTTCTGCATACAGATCTGCTAATTGACAACCATAACTACCTTGCTGTCTACTGCAGCTCTAAGATCTATAATTTTTGTCAGCTGCATCATACAAGTTTTCGGCATTCATTAATTTCTCTCTCCTTTTCTAGTTGCTTAATAGTAAATGACAATGTATTGTAGCTCGTAAGGCTGAGATAGATAGCAAAACCCTTCCATTAACAAGCAGTACAAACAAGAGGGGCTATGGCACAAGTAAAGTTGCGTTTAGAACCACGAGGATGCAGTTTTAAATATTGAAAGCAGTCCCTTCACACAGAAGAGCTTAAAGGATAATATTACTTCCAAACTCTCTTCCAGAACCCACTTTGGTGCTACCCTAGTTACCTTTTCCTAATATGTAGAATTAAGGCAAATATGATTAAAAAGCTTGTCCTTGGCATGTGCAACAGCTTATTGACATACAAAAGGTGCACTATACTACAAACATTGTCTGCAGCACTACAATTTCAACTTCCTTCATGGGAAAGCTTCCTGTTCCGTTTCTTCCTTTTGTTTTCTCAACTTTCTTCACACTAATAATCCCTTCTGCGAGTGGATTATCTTTCAACTTCACCAGCTTCATTGTTGGCGCCGATCAAAACATCTCATACGAGGAAGCATATCCTGCAGATGGAGCTATATATTCAGCTCACCAAAAATCTAAGAAATGCTAATATGAATTTAAGTTTCGGTCGAGCCACGTATTACAAACCGATGCAGCTTTGGGACGAGGCCTCAGGGAATCTTACAGACTTCACTACCCATTTCTCTTTTTCCATCGATTCGCAAGGTCAACGTGCATACGGAGATGGATTGGCTTTCTTTCTTGCGCCAGAAGGATCAAAGCTTCCGCCTAATCTCTCTCAAGGTCGAAGTCTAGGTCTTACAAGGAATGATCAGCAACTAAACACAACGGATAATCATTTTGTTGCTGTGGAGTTCGATATCTACAAAAATTATTTTGATCCACCAGGCGAGCATGTAGGTATTGACATCAACTCTATGCAATCTGTAAATAATATTACTTGGCTGTGTGATATTATTGGAGGGAGAAGAACTGACGCTTGGATTAGTTATAATTCAAGTACACATAATCTGAGTGTCGCCTTCACTGGTTATAGAAATGACACTGTAGAAATGCAATTCCTTAGTCAAATAGTTAGCTTGAGGGATTACCTACCACAAAGAGTTAGTTTTGGCTTTACGGCTTCAACAGGAAGTGCATCTGCCCTACATACCCTTTACTCGTGGGATTTTAGTTCAAGCTTAGAAATTGATGATAATGTTACCAATCCAATAGATCCAGCTACCAATCCACTAGATCCAGCTGCAGCTTCTCCGCCAAATGGTGGTTCACGCAGGAATCGGAAAAAGAACAGGACAGGACTGGCAGTTGGATTGGGTGCTGGGGGTGGTGCTATATGTTTGATTTTGAGATTTCTAAAGAAGAATTTGTAGAAGAGTTTTGTAGAGAAAATGAGAAGAAATTCTTGTAGTTCGGTTTCTCTTAATTTTCCAATGCAGGAATCCTGCTTTTATACACATTACATGTAGTTAATAACAGAATCCTAGATTTTAGGAATTAATTCATCTCAACCTTTCATCAATTGAGGGCTATGATTCTTACACATGTAAGAATCGGTTTGTAACAGAAATTAACAGAAAAAACTGCTATAATCGCTATAATCGCTTTAATCTGTTTTCTTTAACTGTCATGAATCGCTTTTAACGAAACTTCTTCCATTACTTCATTCTTCATTCTTCTCGTTATAACTTCAGGATTTACTTCGAAGCTTTAAAGACAAGTAACCAGCTTAACTTTCAACAGCCTCTCCTAAGCTGCTTACTGGTTTAACTCCAAGATTCAATCTTAGTTGCTTGAATCTGTCTTTGGGCAAAGCTTTCGTGAAGATGTCTGCAAGTTGCTCTTCACTTCTGCAAAATTTCATATTTATCACTCCCTCTTGCAGAGCTTCTCTTATGAAATGATACTTCCTGTTTATGTGTCTTGTTCTTTGATGAAAAACAGAATTCTTGGCCATTGAAATTGCTGACATGTTATCACAGAACAAAGGTGTTGCTTCAGCTTGCATTTCACCAAAATCATCAAGAACAAATCTTAGCCAAATTGCACGAGTTGTTGCTTCGAGATCTTTGAGACATACTCTTCTGCGCAGTTGATAATGCTACGTGTTCCGTTTCCACGAAGCCCAAGAGAATGCTCCACTTCCAAAACTGAATGCATAACCAGAGGTACTCCTGCTGTCATCTTCACTTCCTGCCCAATCTGCATCACAAAATCCAATAAGAGTTGTTGACTGGTTTCTCACATATTCAATGCCATAGCTGAGAGTTCCTTGCACATATCTTAGAACCCTTTTTGCAGCTCCCATATGAATTTTGGTAGGTCCATTCATGAACCGTGTGACAGAACTGGTAGCATACATCGGATCGGGTCTTTTCGTTGTCAAATATAGTAAACTTCCTACTATTTTTCTCAGTAAAGACCTTCATCGACCAACTCACTCCCATCCACCTTCTTCAATTTCTCACCCAGTGGCCAAAGGGATAGAGACTGGTTTGCAGTCTTCAAGTCCAAACTTGCTAAGCAAGGATTTGGCATACTTGCTTTGATGAATGAATACTCCTTGATCGGTTTGCAGTATTCCCATGCCAAGAAAATGGTGAAGAAGTCCAAGATCAGTCATCTCATATCTCTGCATCATTTCTCTTTCGAACTCACTCAGCATCCTCTCACTACTACCAGTATACACGATGTCATCAACATAGATTGAGACAATTGTCGCACCCTCCCGAGAGCTCGACGTCGCGGCGACACTTCCTTCGTAGCGAGGATTCGATGCTGGGGTCTTTCTGTTGTGAAAAGGGAGTCGCCACCTAGTATTATGGTCACTAGGAAACCTAAGCGGTCTTTCGAGAGATTCTAAGGCAAGGGACTGGTTGCGTAAAGGGAAGGTTTTAACACCCCTAGTACGCCCTACCTAAGGTAAGCCGCTTGGTGTTTGATTTGCCTTATAAATGTTATGGTGTTGATGTTCTCTAATCCCATCGGTTTCCTAGGATAAGTCTCGCTCCGATGAATGAAAACTAGGGTGCTTTAAAAACCTATTTTTTGTCTCGTAAACCGTGGAGTAAAAAGAATTGAAATGTCCTCGATTATAATCAAGGCTTCTTTCAAGGATTTGTGCGGATTTATTATTCCTAGAAAATTATTTTGGATATTTACCACTCCGGGTTTCTTTATCCAAATATTAACAGTGAATAATAACAAATTATTCCCAATAATATTTTGGATATTCGTCCTTTAAGGATTTCTTTATCCAAACATTAGCGGTGAATAATAGATGAATTCCCCCAAAATAAGATTTTTATATTTTTTGGAATATTGGCCAATACCCTTTGGAGTTTTACAAACATGTTGTAAAATCCGAAATGCAAGAAAAATGATTTTTGTTGTGTTTAAGAAATCCATGCGAAAACACATTTTCAAAGCTTCAAATATTTATTTTTTTATATAAAAAAACATAAAAACAATGTTAGGGTATTGGCCGTATGGCGGAAAACAAAACATTTTTTTATTTTATATTTTTTTGATGTCTCGACGAAAACCGGGTATTTTCATACCGGACATGTATCTTTACCATATAAAAAAACAAAGCGAGATATTGATAAACAATGCATCAACAAACTTTCAGAAAATCACATATTTAAATAATTCTTTGAAGCAAATTTTCCGAACGGGCGGGACCAGGCCCACAAAGAGATGGGCCGAAATCGGCCCAACATAAAATGGGCCCACTTTCTACGGGCTGGACTCGGCCCAAACACACACATGTCCTTTCGTTCAGCATGCGGTACCATGTACTATTCACTACACAGTACACGTTAATTAATTTTCCGATTCTTGTGCACATGCGCTGATACCCCCAAACCGCATGCAAAGACCACGTTCTTGTTCAAGTGAATTATATTTCACTTGAACAAGTGCAACACAAAGCAAATCCGCGAGCACCAAAACACATTAAGTCCCGAACTGAAACCTATAACGAAGCTATAACGAAGCCATGCATTTTTACAAGAAACGAGAGGGACAAAAAAACATGAAACCGGAACCCGCAAAAACAAAGTCCCCTTAATTAAAAGGACACTCCCTCACGTTATCTTCTTTAATTAGACGAGACCTTCCCTCACGTCATATACATCCTTCACTAGCCAAAAGCTTTGTTTAACAACAAAAACTTCTCCCGTTAGATTCTGCGGCTCCCGCACTGCGGTAAAGAAGGAAACTGGAGGCCGAGTTAACCTCCTCTCTCTTTCGTTGTTTCCCATGATTTTTACTCTCAAACCTTCTTGTTCTCGGTTCTCTCCTTTTCTTTTTCCTAGCTTCTGTTTCTCTTTTCTCTTCCATTTTTCGTTGTTTCCTCTCTCTATTTTTTCGTTTGTTTTTCTTATCTGTGCTTACTCTCTCCGTCTCCCCTACTCTCTTTGTTTTCCCTTCTTCGTAGAAACTATGTTTCTAAGCCACTAACATTCCTATATATGCAACCTTCCCGCAAGAAGGAGACGGCTCAGGGAGACCATGAAAAACAGTCACTCACAACAAACGGACCAAGAAAAAACGCTAGCTGTAACGTAGACAAATAATCCAAACTAAAAAGTATGGCAGTGACAGTGGGCAAGCACCACCTTTTTGTTCAAACCAAAAGCGAAATTAGCGCAAAGCGGGGAACAGATTTTTTGGAAAATAAGCAAGCAACCGGTGCCAAGTTTCAATGGAGCGTAAGCGCGGCTATATGCGGATCTTTTTGGGCCATAAACTCACGGTTCCTCATAGTAATAAACCAACAAAAGAAAAAATAAAGAAAAAAGCATACAGCCCTGACGTAAGATCAAGAGAAAAAACACGAGCCGCAACGATACAAGCAATCCAAACTATAAAGCATGGCAATGACGGTGGGCAAGCACAATCCTTTTGTTCAAACCATAATAAAACAGAACATCTAGAGCAAAAAAAAAACCATAAAAGGGTTTGGGAAAGAAAAACCACACACCAAATGCCAAGCTTAGCAAAGAAAAGGAAGACTAGGAACCATACCGCCGATGCGGCTATTTCGAACGCGAAAGTGAGGTGCGGGCGGTGGAAACCTTTTCTTTTACGCCTACGAAACTAAAGAAAGCCTTCCTCTTTTCTCGCCGTTGGGAGCTTTTCCAAAAAAACTCTTAGAGCCTTTGTAAACCCCGGTTCGACGAGTAGGATAGACTCAACCCAAGGTAATCTCCTCCTGTTCTCAATGATTTTCGGCTTCTCTAAACCTCGCCTAGTGTAGCACTCTGTTTCTTTAACTCTTCTCTCCCTCCTCCTTTTTTGCTCTCTCTCTTTAAACTCTCTCCGTCTCTTCCTTTTCTCCTTTCTTCCTCTCTCCAAAAAAAAAACCCGCCCCGGTAGCCGCTAATAACAGTATATATATAGGTGAAGGGGGAGCGGGGCGCGGCATACGCATGGGGAGCGGGGAACACCAAGCCGGGCGCTGCTGCCGCTGCTCCCACGCCGCTGCTGCTCCCACGCCGCGCTGTTGCTCCCACGCTCGCGTTGCTCCCACGCTCGCAATTGCTCCCCACTCCCGAGGGTCTCGGGCAGCGGCATGCACATGGGAGGAACAATGTCTCAAAATGACACTGTTTTGGGTTCCTGCTCTCTTTTTATATATAATTAATATTATGTTTGCAGGTAGCCAAAAACATGCGGCAGAAATTTTACTTTCTCATTAGATATTCAAACATGCATATCTTGAGTTTTTGATATCGAAATCCAGCGATTCAAAAGCCAAAATTCATCTATGTGTGTAGGACTACAACTTTCACGAAGGATTCAAGGTGAGATATAATCGTTTTTGGACAGAATCGGGCCGCAAAACGGTCGGTAAAAATGGTCTCCCGATCCGATTAAAAAATTGACGAATGTCGAGCATCCCGATATGATCGAGAGTATCCTAAGAATGAACCAGAAAAATCGTGATGGCAGCAGAAATTTCAGTGCAAAACTTGGGTCAAAATCCTGCTCGCGGCAGAAATCTCTACTTTCACGTTAGATATTCAAACAAGAATATCTCGAGCTCCTGATATCGAAATCAAGCTATTCGAAAGCCTAAATTCACCTATGCGTTCAGGACTACGACTTTCACGAAGGATTCTAGGTGAGATATAATCGTTTTATAGGATAGAAACGGGCCGCAATCGGTTGGTCAAAAGGGTCTCCCGATCTAAATTCAGGAAACCGACAATGCCGGGCATCCTAGTTCGGCGAGAGTCGCCATAAGAACAGTGAGCTCTAGGACCCAATAAAGGTGTAGGTCCATTTTTCAACATGTCATGAGTGACAGAATATAGCAGGATGGTCGGATATTGCACGAAACCAAGTCGAAACGGGGCCTAAGTTGGAAAAAAGATTGCGGCAAAGAAGCAGTAACCAGGTTTTTTATTTCCACTTTTGAGGGATTTATTCACCCTTAAAGACCCTATAAAAAAGGAATGAATTTGGCATTATGAAGACTTCGATCGGTCTAAGAAAACCCGATGATTTTGGCAAGAAAGGGGAAGGATAAAAAAAAGAGAGCGAAAAACAGCTCAAACAGAGTTTTCGAAAAAAATATTTCTTTCATTTGCTTTTGTCAATCTTCCAGCAAACATGGGGTCCAAAAATGAGTAACAACAACAATGATCAAATTACCTTCACGATCTGACCTTGTATACAAGGTAGCTTCACTTGTGCTCCTTTTGAATTTACACATGGAGAGGTACGCATCAATCTCATTGTACCAGGCCCTTAGTGCCTGCTTTAATCCATATAAAGCCTTCCTGAGTTTGTAGATTTTGTGTCCTGCATTCTTTACTTCAAACCCTTCAGGCTGCTCTACATATACATCTTCTTCAAGCACACCATTTAGAAATGCTGACTTGACATCCAGCTGAAACAACTTCCATCCCTTCTGTGCTACAAGTGCAATGAGAGTCCGGATTGTGTCCAGCCTTGCTACTGGTGCAAAAGTTTCATTGTAATCAATTCCGGATTTCTGTGCATATCCTTTTGCTACAAGGCGAGCCTTGTGTTTCTGTATTGTTCCATCAAGATGAAGCTTGGTTTTGTACACCCATTTCACTCCTATCACAGGTTTATCAGTTGGTCTCTCCACCAATTCCCAAGTATTGTTCTTCTCTATCATTTCCAGTTCTTCCTTCATAGCCTCCTGCCAGGCTTTATCTCCAGCTGCTTCTTGATAATTCTCAGGTTCTATGATGCACATGTGGCACCTTGCATATATATCTTCCAAGGATTTCAACTTTACTGGAGTAGAGCTAGGTGTTGATTGTTGACTGTTATCACTGTCAGTATTCTCAACTAACTCTTCAACTATAGAGTTTGGATAAGGACATTCAACATTATCGGGTTGGATTGCAGCAGAATGTTCTTCAGGGTTTTCACCTTCAGCTTCATCTCCTTCAAGGTTGAGAGGCATTTGCATTTGATTCATCTGATTTCTTCCCCAATTCCATGACTTATCCTCACTGAAAATCACACTTCTTGAGAGTACAATCTTTTCAGATTTCAGATCATACACTCTATATCCCTTTTCACAACTGCCATATCCAACAAAGACTCCTTTTCCAGCTTTGCTATCCCATTTCTGCCTTAAGGATGATGGGATATGTGTGTAGCATAAACACCTGAACACTTTCAGGTGCTTGACTCCTGGCTTTCTTCCTGTGAAGGCTTCAAATGGTGTTTTTTCCATAACTGATGTTGTATAACATCTGTTTTGAAGATAAACAGCTGTACTCATAGCTTCTGCCCAGAATCTCACTGGCATCTCTTTCTCTATCAACATGGATCTTGCCATCTCACAGATTGTCCTGTTTCTCCTCTCTGCAACTCCATTCTGTTGAGGAGAGTATGCAATTGTCAGCTGCCTCTCCATTCCTTGTTTTACACAGAATTCTTGAAACTCATTTGAGGTATATTCACCACCTCTGTCACTCCTCAACTTCTTTAATTTATACCCACTTTGCAGTTCAACAAGAGCTTTAAATTTCTTGAACACACTAAGTGTATCAGATTTATTTCGGAGGAAGTATACCCAGCACATTCTTGAGTAGTCGTCAATGAATGTGATGAAGTACATGTTCCCCCTAACTGATTCGTTCTGCATTGGTCCACACAGGTCTGTGTGTATCAGCTCCAGTGGATAGCTTGCTCTCCATATTTGTTCTTTGTTAAATTTCTCCCTGTGATGTTTCCTTGAAGCACAGCCTGCACACACATCTTCCACTTTGTCAATACGGGAAGTCCACATACCATCTCCTTCGCTGCATTTTTTTCATGCTAGCAAAGTTCAAGTGTCCCGGTCTTCTATGCCATATCCAGGAATCTTCAATCACTGATGCTTTCCTTCTTTGTAGGTGTCATAGACTCAAGTGAAAGGGGAAAGCAGCGATTTCCTCCCATGGTTACTATTGCTACAATATTGTTGAGGCTTTCATCATCAAATATCACTGCTTTGTTACCTCCAAACAAGATATAATAACCGTGCTCCATCATCTGGCCTACACTCAACAAGTTTTCATCCAATCCTGGAACAAGCAGCACCTCTTGTATGTACCTCTTTCCATGCCGAGTCTTCACCACAAGTGTGCCTTTTCCAGTTGCTTGCACAAGGTCTCCAGAGCCCATCTTTACTTTGCAGGTTACAGTTCTATCAATGTTGATTAGTTCAGATTCTTGAGATGTCATATGGTTCTTGCAGCCTTTGTCCACAAACCATATATTTACGTCTTCTTGAGACTTGCGGAATGACAAGCATAAAACATGGTTCCCGTGGTTACTCCTTCTTCCTTTGCATAGTTGGCTAATTGTTTGTGATTGTGACTATCACGGTCCTTTGCAATATGGCCAAATCGATTGCATCTTCCACATCTTGGTTTTCCTTTATGCCTGCACAATCCAAAGTGATGCTTCTGGCATACCTGACACTGTGGTTTCACACCTGCTTGACTGCTCCCCCCAGTAGTGTTATTCCAGCTTGTATTGTTATAGCTGTTCAGGTTTCTGTTTGGAGTCCAATTTGATCCCCTCCTGTCTTGTGATTGCCATTTTTGAGTAGATCTGCCTTGGAAGCCCTTATGTGAGCTGTAGGCTTGATTGCTTCCAACCTTTAAACTGCTAAAGGCTTTTTCTGTTCCTGTTAACTTGTCCCTTTCATCATGCAAATCCTCCCTCTTATCATAGACTTTGACAGACGCAATGACCTCTTCTGCTCTTAGAACATCAAGGTCTCGTGTCTCTTCAATGATAGACACGATGGACTTATATCTTCTACTTAAACTCATCAGCAATTTTTGCACAATTCTGGTTTCTGATACATTTTCTCCTAATGATTTCAGATTATTCACAGTTGCAAAGAATTTTGCTAGATAGCCGTCTAAACTTTCACCTTCTAACATTCTCATGTATTCAAAATCAGCTCTAATTGCTTGAAGTTTCACAGCTCTAACCTTTTTATCTCCTCTGAATTCTCTGCTCAAAATGTCCCAAGCTCCTTTTCTTTGTCTTCTCGTTTCTTATGCGTGGGAAGAGTTCATCTGTCAATGCTCCTTGTATGAGGCTTAATGCCTTTGCATTCTTAATTTTGTTTTCTCTGGAGGTGGTGGATGTTTGCAAAGTGGTTTGCTCAGCTTCACTCTCTTCATTGCCTGATCCATCTGCAACCTCAGGTGATTGTTTAGATTGTAGTCCATCTTCTATCACGTCCCATAGATCAAATGCTATGAGGATTGTCTCCATTTTTACAGCCCAAAAATCATAATTTGTGCCATTAAACTGTGGAGTTCTTAGATCTCCTCCAGCAGAGCTTGATCCTACCATTTTTGAGTAAGCAACAGTTTAATCAAGTTGTTTTCACAGTTTACGCCCCTCTTAGGAATCAGTTTTCAAGCTCTGATACCATGTTTGATTTTGAGATTTCTAAAGAAGAATTTGTAGAAGAGTTTTGTAGAGAAAATGAGAAGAAATTCTTGTAGTTCGGTTTCTCTTAATTTTCCAATGCGGGAATCCCGCTTTTATACACATTACATGTAGTTAATAACGAGAATCCTAGATTTTAGGAATTAATTCATCTCAACCTTTCATCAATTGAGGGCTACGATTCTTACACATGTAAGAATCGGTTTGTAACAGAAATTAACAGAAAAAACTGCTATAACTGCTATAACTGCTTTAACTGTTTTCTTTAACTGCTGTAACTGCTTTTAACAGAAACTTCTTCCATTACTTCATTCTTCATTCTTCTCGTTATAACTTCAGGATTTACTTCTGAAGCTTTAAAGACAAGTAACCAGCTTAACTTTCAACACTATAGTTGTTGGGGCCGCTTTGGTTGGGTTTGTTATTAAGTTTATGTGTGGGCACGAAGAAGATGAAGAAGGTGGTCATGTCGTTTAAGAGTACATGGATGATGAATTTGAAAGGGGAACAGGACCAAAGAAGTTCTCTTACCAAGAATTGGCTCGAGCTACAAGTAACTTCAAGGATGAAGATCAGAAGCTAGGTGAGGGGGGGTTCGGTGGTGTCGATAAAGGTTTTTTGAAGGAGATTGATTCATTCGTTGCAGTGAAGAGAGTATCAAGAGGTTCTAAACTAGGGATTAAAGAATATACAGCAGAGGTAAAGATCATTAGCCGATTGAGGCACAGAAACTTAGTCCAACTCAGTGGTTGGTGTCATGAAAGAAAGGAGCTTTTACTTGTTTACGAATTAATGCCTCATGGCAGTTTAGACTCCCATCTTTTCAAAGAAACTAGCTTGTTGACATGGGAGGTGAGGTACAAAATCGTGCAAGGCTTAGCATCGGGGCTGATGTACTTGCATGAAGAATGGGAACAATGTGTGGTGCATAGAGATATAAAGTCTAGCAACATTATGTTGGACTCAGAATTCAATGCTAAGCTCGGGGATTTTGGTTTGGCTAGGCTCATGGACCATGGAAAAGGTTCTCAAACAACAGTTTTGGCAGGGACTATGGGCTACATGGCTCAAGAGTGTGCAATGACAGGCAAGGCTAGCAGAGAGTCAGATGTTTACAGTTTTGGAATTGTTGCATTGGAGATAGCTTGTGGAAGAAAACCTATCAACCCAAAGGCCAGTAATGAAGATCGAGTGTCCATGGTGCAGTGGGTTTGGGAGCTCTATGGTGAAGGAAAGCTACTTGAAGCAGTTGACCCAAGACTATGCGGAGATTTTAATAAGATGCAGATGGAACGCTTGATGATTGTCGGCCTTTCGTGTGCTCATCCGGATGAACATCTTAGACCCTCAATTCGGCAAGCACTTCACGTACTTAATTTTGATGCTCCATTGCCTATTCTCCCATCAAAGATGCCCGTGCCATCATATTTCGCCCCGCCAATATCTGCATCTTCACTTTCAATAATGTCCTATGGCCTTACAGATTCTGAAGGAGGGATGAACAAATCTTCGAGTTATAGTTACAACACTAATTCTTCCCAGTTCACCGCATCTTCTTCAGCTTCTTCTGCATCTGCCATGCTTCTACACGAAGGTTAAATTGATGACCAGTGTAATTCATTTGAGATTCTTTTCCAGTTAAAACATTTAATTTTTCCCTTCTTCTTGTACTGATCAATTTTTACGTCTTTCTGAAATTGATTTTCTTTGAAACTGAGTACAAATTCATGTCCAATTGAACTGATTAAGTTCACTCTGTTTAAAGATTTATAAATTAGCCACCCCGCTCAATTGCTAAATCTTAGCCCTTCCACTTACAAAAATATATTAAATTGTACGGTTCTCATAATCATGTCAACTACATTGTCACCACTGTCACTAGATATACCATTGGTATTCTCACAAGCAAGGGAAACAAGGAATCTGATATTATCATCTTTGGGGTGCTGGCATTAGAGATTTGATTGTTGCAGAAAAGTAGTAAAGCCTCAGGCGTAAGTGTTAAAAATGAATTTAGTTATCGAATTCGGGAGCTATACGGGAGGAGGAAGGCTTCTTGAAGCTGCTCCTGGAGTTTCGCGTGGAGACTCTGATACGGTGAGATGACATGTTTGATGACTCTGGCTATGGTGTGCTCATATGAAGCTTCATCTAATACCTTCTGTAAGAGAGCAATTCAAGTGGAAGCATAAATGCCCAGTCTTGCACACCAAATGCCAGGGCGGCAGAGCCTAATATTTTTTGTCGCATGCATTGTCGAAGTTGATGAAAAATAATTTATTATTTTAAAGAATATCTAAATTAAATTTATTGAGCTAGTTTAAAAATAGATATATATTATTTGAGTTGAAAATGTTCTTATTTGAATTGAAAATATTAAATTTGTTAACAAGTAAACAAAATAGTAATTATCCTTACATTTGATGGTTTTTGAGATAACTGTAGTTACTAATTATTTCTACTTAAGTTTCTTATTAAAAAAAAATATATAAAAAAAATTGATTAAATAAATAATTTTTTAATAAAAATTAAATGAGGAGAGAAATTCATTGTCCCCTCCTCCCAGTACATTGTTAATTTAAATTGCTTTGTTATTTGTTTTGTTATTTTTCAAGAAGGGGTATTCAGTGCTATTCTCATCAAAACGCACTGCTAACTTGAACACCTTTTTTTTTCAAGGTTTAGGGTTTTTTTTAAGGTTGAGTTTATTTTTCTTATATCATTTAATATTGGATTTTTTATTTATTTTGGTTTCATGATTTAGATTGCGGGTTAACTTAGTTTTTTGTCATGTTTTTTTTTTTAATTTCATCCTTCAATATTTGATTGATTTAGAATTAGATTTTATAATTTTTTTGGTTTGCTTTCTATGATGTTATCTTGGTTTTATTACCCGAGTTACGGGTTTGGCGGTTTAACTCAGGTTGACTTGTGTTTTTTTTAATTGATTTTTTTCAATTTCATCATTCAACATTAGTGTGATTGAGAATTAGGTTTCATATTTTGTTTCGATTTGCTTGCTATGGGGTTGTCTTAGTCTTTTTACCCGGGTCGTGAATTTAACAGGTTAGTACGGGTTGACCTAAATTGATCTAATATGTTTTTGTCTCATTTTTAATAAAAAAAAATATGTCTTGAATTTTTTTAGAAACTATGTTTTTAATGGTCATTTGGGTTGTCTTTGGATCTGTCAAATTGACTGAGTCATATCAAGTCAACTTTTACACAATTTGATTTTTTTCCTACTAGAAAACATGCTAGCGATACTTGAGCCATTATATATATATATCTCATGATGAATGTGGCATGCTTCTATTTCAATATAAGATGTAAGAAAAATGGTGTTGTAGGCGTGTTCAATGGGCCAGAAGGCCTGCATGCATCTAGTGAGAGGGTAAATGAGTAAAGGAAAAATTACGCTTAGCATCCCAAGGTTTGATTTTTATTTTTTTCACTTTGAAACCATACTTTTAAATATTACATTTTCCTTCAAATTTTACATCCTTGAAAGTTGGCGTAAAAAACAAATCAATAAAAAAATATATATTTATTTACAAGAGTGCCATTATATTTGAGGTAAAGACTAGAAAACCCCTAAAGGTTAAAAATAACTAAAATGCCATTTGAGCAGTTGAGTTTTTTTTTTTTTGAAAAAGAGTCATTGGTAGTTTTCATTTAGTTACAAAAATGCCATAAATTACAATATTTAGTAACAATTTCTAGCTACATTCAAGCATGGATTACTAAGCAAAAAATCCAGCGTTTTCCCCCAACATATCCTTCCTCCTTTTCATCATAATTCTATCTAATAAACCTATCAAACCTGGAAAAATTTAACATTTCCTTTTCCATCAAAATAACTCAACCAATTTTCACCATAAATCATAAATAACATCTCAACAATTACAAAAATGCTATAAATTACAGTGTTTAGCAAAAGTTACCGGCCACATTCAAGCATGCATTAGCAAACAAAAATTCTAGCATCCTCCCCATCACCTTCCCCAAAATATCCTCCATTTTTTTTCACCATAATTCCATCAAATAAACCTATCAAACCTGAAAAAATTTCATTTTCCCTTTTCAATCAAAGCAACCCAGCCAAGTTTCATCATAACTTATAAATAACATCTTAACAATTTCTTTTTCATTTTTACCATACGTCCACAATCAACACAACCACACTACAAAATTATTATAAACATGACATCATCTCTATCAAGTGCTAATAGCATACAAAGTTGGTACAACTTGGATGAACTAAAATTCAAGAATAGAAAGTGCATGAAATATGGAAAGAGAGCTGCAGTCAAAATATAAAAAATAAAAGCTAGTAAAAAAGGCTATTTTATAGATGCAATGATAAATAATGTAAAATACCTTTATTGACTGGTGCAAACCTATGAATGCAATTAAATTAACTACGAGAGGGGATAGAGGTGTTAATGATGCTAATGATGTTTACCGAATAATAGATGAAGTGAGGAAATTGAAAGATGATTTACATAGAGTTTGGATAAAAAATCACAATATGAAAGCTACTTTAGCAAGTATAACTAATTTAGTATGTGCAATATTTATGTTTGTAACAACTATGTTGTTTTTGTTAAATAAAAAAAAGACATAATGAATGTATTCCCTCGTATAGTGAAGATGCATGCAAATCCATATCAATCTTATCAAAAGCATACTACTTAAATAGCATGTAAACAACAACACGCATGCAAACAACCAACATGCACTTAACAAGCATCCATAAATAGTTAAACCGGCACCTAACATGATAAACATAACGATCCACAATATAACATTCATTCATATAAATAATAGTAATGTAACATTTAAAAGTCATCAATCTTGAATACATCTTCAACCACGATTCCTTTTTTGGGTAGATTGTTGAGAACTAGCTTTAGCACCACGAACCTGCATATTGCAAAAAACAACATTGATTAGTAATTGTAAATTGTTTCATTTATCTATAAAACTATGATGCATGTTTAGAAAAATCACTCATGTTTGGGTTGATTATTGTGAGGAGGATGTACCAGCATTACCTTTGCCTCCTCTTCTTCCTCTTAAAACTCTTGAGCCTTTGTTTGAGCCTCTACTAGGAACTCCGAACCTTCTCCCAATAGTGTTAGATCCTCTTGATCCCCTGTCATAACTTCTAGATCCCCTTCCAATATAACTGGATCATCTTACAACACTTGTTACTAGCAATTTGCTTAGGACTATCTTGTTGGCATGTCCTGAAATTATATCTATAATGCCTGCAAATGTTGCATAAAAGTGTGGAAGACCTCTTCCTAGCTGTATCAGGTTGATCTTCTCCTTCATCCATTTGTCTATTCTTTTTTGGTCTACCTACACTCCTTTTAAGTTTTAGAGATAAAATAATTAAATCTCTTTTTTTAGGATCAAGATTAGCTTTCGGTAATGGGTGCATCGCTTCAAACTATGCTTTTTTAAATATATCCACACTGCAATGCTCACTATACAAATCTTCTAACTCAATTCTTTTATGATTAACATAATGAACAACATTTACCAATCATTGTCTATTCTCCACATGAACTCTAGTTTTTTTTTTCCAAATTAACACAATGCCTCGTTTGGCTCTTATAGACTTGGTATTCATCATAAATAGTTGCAATCATTCTCACATTATTATTTTTTCCAATAAATTTACCCAACATTGTCCTAACATGAGGTATGGTCTTTATTGCCTAGTTTTTATATTGAGTGAATATGTCATGAAACCTAGCTATGGGTTTCAATCTAACCTTCTCTAGTAACAAAATAATTGGCATGCTCTTATATTTTCCAATCTAGTTATTGAATGACTTGTCCAAATTATTAGTCGTGTTATCAACATTAACTTCAAGGTCAAACATATGCCTTGCCCAAGTCTTAGTAGAGATGTTCTTTAACCAATTTGACAGCTCCAGTGTCCATACCCCCAATGCCTCTCATATAAATATTGTAATTGAGATTCTTGTAAGCTTTTGATACATCCTAAAAGCTTATTTTTAATTTCAATCCATAAAGCTTTTGTTTTTAAAATTGGCATAAATATGCCTCAAATAATGCCTATGTGTTGCCTATGGGAATACCTCAACAAAAACTTTAGGTAAACTATGGAAATTAAATTATGATAGTTAGATAATATAACTCTAAACTAATGCAAGTTTAGAAAAGATAGAATTTATAATATAATTAAATTATGATGGTTAAATTAACCTTTTTCCTCTTAGACATTATGCAAAATGGTCTCTGATATATACCTTGTTTTATGGATTCATACAATTAAGCATATAAAAACCACCACCATGTTTCATTGTTTTCATACTTAACAATAACATATGTACCATGATAGTCCATTATTTTCATCCAAACCAACTACACCCAACAATACACCTTTATATGAACCTTTGAGATGACAACCATCAATTTTAATGAATAGCCTACATTCAGAAACAAAGCCTTCCTTCATCGTTTTCAAACAAATATACACATGTTAAAACTTTCAAGGGTGTGAGGCTCATAAACTTTTTAAAGTCTTATCCCATGTAATTTATTTCTTTCTATGTTTGGTTCATATTTTTTATAACCCATAAGTTGTGCCCAAGTCTTGATATACATATGTGTATTCAACCACCTCTCCCACCTGTTCATTGTTTTATTTTCTTCTTATTTGACCGAGAGCTTCTTTTTCTTCATTTTTATTTCTGCAACTTTCTCTTATAACCCATACTAGCTATCAGCTATAAAATATATATCTTTTGAGTAAGTTTTCTTTATTTCTTTCCTAAGTGTTTTATAACATAGTTATGAGTTTGTTTTCTTAACATATAGTTATTAAAAATATTAGGGTATATATGAGATTAGTTGATAAGTAAGGAATTATTGAATTAATTTATGTGTGGGTAGTAATATATGTATATAAACATGGATTGAGGTAGATTATGAATAATTAGTATGTGATTTTGATATTTGATATATGCTGGTATGATTAGAGCAAAACTTAAGGAATTTGGATATTAGAAAGAAAATATGGAATTATTGAAGAATTATATAGAAAGAATCATGTTAAAATCCTGGAAAATATATTTAGAGGTTGAAGATGATATAATTTCATTTTGGTCCTTGAATTTTGGAAAATTAGGATTTTACCTTTAAATTCCAAAAACAATCAGTTTAGTCCATGGTCATAAATAATAGTTTTTAAGATAGATTTTGATAGATAATCGAGTTTTATTTGTTGTGTATTATCAAGTTTTTATGGTTTCATTTTCAATTGTGAATTGATTATATTTTACGATAAAACGTGTTTAGGTACTTTAAAAGTCCCATATATTGCTCTTATGTGATTGATGGATGTTGATGTTTGTCTTGGTTTAATTGTTGTTATATATTGTAAGTAAATAATGTCAAATATAACTATAGAAATAACATTAATAACTATAATCAAGAATATGAATCATATTATATATGAATACGGTTAGTTGACTATCTACTTTTTGTTATTGTGTGATTTTAGAATATTAAATTGATATGGATTGTAGAGTTATACAAGTTAGAATACATACGCTAACATACAAAACAATGTTAGTCTATGTCCATATAATAAAATTTGATTACCATAGCTAGTCAGGGGTGACACTAGCCTGTGTAAAAGACCATTTCACATATATGTTATGATGCTCTACCATTCTTATATCTGATTTTCTGACTTGTAGTACTCTTATATTTATACCTGATTTTACTTATAGTACTCTTAAAGAATGACATAACTTGAATTATGATTACGTGTGAGTGGTTTTATTAGTTATATTTTTGTCATGTATGGACTTAATGAATTAATCTTGTTATAGCTCGGTCTGTTATTTGTATGTTTTGTATCATTTATTCACTAAGTTGTGGGAAACTTATCTTTTTTATCATTTTAATCTTTTCAGATCTATAGTGTGTATTAGTTGATCCAATACTACTTATTAAGAAGGAGTTCTTGTTTATACTTTAAGTTGGTATGCCTAACACTTCTTTTTCGTGTGGGCTTTCTCATTTTGTTACCTATATTGTATATATATGAATTGTTATATTGTGCATAGCTTGAGCTCCACAATTATAATAGTTTTTGGGTTATTCTTTTGGGATGACATATATATGTGTTTATGATCTAGTATTTTAGAAGGACGGTTGATTATTATATCAGTGTCTATTTTAGTTTTGGATAGAATTATGTTCAGGTGTGAAGCTTGCCATAGGCAAGGCAATCCTAAGAATGCCTTGACTTACATGCCGGTTATGTGCTCAATTTTGGATCTGATAATGGTGAATGCACATTTGAATTATAATTAGGGTCAAACCCTAAATATACATAAGATCTTTGCTTCAATAGCTGGATATATTTAAGGAGTCTTTTAAAAGACTCATTATGAGTTTCTTCCTCAAACTCTTTAACCTTTATCCTAGCTTTCTATAATTGGATATGGTATGACTTAAGACCAAATTTATCATCCAAAATCATCGAAAATGATTCATTGGAGATAGATGGGTCAACACTAATTATTGGTAGCAATATCTTTGTTATCTATGTTGAAGTTACAACTTTTATAGTTGTAGGTCAAATGCAAGTGTGTTTGTCCCTCGATGACTTTATCATGAATATTTGACTACCAAGAATAAGGGAACTATATATCCGGTAATCATAACCATCACCCATACATATGTCACCAACCTTAACTTTTTTATTAATATATCTTTTAACATGATATCCATGTTTAACCTCATACTCTCACAATACATCTTTGAAAAAATTTAACATTCTTCAAACTTTATTGATCCATCAACTACAAATTTAAACCTCTTACATCTAAAATCAGCAGTTGGATCCACATTTGTCTTCTTCTTTTTCATTTTCCTCTCATTACCATTTTTATCCTTATTGTCCTCATCACTAGATTGTTCTCTAACTTCTACATCAACATCATCTTCGTCACTACTCATCTTCTAGTCATTATCAGAACCAGAAGCATCATTTAATGTCTAACTAGTAGAAAAATCAACTTGTAAACTATCAATCCACTCATCTTTATCCTTGTCGCAAGTCCCCCGCACGGTGTTCGATGGCAATTTTTCATTTGCTTGATTTGGGAGTCGCCACCTAGTATTTGATTAAGGTTACTAGGAAATCCGGATGTACTGGTCTTGTCAGAGATTCGGGGATAAGGGACTGGTTGTGGCTAGAGAAGATATTAGCACCCGTAGCGCACCCTACCTGAGGTAAGCTGCTTCATGATTTGATGTGATTTAAAAAATAAAATATTAGTCAAATTCTAAGGCTTTAATAAATCAATTATTAAATCCTAGAATATATATAGAAACATGTTCTTATATTTTCATGGAAAATACAACATGATTTTATTTGTCATTCCGATACTTGACCATATATAAATTAAAACATTAAATTCATTTTTTCTTTTTTTTTTAGTTTTGTTTTTTTTTAATTTTAACATTAAAAGATAACATACATAAAAGAAAATACAAACACACTAACATCACCTTTTTTACTATGCTCAACTCACACATCACTTTTACATATTAAAAATATATCAAAAGTTCAAAATAAATCAAATACTAGTAATCTAAATATACACAACAATGTCTGAAAATTACATAAAAATAAATAAATCCTCGGGAACAGTGCTGGAGGCAATAGCGGAGATCTATAATGGCTTCCTCCCTTCTTACTTTCCTCGGCGCGGTGACCTGCAAACAAGAAAAAGAAAATGTAGGCAGTTGATTTTAATCCATTTCTGTCCAGATTGTTCTTGGATTTTTTTTCCTTCTCTTCTTCTCTGTTTTGGATCTACTTCTCTCTACAGATCTGTTCTTTTCTTTTTCTTTCCCATTCTTCTCTGTTTTAGGTGGCGGCAAGACCAAGGGGGCCGCCGGCTACTAGGCTTTTGTCGGGTCTGGCCGGCGGAGATGGAAGTGGTGGTCCAATCAGCGGGCTCAGTTGGAAGTGGGTATGGATCTGCGGGTTTAGCCGCGTGCGGGGTGCTGCTGGATGAAGAAGGTGCCGCTGCGGTTGACGATGAAGACCGTGGGTCTGTGGCCGCTGAAGCTGCGGTGGAGGAGACGCTGTTGCACGGTGAGGTTGGGAGAAGGTTGGGAGAGCGAAGGAGACCGTTGATAGGCTGGATCTCCGATGAGGACAAGCCGAGAGAGGAAAGATAGGTCGATGGAGTGGCCGCTAGAGGCGATGGGAGGAAACGGTGATGAAGGGGGGAACGGGCTAGTCTAGGCAACTAGGGGGTGGCGACTTTGGTTCTTTTTGTTTTTGGCAAAAGGAGGGGGCGACTGACTGGTTTCGAGAGCAAATAAAAATCAAAGAAGATGGGGGTGGCGGCTCCTTGTAGATGAGTTAAGTTTAGGGTTTATTTGTGTTTCCCCCCTTTTCAAAATCCTCTGAATCCTTTTCACTCTCACATCCATTTTTTTTTCCACTTTAGACTGGTATTTATAGGAGAAGTGTGGCTTGACCACAATCATATTGGTCCCTCAACTCTCTTTTTTTTTGTATTTTGAATTTATTTTAAAAATAAATAATACCAACGTCGACTCAATAAGAAAAATCAGTGATTGTAAAATTAACACGTTAAAAGTTGAACGCGTTCAAAATACCTTTGAAATTCTTATGAGATGACGTTGAAAATGCTAAAAACGATTCAAATATATCAAAAATGTATTTTTTAGGGTTTTCATTGTTTTTTTGCTATTTTTGATTTTTTTCTAAAAATTTATCAAAAACATAGATCAAAAATTGGGTAGCAACAAACCTCATTACAAAATTAAAAAAACATTCTCATTAGAAAAGATATAATAACCATCTAGTTCATCATTATAATCCATCTTAACTCTAGCATCACCACAAATATCATTATCAACACCTATTTCAGACCCCATTTTATAACCAACATTAGGATCACTACTAGAATATTTAACATTATTATTACCATTATCATCACTATTAACATCAATATCAACACGTATTTCAGAACCCATTTCATCATTATCAGGACTAATATCATCAAAATACATTATCACCTTTTCAACTTCAAGATTATGGGCAATAAATTATTTGGTTCCTGGTGGCTTGTCATCTTCAAAATTACCTGAATAACACATTGGCATATTTTTATTGTTACAGGATCAATAACTGGATCAACATCAATATATAAATGCACGTCCACTTCACCTTCATGCATACTTAATACCTTTAAGGTCGAAGCATCATCATATATTTTGTTTCCTCTATCAACCTTGATGCAAATGTCATGCAAGTCCATATCAAAGACTTGCTTGCATATGAATAATATGTTTATGTAAGACATATTCAAAGCCCCAATATTTGTTGACATATGATGAACTCTCATGATGCGCAAATATACCTAGCATTTTGATTCTTGCATGGTTTGAACAAGTTACATAATGATTACACATAAATTGAATAATAATATAAAAATTAGGGTTTTTTAAACTAATAACTTTAATTTTTAAATTTGAGCTTTTTTTCCATTTAAGTACAAATTACAGATTTCCCATTATAAATAATGTGTGCAAGAGAATGAAAATTATTGATTCCATAAAAAAAATAAAGTAAAATGTATAATTTTTTAGGGTATTATAATTTCAGGGTTCCCATTTTCAATTTTTAACTACTAATAATGTTAAGTTTTTTTTGTTAAAAAACAAGGAAACAAAACCTATATTCTAATAATTTAACACACTAACATTTTTGAAATCTTGTTTATTGAAAACAATTCAAACTTGCCTTTTATTGTTAAGTTCCTCGAAGAAATTGATGCCAACAACAAGAGAGATTGTGTGAGAAAGGAAATGAGAGAATGTGACATGTAAGGTAAATCTTTCTTTGAATTTGTCTTCAAAAATTGATATGTGTTTAGGGTTATTCTTTTTAATTTTATGTATAAAAGATAGATCCAGAGACAAAGAGAAGTGAAGTTAAAGACGAGGAGAGAAAATGCGATGTGTGGTCGTGGTTAATTGCGATGCTTTAATATATATGAGAGCAATATTAATAGTGTCATTTCATTTATTTTAAAAATCAGTTTTGACTAGGATGAAAAGTGTTAGAGAATAATATAAATCATATCCTGAAACCTCACCTAACAACTTAAGATATTGGATTGAGATGGTTATTTGACATGGTATCAGAGCCTTAATGACCAAGCAGTCACAAGTTCGAATCTCATCATCCCCATTTATTTGATAAAAATTAAGCACAAGGTAATGTGGACCTGTGCAAATTTCAAGCCCAAAGGGCTTTCACTTAAGGGGATGTGTTAGAGAATAATATAAATCATATCCTAAAACCTCACCTAACAACTTAAGCTATTGAGTTGCGATGGTTCTTTGACAAAAAGTGTAATATTTAAAAACTATGGTTGTAAAGTGAAAAAAAAAAAGAACAAACCTTTAAGTGCTGTGAAATATATACACATATTTCATGCAATTTTATGTTACTGTCTTGATCATGTGCATCACAGTTAGAAAAAGAAAATATTGTGAAATATATACACATATTTCATGCAATTAGTTTTCTACTGAATAATTTCTTTGTAAAATGAATTGTTTTCTTAGCCAAACTATCTATAATATTAATCACTAGTGATAAAATATAACATATCATTATTCTTTATTATGCTTAAATAAAAAAAAAAACAATTTTTAAAGGTATCCAGATTTTTCTAGAATTAATGACGAGGAACTTAACAAAATAAAACTTGATAAAAAGAACATTTTGATAGAATAAATTTTTTTGATAGAGGTCACCTCACATATATAGTTATTTTTTATTCCATTAATGCCTTTGTCGCACCCTCGCGAGCGGAGCGCGGTGATCCCTCGATTGATTTCGCGGTCTTTTTTGTTTTTATGTAAAGTGGAGTCGCCACCTAGTATTATGATCACTAGGAAACCTAACTGGTCTTTCAGAGATTCTAAGGCAAGGGACTGGTTGCGTAAAGGGAAGGTATTAGCACCCCTAATACGCCCTACCTAAGGTAAGTCGCTTGGTGTTTGGTTTGCCTTATAATAGCTATGGTGTTGGTGTTTTCCTAGGATACGTTTTGCTATGATGAACAAACTTGGACTTGAAAGTCTAAAAAGAAAGAACCCTTGGTCAATGTTGATCACGCCCTTAGATATGTCTACAAAGTACCAAGGAGAACCAATGCAGATCTCTTGAAATCAAATTAAATTTATTAAGATAGAAATCCAAGGAGATTCCATGTGCTTTAAAAGCTCATTTTTCCCTTAGTATTTCATACTCTCACGGCTCGTAAACCGTGGAGTCAAAAATTGAAATGTCCTCAATTATAATTAAGGCTTCTTTCAAGGATGTGTGATGACTTATTATTCCTAGAAAAATATTTTGGATATTAACCACTTAGGGTTTCTTTATCCAAACATTAACAGCGAATAATAACAAGTTATTCCCAATAATTTTTTGGATATTCATCCCTTTGAGATTTCTTTATCCAAACATTAACGGTGAATAATAGATAAATTATTCCCAATAATATTTTGGATATTCATCCCTTTGGGATTTCTTTATCCAAACATTAACGGTGAATAATAGATGAATTCCCCCAAAAAATAAGATTTTTATATTTTTTGGAATATTGGCTAATACCCTTTGGAGTTTTACAAACATGTTGTAAAATCCAGAAATGCAAGAAAATAATTTTTGTGTTTAAGAAATCCATGCGAAAACACATTTTCAAAACTTCAAATATTTATTCTTTTTAAGAGGAAATTCAAAAAGATGTTAGGGTATTGGCCGTATGCAACACATAAAAATATTTTTTTTTTGTCAAAACAAAATCACATTTAATTACAATTAAAGACAACAAACCGCGTATATATTCTCAAAATTTGCAAGTAAACCGAATAGTCCAAAAAATCAAGGATGACCCCTCGAAGCCGACCCCTTGAAGCCAAACATAAACTTTTTTTTCTTTTCGGCCGCCAGAGACCCGCGTGAACATTCTGGTGAATTAAAATTCACATGTACAAGAAGGGTGAATTGAATTCATGCATGCATGCATAAGGACGAGAAGAGCTTACACGGTGCGGGGACGAAGCCGGTGCTTGAGAATGAAGCTGGTGGATGGCGTCGACCGGGATGGAACCGATCTCATTACTAGGTGTTGCTTCGGCTAATTAATACATTCTCCCGTGGAGGAGAAAAAAAGTTGCACCACTAGAGGAGAAGAAACTGGAGACGGAATGAAGGGACAAAGGTGATGGCGAAGGCATGCTGGTTCGTCTCTCTCGATTTTCATCTCGTTTATCTTCTTTCCTTCGCTCGTCCTTCATCTCATTTCACGTCCGTCTTGTCTCTACCGAGAAGAAATGGTTGTTGCTGCTTGTGGGCTCGGTGGAGGCCGGTCTCGAGGCTACGTTGACGAGAGGGCCGGCGTCGGGTGCGGGGGAAGAAATGGCCGAGAGAAGGGAATGCCGGGATGGGGACCGGTTTTGGGTGCTCTCTCTCTCTCTCGTTCTTGTCCGAAGGAAATGGAAATGAGTGGGCTGTCGGGAAGAGTGAGATGAGGAAATCGGGGAAGGTGTTTGGCTATGGGTAAAAGGAAAAAAAAGGTTCTCGTAGGGGAAGAAGAAGTGAGGGAGGAGATCTGGTTTTGGCCGACCGAGAGAGGAGACCGATGATCAATGGCCGGTGAAGAGGGAAACCGAGAATTCTCAAAGGCCAAAGCAACGTTTTCTCTAGTTTGGCTAAATAGAGGAGAGCTCGTGAGGGAGAGTCGGCCGGATAAAGGAGAGGGGCTGGTCTCCGTGTAACGTAGGGGAAAAATAGGCAAAGAGCGTGCCGGGGCTCTCTCTTTTTTGTTTTCTTTTTCGAAGGTAGGGGGCGGCTCGTGTTAGGTGTGGCGGAGGGCCGAGGGATGAAGCCTAGAAGAAGAAGAAGAAGGAGGGATGTCTGCTTTGTTTTTTCAAAAAAAAGAAAAATCGAGAGAGGAGGCTATGGCCGAGGAAGAGAAACGACTTTTGGTTTTTTTATGTTTAGGTTTTTTTTTTGTGTTTGGCTCCCTCTCTCGAAGAAAATTGCCCCCTTGGAAAATATCCCCCCTATATTATGACCGGATGTTCATTTATATAGAAAATCTCTACATGTGTGTTATTTAAGGAAATACCGCAATAATTATTGCAGAGATTGTCTTCTATAACCATCACCAACAAATCCCATATATATAGTATTTTATATTGCATTGATTATTTTCCATAACCAAAGACGAATCAAATCATATATCTATGGTATTTTATATTGCAATAATTATATATGATTCAGTAATTATCTCCTTGACATATTGCTTCCTTGATATTAGCCTTGATGCTTTATGTTATCGCCACATGTAAACCCTTATTATTATTTTTTTATTTTTTATTTTATTTGAAAAATTATCAAAATATGGGTCAAAAATTAGGTAGCAACAGCCTTCATATGTATACTTGTTTTTGTATCATTAGAATTTTCTTAAATAATAATAATTAAATACTAAAATATCGTTATTAACTTAGACTTGTAGATTTATAGATTTTTTTTTTAATTTCATCTTCTATACTAAAATACTAATTTCTCTCTCTCTCTCTCTCTCTCTAAATATTATCCTTTTATCATCTTTGTTTTCCTCCCTTTCTTTCTCTTACAAGCACTATCTTTTTTATGAGCACCTGTAGATGATTTATTACCGGCAGCAACATTGTTTTTTACTTATCATATTTTTTTTATAATTATTCTGGATCTAGCACTATAAATCTGATGTGTTTTAGCTTTATTTTACTATTTATCTGATTTTCTTACTCCTTAAGAGGTTATTTTCATTTTTGTACAGTTTGCATGGCCTATACATGGGTTCATTGTGCCAGAAAGAAGGTTTTTTCAACCATGTTAGTAATTAAAAAAACAAAAACTAACATGACTGAGTCTTTTAAATCAAGATGCATTACTTAGATTTAAGCAGTATAAGGATTATTTTTCTATTCTAAATAAAACAAAGAACTACCTATTGGAAATAATACAATCGTTTCACAATGATTCGTTAGTTATCATCATATAAATAGGGGACAAATCAACATTTTAACATTTTTAAAACATAATAAAATAACTAAATTACATTTAAAAGCAAAAAAAAGAAAAAAATAAACTAGCATCCAAGAGCTTTTTGTATTTTCACTTTTTAAGATATAGTCAAATGACTAAATTACTCATAAAAGATAAATTTCTTTAACTCACGTCCAAGGGTTTTTTGTATTTTTATTTTGATTTTTTGGTTATAATCAAGTAGACTAATAGACACTTAGGTATTTAAAAAAATTAAATATTATATTAAAAAAGTGACTAACACGTGCATTGCATGCATGAACACGTGAGTTGTGGCTGTGTTATTCTAGCGATGCGTGAGGAGGTGTTCGATGACTAAACAATGGCTTCTACAATGACGTCCAATCATCTCAGTGACCCCTCCATCCCTAGATGACGCGTGTGGGTTACTGATCTTAGGTTTGATGTCAATGACCTTTTATTTTTTCCTTTATTTTCTCTCTCCTTCTCGATTTTATGCCTAACCTTCCAAATTTCCAGAGTAGCTATTCAATTTATTTTTTTCTTCACATTTAATCATTGTTCTTTTGATTACTATTTGTTTTATTTGAAATAATTTATAAAATTAGATTTTTTTTTTAATTTTATCTTTTAATTTTTTATCTGTTAGAATTGATCTTTGTTCGTTTAATTGCTATTTGTTTTATTTGAGAAAAAATATATTTGTTTTTTTTTATGATTTCATCTACCTTCAGTTTTTTTTCCCTATCAGGTTTTGACCCTTATTTTTTTATTGCTATTTTTTTACTTTGACAAAAAAATTTAAGTTGATATTGTTTTTTAGTTTCATCCTTTAATATTAAATTGGTGTAAAATTGAGCTTCTTGATTAAGCACGGTCTAGGGTTTCTAGTTTGGAGATTAACCTAGGTTTAGAAGATTCACTAGGGTCACCTTGGTTTTTTTTTTTCCTCTTTTTATAAGCTTGTGTTTTTTTGGTTTCATCCTTTAACATTTATTTAATTAGAGATTGGGCTCCACTATTATTTTTTATTTGCTTTCTATAGAATTTTTCACTGATTTTTAAAATGACCAGTGTTATCTTGTTAAATTATATTAAATTTAGCTTTTTTAAAAAATATATTGTTTTTGAATTAAATTATATTAATTGATTCAATATAAGCATGAGATGTTCTTTGCTTTGACGGTATATGCGACCTCTTTCAGCATTGTCGTGCAACATTTTGCAATAGTGTTATAACTGTCTCGATGAACTCTTTCTGGTGGTGTGGCGGTTTCCATGAAAGAGCGATGATGAGTCTTCAATAAGGTTTTCTTTCTTCTCTTCTCGAATTTGATATTGACAGTTTATTTTTATAATTAATTATCGTTAATGTTTTTTGTTTATTTTATTTGTTGACGATGCTTTTTTTAATCATATTATTAAATCAACCGAGTTTATTGAATCCAATCAAGTTAATTACTCGGGTCTCAATTTTTTCATATCTTTATTTAAAAATAAAGGCGTCGCCTGATTATTTTATATATATATATATATATATATATATATATATATATATATATATAAATTAATCTAACCTACAACATAACACATATCACCTATCTAGTTGAAAAAATTATAATAGAAAAAATTTCAAAATAGCATAGTTATTATTGAATTGTTAGGTTAATATAGTTGTCCCGATAATCCCTATCTATTATAATATAATATTTTCATGAGTAACTTTTTTTTAACCCTATTGTTTTAATAAGATTTCAAAAAACCAATTACTAGCAATTGGAATATTGAATTGCAAGGTGATGTTTCATAAATTTGATCTTATAAGGAAATTAAAGACAGGAAAAATCATGCACAACATGCTAGTATCAATATATAAAATAAATAATAAATAAAAAAACAGCTTCACGTTCATTTTTCAAGTACAACACAAACATGAGTAGAAACGACAGATTAGGAATTTATAGAAAACAGTGCCAAATTTGATTTTTTTTGGTCATATCGGATCAGCACAGGCCTGAGACTATTGAGAAGGACAAATAATACCTCGTTAGTCGTTCCACATAATATATCCACCAACGAAAATCAACTATGCTGAATCCAATTTTGTTTGCCGATACAGACATGCTGCTCATAAACAATGTTCTGTCACCAAGATTCTTTATTTTAATCCAATTTAGTTTTACCAAGATCATTCTGTAAACCTCTACGCCATCAAAGATTTTAGAACTGTATTTTCTAGAAAATAAGAAAACTCAGCAAAATCTCTCCGTCCGATTTCAGCAAACATTCCCTAAAATGCAATGATGAGCATAAGGAACCCGAAGCTGTGATTCTAAGATGAGAATCAATGGGTTCAATAATTGTGAGAATTCCTCGTGAACTCAAAACATAGAACTTTCCCTTGAACCCAATTCCATTAGTAAATGGCTTCGACAGGATGACTTTGAACTGTTGGGATCGATAATTCTGCTTAGTCAAATCTAATTGTATAATTCTAAGATGAGAATAAATGGGTTCAATAATCGTATAAGATTCAGTCAAAAATCTAATTGGTCATTCTAGTGATTTGCTAATTTGATATTTTGTACTAGTAAAGGAAGTAACAAAATTTAAAAATGTATTTTTATTAAGGTTTTATATTTTTATGTTGCACTTGAAGTATCATTAAATTTTTTAATTTAAGCATGTTTTATAATAACAAGTTTGATAACATAAAATATCTTTTAAATACAGGTTTACAAAATAGATATATCTCACAATTCAAAAGATTGATCGATTTATTTAACTATTGAAATTAAGAAAACAAGAAGAAGGTTAAGCTTATAGAAGAAATTCTAGTTGGGTTGGTTCAATTCAAATTGAAACACCATTATGTTATTTGATCATAACTGGAGTTGTAAACCTTGAATTTAGGTGTGATTTATCTTTATGTAAAGTTAAGACATAGATCTAAAACATTTATGAAGAGTCTAAAATTTAATATTGTTGTTTTAAAGTTCAAATCTTAACAATAAAAAACAAAATCCGAGTCTGTCCTGCAGTCCAAACATTATTTGGTGTTGGTGTTCAGCCTATATTTCAAGTTTTAGAAGTCAAAATGAGCCCATTTTTTTTTAAAAAAAGCTGAAACAAATACCCACAACTTTTATGAAGACCATTTGTTCAAATTTTGATGTTATCAATGATGTTTTGTCCAACCATCAAATAACCACCAAATCAATAGTTTTAAACTTTAGCCTATAAAAATAGGCATTTGTCATACGTTTATACATCTTGATTTTCAGATCAAGAACATGTTCTTGCTTTTTTTCTTTATTTTTTTTTGTAATGTTCAAGTTTTATTTCATGTTATATTCTCATTAATTTCTTGTTTATTCTTATCATTTCTTTTATTATACTTAGTTGATTTATATCATAGCTATGTTTTTATCTTGTTTATTTATGTTTTTCTTTTTAATAAGGTTAAGTATATTTTTTTCCAAGGTGAAAAGATTACATTAATAGTATAAGAATAAATATAGTACAAACTCAACATGGACTTTGATGTTTAAATTCAAAAAGTTTTGCTATCAACATGTGTTATAATTGTTATCTTAATCAATCTTAATACCCTGCTTGTTAAGTGGTGAGTCTAGATTCATGGTGTATAACCCTTGACATAATAAATACTTAATTCTTTTATAGCCTAGTATATAAATAACTGACACCTAAGCTATGAAAGGATCTTAATTTGTTATTGATATAAGTTAGAACCATGAATACTTGACAACATTTACAAGTATTAGAGTTACTCAAATAAGATAATTAATATGATCATGTTAATAACTTAAAATGAGTCATCAATGATAAATCATCCGATTATAACCTTTTTTGTGCGTGGTTTCCAGTTGAGTAATAAAAAGAGTTTGGACTATACTTAGTTAAAATACCTTTAGTGGATCCTCTAACCTTGGCAATTGTTTTATCTTCGTTTAATCTTCTTTCTTTTTTTTCCAGTTGAGTAATAAAAAGAGTTTGGACTATATTTATTTGAAATACCATTAGTGGATCCTTTAACCTTGATAATTGTTTAATCTTTTTTTCTAGTTGAGTAATTAAAAGAGTTTGACTATACTTATTTGAAATATCATTAATGGATCCTCTAACCCTTACAATTGTTTTATCTTTGCTTAATATTTACATTAACATCACCTCTCAAAGTTCTCTTCAAATCCATTTCTTTTATTATTTGTGGTTTTATATATTTAACTTTTCTGTGGATCGATCTCGATCTTGCGGGATTATTTATTACTTTGACATTCTTGCACTTAAAAGAAAATATCAATAATTTGATTGTGTCACCTAATTATTTTTTAATTATTTTTTTATCAAAAAAATATAGTTTAAAGGGTTTTAAAAAATTCAAAGCATGAGTTGACATGTGAACTAGATATTTGGCAAATCAAACTCAAAGGTAGGTCTTATATAGCTACGGTTTAACCCCATCTTCATAGCTTAAAAATTCTCAATTTTATCCATGTAGTTTAAACAAGGTTTTACTCTTGATCTAGTGATAAAGTGAATTGGAATGACAAACCGAAAAGGGGCTAATATTCATTTTGTTAGTATTACAAACTAAAAATGTATGTCAACCCCTAATAATTCAAAAAGAGGTGAACAAAATTCATATTTCCTAATCATTAAAAAGAAATTATATCAATCAAGTAACAAGAAATTTAATAACTAGAATAATTATAAAAAAAAAAAACTGAAAGGGTTAGTAAAAACATTGTTATCCTATTTTATCGAAGAGTTAGCAGAGACGTCCTTGGTGGTGCTCATTCCTAAGGAGGAGAGTCCAACGAATCCGAGGCAATTTCACCCCATTAGCTAATGTAATGTTGTTTATAAGCTAAGTACTAAAGTTCTGGTCAATAGATTGCAGCCTTATCCGGATGACTTGGTTGGTCCTCTTCAGAGCAGTTTTGTTCCTGGTCATGGGACAACAAATAATGCTCTTAGAGATCAGGAAGTTATTCATCATATGACTCGTTTGAAGAGTAAACGGGGTACAACAATAACCTGGATAATTTGGTTTAGTTTGCATCTGCATATGACCTTCACACAGTTCAAATAGTCAAATTAGTTAGTATAAAGGACCCAACATAATATTTTTTTGGCCCGGTTATGTGGTATTTACAGTAGCAACCTTGGATGGTTTCCAGCAAACTTGACTGTATCGTAAACTAAATTTTGGCCCGGTTCTACTTTGTATGCTGGTTTGCTACTCATTCATCCTCCTAGTTGGCCCACCGGCTATTTTGCCCAGGACATTAACTCATGCTTTGCTTGTCTCAGGTTGATAGCATCGAAGAAGCCATAAACATTGTCAATGGAAATAAGTATTCTCAACCATTACCTTCTCCCACCACACACAGAATCAGAATGTTTTGAATCCTTCATGGTTTATGGCTGATTTGGTCTTTTAGATATAGCAGTGGAGCTTCTATATTTACGACATCTGGTGGCTGCAAGGAAATTTCAGACTGAGATTGAGGTCGGGCAGGTGAGATGGCCCTGTGCAGCTTGTCAGGGGTATGCTTTTAATGGTAAAAGATAAAGACGCAGTGAAACTGTCATCTAAATTAATTGTGTTTTACCATAAGTGATCTCACATGTTGCACTGTTCTTTTCTTTTTTTCTTAATTTTGAAATTTCAAGACCACTTCAATTTGCAGAGCTAAGTTTCTTTAGTATTCTTGCCAGTGTGAAACATTTGTTTGTCAAAATTCCCTTTTGCTCTTGAAGCCAGGGTAGGATGCTCTCCATTAATCAATTATTTGATGTTTGACGTGAACTGGAATTTTTGTCGGTTGGGATGCTCTCCTACTCAGTGCCACTGCCATTCTCGGCATTTATCAGTGTGAAACTATCTTTTGATGGAGATGTCAATTTTGACGGTAATATGTGTTCTTTGGAAGATTTCTATGTGAATTCTCCAGTTCAAAAAGCTCGCATTGAGGGGTCTGGGTTAATTTCTTAAGTTTTGAGCTAGAGTTTCATAAACTGCTGCAGGAAAAGCAGGAATTCAGTTTTACACCCGAGTCAAGACAGTGACTCAACAATGGAGAGATTTAGTGAGTGGAGATTCATCATCTCGGCTATTGCCAAGCTCCTAGCTATCATTCTAGAAACTGCTCCAGATTTAGCTGGGAGAAGAGACAGAAATTGCTAAAGTATTGTTGCTGTAATTGCTGCTGCTGCTGCTGCTATTTTTCTTTCTCTTCCTGGACAAGGGCGAATTTGTTCCTTCTGTTTATAATCAATCTCGTCTTCGAGTCCTGACACAGAGTGGTCTCATATTTCCTTGCTTGTTATCCACGTGCACCCCCGTTTGACCATCAGATATTTGTGCAGTAACACATTTGACGGGTTAGAAACGGGATTTACCGACAAGTAACAGCAAAACTTGCTATTTGACCCGCGGTGGGTTGGATTTTTTTTTTAAAAAAGAAAAATATACAAGTTTAAGAAAAATATTCAATCATAAATTAAAATATTTACACATATATTTATTAAATAAATTAAGAATTATTTATACATAAAAAAATATTAAAAAAACAAAATAAAAATTTGTTGAGATAATTAAAAAAACGCAAATAAAAAATGTAATATAAAAAAACGAAAATAAAATATAAAAAAAAAAGTGAAAAAAAGTCATTGCACGGGGGCATGACCAGGACACAAGGGATATGAACGAAATGTTGTCCTAACATTGGTTTTTAAACGTAAGGCTCATCCACGTCAAAGTTCAACCATTTTATCTCTAGAATATGGAGATAAGCTTATTTGAATTTTAAGAACTATAAATTTTAAATTCTACTTTTTGGTGGAAAAGAAAGAAGAAAGAAGATTTTGAAGCTTGATGTCGTGTCAAAACCTGAACATGATTGCAGGGATTTTGAGGCATGATTCATGTAATCGGCTCTAAACCAAGCAACCTTGGACCTTGATCCAGGTCAAACTGGACAAAACTGAATTATGTATGAGCTCAACTTTAAGCCCATGTCTTTTTTATGCTATTATTTTTTAGTTTTTATGATAATTTGATTTCTTTAATTTCTCGTTTTTTTATTTATATAATAAAATATATTATAAATTTTTGTGAATTTTTAGGATTTTATCTTTACTAAGAACTAATACATGAAAATTAGTTGATTAAATAAAATATAATTTATTATATTTTTTTTGAAAATTTATGTTAATTAAAAAAGCATTAGGACGAGTAAAAAAATATAAAATATGTATAATGTAATGAACTTTGTGTGTATAAAAACAATCAAACAACAATGCAGTTTATCTTAGGTAGGGTGCATTGAGGGTGATGTGTATTTCCTTTGCACAATTAGTTTCCTACCCAAACTCTTACGGATCATAGGTTTCTAGTGACCATAATACTAAATGGCGACTCCTAAATATTAATCATAATTTTATAATTAAATTAAAAAAACCTTTTCAACACCATACATCACATAAAAGACACGACAAAAGCCCCCATCATCGCTGACAACATCGTGGGGGCATCCACAACAATCGCCTAGGAGTAGTTTTAGAGAGAATTTAGAGAGAACTGGCAACCTCCTCCTAACAATGGATATTAACTATTCTGTATTAATCATTTCTGATTTCCTGTTTGTAGCAAGCAGGATAGCACTTTACTAACCTTTCGCTACACTTATATTGTGTTATTTTGTGTCTTAAAGTGCTTCTCTGTTTTGTTGTTCTCTCTGAAAATGTCTGTTTCTACCTTACAGTTGCTACTACTTATGCCGCGGGTCTCCTTTCTTCCTAGCAAGTATATCTGTTTAGTTTTTTCCCTTGAGCAATAACTTTATGTATTAACTTAGTGTGGTTTTTTTTTTTTACTAGATCATTTGACACATGCATTGTATGGGTAGACAATGTTTTTCAAATGTAAAACAATTGTTTCAATATTGCTAATATTTTTTATAATAGAAAAAAAAATTAAATCATGTAAGAATTGATTTATCGTGACTCAATTATCTTGGGAGGTCTAAAACGGCAACCTAGATGACAAGTAAAAACACAATTTGATTCAAAATAAGTATTTAAGATGATTCTTTTTAATAAAAATTTGAGATAACCCGAGTTAACCTGCCAATCTAAATACCAAGTTATGAGATCATGATAATCCTATAGAAAACAAATCAAAACAAATTATGAAATTAAATTTCCAATAAACTCAATATCGAATGATAAAATTAAAAAACAAAATAAAAAAAAGATAAAAAAAATGACCAGAGTCAACCAAAGTTAACCTAATAAACTTGTGACTCGAGTTATGAGACTGAAATAACACAATAAAAATAAAATTGAGATAAATTATGAAGCTCAATTCTCAATCAACCTATTATTGAAAAATAAAATTGAAAAAAAATCAATTAAAAAAAGAACACAAAAAACAACTCAAGTAAACCAGGATTAACTCGATAAACCAGTGACTAGATTCATAAGATAAAGATAACCTCATCGAAAGCAGATTGAAACAAATTACAAAATTTAATTCTCAATAAACATAATGTTAAAGAATGAAATTGATAAAAAAAAAAAAAGGTTAATTAAAAAAAAAAGTCAAGTCAATAGAGTTAATTCGTCAAATCTGCGATTTGGATCATGAATCTGGGATAATATTATAAAAAGTAAATTAAAAAAAATTATGAAACGCAATCTCTGATAAATATAGTGTTGAAAAATATAATTGAAATTGAAAAGAAAAACACAAAATAGAGAAAAAAAAAAGAAAAAAAACATTATTTCAATTAATAGGGTAATGTGAAGAAAGGTAAAGTAAAACCCCCTCCTCCTTTATTTATTTATTTATTTTTTTGTTAATATTAGTAAACTATTTGAGTATGAAAACAAATATAGATTTGGTTTCAAGTATAAAAAATATTATTTTTAAAGTGTTAAAACGTACATGATATATATATACTACGGCTACAATATTATCTGGTCAATGCTTATCCATACTGGTAATAAGATTTTATCTTATGTTTGGCCTAAGTTCCTAACCAATAAGGATTTCCCTTCCTAGCCAGGTAAGGTGTGCAAACTAGATGGTAGCTCCTTGTGCTTACGGACACCATCTAAGCAGCCATTACCATCTGCGCGCAAGCTGCTTCTATGCCTAAATAAACTGAGCACTGACCAATTATTACCAGACTGATCACCTTCAGAATCGCTGATGAGAATGGTGCCTGTCCTAATATATAACATGCATGTTAACTCAAGGTAATGATATATATCAATAAAAACAGGAAAGCTGGGATCGTTCCAAAAATAGAAGAACGTAAGTAACTGAGAATCACAAACTATAGGAAATGTAATTAAAACATGAATTTTTTTTATGAATAGAAAAGAAGACACGATATTAATTAATCTAAGTATATGAGAATATATATGTAACTGGCTGATTAATAAGTAAGAATAAAATAAAAATAACTTCATATAGATAGCTAATGAAAGAAAAGTATATAAATAGAGAGCCTACTTATTTATCACCAAAAAAAAACAAAAAACAGAAAAGTAGAAAGAAACTTACTTGGTTTAAGGTAAGGAGTATGGAAGGAGGAAGAGCAGCCGCTATCCTTTTGTAGAAGTGTTCAGGATGCCAATCTTATGTTTTGTCTGGAAAGTTTAGAGTGGTTGATTTGTTTTGCCCAATCAAATGTTAAAAATATATTTTTTTAAGAGAATATCTAAGAAAATAATATCTAGGAGTGTAGTAGTTATTTAATTTTAATATATTAAAATAATACATTTAAATTTTTTAGACATCTATTAACACCTGGCTCACATTGAGCTTTTCATTATTGCATATTTGATATGGATAGCTGGTCTGGCAATTATTTACACCAACCTCCAAATTTAGTATTAAACATATCATACCAAATAGGATGGTCCTGCTGCCGAGCATCTTTCACATGATGCTTGAGATCTCATTGTTAAGCTTGGATCTGTGTGGTGGATGATGACTGATAAGTGATAAGCATCCACAGTTATCAACTGCTTTAATATTGGAGTTGCAACCTTTTGCAAATTTTGAAAAGAATGTCATCAGATTTTTTGGTAAGTCAATTGCTTTGATAAAGATTAGTATACAATTTCTCATATTGTGAAGAGAACTTACCCCAGTTTCATTGAGCTTGCTGGTGCTTCACTGTTATGAGGCTGAGGCTGGGGCTGGCTCAATTGCAGACGGATTGGGGCATGCAAGTCATATCCATTCTCTACTGTGTAGGGTGGCCGGGAAGCTCTGTTTGCTTCATCCACATTCCGTTCTCCATAAACCTGGGATAAGAAACTTCTAATTTAGGCTTTTAGCATGTTGATGAATGTTCACTTTCTAAAATCTCAAGTTCAGGTTCCACAGGCCTTTTAGCTCACTGCTATACAGGTATGGTTCCCATACACTAGACTTGAATTCTAGATTTGTTGTGTAAGAGCTACCTGATTGTAGGAGGGAGTGCATTCTATGAAGAATGTGTGTATAAATTCTTTGTAGGTTCCTTATTTCGTGGTAAAAAGTGAAGTTCAGAGTTGAATGGGAGATGGATAAAATTTCTTAGTGATACATGTGTTGCCAAGACTAGTACCTTACGCAATTCTGCATTTTCTTGACCGATGAGGTCAACCTTCTTATACAGTTCTAGGTTTTCTTGATAAATTAGATTACCCTGCAATGAAGCCAATCAAAGCCAGTGAGCATGAGAATGTCTCTACAATCAATTTGGGAAATATTGAAGGCAATAGTCCAGAAAACCTTTTGGCTCATCTCTTTAATTTCATCAGTTAAAATTTGTTCCTGTGTGCAAAAAAAGGCTGCATTAGCATCAAGTGCATGCTGCATACATGTACAAAAAGTGATCTTGAGATCAGTATAGGTTTACCTTTTTAATTCGAACACCTTTCATACTCTTCTCCAGCTGGTTTTCTAGATTTTCTAGATCTTTGATGCTCAAACCAGACAGTTCTTCTCCCATCAATTGCCTGCAACATCTCAAGGCAAATGTTAGGTATGGTGCCGGAGTTTTATACTTGTCCATGAATATAGTGTTCGAAAGAAAACTTGTCCATGGATGCATAAATCTATTAGTTTTTCTCGTGGCAGATGTGGCTACAACCGCGATCGATGATGTGAAACATAACATGGCCGTAAATTTTTTTAACCACATAGCCTACACCATTATTTTAAGGCCAACGGTGATGTGTTGTTGAGATCCTCTATTGAGAATATTCAGTGATAATTAACTTTACCGATGATATTCTTTCAAGCACTGCAGTTCCTTCCCCAAGCTTGCTGCCTCCCTTTTCCACAACTAGTGAGCAGAAAATGAAGCACATCATATAACAAGCAATAATTTGGAGTAGAATAGAATTGATGAGAGCTGATTGAAGAAGTGATTGCCTTATAAATCTGCATGTTCATGCTACAGTCTACAGAGAACACTTAATGAGATGGTCGTGTATTCAGTTTTGCACAGAGGAATTTTGTTTATGAATATTGTAAATGTTCCTGTATGGCGACGTTACTATTGTGTTTGGTTGCAGGATAAAATTAAATTGAACATGGCTTGGCATAATAGAAAATCATTGTGCATAGCGCATGCACAGACAGACTTGTGTATATCCTTTTGAGTTAATGAAATGTTGAGATTGGTTCTTGTATTGTATCATTTCTACTTTGTGTTCTACTTGTCTTATAAAAGGGAAGAGTGTTGGGAAACTTTTTGGTGAGGAAAAACACTTAGTTGTCAGGCGAAGACGAGTGGATTGACAGAGAGAAGGCTGAATCTGACAATGAACTGGGCTACTGTATAGGGCTGGAAGATTTTGACGAGAACCCAGTGACAATTGGTTGGTGATCATCATGCATGATATGAATGATAGTTTAGAGTCGCAGCTCTTGCATGCTTCTTTATTATAGATGACTTGGAACCATAATGATGTCGCTTGATGTTTATCCATAGAGATCTCCTTGAAACACAATTATTTTAATCTATTCAATGTTTGTGAATGATGTGTGCATTGATCCAAATCTGTAACATCTGGCAGACTATGCTATATTTGTGGAACCAGCTGCTTTGTTGTCCGTTGATGCCAAGTTTTTAGCATTCTTTTTTTTTAGTCAAAGGCAGGTTCAAACGTGGGAGTGATGAAAAACCATGAAGCTGCTTATAAATCTAGATGCCTTTTCAGAGTGGCCCTAGAGCCATTGACAACTCCCCTCGAGTAAAAATGCAATCACTTGAGTGGATATGCCTCAATGCATACTGTAAATCTCGCAAAGCAAATATAAGTGTTTGTTGAGTGCTTACCTTCACTTCTGAAGCAGGATTTAACAGTGGCTGGCACTCCTCTTTTTGTTTGCTGTAGCGTTCAATGATGGACTTCATACTGAATCAGGGCAGGGAGTTCAGAAAAAACAGGGTTTCTTCTTTGTGGCGAAGCAACTTCGAAGTAAGTAATGACACTAGTCAGGTGTAATTTAAAAGCAAAAGCAGGACAAATGCTCTCAATTGCAAGAAAATTCAAGCACATCTATAGCTAACTGATGCCTCTCTCTCTATCAATGCCTTTTTCTGATTCGCATGTGAAGTGGAAATACTGTCTCCTCAACTTTGGTCGTGTTTGAATGGCTACGGTTTACCGCAAGCGAGACAATGAAACTGCAGGTGCGCCTTGTTCGCCCCCTTGTCCTCTATCAATGCCCTTTTCTGATCCTTTGCCCTTGATTAAGCAAAGCAAAGAGAATTGCCCTTGATTGGTCGCGGTTACAAGCAAAGAGAATTGCCCTTGATTATTTGTTTTTGAGGTAGAAAAGTGTTTTCATAAAAATATAAAATTATTTTTTGTATTTTAAGACTATTTTCATATAAAAAATAATTTTTTTTTAAATAAAATAATATTATTTTGATATATTTTTAAACAAAACAATACTAATAAATAAATAGCTTTTCTCGGTTACCATGAGACCACAATTAACGTTTTTTGTTTTTTATTTTTAAGAAACTAAGGGTTGCTCGTAAACAGGTAAAACTATAGTTTTTTTTAAAAAAAAAGACTAGTACAAAAAGGAAGATAACTGTAGTTTTCTATTTAAATGCAATATTTATTTTCATATTTAGTTAGTGTAATGAATTTAATTCTTAGTATAAATCTAGAGGTTCTTCATAGTTTTGCACTATTTTTATAAATAAAAAAACATAAACAATATATATTTTTTTTTCTTTTATATACAAACAACTTTTAGTGTAAAAGATTAAAATCGGTTTTTTTTTTTGTACTTTCATATTTAGTTAGTGTCATAAACTTGATTCTTATTATATATTTAACATAAATATATATCCTTCCTTTTTAAGTTAATTATATAACTTTTTCATAATATTTTTTAATTTGAATGAAATAAATTTAATATTGTTTTTTGATTTTTCATTAAAAAAACAGAAAACTGAAAATCAATGGAAATGAAAAATATTTCTCTGTTAATAAATATAGTCTAAAATTTCCAACTGTTCACCATAATTTTAGAAAAAGAGTAATTTTAACAATGGCACCTGATTTTATCAACATTATCAACCGGTGACTGCCACTGCCACCAACGTTTCCTAACGGCCACCATGCCATTGCCATGATTGGCTTGTTGCACCAGCTAAACTGCGACCTCCTATCACTATTTTCACGGCGGCCACCTAGCTCATTGTCATCCATGGATCAATAGTGAGCTAATAACCACACCAAAAGTGCCACTAGCAATCCAAGCCAACAGAGCAACCCAAAGTCACCATGGTCAAGTGTTCGCTACCGCAGCCAGCGGTGAGTGCTTGCTGCTATCACCACCATCACTTTGGTGACCACTGCGATTACCGTATTGTCGGCTTGTCTATTGTTACTACTGCTAAGATTCATTGGCCCATGGCCCACCTAGCAGTCGTTACCACCACCACCTTTGGCAGCTATGCGCCACCGTGGACTAATTAATAAATAACTAGTAGTTACCATCACTTTGTAAGATTAAAAGCAAGAAATCAAAACCATAGTACTAACACTGGCTACTATATTTTGATAGACAAAAAAAACAAAACGGGAAAAGATCAATGTACGAAACGAGGGAAAAGGTCAGAGGTGATATTAAGCGGGCCGTTCATGATGTCATACAAATGTAATAAACGGTGCCGTAGATAGAAGATAATGAGAACAGAAAGGATATTTTTATGTGCTAAAAGTAGAAAAATTCATGACCAATGAAATAGATCGATGGAAGTGAAACAATGTTCTCAACTACGTACAAATGTAAAAACCCTTTAATTATTCTTCTCTGTCTATCTCGATTCTAATTTAAAAGTTTCATATTGATGTTTATTTTAAGTTATCGCAATCCCTTCAAAATGAAAATGAAATATATATATATATATGAGATGCCTTTACATCTTAAGGAGACGTTTTATGTACTTCAAATATTTAACGGAAAATATTTTTCTAATTATTTTGTATTTTTTCTATGTAAAATATTTTTATAGAACAATTAATATAAAATATGTTATCAAAATATAAACATGGTACATTCATTAGATTTTTTTTATATAATGAAATATTTTCAAAACAATAATTAACTTAAAATATCATTCAACATGTCAACTATCATCATTTTATTACCACCATCATCACGATGTCACCTCTATCTCCCAACTCCATATCAAAAATATATAGTTATTTTGTTTTATTTATTAACTGTAGAATAATATTTTTATTTTCTTTTCAGTTTAGTCTATATATAATCTCTTTATATTTAAGTTAAACCTATTCCCTTATATTATTGTGATCACATCATGCAATATCAATGAAACCCTAACATTCTCCTCTTATTTTTGTATTTCTCTTTATTTCTTTGGATTGCTTCACATGGCATCAGAGCATGATTTCATGAAACGAGGCTAGGGGTTTTGTAGGGGGGCAACACGCCCCTACCAGGGTTCGAGGTGGAGCCTTGATTTTTTTTTGGAGTGATCGTATAACTTCGAGAAGACATTTGTTCAGATTCTATAATCTGATATTTCATTTTCCTTTTTTTTTATGTTCTGGTTTTCTTTGTTTGTTGATTATGACTACTAAAAGAGATGATTCACTTCAGTCTGTGAGTGTGAGGTTGGATAGAAAGAATTATTCATATTAGAGTTATGTAATGAGAAATTTTTTTAAGGGTAAAAAGATGTGGAGATATGTTAGTGGAACTTCTGTGATACATAGGAATATCGATAAGAGTTATACTGCTTTGATATATACATGAGAAGCAAACAATGCAAAGATTATTACTTGGATTAACAATTCTGTTGAGCATTCTATAAATACATAGTTGATAAAGTATAAAACATCAAAAGAGGTTTGAGATCATTTACAAAGGTTATTTACGCAATCAAATTTTGAAAAGCAGTATCAATTAGAGAATGATATACGAGCTCTTCACCAAAAAAATATGAGTATTCAGGAGTTTGATTATGCTATAACATATCTTTAGGATCAATTATCTCTTGTAGAATCAACATAATTAAAGGCATGTGGTACCTATATTACTCGTAGAAAGGAGCAATGATTGATACAGTTTTTAACGGCACTTTGCAATAATTTTGAAGGACTTAGACGTTCAATTTTGCATCGTTCTCCACTACCTTTTGTTGACTTAGTTGTCAGTGAGTTATTGGCTGAAGAAATACGTCTTCAATCTTATTCTGAAAAGAGAATTCTTTATACTTCTAATCTTTTTATGCTAATAGTACCTTCTAAGCCATTCTCTAATAATTAGAATAAGTCTTACACAAGGGTTGCTTTTGATGAGTGCAATTTTTATAAGTATAAAGGTCATTAGAAGGCTTAGTGTCCCAAGTTGAGACAACAAAATCAAGCTTGAAAGCCTGACAGCTAGTCACAATCTAATGCTCATAGACTATTTCGTGGCAATAAACCACCATACCACAATGCTATAACAATAGTTTCATTAGGTTCTTTCACCGATCTTAGTACTCTGACTGAGCAATTTTAGAAGTTTCTCTCTTTACAACCACAAGTTATGTTCATTTTTTTTCCCTATAGGTCAGTTGCCTCATAGTTCTTTAGGTATGTCACATTCTAAATGGGTCTTGAATTCTAGTGCTTCACATCATATGCCTCCAGATTCTTTATCTTTTGCTTCTATGTCCTCTTCACCTTCTATTCCTATCATGATTACTGATGACACTCTCATGCCCTTAACAAGTGTTGGCTCTATTGTCACACGTCACTTGTCTCACCTTAATGTTTTTCTTATTCCAAAACTCACATTAAATCTTGCTCATGTTGGTCAATTATGTGATTCTAGTGATTATTTAGTCATCTTTTCCTTTTCTTTTTGTTGTATGCAAGATCTGCAATCTTAGAAGCTAATTGGGACAGGTCGTAGGAAGAATGGACTACAACGTCAGTTACTGCTGCTGCTATTAGTTTTAATTTGTCTTCTTTTCATTTGAGTTCTTCTATTTTTTATTTATGATATTCTCGTTTAGATCATGTTTTGTCTTCTCGTTTGAGATTTATGGTATCCATAAAATCTTTAAGAAATTCACAAACTTTTAATATTTATGATTGTGATGGATGTAAACTGGCAAAATTTTCTGCTTTAACTTTTAATCGAAGTATTTTTGTTTCTACTTTTACATTTGATTTGATTCATTCTGATGTATAGGGACTTCTCATATTACCACAAAAGAGGGTCTCGATATTATGTTTCTTTTATTGATGATGATCATACTCGTTATTATTGGGCTTATTTAATGAAACAATATTCTGAATTGTTTGAGATATATACAGCCTTTCGAGCTCTTGTCAAAACTCAACATTCCACTGTTATCAAATGTTTTAGGAGTGATTTGAGTGAGAAATACAGCTCTAATAAATTTTGTGAGTTTCTTTCCTTAGATGAAACCATTCACCAAACTTCGTGTACAGATACTCTTGAGCAAAATGAAGTTGTTGAAAGAAAACATAGGCACATTATTGAAACTGCTTGTTTTCTCTTGTTGTCCTTTGCTTCATTCTGGTGTATTTTAGAGAGAAGTTGTTCTTACTACTTGTAGGTTTGATTAATACAATTCTATCTTCTTATATTTTAGAATTTTCTTCTTTTGAAAATTTATATGAGTATGCCCCTGATTATTCATTCTTTAGAGTTTTTTGTTGTAACAGTTTTGTTCTTTGTCCTCATGTAGAATGCAATATGTTGTTCTTTCAATTTGCTATTTTTATCTTTTTGGGTTATAATAAAGGTAAAAAAGGATATAGTTGTTTTGATCCAATAACTCAGAAACTTTATGTGTCTCATCATGTTGTCTTTCTCGAGCATATACCTTTTTTTTCTATTTTATCCACTACTTATAGTTTGACTAGATCTGATCTTATTCATATAAATATTTTTTCTGAAGATTCTGATAGTTTATCATCTCAAGTTCCTAGTACTTCAAATACCTCTTCTCATGTTCGAACAATTCGTACTGATTATTCTACAGGTATTGATAATTTACTCTCTGGTATATCTGAAGCTCCATTTTTTTTCTATATTCTCTCAAGCTCCATTTAAGATTATGAGTTCACCTCTACGTCAATCCATACGCATTCCTAAGTCCATAAAGTTACTAAATTTTGCCTATTTTTGTTATTCTTCATCTTTTATGTTTTTTTTAACTTCTATTTATTGTCTCTTTAATCATTCTTCCTATAAAGAGGAATTCTTGATCCTCTTTGGCAGCAAGCTATGGATGAGAAACTTTCTGCTTTGCATAAAAAAAATACTTGAGATTTAGTTCCTCTACCTTCTAGTAAGAGTGTTCTTGGTTATCGTTGGGTGTATAAGATCAAGACTAATTGTAATGGGTCTACTGAGCGATATAAAGCTAGGTTGGTTGCAAAAGGATACTCTGAATAGTATGATATGGATTATGATAAGACATTTGCTCCAGTTGAAAAAATAACTATGTTTTGTACTTTTATTATAGTAGTTTCGGTTTGTCAGTGACATATCTCTCAACTTAATATTAAAAATACCTTTTTTAATAGAGATCTTCAAGAAGAAGTTTATAAGGCACCCTCTTCTGGTGTTTCACATGACTCTAGGTATGTTTGCAAGCTTAAAAAAACGTTATATAGTCTCAAACAAGCACCTCGTGCTTGGTTTGAGAAATTTTTTGTTAAGTGCACTGATACAAGTTGAAATATGTTGCAGATGTTCTTGAGCGAGCTAGATTTACTGATAATAAGACTGTAGATACTCTCATTGTGGTTAACACAAAATATTCTTCTTCGATGATTTACCTTTGTCAGATCTTACTTTATACCGTATTATTGTTGAGAGCTTGATATATCTCACTATTACTCGTCCAGATATTGCATATGTTGTTCATATTATTAGTCAATTTGTTGCTTCTCCTACCAACGTTCATTGGGCAGTTGTTCTTCGTATTTTGCGATATCTTCGGGGTATAGTCTTTCATAGTATTTTACTTCCATCCACCTCTTTCTTGGAGTTGCGTGCATATTCTGATGCCGATCATAACAATGATCCCACAGATCGCAAGTCTGTTACTAGTTTCTGTATTTTTTAGGTGATTATCTTATTTCTTGGAAGAGCAATAAATAATTTATTGTTTTTCAATTTTCAACCGAAGTAGAATATTGTGTTATGACATCTATTATTAAATAGATTATTTGGTTATATTGGTTACTTGCATATATGAGAGTTTTATTTTCTCATCTCACTCCTATGTATTGTTTTGTGACAACTAAAGTTGTATTCAAATTGCTCACAACTCAATTTTTCATGAACGAACTAAATACATTAAGATCAATTGTCATCTTACTCGTCATTATCTCAAGCATAATACCATTACTTTGCTTTTTATTTCTTCTTCTTTACAGATTACAGATTTTCTTACCAAGTCGAATTCTGTTTTCTATTTTTTTTTTCTTGTTGGCAAACTCTTGATGCTTATAACTGCCGTATCGTGAGTTTGATGGGAGATGTTAAGAAATATAGAGTTATTTTGTTTTATTTATTAAGGGTAAAATACTATTTTTTATTTTCTTTTTAATTTAGCCTATATATAATCTCTTTGTATTTAGTTTAAACCTATTTTCTTATATTATTGTGATCACATCATACAGTATCAATGAAACTCTAGCCTTCTCATCTTTTATTTTTGCATTTCTCTTTATTTATTTGGATTGTTTCACACTCCACTCATGTTACCATTCACCTCCACCATTGTCATCTTGCCACCATAAAACCTTTACTTTATTATTAATTGCATGTTTGGTAATGCAATGTATGATGTTTTTTTAAAAGTATTTTTCAATTGAAAATGTATTAAAATAATTTTTTTTAGATTTTTTTAATTTTTTAAATCAACTCATTAAAATCATCGAAAAACATCTAAAAAATATTAATTTAATTTTTTTCAATCAAAAATTATTTTAAAAAACAAAAGTTATACAGCGTCAAACATGTACTAAAAATGATAAGCGACAGGTAATACTTTCTTCATTCCTTTCTTATATTGATCACGTTTTGGATAAGGAAAAAAACTTTTTTTTCATTGGATATGAGATAAATTTGAAGATTTTCATTAATTAACAAAAAAAAATGATATAATATCTTGAATTGCAATACAATATTTGATAGTTGATACACAATACAAAAATAAATTTTAAGCTTATATAAAACATTGAATTTTATCTCAAATCTAATACATTATTAAATATAAATAATTAAAAAGTAAACTCGACAATAATATTAATTTTAAAAAATAAATTGGTTTCGAGTTCTTTATGAGAGGTGAGGGGCAATCAAAAAGAAAATGCCTCCATGCTCATCCTTGCTTGGATTTTGTTAGATATCCATTAATTGTACAAGTAATTTTGTCACTCCCGCCGCGGCACCACATTATCTTTGATTCATTATCCTCATGTCATCAATTGTCGTAGTTGGGCACCACCATCACCCCCAACTACGACAATTATTATCACCTCATGTCATCATCATCATATTTTTTACATCATTACTTATAAAATTTGTTCCATAAAAAACAAATGGTAATACTTCAAATAATTTGTTTATGGGTATATGATTATTATTTAGAGTTTTTTTAGGATCTAAATTCTAAATATTTAAATTACTTATTATCTAGAAATTTCAAGAAAAGGATTATACATACCTTCTTAACCATTAGGCTAAACTATATTGAGGTTATATATTTCTTTCAATACCATGCAATTTGTATACTATTTAAGAGTTTAATTGCTTCTGTTAATGTGTGTAACAGGTGCATATCAATTGATTCCCAAGTCGCAACATAGGTATCGATCGATACCTTTTCCTTTGAACCTCGCCTGTAGATTAATTCCTATGAGCTCAGGTAAAAACTTCATTCTATACCTCAATACTAGTCAGGCTAAAAGGTTCGAAATCCTAATTATCATCAAGATTCTTTGCCGTGGTGCAAGTTTTCAATAGCAATTATTGACAAACCTAATGCCATGCCTTGCTAAGAGTATTGTTTCTGCCATGTTAGGAAAGGCAGGTGTGAAAACAAAAGAAGCCTCTAATCCCAATGACTTTAGGTCTCCCTAAAGACCATGCACATAACTATTCAATCACGTTGCAAAGCTTTCTCACTATTATTAGATTCTACTGATCACTGACATACATTGCGCGCGGACATTACTCTTCCAGGAAGCTTCTATGTTGCTTATAAATTATCTTGGCATGAAAAGATCATTGCTTAACGCAATAGTACATAGAGACGGTACGTACTGGCCAGGAGAAAAGAGAGGTGGAGAGGGAGAGAGAGGTGCAACCTAAATATCCAAATAATACTAATGATCTTGCAATTTAGTGGTGCTCTTGCAAAAGCAAGTGAAGCGAGCAAGTGTGGAACTAGGGTTTATAGGTATGGAAAGCAAAGATGAAAACACTATTTTGTTAGGTATATATTTAACTATATTAGATCAAAGATTGGAGCAACACAAGATATAATTTCATATATACACAATCGTAAAAAACTATAATGTAGTTTATACTATATGGATGGATGGACAATTTTCCAGAAAAAACAAAAAGAAAAAAGAGGGGTGAATATTTAGAAAGAACAAGGCAAATTCGAACTCTAAAGAGCTACTGTGAATGTGTGTGGGATTAGGGATCGAGTTGGAGTCTCATCTTTAGCAATCTACGGCTAATAATTGAAGATTTCATTGAATTTTTCCACACAATAGAGCTACTTTGTGTAGAATTATACTATATATGATTCATTGAGAATGCAATGTTTCACAAGATAATATATATAAGGGAAATTATTTCTAGATGTTCCCTCGAATTCTATATGTATAGTTAATACAAATTGCTAGTACTTAAAAGACCATTTAATGCCTAAATTTAAGAAACTCCAATAATGATTTTATATTATATTAGCTTTTATCCTCTTCAAGTAAAATCTAATTGAGGATTGAGATTTGCAAGAACAATAAATCTTACATATTTTAAAGTATTAATTTAGTTAATTTGAAGAAGGATCATGCGGACTATATCCAAATTCTGATTTGTGGCTAAAAAATTTAAACTATTGGATAAAAATCCAAAATGATTTCACTAAACAATACTAGTTATATATGTATCTTGAAGTCTGCATTCGTTTCTTTGGATAGCTTGTTATAGTCTAAAAGGTGTGAAAGAGGGATTTTAAGAGGGGTGTTTAAAAGTCTGGTGGTGGTTGTATTTTTAATTTTTTTTTTGAAAATGTATTAAAATAATATTTTTTTATTTTTTAAAAATTATTTCTGAAATTAGTATATCAAAATGATTTGAAAATATTAATTTAAAACAAAAATAAAAGACTTCTTAAATTGTTTTTAAAATAATTTTAAAATGCAAAAGCAAACCGTTTTAATACATTTGCACTAACTTACTATTGATTTATCTGACCAGACTGATGATCTTGTAAGAATTGAAGCGAATATATACGTTACATGTAAAAAGTAAGTGTTAAAACGTACATGATAAGTACTCTACGGCTACAATATTATCTAGTCAATGCTTATCCATACTGGTAATAAGATTTTATCACCTTCAGAATCGCTGATGAGAATGGTGCCTGTCGTAATATATAACATGCATGCATATGAGAAAGGTCTTTGCAGCTGGAAATTAAGCCCTAGCTAGCAACACAAAGCCGTAACTTGATTTTATGTAATAAAAACCTACTAATCCTATCTCATAGAATTTAAAGTATTAATTTAGTTAATTTGAAGAAAGATCATTCAGAATATATTCAAATCCTGATTTATGGCTGAAAATTTTAAATAATTAGATAAAAATCCAGAATGATTTTACTAAATACTAGTTATATATGTATTCTCTTAATGGTCTGGCCATATCTTGAAGTATGCATTGGTATCTTTGGATAGCTTGTTATAGCATAAAAGGTGTTAAAGATGGGTTTTAAGAGGGGTGTTTGAGAGTTCGGTAATGAATATTGTTTTTTAAAGTTTTTGTTGTTTGAAAATATATCAAAATAATATATTTCTTTTTATTTTTTAAAAATTATTTTTGATATTAGTATATCAAAATATTTAAAAACATTAAAAAAAATTAATTTAAAACAAGCTTTTTAACTCCTTTTAAAATTATTTTTGAAATGCAAAATTGTTGTAATCCAGTTGCACTAACTTGCTGTTGATTTATCTGACAGACTGATGATCTTGTAAGAATTGAAGCGAATATATACGTTACATGTAAAAAGTAAGTGTTAAAAACGTACATGATAAGTACTACGGCAACAATATTATCCAGTCAATGCTTATCCATACTGGTAATAAGATTTTATCTTATGCTTGGCCTAACCAATAAGGATTTCCCTTCCTAGCTAGGTAAGGTGAGCAAACTAGATGCTAGCTCCTTGTGCTTACAGACTCCAACTAAGCAGCCATTACCATCTGCGCGCAAGCTGCTTAATTCTATACCTAAATAAACTGAGCACTGACCAAGGCCTATTACCAGACCGATCACCTTCAGAATCGCTGACGAGAATGGTGCCTGTCGTAATATATAACATGCATGCATATATATATGAGAAAGGTCTTTGCGGCTGGAAATTAAGCCCTAGCTAGCAACACAAAGCCGTAACTTGATTTTATGTAATAAAAACCTACTAATCCTATCTCTCAGAACCATATTTTGGAAGCTGTACTCCTTTTATGTAAAAATAAAAAAAATTCTAATCACCGGAACATGGGAACTACTTGTTTTGCAATACAAAATATAGGAAAGAGGGGAAAAGAGAAAAAAGACGGAGGAGAAAGAGCAATTACATCTATACATATGACCTGACTATTTATTCATACTGTATACACCAAGATATATAGAGCGAGAGGAGAGAGAGAGAGGTCTGACCTAGTGTTTGCATGATCATAGAGCTTGCCTGTGCTGGAGAAGACAATTACTCCAACTTCCGCATCACAAAGGACTGCTAGCTCCTTAGCCTTCTTAAGCAACCCACTTCTTCTTTTGGAGAAAGTAACTTGCCTACTTGTCGAGTTGTCGATCCTGCGTATCACAATCTTCCCTCTCCCCATCTTGCTATTCTGGAATTTTTCCACTCTTCTTTTTTATTGCTAGACTAGATAGATCCAAGATCTGAACTCATAACTACGTTAATTATCAAAAATATTTCAGCGAAAATCCTTATTGAATTAGCAGTTAGGTCAATAATCCCTAAAAACCAAAGTAATGATATATATCAATAAAAACAGGAAAGTTGGGATCGTTCCAAAAAATAGAAGAAGGGTAAGTAACTGAGAATCACAAACTATAGGAAATGTAATTAAAACATGATTTTTTTTTTTATGAATAGAAAAGAAGACACGATATTAATTAACCTAAGTATAGCTAGGAGAATATATATGTAACTGGCTGATTAATAAGAAAGAATAAAATAAAAATAACTTCATATAGATAGCTAATGAAAGAAAAGTATATAAATAGAGAGCCTACTTATTTATCACCAGAAAAAAAAAAACACAGAAAAGTAGAAAGAAACATACCTGGTTTAGGTAAGGAGTTTGGAAGGAGGAAGAGCAGCCGCTATCCTTTTGGAGAAATGTTTAGGATGCCAATCTTATGTTTTTTCTGGAAAGTTTAGAGTGGTTGATTTGTTTTGCCCAATCAAAAGTTAAAAATATATTTTTTTAAAAGAATATCTAAGAAAATAATATCTTAAGAGTATAGTACATATTTATTTTTAATATATTAAAATAATATTTTTATTTTTAAAAATTATTTTTAACACCAAACTTATCGAGAATATATAAAATTATAAAAAGATTTTTAAAAAAAACACCTTCACTTTCCGAACTGCCTTTAAACTGAGGTGCCCTAAAAGACCATTGTTTAGGGTCACGAGAATCAAATATAGGGTTGAGAAGGAGAGAAGAGATTGTTAAAGACAAATGTCAACAGCTGAAGGCGAGTATTCCAATAGAGCTACACTAGCAAGTGGAGAAGAAAAAAATCAACGTCCCTGGTTCCAAACTGCCTTTAAACTGAGGTGTCCTAAAAGACCATTTTTTAGGGTCAAGAGAATCAAATAAAGGGTTGAGAAGGAGAGCAGAGATGGTTAAAGACAAATGTCAACAGCTGAAAGCGAGTATTCCAATAGAGCTACACTAGCAAGTGGAGAACAAAAATATCATCGTACCTTGTTCCTGTATTCAATGCTTGGTGTGTTTATGGTAGCAGAGATATTAGCTATCTATCTAATAGGTTATCGACACGTGCTGTCACAAAAACACGGCGACTTATTTATTTATTTATTTTAGGATGACAAGTTGACAACTGGACATGCCCATTTTTAGACCCCGTGTTTGTTCCCGATCGGTAAACTAGTCCTTGCAAAAAACAGTTTTCGTTGATTTGACTCTGTTATTGTTCTATCCAGGCAGATGGACCCAACTCAAAAAATTCATAACATATGCTCTGTTAAAATAATAATAATATCTTTATCTAGAATATTACTGGTTATTCACTAAATCTTATAATATTTCTCGTTAAAACATCCTATAACGTGATATAATAAGTGAAATACATATTTAACTTTCGATAATATTAGTGATAATTGAAAAGTTTAATTAAAGTAAAATAACAAGCATAATAATGATAAGCACATATCAAAAGTAAACTAATTAAATATTCTTTTTGGAAAACGTGGTAGATCAACTTTCAAATAAATTTTATTTCTATATCTTATTTTTTTTAGATTAATATGGGTATCCGGGTCAGTTTGTGCATACCTCGATTAATCTCACGAGTCTTGAAGTTAATGACTATTTAAGCATCCAATGACCATCATATTAACAATTATAAAGTTTAAACCTGAGATCACAAGATGAATAAACTTTTTAATTACAAACTTTTACTATTAAATTAACTGTTAAATGATTTATTTCTAGATCTTATTAATTAGGGTTCAAGTAGTCTCTTGTATATATCGATATGACTTTTTCCAGATATTTTATAATGGTTTGTCCTTCAATAACGTAAATTGCTTGCACATGAGTAAAGCTTCTCTCCCACTCTATATCGGCTTGCGGATCGGAATACTATCCATCATTTTTGCTTTCATTTTTTTTTTTTAAAGAGGGCCCTCTCTCGACATTTTGGCCATGGGGAGGTTAGGTACACGTTTTTCATAACCCCTCTTGTTAATTTATAATACCTTTATGTCAAAGGGGATATTGGTAGTGTTTACTTTAATATATAAATTTCTCTTGTTTTGATGTTAGTATACATTCAAATAGTAGTTTTTTTAATGTGATTTTTTATTTAAAAATATATTAAAATAATATTTTTTTTATTTTTAAAAATTATTTTTAATAACATCACATCAAAATAATATGAAAATATTAATTTAAAAAAATCAACTTTTTAAAAAAACATTCATAAAACATAAAATCAAACAAAAATTTAATGAGTATTAATATTCGAGTATTGACTTATAATCAATGCATTTGTTATTCACATCATCTTTTATTGGAATCAAAAGGATGATTGCCAAAAAAAACAAAACAAACCATAAAAGTATCACCTATTCAAATATGGATAATTACCTAAGTTTTAGCTAGAGAAAGATATAGCTTTTATATGAGATAATGAATTTAAAGATTAAAAATATATAATTCTAAAGTGTGTTCGATCCAACAATACAAATATAATTTAATTTATCTTGAAAATTAAAAATAAAATAGAAGCTTTGTTAGTTTTTTTTTTAAATTAATATGGATGTCCGGGTCAGTCTATATGTACCTCAATTTAATGACTATGTAAGTTTTTAGTTATCTTAAAATAATTTAAATTTATGATTATTAAAAAATTGATCAATTGAATTATCTTCTATGTTTTAAATAGTAGATTTTTAATCTTATAAAACTTGGGATTTGACCAAATTATATCTTGCTTTTATGATTTGTATTGATAATATGAAACAGAAAACACAAAAGGGTAGATAAGCTTGAACTGCTAAGCCAGTTCAAATCTTGATTCCTAAAAAATTAAAACAAGAGAAGATTATCGCACAGGAAACCCTTTATTAAAGCAGCCTCGTACTATCAGGTAATTGTTTACACAAACCAATACGCTAAAATTAAAATTATTAAATATGGGACTTTGTGCCTAAACCTGTGATCGGGAGAGACCACGTGAAGGAGATTCTGCTGTCCAATGGAGATAAAAGATGTTTCCTTAATCGCCAATTAGGTCCTTGGATTAACCAACCATTTGGCATTAAAGTAATATTTAAACCTCCATGCTTACTTGTGGGCAAGAGCTTGGCCATGTGTCAATCATCAACACAATCATTGATCCGTGATGAACATTCATCAACCTGCAGAGACCTTAAACATTTCCTGGGATTTCTAAAACAAGTTTATTTCTTGCCATTTCTGGTTTCCATTTGGCTGATTTCTCAAATTGTTCATCGAAGTAGAATATTCTCTTTTCTTTACGATATATATATATATATATATATATATATATATATATATCATTCAATTATGAATGAATTTTATATGCGACTTTTTTTAATAGAATTTTATAAAAAAGTATTAGTAATTGTTCGTTCTTGAAAATTAAATTATCTTCAAGTCTTATGATTTTCTTAAAGATTAACAGGTTCAATATTATAATTTATCTTACAAGAAAGTTTGTATTTAATTACAATACCTTTATTAGTCTCCATGTTTATCCGAAGCAAGCAAATGCTATTCGGATGGATTTTAACTTTTTCTTGTTTATTTTTTCTCATGTTTATCACCGTTCTTTAAATATTTTTTCTCATTTATAAAATAGTTTATTATATAATCAATTGTTGTTATTTTCCCATTATGGCAAACTTTAGAAAAATCCAAATGTAATTATGATTATATAAGTGTAAGAATAAAATATCCGTCGATATTTTGCGGTGATTTTTATCGACTGAATTTGTTCATTGCTAACTCCATCGGTAAACACCGACGAAAATATCTCGTCGGTATATACCAAGAGAATCCCAATCGGAATAGAAAGAATAAAAAAACCAAAGAGTAAGATGACATATAAGTTTTTATAGACGTTGTTATCGATGGAATTACAGCAAGATTCAAATAGGCAAACCGTATAGTGATGTGACATCGATACCAATAAAATTGTCAATGAAGTTACCATCAAAATAATTCCATCAAAAAATCGATCGGTAGTATTTTATATATGACTTAACGCTTGACCCTCCTTTCCTCCCTCCCCTATTTCTACTTCTTCCTTAAAAAATTCTCTGCAACAAAACAGCTCCCTCCCTCCATATTCGCCCTCTCATCTCAACACAATTCATCCTCCCACAACTTTTTCAATCACAACAACACTCTATTTGACAACATTCGTGTTCTAATTGAAATTTTATTGAAGATTTTTCATCTTAAGTAAGAAAATCTACCATTTTTTAATATGAACACAATTTTAAAATGTTAGTTTTTTTATTGCATATTTTTTTAGTATATGTATTTTGTTTGGGTGTTTACTTGTTTTATTGTTTTTTATCAAACAAACTTATTGTATGAATTTATGATTTTGTACATGTTATGGTTTGTTTTAGATAAATTTTTTTTTGTAAATTATTGAAACTTATGTCGAGTTATTGACTTAGGTGTATTGTGATAAAATAAATTATGACTTGTTTAACGAGTCCGTTTTATACTTTCATTTTTGTTGTCGAGTTGTAATTTTTGTAAATATGTACAAATTTATATCTACATAGATAATTGATAATGAATTAAGAGAAGTATTAAAATAGGTTGAATAATCTTGAGCTAAACTAATATTTTTACAAATTTATTTAGTTAACATAATTAATTAATACATGTTGTCATTATTTTTTTATATATATTCGATAAAATGTTTGATGATCGTTTATGAATGTATCGAGATTTACCTCAAGGATTGTGGATGATTGATTATTGTAATGAGGTTCAAGGTTTTATTAATTATGCAATATCTAATCCCAGAAATATTAATGGAGACGGTATTAGATGTCCATGCAAGAGGTATAAAAAAAAAAAAAAAATTCGATCCAGATGTTGTAATGATGCATCTTGTACAAAAAATATTCATGGAGGAATACATGTGTTGGTATGCACATGGAGAACTATTTGTTTCTCACGAGACCATATTAGAAAGGATTTTAAAAAAATATCAATTCAAAAAATAAAGATTAAAATCAATATCACTAATATTATTAATACGTAATATCATTATTATTATTGTTGTTGTTGTTATCACCACCACCACAACTATTGCTAATATTATCATTATTTGTAATAATAAAAGCATTCATATTAATATTATCATTATTTTAACAACCATTATCACAATTATTATTATTGTTGTTGTTGTTGTTGTTGTTGTTGTTGTTATGACCAGTGTCATTATCACTATCATCCTAATAACTATTATTAGTATTTTTATTATCATCACTAATTTTCTTCTTCTTCTTCTTCTTCTTCTCTCATGTTATTTTATGTCTTTAAGTGCTTCTTTGTTTTGTTGTTCTCTCTGAAAATGTCTATTCCTAGCTTGCGATTCTTGCTACTTATCTTTGTGGGTCTCCTTTTTTTTTTTTCTAGCAAGTGTATCTGTTTAGTTTTTCCCTATAGCAATAACTTCACGTATTAATTTAGCGCATCACTAGATCATTTGACACATACACTCTATTCTACGAGCTGAATAATTTTTTTTAATGTAAAAAAATTATTTAGGTGTTGCTAATGTTTTTTATAGTAGAAAGAAATTTTAAATTATGTAGAAATTGATTTAATGTGACTTGATCACCTTAGCGGGTCTAAAAAGGCAACTTAGATGATAAGTAAAAAGACAATTTGATTCAAAATAAATATTTAAGATGAGATTTTTTTTAATAAAAATTAAGACAACCCGAGTTAACTTGCCAATTTGAATACCAAGATTATGAGATCATGATAACTTTATAGAAAGCGAATCAAAACAAATTACAAAACTTAATTTTCAATAAGCCTAATGCTGAAGGATGAAATAAAAAAAATCAATAAAAAAGATCCCAAAAAAATGATTAGATTCAACTCAAGTTAACCTGTTAAATCCGTGGCTCGAGTTATGAGACCAGGATAATACAATAAAAATAAAATTGAGACAAATTATGAAGCTCAATTCCCAATCAACCTAGTGTTGAAAAATAAAATTGAAAAAAAAATCAATTAAAAAAAGAATAGCAAAAACAACTCAGGTAAACCAGGATTAACTCGACAATCCCGTGACTTGAGTCATGAGATGGAGATAATCTCATCGAAAGCAGGCTGAAACAAATCACAAAATCTAATTCTCAATCAACCTAATGTTAAATGATGAAATTGACAAAAAAAAAGTCAATTAGAAAAAGAAGAAAAAAAGTCAAGTCAATAGAGTTAACCCGTTAAAACCTGTGGTCCGGATCATGGATCTGAGATAACCTTATAAAAAGTGAATTAAAAAAATTATGAAGCACAATCTCCAATAAATATAATGTTGAAGAATAGAATTGAAATTGAAAAAAAAAACACAAATTAAAGAGAGAAAAAAGAAAAAGAAAAAATTGCAATGAATAGAGTAATACGAAGAGAGGTAAAGTAAAACCCCTTTCTTCTTTAGTTTTTTTATTTTTTTTAATAATGTTAATTTTGTTAATGTTAGTAAACTGTTTGGGCATGGAAACAAATATAGAGCTAGTTTCGAGATGTGAAAAATATTATTTTTAAAGTGTTTATTTATCTCACACAAATACAACATATTTAGTATACAACTAAGCCTTTTAACCTCTGAAAGTGTAAAAAGATAAAACAAAAAAAAAATATTTGTTTTGTATATATTTTTCTCTGTGTAGTAACGAGTTCATATAGATTTAAAACATTACAATAAAATATTACGACCGTTAAAAAAATTATTTGACTGTTAAAAAAACAATTATATCTTAAATTAAACTGAATAGCTGCTTATTTAATTTTATCCCAACAATCATAAATGTTAAAATTAATTATAAAAATTAAAATAAATAAATTCAAAAAAAATTAATTTAACAAATATAATTATAATATTAAAAGTGCCAAATATCTTATTTTAATATTTTAATATTATATTAGAAAGCTTATTAAAAGAATTCTTTCATTATGATTTTTATTTAATTTTCTATACGGTAAAAATATATAATTATATACACTTAAAAAATAATATTTCTTTTCAACGTTGAATAATTTTTTTTTATTGATTTACAAACTAAACAAAGAAATTATTAATTAATGACTTGGTTCACACTGCAGAGTGTGCAGAGGCGGCAGAGACAACAAGTCAATTGTCAAGAAGGTTTCGTTACTTGATTTGTTCAGACGGCAGCCTATATATTGAAAGCCCTACAACTCTTAACTAATGCTCATGGACAAAGACTTCCACTTGAGGCCCCAGAGAGGCCACATTTACCCTATTTATTTTTATATTTTAAAAATATTAAAAAAATTATTTTTAATTTCAAATTAATATAATTTTAATGTTTTAAGTTTATTTTGATGTAATAAGATGAAAAATAATTTTTAAAAAATAAAAAAATACTTTAATATATTTCTTAGTAAAAAGTACTTTGAAAAGCAACCACAACTATACCAAAAAGACCTTAAAAATCAATTATGTGGTTGGAAATAAATATTACTGTTTATTTTTGTGTTTTAAAATTATTTTACTATTTTCAGATATTTTAATTTATTAAAAATATTTTTAAAAAATTAAAAAAATTATTATTTTAATATATTTAAAAAAAAAAAATTAAAAACAAAAAAAAATTCAAACACCTTCATGCAAATAAACGTCACACCCACGCTTATACCCGCCCTTGTTAACGAAAGGAATTCTGCAATTTTCCAAACCCCCAAACATTGTCTGCAGCACTACAATTTCAACTTCCTTCATGGGAAAGCCTCCTGTTCCATTTCTTCCTTTTGTTTTCTCAACTTTCTTCACACTAATAATCCCTTCTGCGAGTGGATTATCTTTCAACTTCACCAGCTTCATTGTTGGCGATCAAAACATCTCATATGAGCAGGACGCATATCCTGCAGATAGAGCCATTCAGCTCACCAAAAATCTAAGAAATGCTAATATGCATTTCAGTTTCGGTCGAGCCACGCATTACAAACCGATGCAGCTTTGGGACGAGGCCTCGGGGAATCTTACAGACTTCACTACCCATTTCTCTTTTTCCATCGATTCGCAAGGTCGAACTGAATACGGAGATGGATTGGCTTTCTTTCTTGCGCCAGAAGGATCAAAGCTTCCGCCTAATCTCTCTCAGGGTCAAAGTCTAGGTCTTACAAGGGATGATCAGGAACGAAACACAACGGATAATCATTTTGTTGCTGTGGAGTTCGATATCTTCGAAAATATTGGTCTTGATCCACCAGGCGAGCATGGAGGTATCGACATCAACTCTATGCAATCTGTAAATAATATTACTTGGCTGTGTGATATTAGCGGAGGGAGAATAACTGAAGCTTGGATTAGTTATAATTCAAGTACACATAATCTGAGTGTCGTCTTCACTGGTTATAGAAATAACTCTGTAGAAAGGCAATTCCTTAGTCAAATAGTTAGTTTGAGGGATTACCTACCAGAAAGAGTTAGTTTTGGCTTTTCGGCTTCAACAGGAAGTGCATCTGCCCTACATACCCTTTACTCGTGGGATTTTAATTCAAGTTTAGAAATTGTTGATAATGTTAGCAAACCAATAGATCCCGCTACCAATCCACTAAATCCAGCTACCAATCCAATAGATCCAGCTGCAGCCTCTCCGCCAAATGGTGGTTCACGTAGGAATCGGAAAAAGAACAGGACAGGACTGGCAGTTGGATTGGGTGTTGGGGGTGGTGCTATAGTTGTTGGGGCCGCTTTGGTTGGGTTTGTTATTAAGTTTATGTGTGGGCACGAAGAAGATGAAGAAGGTGGTCATGTCCTTGAAGAGTACATGGATGATGAATTTGAAAGGGGAACAGGACCAAAGAAGTTCCCTTACCAAGAATTGGCTCGAGCTACAAATAACTTCAAGGATGAAGAGAAGCTAGGTGAGGGTGGGTTCGGTGGTGTCTATAAAGGTTTTTTGAAGGAGATTGATTCATTCGTTGCGGTGAAGAGAGTATCAAGAGGTTCTAAACAAGGGATTAAAGAATATGCAGCAGAGGTTAAGATCATCAGCCGATTGAGGCACAGAAACTTAGTCCAACTCATTGGTTGGTGTCATGAAAGAAGGGAGCTTTTACTTGTTTACGAATTCATGCCTCATGGAAGCTTAGACTCCCATCTTTTCGAAGAAACTAGCTTGTTGACATGGGAGGTGAGGTACAAAATTGTGCAAGGCTTGGCATCGGGGCTGTTGTACTTGCATGGAGAATGGGAACAATGTGTGGTGCATAGAGATATAAAGTCTAGCAACATTATGTTGGACTCAGAATTCAATGCTAAGCTGGGGGATTTTGGTTTGGCTAGGCTTGTGGACCATGGAAAAGGTTCTCAAACAACAGTTTTGGCAGGGACTATGGGCTACATGGCTCCAGAGTGTGCAATGACAGGCAAGGCTAGCAGAGAGTCAGATGTTTACAGTTTTGGAATTGTTGCATTGGAGATAGCTTGTGGAAGAAAACCTATCAACCCAAAGGCCAGTAATGAAGATCAAGTGTCCATGGTGCAGTGGGTTTGGGAGCTCTATGGTGAAGGGAAGCTACTTGAAGCAGTTGACCCAAGACTATGCGGAGATTTTAATAAGACGCAGATGGAACGCTTGATGATCGTCGGGCTTTCGTGTGCTCATCCGGATGAACATCTTAGACCCTCAATTCGGCAATCACTTCACATACTTAATTTTGATGCTCCATTGCCTATTCTCCCATCAAAGATGCCCGTGCCGTCATATTTTGCCCCGCCAATATCTGCATCTTCACTTTCAATAATGTCCTATGGCCTTGCAGATTCTGAAGGAGGGATGAACAAATCTTCAAGTTACAGTTACAACACTAATTCTTCCCAGTTCACCACATCTTCTTCAGCTTCTTCTGCATCTGCCATGCTTCCACACGAAGGTTAAATTGATGACCAGTGTAATTAATTTGAGATTCTTATCCAGTTAAAACATTTAATTTTGCCCTTTTTTTTGTACTGATGAATTTTGACGTCTTTTTTGAAAATTGATTTTCTTTGAAACTGAGTACAAATTCATGTCCAATTGAACAGTTTAAGTTCACTCTGTTTAAAGATTTATAAATTAGCCACCCGGCTCAACTGCTAAATCTTAGCCCTTCCACTTATTAAAATATATTGTACAGTTCTCATAATCATGTCAACTACATTGTCACCACTCTCACTAGATATATCATTGGTATTCTCACAAGCAAGGGAAACAAGGAATCTGATGTTATCATCTTTGGGGTGCTGGCATTAGAGATTTGATTGTTGCAGAAAAGTAGTAAAGCCTCAGGCGCAAGTGTTAAAAGTGAATTTAGTTGATCGAATTCAGGAGCTATACGGGAGGAGGAAGGCTTCTTGAAGCTGCTCCTGGAGTTTCGCGTGGAGAATCTGATACGGTGAGATGACATGTTTGATGACTCTGGCTATGGTGCGCTCATATGAAGCTTCATCTAATACCTTCAGTAAGAGAGCAATTCAAGTGGAAGCACAAATGCCCAGTCTTGCACACCAAATGCCAGGGCGGCAGAGCCTATTTGTGTGCTTTGATAATATGCTATCTCCATCCAATTCGCATGTGTGGGAGCCACTTGCTACAAAATCAATATTTTTTGTCGCATGCATTGTCGAAGTTGTTGAAAAAAATTTATTATTTTAAAGAATATCTAAATTAAATTTATTGACCTAGTTTAAAAATAGATATACGTTATTTGAGTTGAAAATGTTATTTGAATTGAAAATATTAAATTTGTTAAGTAAACAAAATAGTAATTATCCTTACATTTGATGGTTTTTGAGATAACTGTATTTAGTTACTAATTATTTATACTTAAGTTTCTTATTTTAAAAAAATATAAAAATAAAATTGATTAAATAAATAATTATTTAATTAAAATTAAATGAGGAGTCCCCTCCTCCCAGTACATTGTTAATTTAAATTGCTTTGTTATTTATTTTGCTATTTTTCAAGTAGTTTTTTTTCATTACATCATTTAATATTGAACAGTTTAACTCAGGTTGACTTGTATCTTTTTTAATTAATTTTTTTTAATTTCATCATTCAACATTGGTGTGATTGAGAATTAGGTTTCATAATTTGTTTTGATTTACTTGCTATGGGGTTGTCTTAGTCTTTTTACCCGAGTCGTGAATTTAGCAGGTTAGTACGGGTTGACCTAAATTGATCTAATATTTTTTTATCTTGCTTTTTTTATAAAAAAAGATGTCTTGAATTTTTTTAGAAACTATATTTTTAATGGTCATCTGGGTTGTCTTTGGATCCGTCAAGTTGACTGAGTCACATCGAGTCAACCTTTACATGATTTGATTTTTTTCCTACTAGAAAACTTGCTAGCGATACCTGAAAAAAATAAATAAAAATAAAGTGCCATTATATATATAAATTGATAGTAGATGATGAATGTGACATGCTTTTATTTCAACATGAGATGTAAGAAAAATGGTGTTGCAGGCGTGTTCAATGGGCCAGAAGGCCTACATGAGGATAAATGAGTAAAGAAAAAATTACGCTTAGCATCTCAAGGTTTGATTTTTATTTTTTCACTTTGCAATCATACTTTTAAATATTACATTTTCCATCATGTATTTTGATGGCAGGTAAAATTTTACATCCTTGAAAGTTGGCACAAAAAACAAATCAATAAAAATATATATATATTTATTTACAAGAGTGCCATTATATTTGGGGTAAAGACTAGAAAACCGCTGAAGGTTAAAAATAACTAAAATGCCACTAGAGCGGTTGTTTGTTTGTTTTTTTTTTTTTTTTTTTTTTTTTGAAAAAGAGTCATTGGTAGTTTTCATTTAGTTACAAAAATGCCATAAATCACAATATTTAGTACCAATTTCTAGCTACATTCAAGCATGGATTGCTAAGCAAAAAATCCAGCATTTTCCCGATCATATCCTTCCTTATTTTCATCATAATTCTATCAAATATACCTGTCAAACCTGGAAAAATTTAACATTTCCTTTTCATCAAAACAACCCAACCAATTTTCATCATAAATCATAAATAACATCTCAACAATTACAAAAATGCTATAAATTACAGTGTTTAGCAACAGTTTCCAGCCACATTCAAGCATGCATTAGCAAACAAAAATTCTAGCATCCTCCCCATCATCTTCCCCAAAATATCCTTATTTTTTTTCACTATAATTCCATCAAATAAACCTATCAAACCTGAAAAAAAAATTATTTTCCCTTTTCCATCAAAGCAACCCAGCCAAGTTTCATCATAACTTATAAATAACATCTTAACAATTCCTTTTTCATTTTCACTATAATTCCACAATCAACACAACCACAATACAAAATTATTATGAACATGACATCATCTCCATCAAGTGCTAATAGCATACAAAGTTGGTACAACTTGGATGAACTAAAATTTAAGAATAGAAAGTGCATGAAATATAGAAAGAGAGTTGCAATCAAAATATAAAAAATAAAATCTAGTAAAAAAGGCTATTTTATAGATGCAATGATAAATAATGTAAAATACCTTCAATGACTGGTGCAAACCTATGAATGCAATTAAATTAACTATGAGAGGGGAAAGAGGTGTTAATGATGCTAATGATGTTTACTGAATAGTAGATGAAGTGAGGAAATTGAAAGATGATTTACATAGAGTTTGGATCAAGAATCACAATATGAAAGCTACTTTAGCAAGTGTAAAATTATTTGTAATAACTAATTTATTATATGCAATATTTATGTTTGTAACAACTATGTTGTTTTTGTTAAATAAAAAAAAATACATAGTGAATGTATTCCCTAGTATAGTGAAGATGCACGCAAATCTATATCAATTTTATCAAATGCATGCTACTTAAATAGCATGTAAACAACAATACGCATGCAAACAACCAACATACACTTAACAAGCATCCATAAATAGTTAAATCGATACCTAACATGATAAACATAATGATCTACAATACAACATCCATTCATATAAATAATAGTAATGTAACATTTAAAAGTCATCAATCTTGAATACATCAACCATGATAGCTTTTTTAGGTAGATTGTTGAGAACTAGCTTTAGCACCACGAACCTGCATATTGTAAAAAACAACATTGATTAGTAATTGTAAACTGTTTCATTTATCTATAAAACTATGATGCATGTTTAGAAAAATCACTCATGTTTGGGTTGATTATTGTGAGGAGGATTTACCAACATCACATTTGCCTCCTCTTCTTCCTCTTAAAACTCTTGAGCCTTTGTTTGAGCCTCTACTAGGAAGTCCGAACCTTCTCCCAATAGTGTTGGATCCTCTTGATCCCCGTCGAACTTCCGGATCCCCTTCCAACATAACTGGATCATCTCACAACATCGTTACTAGCAATTTGCTTAGGACTATCTTGTTGGCATGTCCCGAAATTATATCTATAATGTCTCGCTAATGTTGCATAAAAGTGTGGAAGACCTCTTCCTAGCTGTATCAGGTTGATCTTCTCCTTCATCCCTTTGTCTGTTTTTTTTTTGGTCTACCTACACTCCTTTTAAGTTTTAGAGGTAAAACAATTACATCTCTTTTTTTAGGATCAAGATTAGCTTTCGGTAATGGGTGCATCGCTTCAAAGTATGTTTTTTTTTAAATATATCAACATTGCAATGCTCAATATACAAATATTCTAACTCAATTATTTTATGATTAATACAATGGACAATATTTACCAATCATTGTCCATTCTCCACATGAACAGTAGTTTTTTTTTCCAAATTAACACAATGCCTCGTTTGGCCCTCATAAACTTGGTATTCATCATAAATAGTTGCAATCATTCTCACATTATTATTTTTTCCAACAAATTTACCCAACACTCTCCTAACATGAGGTATGGTCTTTATTGCCTTGTTTTTAGATTGAGGGAATATGTCATGAAACCTAGCTATGGGTTTCAATCTAACCTTCTCTATTAACAAAAGAATTGGCATGCTCTTATATTTTACAATCTAGTTATTGAATGACTTCTCCAAATTATTAGTCGTGTTATTAACATTAACTTCAGGGTCAAACATATGCCTTGCCCAAGTTTTAGTAGATATGTTCTTCAACCAATTGACAGCTCTAGTGTCCATATCCCTAATGTCTCTTGTATAAATATTGTAATTGAGATTAATGTAAGCTTTTGATGCATCCTAAAAGCTCATTTTTAATTTCAATCCATAAAGCTTTTCTTTTTAAAATTGGCATAAATATGCCTCAAATAGTGCCTATGTGTTGCCTATGGGAATACCTCAGCAAAAACTTTAGGTAAACTATGGAAATTAAATTATGATAATTAGATAATATAATTCCAAATTAAATGCAAGTTTAGAAAATATAGAATTTATAATATAATTAAATTATGATGATTCAATTAACCTTTTTTCTCTTAGACATTATGCAAAATGGTCTCTGATATATACCTTGTTTTATGGATTCATATAATTAAGCATATAAAAACCACCACCATGTTTCATTGTTTTCATACTTAACAATAGCATATGTAACATGATAGTCCATTATTTTCATCCAAACCAACTGCACCCAACAATACACCTCTATATGAACCTTTGAGATGACAACCATCAATTTCAATGAATAGCCTACATTCAGAAACAAAGCCTTCCTTCATCATTTTCAAACAAATATACACGTGTTGAAACTTTCAAGGGTGTGAGGCTCATAAACTTTTTAAAGTCTTATCCCATGTAATTTATTTTTTTCTATGTTTGGTTCATATTTTTTATAACCCATAAGTTGTGCCCAAGTCTTGATATTCATATGTGTATTCAGCCACCTCTCTCACTTTTTCATTGTTTTATTTTCTTCTTATTTGACTGAGAGCTTCTTTTTCTTCATTTTTATTTCTGCAACTTTCTCTTATAAACCATACTAGTTATCAACCATAAAATATACATCTTTTGAGTAAGTTTTCTTTATTTCTTTCCTAAATGTTTTATAACGTAGTTATGAGTTTCTTTTCTTAACATATAGTTATTGAAAATATTAGGGTTTATATGAGATTAGTTTATAAGTAAGGGATTATCGAATTAATTTGTGTGTGGGCAGTAATATATGCATATAAACATGGATTGAGGTAGATTATGAATAATTAGTATGTGATTTTGATATTTGATATATGTTGGTATGATTAGAGCAAAACTTAAGGAATTTGGACATTAGAAAGAAAATATGGGATTATTGAAGAATTATATAGAAAAAATCATGTTAAAATCCTGGAAAATATGTTTAGAGGTTGAAGATGATGTAATTTCATTTTGGTCCTTGAATTTTGGAAAATTAGGATTTTACCACTAAATTCCAAAAACAATCAGTTTAGTCCATGGTCATAAATAATAGTTTTTAAGATAGATTTTGATAGATAATCGAGTTTTATTTGCGGTGTATTATCAAGTTTTTATGGTTTCATTTTGAATTATGAATTGATTATATTTTACGATAAAACATGTTTACGTACTTTAAAAGCCCCACATACTGCTCTTATGCGATTGATGGATGTTGATGTTTGTCTTGGTTTGATTGTTGTTATATATTGTAAGTAAATAATATCAAATATAACTATAGAAATAACATTAATAACTATAATCAAGAATATGAATAATATTATATATGAATATGGTTAGTTGACTTTCTACCTTTTGTTATTGTGTGATTTTAGAATATTAAATTGATATGGATTGTAGAGTTATACAAGTTAGAATACCAACGCTAACAAACAAGACAATGTTAGCCTATGTTCATATAATAAAATTTGATTACCATAACTAGTCGGGGGTGACACTAGCCTGTGTAAAAGACCATTGCACATATATGTTATGATGCTCTACCATTATTATATATCTGATTTTCTGACTTGTAGTACTCTTATATTTATATCTGATTTTACTTACAGTACTCTTAAAGAGTGACATAACTTGAATTATGCTTATGTGTGAGTGGTTCTATTAGTTATATTTTTGTCATGTATGGACTTAATGAATTAATCTTGTTATAACTCGGTCTCTTATTTGTATGTTTGGTATCATTTATTCACTAAGTTGTGGGAAACTTATCTTTTTTTATCATTTTAATCTTTTTAGATCTATAATGTGTATTAATTGATCCAATACTACTTATTAAGAAGGAGTTCTTGTTTATACTTTAAGTTGGTATGCCTAACACTTCTTTTTTATGTGGGCTTTCTCATTTTGTTACCTATATTGTATATATATGAATTGTTATATTGTGTATAGCTTGAGCTCCACAATTATAATAGTTTTCGGGTTATTCTTTTGAGATGACATATATATATGTGTTTATGATCTAGTATTTCAAAAGGATGGTTGATTATTATATCAGTGTCTATTTTAGTTTTGGATAGAATTATGTTCAGGTCTGAGGCTTCCCATAAGCAAGGCAGTCCTAAGAGTGCTTTGACCTACATGCCGGTTATGTGCTCAATTTTGGATTTGATAACGGTGAATGTACATTTGAATTATAATTAGGGTCAAACTCTAAATATACATAAGATCTTTGCTTCAATAGCTGGATATATTTATGGAGTCTTTTAAAAGACTCATTATGAGTTCCTTCCTTGAATTCTTTAACCTTTATCCTAGCTTTCTATAATTGGATATGGTATGACTTAAGACCAAATTTATCATCCAAAATCATCGAAAGTGATTCATTGGAGATAGATGGGTCAACACTAATTATTGGTAGCAATATCTTTGTTATCTATGTTGAAGTTCCAACTTTTATAGTTGTAGGTCAAATGCAAGTGTGTTTGTCCCTCGATGACTTTGTCATGAATATTTGACTACCAAGAACAAGGGAACCATATATACATTAATATATCTTTTAACATGATATCCATGTTTAACCTCATACTCTCATAATACATCTCTGAAAAAATTTAACATTCTTCAAACTTTATTGATACATCAACTACAAATTTAAACCTCTTACATCTAAAATCAACAATTGGATCCATATTCATCTTTTTCTTTTTCATTTTCCTCTCATTACCATTTTCATCCTCATTAACCTCATCACTAGATTGTTCTTTAACTTCTACATCAACATCATCTTCATCACTACTCATCTTCTAGTCATTATCAGAACTAGAAGCATCATTCAATGTCGAACTAGTAGAAAAATCAACTTGTAAACTATCAATCCACTCCTCTTTAACCTCATTAGAAAAGACATAATAATCATCTAGTTCATCATCATAATCCATCTTAACTCTAGCATCACCACAAATATCATTATCAACACCTATTTCAGACCTCATTTTATAACCAATATAGGATCACTACTAGAATATTTAACATTGCCATTATCATTATCATCACTATCAACATCAATATCAACATGTATTTCAGAACCCATTTCATCATTATCAAGACTAATATCATCAAAATACAATATCACCTTTTCAACTTCAAGATCATGGGCAGCAAAATATTTGGTTCCTGGTGGCTTGTCATCTTCAAAATTACCTAAATAACGCATTGGCATATTTTTATTGTTACAGAATCAATAACTGGATCAACATCAATATATAAATGCGCGTTCACTTCACCTTCATGCATACTTAATACCGTTAAGGTCGAAACATCATCATATATTTTGTTTTCTCTATCAACCTTGATGCGAATGCCATACAAGTTCATATCAAAGACTTGCTTGTATATGAATAGTATGTTTATGTAAGATATATTCAAAGCCCCAATATTTATCTTCAAAGCCAACAACAAGAGAGAGTGTGTGAGAAAGGAGATGAGAGAATGTGACATGTAAGGTAAATCTTTCTTTGAATTTGTCTTCAAATATTGCTTTGTGTTTAGGGTTTTTCTTTTTAATTTTATGTATGAAAGATAGATCCGGAGACAAAGAAGAGAAGTTAAAGATGAGGAGAGAAAATACGATATGCGTGGTTAATTGCAATGCTTTAATATATATGAGAGCCATATTAATAATGTCATTTCATTTATTTTAAAAATCAGCTTTGACTAGGATGAAAAGTGTAATATTTAAAAAGTATGGTTGTAAAGTGAAAAAAAAAAAAGAACAAACCTTTGAGTTCTGTGAAATATATACACATATTTCATGCAATTTTATGTTACTGTTTTGATCATGTGCAACACAGTTAGAAAAAGAAAATATTGTGAAATATATACACATATTTCATGTAATTAGTTTTCTACTCAATGATTTCTTTGTAAAATTAATTGTTTCCTTAGCCAAACTATCTATAATATTAATCACTAGTGATAAAATATGACATATCATTATTTTTTATTATGCTTAAATAAAAAAACAATAATTAAAGTATAAAGGAAATCCCCACAGATTCAGCAAATAATTCCTTGCCTCCTGCACAGGATTGTGCAACCATCATTCAAGCCTAATATCAAGCTTGTAACGGCAAATAAATCTTCAATGTAAATGCAGTGTAAATGCTAAGACGCAATCTTAGATTTGTTTCTAAATTCAAACCTGCAATCCTGTGTATATATATGTTAACAGTTGTATTATTCAAATAATGAAAACAAATACAATTCTGGAGTTTATCAATTAGCTCAATTCTCTAAAACTTCCTATCTTCATCATGGTATCAGAGCAAGAAATCTCCAACGAGAATTCGATCCCTCACAATCAAAATCCAATCTCAACTCCACCCTCTCCAACCTGAAACACCTCCGATTGCCTTGAACATCACATCCCGAGATAAATGATAAACTTACCCCCTCTACATTTCTTCAATGGCGCGCTCAATTTGAAGCCTTACTCATCGGGTATGATCTTCTTGACTATGTCACTGGAGAAAAAATCTGTCCCATACCCACCAGCACATCAATTTGTGCTGTCCAACGAACTCACTGGATAAGGCAAGATAAGCTTATCCTCAGTGCCATTTTGGCATCTACATCTACCGTCATCACTCCTCTCATCTCAATGGCCAAGACATCAAAGGATGCATGGCATAAATTACATACTCTGTATGCAAGCAAGTCCAGAACCAGAGCAATGCAACTTAAGGAAGAACTCACAATGATAAAGAAGGGCAACCAGTCAATTCAAACATACCTTCACTCAGAAATCATTGGCAGATGAAATCTCCCTCATAGATCACCCAATCTCTGAAGATGATCTAACACTCTATATTCTAAATGGCCTGGGAACTGATTTTCGTGAAATTGCAGGTCCTATTCGCGCTCGAGAACGACCACTCACTTTTGAGGAACTTCATGATCTCCTTGTCAGTCATGATGCATATCTTCGTCGCCTTGAAGCCTCCTCCCATCCACCGATTGCTTCGCAAACTACACGCACGTACGGGCTTCTTATGGTCAAGACAATCGGTCTTTTAAATCGCCCCAAAGCCCCACTTATTTGACGAGTCATATGGCCAAAGAAACAAACCTCCAGCTCACTATCGCCGCTCGGCAATCCGAGAGACAGCAACAAAAATTATGGACCACGTCGTTTTTCTCCCAAGTGCCAACTGTGTGACCGCATGGGTCATACTGCAAAACACTGCAGTCGTTTTCAGTACAACACACCAACAGCAAACTGTACTTCCACCTCACCAGCACAGGATACAAAATGGCTTATAGACTCAGCCGCGTCTCATAATATTACTGGTGATCTTGCTAATCTATCTATTCATTCGAGAATATGATGGCAATCGAGCGAAGTTATTATTGGTGATGGTTCAGGTTTGCCTGTTTCCCACATTGGCTCCTTACTTTTTCAATCTCCCAACCGTACTTTCCATTTAAATGACACCCTTTGTGTTCCTAATATACAAAAAAATCTCATATCTGCTCATCAATTTACTCGTCAAAATCATGTTTTTATTGAGCTTCACCCCTCTTTCTTTCTTGTTAAGGACCAAATCACGGGAGCGGCTCTGTTTCGAGGAGCGTGTGAAAATGGTGTATACACCCTTCCGAAGTCAATGGTGCAGTCTTCTCCTACCATTGTTGCTAACGTGCATGAAAGAATTTCTATTGACGGATGGCACAAGCGTCTTGGGCATCCATCTCCTAAATTGGTTACTCACCTTATCAACTCTTTTTCCCTTCCAACAATCAACAAAAAAAATATTTCTCTTTGTTCATCATGTTCTATTAATAAAGCTCACCGTCAACCATTTCGTCAAAATAGTCTCTTGAGTCATGCTCCTCTTGACTTACTTTATACCGATGTGTGGGGTCCCTCAAGTACAATTGGCATCATCGGGGCTCGTTACTATCTAATTTTTGTTGATCATTTCACGAAATACATTTGGTTTTATCCTATGGAAACAAAATCAAGTGTCCGCATCATCTTTCCCAGTTCAAAAATCTTGTTGAAAACCGGTTTCAATTAAAAATTAAATCATCTACTCGATAATGGTGGTGAATTTGTTGCCTTAAAACACTATTTTACAACCAATGGAATCAGTCATTACACCACAGCTCCTCATACACCGCAACAAAACGGTGTTTCTGAGCGACGTCATCGTCACTTGGTTGAAACCGGTCTCACATTACTACATGATGCGTCCCTTCCATTACAATATTGGCCCTATGCCTTTTCCACCGCTGCATACCTTATTAACCGTCAGCCCACACCTCTCCTCCAACATAAATCACCATTTGAAATTTTATTTACACAGTCTCCAAATTATAAAAAGCTAAAAAAATTTGGTTGTCTTTGTTTTCCTCTTATCTGGACTACAGTTCAACGGCCTGGACTGGACTACAGTGAAACGTTCAGCCCTGTTGTGAAACCTGCCACCATCAGAACAGTTCTCACCGTAGGCTGTCATGCAAGGCTGGTCCTTGCGGCAATTAGATGTAAACAACGCTTTTTTGCATGGGAACCGCATGAAACAGCTTTATATGTCCGACCACCAGGGTTCCACGACACCACAACTCCACATCATGTACGTCGGTTAAACAAGGCAATTTATGGCCTCAAACAGGCCCCTCGTGCACGGTATTTCGCTCCGCAATGTGCCATTCTGAAACCGGGATTCCACAACTCAAAAGCCAATCCTTCTCTATTCATCTATCACAGTGCAGCTGTTCTGTGTTATCTGCTGGTCTACGTGGATGATCTAGTCATCACGGTAACACTCCATCCTTCCCCGACTCACGTGATTCATCAACTTGGCATCCAATTCTCATTAAAAGATATGGGCACACTTCATTATTTTTTGGGGCTGGATGTTATACCCACCAAAACCGGGTTGTTCTTATCACAACATCAATACATACGGGATCTTCTCTTTAAAACCAACATGCGGGGTGCTAAGGATGTCTCTTCTCCTATGTCCACATCAGTCCCAGCTCAAACTTATTGATGGCACAACTCCCGTAACAAAGACCTGAATTTCGAAGTATCATTGGTGGTTTACAATATTTGTCCCTTACTCGTCCCGACATTTGCTTCGTGTTAATAAGTTGTCACAATTCATGCATCAACCCACAGTCACTCATTGGTCAGCTGCCAAACGGTTGCTCCGCTATCTGAAGAAAACCATTTTCCTTGGCATTCACATAAATCGTCAGTCTTCACTTGATGTTACCACCTTTGCTGATGCTGACTGGGCTGGAAATTATGATGATCGCACCTCCACTTCAGCTTACATTACATTTCTTGGGATCAATCCCATCTCGTGGAGCTCTAAGAAACAACGTCTTTGTCGCCAGGTCCTCAACTGAAGCTGAGTATCGATCACTCGCCACTGCTACGACTCGAAACAGATCAGTTCTTTGTCCCTGTTCAAAGAACTTTGTCTTCCAATTCCTTCTCCACCAAGACTGTTGTGTGACAACCTGGGAGCTACACACCTTAGCTTCAATCCAGTTCAGCATTCCCGGATGAAACACATTCAGATAGACCTCCACTTTGTCCGTGATATGGTTCAGAGGAAGATTCTCAATGTTCAGCATGTCAACACTCATGACCAAGCGCTGATTTTCTAACAAAGCCTTTGTCTTCCCAACGTACGCATTCTTTCTTGCTCAAGATTGGCTTAGGCGATGGCTCATCCATCTTGCGGGAGCGTATAAAGGAAATCCCCACAGATTCAGCAAATAATTCCTTGCCTCCTGCACAGGATTGTGCAACCATCATTCAAGCCTAATATCAAGCTTGTAACGGCAAATAAATCTTCAATGTAAATGCAGTGTAAATGCTAAGACGCAATCTTAGCTTTGTTTCTAAATTCAAACCTGCAATCCTGTGTATATATATGTTAACAGTTGTATTATTCAAATAATGAAAACAAATACAATTCTGGAGTTTATCAATTAGCTCAATTCTCTAAAACTTCCTATCTTCATCATAAAGGTATCCAGATTTTTCTAGAATTAATGACGAGGAACTTAACAAAATTAAACTTGATAAAAAGAACATTTTGATAGAATAATTTTTTTTTTGATAGAGTTCATGACTTCACATATATAGTTATTTTTTATTCATTAATGTTAGAGAATAATATAAATCATATCTTGGGACCTCACATAAAAGCTTAAGTTATTGGGTTGAGATGATTCTTTGACATGGTATCAGAGCTTTGATGACCAAACGGTCACGAGTTCGAATCTCATCATCCCTATTTATTTGATAAAAAAATCAAGCAAAGATAATGTGGGTCTGTGCAAGTTTCAAGCCCAAAAGGCTTTTACTTGAGGGGGTGTGTTAGAGAATGATATAAATCATATCTTGGGACCTCACCTAACAGCTTAAGTTATTGGGTTGAGATGATTCTTTGACAATTAATACCTTCATATGTATACTTGTTTTTGTATCATTATAATTTTCTTAAATAATAATAATTAAATACTAAAATATCATTATTAACTTAGACTTATAGATTTATAGATTTTTTTAATTTCCTCTTCTATACTCTCTCTCTCTCTCTCTCTCTCTAAAGATTATCCTTTTATAATCTTTGTTTTCCTCCCTTTCTTTCTCTTCCAAGCGCTATCCTTTTTATGAGCACTTGAAGATGATTTATTACCGGCAGCAACATTGTTTTTTACTTATCATATTTTTTATGATTATTCTGGATCTAGTACTATAAATCTGATGTGTTTTGGTTTTATTTTACTATTTATCTGATTTTCTTACTCCTTGTGAGGTTATTTTTATTTTTGTACAGTTTGCATGGCCTATACGTGGGTTTGTGGTGCTAGAAAAAAGGTTTTTTCAACCATGTTAGTAATTAAAAAAACAAAAACTAACATGACTGAGTCTTTTAGATCAAGATGCATTACTTAGATTTAAGCAGTATAATAATTATTTTTCTATTCTAAATAAAACAATGAACTACCTATTGGAAATAATACAATCATTTCACAAGGATTCATTAGTTATTATCATATAAATAGGAGACAAATTAACATTTTTAAAGCATAGAAAAATAACTAAATTACATTTAAAAGCAAAAAAAAATAAAAATAAACTACCATCCAGGAGCTTTTTGTAGTTTCACTTTTTAAAATATAGTCAAATAACTAAATTACTCTTAAAAACAAAATTTCTTTAACTCACGTCCAAGGGCTTTTTTGTATTTTTATTTTGGCTTTTTGGTTCTAATCAAGTATACTAATGGACACTTAGGTATTTTAAAAAAATTAAATATTATATTAAAAAAGTGAATGACACGTGCATTGCATGCATGAATACGTGAGTTGTGGCTGTGCCATTCTAGCGATGCGTGAGGAGGTGTTCGACGACCAAACGATGGCTTCTACGATGACATCCAATCATCTCAGTGACCCCTCCATCCCTAGATGACGCGTGTGGGTTATTGATCTCCGGTTTGATGTCAATGACCTTTTATTTTTTTCCTTTATTTTCTCTCTCCTCCTCAATTTTTTGCCTAACCTTCTAAATTTCCAGAGTAGCCATTCAATTTGTTTTCTTCACATTTGCGCGTTGTTCTTTTTAATACTATTTGTTTTATTTGAAATAATTTATAAAATTAGATTTTTTTAATTTTATCCTTTAATTTTTTATCTGTCAGAATTGATCTTTATTCGTTTGATTATTATTTGTTTTATTTGAGAAAAATATTTAATTTGTTTTTTTTATGATTTCATCTACCTCCAGTTTTTTTTCCTATCAGGTTTTGACCCTTATTTTTTTATTACTATTTTTTTACTTTGGCAAATTTTTTAAGTTGATATTTTTTTTTGTTTTATCCTTCAATATTAAATTGGTGTAAAATTGAGCTTCTTGATTAAGCACGGTCTAGGGTTTCTAGTTTGGAGATTAACCTAGGTTTAGGAGATTCACTAGGGTCTACTTGGTTTTTTTTCCTCGTTTTATAAACTTGTGTTTTTTCGGTTTCATCCTTTAACATTTATTTAATTAGAGATTGGGCTCCACTATTATTTTTTATTTGCTTTCTATAGGATTTTTCACTGATTTTTAAAATGATCAGGGTTATCTTGTTAAATTATATTAAATTTAGCTTTTTTTTTAAATGTTGTTTTTGAATTAAATTAAATTAAATTAATTGATTCAATATAAGCATGAGACGTTCTTTGCTTTGACGGTATATGCGACCTCTTTCGGCATTGTCGTGCAACATTTGCAATAGTGTTAGAATTGTCTCGATGAACTCTTTTTGGTGGTGTGGCGATGTCCATGATAGAGCGATGATGAATGTTCAATAAGGTTTTCTTTCTTCTCCTCTCGAATTTGATATTGACAGTTTATTTTTATAATTAATTATCATTAATGTTTTTTTGTTTATTTTATTTATTGACGATACTTTTTTTAATCATATTATTAAATCAACCGAGTTTATTGAATCCAATCAAGTCAATTATTTAGGTCTCAATTTTTTCATATCTTTTTAAAAAATAAAGGTGTCGCCAAAACATTTATATATATATATATATATATTAAAAAAAATTAATCTAACCTACAACATAACACATAAAACCTATCTAGTTGAAAAAATTATAATTGAGAAAATTTCTAAATAGCATAGTTATTAGTGAATTGTTAGGTTAATATAGTTGTCCCGGTAATCCAAATCTATTATAATATAATATTTTCATGAGAGTAACTTGTTTTAACCCTATTATTTTAAGAAGATTTCAAAAATCCAATTACTAGCAAATGGAATATCGAATTGTAAGGTGATGTTTCATAAATTTGATCTTATAAAGAAATTAAACACAAGAAAAATCATGCACAACATGCCGGTATCGATATATAAAATAAATAATACTAATAATAATAATAAAAGAAACATTAGCACAGGCCTGAGACCATAGTTTTTAAACTCAAACCGGTAATCGATTCGGTATAATGATCAGGTCACGGGTTAGATGGGTTGACCCGGGTTAATAAAAAAAAAAGAATTCCAATACAAGACTTATAAAACCTTACAATGCAACACCTAACTGGTTCAGGAGCAAATAGTTGCATGCCTACAATAAGCATGAAACTTACGGGAGATGGAGCTGCATGAGTATAAGAAAACTAACTGCTGGAAAAGTGAAAAAGCATAAATCCCAAAACCCCACAACTTACACATGTTGAATTTAGACTGCTAAAAGAAGTGATCAATCTTGTTGGCTTTTTAATTATTGATTTCTTCGTAGTTAAGGACTTGAAAATGTTGGCCATACAAGTTTGCAGATTGTCATAAAGATATGAACGGACAAGTTAAATTTTCAAGTGTCCTCAAAGAATACACATGAAATACAAAATGATTCCTGGTCTAGAAATGCAGCAAATCTAGAATGGTTGACCTGTGCATGAACTCAGTAAAATATAGAATTTCATTTCACTTGAAGGCCTTTCACGACTCTAAAAAGAATGTCTTTAGTGGCATTGAAATAATAAGTAAGTTACATATTACTCCAACGCTCCCATTAGCATTCTTTTAAATTATTATTGAGAGAATCAGGCGTTGCTATAAATGGTCATTGGAGATTATTTATTACCTCTCGAAAGGCATGATAAGTTGTTCTGTCACTGCTATCCTCGGCATAAGCTTTCCTTGATGACCTTGGTGAGCTATGGTCATTTGGGAGATATAGCGCAGCATTTTCAATGCCATATTCATCTGGATCAACAAGTAATGAGTCTGCAAACTCTGTCAGATCCTCTTCAACTAAAAGGTAATTCTGTACATAGATCTGTGATTGCGGTGGCGAAGGAAAATTGAAATCCTCCCTGTGGCTGCCAAAGAAAGATAGCAGTTGCTCTGCATCTACCTGGACTCAGAATCATACGCAAATAAACACAAATGCTTCTCCTGCTCCATATGAAAAACTACATTCTTAAAACTGCAATTGAAAAGGCTCCATCTCACCTTTTTGTTTGGAACCAATGCTGGATGCCCCTAAAAACCAGAAGGCTGGTGTTTGATGCTACTACAAACCAATAAAGGTATGCAAGTTGTAGACACAACCCATACCCCTCCCTCATACCACTACAACATTATCCAGGTTTACCGACGGAATCATTCCGTCGGTAACAGAAATGCAATCCGTCGGTATTATTTTTACCGACGGCTTCACCGACGGAACACGTCCGTCGGTAAAACAGTCGTCGGTAAATCCCAATTCCGTCGCTAATTCTGTCACAAATAAAAAAAACCGGCTACCAACGGAAACACCGACGGTTTACAGAGACGGATACACGCGCGCAAAAAAAAATTCCCGCGGGAACATTACCGACGGAATAAATCCGTCGGTAATTTCAAGGGTAATTACCGACGGAATTACCGATGGAAAATCCGTCGGTAATTATGGCATGGCTGGTAATTTTGTTGCAACTCTCTGTGAAATACCGACGGATATTATCCGTCGGTAATGCCGTCGGAATTAATCACCGACGGATATTATCCGTCGGTGATGCCGTCGGTAAAGATGGCATGGATGGTAATTATTCGGCAACTCTCTGTTTAATACCGACGGATACTATCCGTCGGTATATCCGTCGGTAAGTATTTAAAATATATAAAAAAAATAATTTTTAATTGTAAAAAACCTTAATAAACTAATAGAAATGCATTAAACATTAAAAATGTAAAAGTAATGTTAAATAATATTCATTACAAATTTAATGTGTTTAAAAAACAAAATTAAACTAGAATAGCGGCGGAGAGCTGGAGGAGGAGGCGGAGGAGGAGGAGGCTGGTTGTTCCCGGGACCATACGGCCAAAAAGAAGCTGCACAAGTATCGTCACCCATCTTTGATCTCATCTCCATGACTATTTGACGGAGCTCATCATAATTCGTCGAGAGTTGTTGATATTGTTGTTTCAACGCAATGAACTCCTCGGGACTGGGTGTTCGATGCGACGGAGAGCTTCCAAGCTGTTGAGACAAGACGAGTCGAACGCAAGTTGTCGGCCGTAGTGTTGGAGAGCCCGTAGACCCTATTTTTATCGGGTCCACCAGACGATCCCGCCTCCATCCACAAATCGGATCGAAATCTGGATGGGTCGACGGATTGTCCCCATATCTCTCCCTCAACCGGCTATTATAGGTCTCCTGAAAATTCCATCGGTAAAAAAATCATCAAATGCAATTCAAGATGCAATTCAAGAAAATAATAACTTACAAAATAAAATGAATGGACGAACATACCACGAAGTGCTTGAGCACGGTTGTCCACGAACCGCTGCACCCCCTTTTGGCGGTCTTGACTCCGCACATGCGTCTCTAGAAACAGACTCCATTGGACTCGGTTCACGTCCAGAGAGACGCACTGTAAGGAAAAAATAGATTGAAAGTTAAATATATTATAAGGAACGACAAATTAATTAACGATATATTTCATTAAAATTAATCTTACCATCCGCTTTGCATGTGCGCTAAATGGGACGGATCCGCCAGTGTGCGTGGTCACCGAACCATAAATTTGCCGGTTCCGGTTGTCGGCGCAGACCGTGAGCGCCGTGAGAACCGCTCCGAGGTCACGTGCTCAATATATGCCGTCCATATTTCCCCGAGATGAATGGCGGTTTGAATTCCTGCCAAACCGCCACCTCATTCCATCCTTCAAGACCGTTATCCCTCGCATGTCTTTTTGATTTTTTTTGGGTGTCATACCAAAAATCACGCAACCTACTTCCATAGTAACAAATTAGAATTTAAAAAATAAAATTATAAAACAAAAATATATATTATTTTTGATGTTACCTAGTTGCCGCGTGATTCTCCCACACCCTCCTCACAACATTGTTGTCCGCCCTATCCCACTCAAATTTGTTCTGTGTATATAAATAATTCATATAAAATAAAAATAGTACAAGATATAAAATTATAAAAATCATTTATTAAATTCAAAGTTGGAAATTAAAAATTAACACCGACTGAAATCGCTTAAACCATGCATCGATATTAGGTTTCCACTCGGGATGTTTGGAAACCTGGCTCCATTGAAACAATGGAATCTCCATCGACGATTTAAACGCCAATGTTATAGTCCTTACTGACCTCAATGTTTGTGAACCTGAAATTAAATAAAAGTAGTAATTAATATTAATTAGTTGTTCATAAATTATGTTATAAGTATATAAAAAAAAAACTAAAACCTAAACAAACTTACATTGAGAGGTCATCCTTCCATTGTGCCTGGTACTTGCGGGTGAATTGACCCCCATTTGTGAAGGCACACCGCTTCTTTGTGAAACCGCGCTAGAAGAGGCGACATCACAAGTTGGCGTAGATTCCTCGCCGTGATCAGCACCTAAGGATACATCCTCCTCATTGTTAGAAGAACTAGCTGCAACCGTCTTCGACGACGTCTTGTAGATTTCATTCTACGCATCTACACAAATGTATACGAATAATTACATAATTAACTTTGATTATTTTAAAAAAATTCGACGAGAGTCTCCCCTGATCTTGGGGGGTCCCAAGTTGTCGACAAAATCATATTACACTTCCAATTTTATTTCACATCCCGATCCAATCATCCCTGGATCTCAACCCAACTCATCATCATCAACACAACATTTTTCTCAATAACATCATATAGAATTACAACTATGAACATTCATTGTTAAATTGGTACTTAGAGTTACAAACATTAGATTAAAGTCATACATTCAAATTTACGGATTAATATAACATTTTTAACATAAATTCAACAATAACAATTATAGCAATACAAACAATAATATCCTAAATTAAGATAAACTAATTAAAAGCAATTATATATATATAAATTAACATTTTTAAAATAAATCAACAATAACAATTATATATATAAATTAACATTTTTAACATAAATTCAACAATAACAATTATAGCAATACACACAATAATATCCTAAATTAAGATAAACTAATTAAAAGCAATTCTATATATATAAATTAACATTTTTAAAATAAATCAACAATAACAATTAGATATATAAATTAACATTTTTAACATAAATTCAACAATAACAATTATAGCAATACACACAATAATATCCTAAATTAAGATAAACTAATTAAAAGCAATTCTATATATATAAATTAACATTTTTAAAATAAATCAACAATAACAATTATATATATAAATTAACATTTTTAACATAAATTCAACAATAACAATTATACCAATACAAACAATAATATCAAAACTAAAAAACTAAAATTAATAAATAAAATTAAAAAACTAAAAAACACTACACAACACACAACATAAACACAAAACAAACAATACACAAAACTAAAAAACATTATATCAATTCAAAATAAATTTGGGAATAAAAAATGCTTACCTTAATAATGTGTTGAATTTAAGATGTTATCTACAAACAATATACAAAACAAAGAACACCAAAAAAAATAATCATAATTAAAATAAAAAAAATACAAAGATAAAGAAAAAAATATACATACCTTTTAAAACTACCACCAAAACAATAAAATCCTTCTAAAAGCTAAATATAAATGAGAGAAGAAGAGAAAGGGAGAAGAGGAGAGGAGAAAGGGAGAAGAGGAGAAGAGGAGAAGAGAAAGGGAGAGTGCGGGGGGGGGGGGGCCGTATATAAAGCTTAATTTCCCGACTAATTACCGACGGAAATTAATTGCTTTGTCGGTGCAATTAATTTTCGTCGGTAATTCCGTCGAAATTTAATTGAAATTCGCACCGAAAATTTTGGAAAATCCCGCCAAAATTTTCGATCCGTCGGAAATTCCGTCGGTAATAGTGCAGACGGACACGTGTCAGACATGCGTTGTCCGTCGGTAATGCCGTCGGCATTGGACGTCGGGAATTCTGTCGGTAATTGTGCAGACGGACACGTGTCAGACATGCGTTCTCCGTTGGTAATGCCGTCGGTATTCAACGTCAGGAATTCCGTCGGTAACTGTAACACGGACACGTGTCAGACATGCGTGCGACCATCCGTCGGTGATTCCGTCAGTAATAACGTCGGAAAATCCGTCGGAAATCCGTCGGTGAATGTGGCAAAATCCCGTAATTTATTTTGCAACTCTCTGTGAAATACCGACGGTTTATATTCCGTCGGTATATCCGTCGGTGAATGTGGTAAATTTTTCTTATTTTTTTTTATGTAACCCTCTCAAAAAATCTTAAATTGAAATCTTACAGCACACACAACACAATAACAGAGGCTGACCCTTAAAGAAGAATAAATATTTCATGTTTCAAATTATTACATTATAAAAATAAGGCTTTATAACATGTTTAGTTAATCGGAATTTTCATCTTCGTCCTCTATTGAATTGTTATCATCAGCTTCATCGCACTCTTCAATTTCGTTATCATCTTCTTCAACAACATTCTTTTTTCCACTAGTAGATCTCGAACAACATTCAACTCCTCTGCGTCAACATCAACAAGACTATCATTGAAAACACGAAAATTCAAATTTTCTTCTAAGTCAATCGACCGGAGCAACTCGGTATGGTTCAACCAACTCACTAGCTTGAAAGACTTCATCTATCACACTTGTGTCTTCGTTCTCATCCCGAACAACCTCGACACGACCCTTGGGTTTTGTTTTTAAAACGGATAACCAATCAACTCTTGATCGGTCCTTTCTAAAGGAAGGGGTGCATGTGTAATAAACTTGTTGGCATTGCTTTGCGAAAACAAAGACGTCGTTTACGTTGCGGTGTCTAGCTTTTGAGTTGATTTCAACGAGACCATAGTGAGGATCTACTCGATTCCTCGTCAGTTGTGTCATACCAATAGCATTTGAATAAAAACACTCTATTTTGCTCGCTATGATATTGCGGTTCGATGACCTCTTCCAATCTACCGTAGTAGTCAACTTCAAACTCACTAGAAGTCGATCCCTTAATACAAACACATTTGTTGTATGTCTTTCTTCCATGCCCGTATTCTTCGAGTATGAAAGACATATCCATTGACAAAATATCCATTATAGCACTTGACTTTTCTTTCGGGGCCGGGCATAGTAAAGACAAGTGAAATAGCAGCACTACCTCCCATTTGATAAACCTAGCTTGTAAATTAAATACAACAATAATCAATAAACGAATATTATGTAACATTGACTACACTTAATTACATTGCAAGAGATAATGAGTTTGTGATAGGACTTACATGTGTTCTAAACCATGTGGCAAATTGTTCATCTTGTAATTGAAAGATCCGGGATTCGGTCAGCTGTGAGTTATTGGACAGTAAGTATCGTCGATGTTGCCTGCAAGGTTGTTCCAAAGAATATGAGTGTATGGTATCACAAAACATAAATCGTACACTCTTGACAAAGTTTAAGTCGAACATCTACTTACTTAATAAAAGGTCTCAGCTCATCACAGTTAAATAGGACATAATTGTGTGCTTGTCTGAACTCTATTTCAGACAAATATCTTCCCCTCACGGCATTTTTAGGTGTGGGTCGTCCAGGATTGGAGAATATTGACAAGTTCCCACTTGAATGCACTTCACCACCATCATCATGCCGTGGAACACGGTTTATCCTCGTTCTCAAATAAGGTTCGAAATAGTATGAGATAAATGTTGAGATCTCCTCAACAATATACGCCTCAACATGCGCCTTGTTCTTAACCTTTTTTTAAGATTGAACAAGTACCTGCATATATATTAATAAAAAATTATCAATTAAAAACATTAAAATAAAAATAAAAACATTTAATTATAAATGTCATAGCAATCTGTAATATCTAACCTCTCGAATGGATACATCCATGTATCTGGACCGGTCCTCCAACTTTTACCTCAAACGGTAAATGTACGGGTAGATGCTCCATTGAGTCAAAAAATGATGGAGGGAATATCATCTCAAGTTTGCATATTGTCTCGACGATATTCTTTTCAAGCCTTTCAATGTGATCAACATTCAACTTGCTAGAGCATATGTCTCTCGAAGAAATGACTAATCTCCGTTAGTGCATCCCATATCCCCTTTGGCAACAAATCACGAAAAGCTAATGGGATGAGTGTTTGCATAAACACATGGCAGTCATGACTCTTCATTCCATATAATCTGCATTCCTCCGTATTAACCAGCCTTGATATGTTTGAGGCATGTCCATCGGGGAAACGCAAACTCTTAAGCCATTTGTAGACTAGTAGTTGTGCGTTTTTCTCTAGCACGAAGCTTGCTCTTGGTTTTGCGACCCGTGACCCATCACAAACCAACTCCATATTTTTACTTCTGAGCAGCGCTACATCCAATCTAGCCTTGATGTTATCCTTTGTCTTCCCCTTCACATCCATGATGGTGTTGAAAATGTTCTCAAACACGTTCTTCTCAATGTGCATGACGTCAAGGTTATGGCGGAGAAGATTGGTCTTCCAATAAGGAAGCTCCCAAAATATACTTCGCTTCACCCAATTATGGGTCAAACCAAAACCAGGAAACTTCCTTACCCGATTGGAGACCAAACACAATTTCACCGTACTCGACACAACATCAAACAATTCTTCACCGGAAAGACGCGGGGGTGCAACATCATTTTCAACTCTGCCAACAAAGAAATCCTTTCTGTTCTTTCTATACCTGTGGTTATGTGGCAAGAAACGACGGTGACAGTCAAAAAAAGAAGCTTTACCCCCGTTTGTTAGCGTGAATGCGTTGTTGTTCTCCATACAATATGGACATGCTAGCTTTCCATGCGTGCTCCAACCAGAAACCATTCCATAAGCTGGGAAATCATTGATAGTCCACATCAAAGCCGCTCTCATAACAAAATTTTGTTTCCTCGAGATGTCATAAGTCAAAGCTCCGAGAGGACCACAACCTGTGTCAACTCATCAATCAACGGACGAAGACAAACATCTATATTCCGCCCCGGACTGCTCGGACCTGGTATGACCATAGATAAAAACATGAACTCCGGCCTCATACACATCCCCGGTGGCAAGTTATAAACCGTCAGTATGACCGGCCAACAAGAATAAGGAGCAGCAAATGACCCGAATGGGTTGAATCCGTCTGTACACAACCCAAGACGCACGTTCCTTGATTCAGCTGAAAAGGGAGGATGCATATTGTTAAAGTGTTTCCAGGCTTCACCGTCGAAGGATGAACCATCACTCCATCAACCGCATGGTGTGATTGGTGCCATGTCATGTGCTCAGCAGTCCTTGGTGACATGAATAACCTCTGCAGTCTAGGTGTGATTGGGAAGTATCTAAGTTTTTTATATGCCACGAGAGTCTTCCCTCTACCGGTTCCGGGTTTGTAACGGGAATGCCCGCATGTCATGCACTCGGTCATCTCAAAGCATTTTCAAGGTAGTATAACATGCGAAGTTAGGGCATATATCAATTTTCTGGTATCCTAAACCGAGGGGTTTCATCATGGACTTGGCAGCATAGAAGACTCTTTTGACTGTTCCCTTCGGGTAAAATGCTTCTCGCCCATTCAATAATCTTGTCATAACCGGCCTCACTCAACCCGTGATCGACTTGATGGTGAACACGTGCTACGGCTGATAATTTACTATGGTTCGTGCAACCATCCCATAATGGTTCGTCGAGAATCTCTCAACGAGATCAAAAACCTTCTTTGCATCTGCATTAGGTTCTTCTTCTACGATTGGACATTCCACGACATTACCTTCACTCATTCTCATTGCATCCATAACCATATTCCTGTAAGGATTCTTGTTCTCATTTCCAACTTCATGCATGTTGCTAGCACTAGAAGTTGACCCAACCACTGTTCTTCCATGCTCTCATCGGGAACAAATAGTTCTCCGTGAGCATACCAACACGAGTAATCTTCCATGAACCCTTTGGTTAGAAGATGCATTGTTACAACATCTTGATGCATAAACTTTAAATTTTTACACTTCTGCATGGACACCTAATACCGCCATCGGTAAAATTCCTCGGAATAGATGTTGCGAAATTAATAAAACCCTGGACACCGTTACAATAATCCATCCTCCGCAATCCTTGGGGTGAGTCCCGATACATCCATGAACGATCATCCATGACTTCTATTGAACCTCTATAAAACATAACAAAAATATTGGTTTTCCCGACATTATCCAACAAACTAAAACAACACTTATGTTAAATATTCATTATCAATTATCAACTATCAACGTTCATACATACAAATTTATACATATATAAATTTACAGAAATCACAACTTCCAAATATAATTGATAACAATTAAATTTATACCGACGGAAAAATTCCGTCGGTAATTCCGTTGCTTTTCTCCGGTTTTCTGGTAGTGTACAAACTTGGCTTTTTGTTGCTCTTTGGTTTCTGTTTTTTTCTTGTAAAAAGTAAAATTGCACGGCCTTAATTCTTGGTTCTACACACTACAAGATTTAACAGTTTTACTTACGGAATTTTTCCATCGGCGTAAGACACATATTCCGTCAGTAATTAATTTACCAACGAAATCACCGACGAAAATGCTCTGTCGGTGAATCTTTCATCGGTAATTTTTTTTCCGTCGGTAAATCCATTGGTAATAAAAAAATATTATTACGGACGGATTTACTCAGTGAAAAGACGCATCGGTAATGATATTTTTTATTACCGACGGACTTACCAACGGAATTTTCATCGGTAATTCCGCCGGTAATTATTTAAAAACATTTTAAAAAAATTCATTTTATAAAATTATAAAATAATTAAATTAACATAAATCAACACTCTATAATATATACTTAAAATGCTTGGAAAAATGGATAAAAAAATCAACTCAAACAAATTTGCAACGAAAAAATAAAACAAAAAAATAAATTCAATTAAAAATTGATCTCATATGAAAAAAAAATCTCACAACAACATTTATACAATTATTAAGAACAAAACAATTAAAAATAAAATAAAAAACAAATATAGTAAAAACAATCATGAAAAAAGAAGAAAAAAGAAAAATCTTACCTTAATGTAGTTGCAAGTGAAGCTAAGGAGAGAAACAAAATTCGTAAAGCATATTAATTAAAACAAAACTAAGAGGATAAAAGAAGAAAGAAGAAGAAGACATACCCGAGCATGGAGGAAAAGAGAAGGAGATGAGGAGAGAAAAGAAGAGAAAAAAATAGATATTGATGTTTTTTACATATAGTGAAGAAGAAGAAGAAGAAGAAGAAGAAGAAGAAGAATGATAATAATAAGAAATGAGTCTGTCTCTTGTGAAATAAGGGGATTCGGGCTTTTTATTGGGGCGCGTTAGCGACGGATTTACCGATGGATAATTGAATATTAATATTTTTTAAGTATTCCGTCGGTAATTCCATCGGTATTAATTTAAATTTTCAATTTCATAAAAAGTTTTCAGAAACCGCCAACAATTACGACGATTTTTCAATCCATCGGTGATTCCGTCTGTAATATTTAAATGAAAATTTTAAATTAATTGAATTTTTTCAGAAAACCGCCAAATAACACCGATAACTTTTCAATCCGTCGATGATTTTGTCTGTAAAGAACAACAATTAACAGTGTAATTGGAAAGTGAAGAGTTCTAGAGCTGTCTGGAAAATACCGACGGAAAATTCCGTCGGTGATTCTCTTTGTAATTGACATGATGAACAGTGTTCACAGTTTACCAACAAATTTATTGATGGATTTTACCGACGGAATAAATTCCGTTGGTAAAAACAACACGTCATCATTGTTTTTTGCTTTGTTTTAATTTTTTTTCCCATGATAATTCCCTCCGTATTCGAGGGAATATTTCTATCGGTAAAATCCCTCAGAAATTTACCGATGGAAATATTCCCTCGGTATTTCCGTTTGTATTTATTGATTTTCTGGTAGTGGCAACAGTAAATAAAACCCCACAATTTCCTCTCTTATTCCATATCATTTTCATTCTCAAACTAGAATTTTAATCTTCTATTTGACAGCAACGGAAGAGAAGGTGAGAGATAGAGTCAGGCCCTAATCCAGGGAGTTAATAATACCTTTCCCAGATGAAGAACAAAAAATTAAAGAGATAACAACAGCTTAATCTTACCATGATTCGTAGATTTGAACTGAAGAGAGCCAAACAAGTAACAAGCTTGCCTTGAATTTAAATTCCTCTGCTCTTCTTTGCAACAGATATAGGTTTGAAGATTAAAGTTTTTGTCTTCGACTCTTCATAGTTTAAAAGGTTTGTAACGGTGGCGTTTTACTTTTATATATATATATATAAAAGAAAACACAGCTGGGTCACACCTGGGTTGATCGGATTTTGCCATGCTAAATCCCTAGCTGGTTTTTAAAACTATGCCTGAGACTATTGGGAAGGACAAATTATACCTCATTAGTCGTTCCACATGATATATCCACCAACGAAAATCAACTGTGCTGCATCCACTTTTGCTTGCCGATACAGACATGCTGCAATTAGTGCCCATAAACAATGTTCTGTCACCAAGATTCTTCATTTTAATCCAATTTAGTTTACCAAGATCATTCGGTAAACCTCTACGCCATCAAATATTTTAGAACTGCATTTTCTAGAAAATAAGAAAACTTAGCAAAATCTCTCCGTCCGATTCCAGCAAACATTCCCTAAAATGCAATGATGAGCATAAGGAACCTGAAGCTGTGATTCTAAGATGAGAATCAATGGGTTCAATAATTGTAAGAGTTCCTCGTGAACTCAAAACATTGAACTTTCCCTTGAACCCAATTCCATTAGTAAATGGCTTCGACAGGATGACTTTTAACAGTTGGTATCGATAATTTCGCTTGGTCAAATCTAATTGTATAATTCTAAGATGAGAATCAATGGGTTCAATAATTCTATAAGATTCCGTAAAAAATCTAATTGGTCATTCTAGTGATTCGCTTATTTGAGATTTTGTATGAGTAAAGTAAGTAACAAAACTTAAAAGTGAATTTTTATTAAGATTTTATATCTTTATTTTGTACTTGAAGTATTATTAAATTTTTTAATATAAGTATGTTTTATAATAACAAGTCTGATAACATAAAATATTTTTAATTTATGATAAATGCTTATTTTAAATGCAGGTTTATAAAATAGACATATCACACAATTCAAAAGATTGATCGATGTGTTTAACTATTGAAATTGAAAAAACAAAGAGACGATTAAGTTTTGAGAAGAAATTCTAGTTGGGCTGGTTTAAGTCAAACTGGAATACCATTTGATTTTTGAATCATAAATGGAGTTGTAGACCTTAGATTTAGGTGTGATTTATCTTTATGTAAAGTTAAAACATAGACCTAAAACATTTATGAAGAGTCCAAGATTCAATATTGTCATTCTGAAGTTCAAATCTTAGCAACCAAAGAGAAGTCTGAATCTGTCCTACAACCCAGATGTTGTTTGGTGTTGGTGTTCAACCTATATTTCGAGTTTTAGAAGTCAAAATGAGCCCATTATTTTTTCTTGGAAAGCTGAGACAAATACCCTCAACTTTTATGAAGATCATTTGTTTAAATTTTGATGTTATCAATGATGTTTTGTCCAATCACCAAATTAATAGTTAGCTACCAAATCAATAGTTTTAATTTTTTGCTTATAAAAGGAGACATTTGCCATATATTTATACATCATGGTTTTCAGATCAAGAACATGCTCTTGCTTTTTTTTTTTGTATTTTTGTAATGTTCAAGTTTTATTTTATATTATATTCTCATTAATCTCTTGTTTATGCTTATTATTTCATTTATTATACTTAATTGATTTATATCATAACTATATTCTTATTTTGTTTATTTATGTTTTTCTTCTAATCATGTTAAGTTTTTTTTTTTCAAGGTGAAAAGGTTACACTAATGGTATAAGCATAAATATAGTACAAACTCAACATGGACTTTAATGTTCAAATTCAAGAAGTTTTGCTATTAACATATGTTATAATTGTTATCTTAATCAATCTTAAAACCTTGCTTGTTTAGTGGTGAGTCTAGATTTGTGGTGTATAATCATTGACACAACAAATACTTGATTGTTTTATAGCCTACTGTATGGATAAGCGACACGAGCTATGAAATAATCTCGATTTGTTGTTGACATAAGTTAGTACCATGAATACTTGATAATATTTATAAGTATTGACGTTAATCAAATAAGATAATTAATATGATCATGTTAATAACTTAAAATGAGTCATCAATGATAAATCATCCAGTTAAAACTTTCTTTGTGTATGGTTTTCAGTTGAGTAATAAAAAGAGTTTGAAGTATATTTATTTAATAAAAAATAAGTAGGTGGTATGGAGAAAACACCAATAATTTGATCATATCACCTATTTATTTTTTATTTTTATTTTTACTTTTTAATCAAAACAACATAGTTTAAAGGGTTTTAAAAAATTCAAAGCTTAAGTTGACATGTGACCTAGATATTTGGCAAATCAAACTCTAATTTAGGTCTTGTAGATACGGTTTAACCCCATCTTCATAGCTTAAAAGTTCTCAATTTTATCCATGTTTTTAAACAAGGTTTTACTCTTGATCTAGTGATAAAGTGAATTGGAATGACAAACCGAAAAGGGGCTAATATTCATTTTGTTAGTATTACAAACTAAAAATTTATGTCAACCCCTAATAATTCAAAAAGAGGTGAACAAAATTCATATTTCCTAATCATTAAAAAGAAATTATATCAATCAAGTAACAAGAAATTTAATAACTAGAATAATTAAAAAAAAAAAAAAAAACTGAAAGGGTTTTAACAGAGACCTTGTTGGTGCTCATTCCTAAGGAGGAGAGTCCAACGAATCTGAGGCCATTTCACCCAATTAGCTAATGTAATGTTGTTTATAAGCTAATTACTAAAGTTCTGGTCAATAGATTGCAGCCTTATCCGGATGACTTGGTTGGTCCTCTTCAGAGCAGTTTTGTTCCTGGTCATGGGACAACAAATAATGCTCTTATAGCTCAGGAAGTTATTCATCCATCATATGACTCGTTCGAAGAGTAAACGGGGTACAACAATAACCTGGATAATTTGGTTTAGTTTGCATCTGCATACGACCTTCACACAATTCAAATAGTCAAATTAGTTAGTATGAAGGACCCAGCATAAAGGTTATGAATTTTAAATGAAAGCTGTGATGTTTTTTAAGCAATGCTGAGAAGCATGCCAATAACTGTGTTTCTGTTTTGGAGTTTTTACGAGGATTAAGGTGGTCTTTTTTATAATTCAGTTCATTTATCATGATAGGTTGCAGGATATGAAAATGGGAACTTCACGGGTCCTGCCATCTTATCAGATGTCACAGTTGACATGGAATGTTACAAGGTACGTGATGTGGTATTTACAGTAGCAACCTTGACTCTATGGTGAACTAAATGACACTTATTGCTAGTGCAGGAGGAAAGTTTTGGCCCGGTTCTTCTTTGTATGCAGGTTTGCTACTCATCCATCCTCCTAGTTGGCCCACCAGCTATTTTGCCCAGGACATTAACTCATGCTTTGCTTGTCTCAGGTTGATAGCATCGAAGAAGCCATAAACATTGTCGATGGAAATAAGTATTCTCTACTATTACCTTCTCCCACCACGCACAGAATCAGAATGTTTTGAATCCTTCATGGTTTATGGCTGATTTTGTATTTTATCAGTGTGAAACCATCTTTTGCTGGAGATGTCAATTTTGACGGTAAATATGTGTTCTTTGGAAGATTTCTATGTGAATTCTGCAGTTCAAAAAGCTCACATTGAGGGGTCTGGGTTAATTTCTTAAGTTTTAAGCTAGTGTTTCATAAACTACTGCAGGAAAAGCAGGAATTCAGTTTTACACCCAAGTTAAGACAGTGGCTCAACAATGGAGAGATTTAGTGAGTGGAGATTCATCATCTCGGCTATTGCCAAGCTCGCCGTTGCCAAGCTCCTAGCTATCATTCTAGAAACTGCTCCAGATTTAGCTGGGAGAAGAGACAGAAATTGCTAAAGTATTGCTGCTGCTGCTGCTATTTTTCTTTCCCTTCCTGGACAAGGGCGAATTTGTTCCTTCTGTTTATAATCAATCTCGTCTTCGAATCCTGACACAGAGTGGTCTCATATTTCCTTGCTTGTTATCCACGTGCACCCCTGTTTGACCATCAGATATTTGTGCAGTAACACATTTGACGGGTTAGAAACGGGATTTACCGACAAGTAACAGCAAAAACTTGCTATATGACCCGAGGTGGGTTGGCTTTTTTTAAAAAAAGAAAAATATAAAAGCTTTTTCAGTATTTTTTTTATAAATATTTTCAATCATAAATTAAAATATTTACACATATATTTATTAAATAAATTAAGAATTATTTATACATAAAAAATATTAAAAAAACAAAATAAAAATTTGTTGAGATAATTAAAAAAACGCATATAAAAAATGTAATTGAAAATAAAATATAAAAAAAAAGTGAAAAAAAGTCATTGCACGCGGGCATGACCTGGACACAAGGGATATGAACGAAATGTTGTCCTAACATTGGTTTTTAAACGTAAGACTCATCCACGTCAAAGTTCAACCATTTTATCTCTAGAATATGGAGATAAGCTTATTTGAATTTTAAAAACTATAAATTTTAAATTCTATTTTTTGGTGGAAAAAAAAAAGAAAGAAGATTTTGAAGCTTGATGTCGGCTATGCGTAGAAACCCGAACATGATTGCAAGGATTTTGAGGCATGATTCATGTAATCGGTTCTAAACCAAGCAACCTTGGACCTTGTTCCAGGTCAAACTGGACAAAACTGAATTATGTATGAGCTCAACTTTAAGCCCATGTCTTTTTTATGCTATTATTTTTTAGTTTTTATGATAATTTGATTTCTTTAATTTCTCGTTTCTTTATTTATATAATAAAATATATTATGAATTTTTGTGAATTTTTAGGATTTTATCTTTACTAAGAACTAATACATGAAAATTAGTTGATTAAATAAAATATAATTTATTATATTTTTTTTGATAATTTATGTTAATTAAAAAAGCATTAGGATGAGTAAAAAAATATAAAATATGTATAATGTAATAAACTTTGTGTATATAAAAACAATCAAACAACAATGCAGCTTATCTTAGGTAGGGTGCATTGAGGATGATGTGTATTTCCTTTACACAATTAGTTTCCTACTCAAACTCTTACAAATCATAGGTTTCTAGTGACCATAATACTAAATGACGACTCCTAAATATTAATCATAATTTTATAATTAAATTCAAAAACCTTTTCAACACCATACATCACATAAAAGACACGACAAAAGCCCCCATCATCGCTGACAACATCGTGGGGGCATCCACAACAATCGCCTAGGAGTAGTTTTAGAGAGAATTTAGAGAGAACTGGCAACCTCCTCCTAACAATGGATATTAGCTATTCTGTATTAATCATTTCTGATTTCCTATTTGTAGCAAGCAAGATAGCACTTTACTAACCTTTTGCTACACTTATACTGTGTTATTTTGTGTTTTAAAGTGCTTCTCTGTTTTGTTGTTCTCTCTGAAAATATCTGTTTCTATCTTACAGTTGCTACTACTTATGCCGCGGGTCTCCTTTCTTCCTAGCAAGTGTATCTGTTTAGTTTTTTCCCTTGAGCAATAACTTTATGTATTAACTTAGTGTGGTTTTTTTTTTTACTAGATCATTTGACACATGCATTGTATGGGTAGACAATGTTTTTCAAATGTAAAACAATTGTTTCAATATTGCTAATATTTTTTATAATGGAAAAAAAATTAAATCATGTAAGAATTGATTTATCGTGACTCAATTATCTTGGGAGGTTTAAAACGGCAACCTAGATGACAAGTAAAAACACAATTTGATTCAAAATAAGTATTTAAAATGATTCTTTTTAATAAAAATTTGAGATAACCCGAGTTAACCTGCCAATCTAAATAGCAAGTTATGAGATCATGATAATCCTATAGAAAACAAATCAAAACAAATTATGAAATTAAATTTCCAATAAACTCAATATCGAATGATGAAATTGAAAAACAAAATAAAAAAAAAGATAAAAAAAAATGACTAGAGTCAACCAAAGTTAACCTAATAAACTTGTGACTCGAGTTATGAGACTGAAATAACACAATAAAAATAAAATTGAGATAAATTATGAAGCTCAATTCTCAATCAACCTATTATTGAAAAATAAAATTGAAAAAAAATCAATTAAAAAAAGAACACAAAAAACAACTCAAGTAAACCAGGATTAACTCGATAAACCAGTGACTTGATTCATAAGATAGAGATAACCTCATTGAAAACAGATTGAAACAAATTAGAAAATTTAATTCTCAATAAACATAATGTTAAAGAATGAAATTGATAAAAAAAAAAAAGGTTAATTAGAAAAAGAAAAGTCAAGTCAATAGAGTTAACTCATCAAACCTGCGATTCGGATCATGAATCTAGGATAATATTATAAAAAGTAAATTGAAAAAAATTATGAAACACAATCTCCAATAAATATAATGTTGAAGAATAGAATTGAAATTGAAAAGAAAAACACAAAATAGAGAAAAAAAAATATTATTTCAATAAATAGAGTAATGTGAAGAAAGGTAAAGTAAAACCCCCTCCTTATTTATTTATTTATTTATTTATTTTTGTTAATATTAGTAAACTATTTGGGTATGAAAGCAAATATAGATTTGGTTTCAAGTATAAAAAATATTATTTTTAAGGTGTTAAAACGTACATGATATATACTACGGCTACAATATTATCTGGTCAATGCTTATCCATACTGGTAATAAGATTTTATCTTATGTTTGGCCTAAGTTCCTAACCAATAAGGATTTCACTTCCTAGCCAGGTAAGGTGTGCAAACTAGATGCTAGCTCCTTGTGCTTACGGACACCATCTAAGCAGCCATTACCATCTGCGCGCAAGCTGCTTCTATGCCTAAATAAACTGAGCACTGACCAACTATTACCAGACTGATCACCTTCAGAATCGCTGATGAGAATGGTGCCTGTCCTAATATATAACATGCATGTTAACTCAAGGTAATGATATATATCAATAAAAACAGGAAAGCTGGGATCGTTCCAAAAAATAGAAGAACGTAAGTAACTGAGAATCACAAACTATAGGAAATGTAATTAAAACATGAATTTTTTTTTATGAATAGAAAAGAAGACACGATATTAATTAATCTAAGTATAGGAGAATATATATGTAACTGGCTGATTAATAAGTAAGAATAAAATAAAAATAACTTCATATAGATAGCTAATGAAAGAAACGTATATAAATAGAGCCATTTATCACCAAAAAAAAAAAAAGAAAACTAGAAAGAAACTTACTTGGTTTAAGGTAAGGAGTTTGGAAGGAGGAAGAGCAGCCGCTATCCTTTTGGAGAAGTGTTTAGGATGCCAATCTCATGTCTTTTCTGGAAAGTTTAGAGTGGTTGATTTGTTTTGCCCAATCACATGTTAAAAATATATTTTTTTAAGAGAATATCTAAGAAAATAATATCTAGGAGTGAAGTAGTTATTTATTTTTAATATATTAAAATAATACATTTAAATTTTTTAGACATCTATTAACACCTGGCTCACATTGAGCTTTTCATTATTGCATATTTGATATGGATAGCTGGTCTGGCAATTATTTACACCAACCTCCAAATTTAGTATTAAACATATCATACCAAATAGGATGGTCCTGCTGCCGAGCATCTTTCACATGATGCTTGAGATCTCATTGTTAAGCTTGGATCTGTGTGGTGGATGATGACTGATAAGTGATAAACATCCACGGTTATCAACTGCTTTAATATTGGAGTTGCAACCTTTTGCAAATTTTGAAAAGAATGTCATCAGATTTTTTGTTAAGTCAATTGCTCTGATAAAGATTAGTATACAATTTCTCATATTGTGAAGAGAACTTACCCCAGTTTCATTGAGCTTGCTGGTGCTTCACTGTTATGAGGCTGGGGCTGGGGCTGGCTCAATTGGAGACGGATTGGGGCATGCAAGTCATATCCATTTTCTAACGTGTAGGGTGGCCGGGAAGCTCTGTTTGCTTCATCCACATTCCGTTCTCCATAAACCTGGGATAAGAAACTTCTAATTTAGGCTTTTAGCATGTTGATGAATGTTCACTTTCTAAAATCTCAAGTTCAGGTTCCACAGGCCTTTTAGCTCACTAATATACAGGTATGGTTCCCATACACTAGACTTGAATTCTAGATTTGTTGTGTAAGAGCTACCTGATTGTAGGAGGGAGTGCATTCTATGAATAATGTGTGTATAAATTCTTTGTAGGTTCCTTATTTCGTGGTAAAAAGTGAAGTTCAGAGTTGAATGGGAGATGGATAAAATTTCTTAGTGATACATGTGTTGCCAAGACTAGTACCTTACGCAATTCTGCATTTTCTTGACCGATGAGGTCAACCTTCTTATGCAGTTCTAGGTTTTCTTGATAAATTAGATTACCCTGCAATGAAGCCAATCAAAGCCAGTGAGCACGAGAATGTCTCTACAATCAATTTGGGAAATATTGAAGGCAATAGTCCAGAAAACCTTTTGGCTCATCTCTTTAATTTCATCATTTAAAATTTGTTCCTGTGTGCAAAAAAAGGCTGCATTAGCATCAAGTGCATGCTGCATACATGTACAAAAAGTGATCTTGAGATCAGTATAGGTTTACCGTTTTAATTCGAACACCTTTCATACTCTTCTCCAGCTGGTTTTCTAGATTTTCTAGATCTTTGATGCTCAAACCAGACAGTTCTTCTCCCATCAATTGCCTGTAACATCTCAAGGCAAATGTTCGGTATGGTGCCAGAGTTTTATACTTGTCCATGAATATAGTGTTAGAAAGAAAACTTGTCCATGGATGCATAAATCTATTAGTTTTTCTCGTGGCAGATGTGGCTACAACCGCGATCCATGATGTGAAACATAACATGGCCGTAAATGTTTTTAACCACATAGCCTACACCATTATTTTAAGGCCAACGGTGACGTGTTGTTGAGATCCTCTATTGAGAATATTCAGTGATAATTAACTTTACCGATGATATTCTTGCAAGCACTGCAGTTCCTTCCTCGAGCTTGCTGCCTCCCTTTTCCACAACTAGTGAGCAGAAAATGAAGCACATCATATAACAAGCAATAATTTGGAGTAGAATAGAATTGATGAGAGCTGCTTGAAGAAGTGATTGCCTTATAAATCTGCATGTTCATGCTACAGTCTACAGAGAACACTTAATGAGATGGTCGTGTATTCAGTTTTGCACAGAGGAATTTTGTTTATGAATATTGTAAATGTTCCCGTATGGTGACGTTACTATTGTGTTTGGTTGCAGGATAAAATTAAATTGAACATGGCTTGGCATAATAGAAAATCATTGTGCATAGCGCATGCACAGACAGACTTGTGTATAACCTTTTGAGTTAATGAAATGTTGAGATTGGTTCTTGTATTGTATCATTTCTACTTTGTGTTCTACTTGTCTTATAAAAGGGAAGAGTGTTGGGAAACTTTTTGGTGAGGAAAAACACTTAGTTGTCAGTCTTAGGCGAAGACGAGTGGATTGACAGAGAGAAGGCTGAATCTGACAATGAACTGGGCTACTGTATAGAGCTGGAAGATTTTGACGAGAACCCAGTGACAATTGGTTGGTGATCATCATGCATGATATGAATGATAGTTTAGAGTCGCAGCTCTTGCATGCTTCTTTATTATAGATGACTTGGAACCATAATGATGTCGCTTGATGTTTATCCATAGAGCTATCTCCTTGAAACACAATTATTTTAATCTATTCAATGTTTGTGAATGATGTGTGCATTGATCCAAATCTGTAACATCTGGCAGACTATGCTATATTTGTGGAACCAGCTGCTTTGTTGTCCGTTGATGCCAAGTTTTTAGCATTCTGTTTTTTAGTCAAAGGCAGGTTCAAACGTGGGAGCGATGAAAAACCATGAAGCTGCTTATAAATCTAGATGCTTTTTCAGAGTGGCCCTAGAGCCATTGACAACTCCCCTCGAGTAAAAATGAAATCACTTGAGTGGATATGCCTCAATGCATGCTGTAAATCTTGTAAATCTCGCAAAGCAAATATAAGTGTTTGTTGAGTGCTTACCTTCACTTCTGAAGCAGGATTTAACAGTGGCTGGCACTCCTCTTTTTGTTTGCTGTAGCGTTCAATGATGGACTTCATACTGAATCAGGGCAGGGAGTTCAGAGAAATCAGGGTTTCTTCTTTTATGGCGATGCAACTTCGAAGTAAGTAATGATTTAAAAGCAAAAGCAGGACAAATGCTCTCAATTGAAAGAAAATTCAAGCATATCTATAGCTAACTGATGCCTCTCCTCTATCAATGCCCTTTTCTGATTCGCATGTGAAGTGGAAATACTGTCTCCTTAACTCTGGTCGTGTTTGAATGGCTACAGTTTACCGCAAGCGAGACAATGAAACTGCAGGTGCGCCTTGTTCGCCCCCTTGTCCTCTATCAATGCTTTTTTTCTGATCCTTTGCTTTGACATTGGTCGCGGTTACCAGCAAAGAGAATTGCCCTTGATTATTTGTTTTTGAGGTAGAAGAAAAGTGTTTTCATAAAAATATAAGATTATTTTTTGTATTTTAAGATTATTTTGATATAAAAAATAAATTTTAAAAAATAAAATAATATTATTTTAATATATTTTCAAACGAAACTACTACCAACAGCTTTTTTGGTTTGAATTGTGTTTTTTTTTTTTTTTGGTTTTTATTTTTAAGAAACTAAGGGTTTCTCGTAAACAGGTAAAACTATAGTTTTTTTTTTTAAGAAGACTAGTAGAAAAATGAAGACAACTGTAGTTTTCTATTTAAATGCAATATTTTTTTTCATATTTAGTTAGTGTAATGAATTTAATTCTTAGTATAAATCTAGAGGTTCTTCATAGTTTTGCACTATTTTAATAAATAAAAAAACATAAACAATATATATTTTTTTATCTTTTATATACAAACAACTTTTAGTGTAAAAGATTAAAATTGGTTTTTTTTTTGTACTTTCATATTTAGTTAGTGTCATAAACTTGATTCTTATTATATATTTAACATAAATATATATCTTTCTTTTTTAAGTTAATTATATAACTTTTTCATAATGTTTTTTAATTTGAATGAAATAAATTTAACACTGTTTTTTGATTTTTCATTAAAAAAACAGAAAACTAAAAATCAATGGAAATGAAAAATATTTCTCTGTTAATAAATATAGTCTAAAATTTCCAACTGTTCACCATAATTTTAGAAAAAGAGTAATTTTAACAATGGCACCTGATTTTATCAACATTATCAACCGGTGACTACCACTGCCACCAACGTTTCCTAACGACCACCATGCCATTGCCATGATTGGCTTGTTGCACCAGCTAAACTGCGACCTCCTATCACTATTTTCACGGCGGCCACCTAGCTCATTGTCATCCATGGATTATCAATAGTGAGCTAATAACCACACCAAAAGTGCCGCTAGCAATCCAAGCCAACAGAGCAACCCAAAGTTACCATGGTCAAGTGTTCGCTACCGTAGCCAGCGGTGAGTGCTTGCTGCTATCACCACCATCACTTTGGTGACCACTGCGATTACCGTATTGTCGGCTTGTCTATTGTCACTACTGCTAAGATTCATTGGCCCATGGCCTGTGTCCTTTATTAATATTTCTGCTGACTAACATCAACCATCGGTGCCACCACCCACCTAGCAGTCGTTACCACCACCACCTTTGGCAACTATGCACCACCGTGGACTAATTAATAAATAACTAGTAGTTACCATCACTTTGTAAGATTAAAAGCAAGAAATCAAAACCATAGTAGTAACACTAGCTGCTATATTTTGATAGACAAAAAACAAAACGGGAAAAGATCAATGTACGAAACGAGGGAAAAGGTTAGAGGTGATATTAAAGCGAGTCGTTCATGATGTCATACAAATGTAATAAACGGTGCCGTAGATAGAAGATAATGAGAACAGAAAGGATATTTTTATGTGCTAAAAGTAGAAAAATTCATGACCAATGAAATAGATCGATGGAAGTGAAACAATGCATGAGATTATATATATATCTCAAGGAGGCGTTTTATGTACTTAAAATATTTCATGTATTTTCAAAACAATAATTAACTTAAAATATCATTCAACATGTCAACTATCATCATTTTATTATCACTATCATCACGATGTTACCTCTATCACCCAACTTCATATCAAGAAATATATAATTATTTTGTTTTATTTATTAACTGTAGAATAATATTTTTATTTTATTTTCAGTTTAGTTTATATATAATCTCTTTATATTTAAGTTAAACCTATTCCTTTATATTATTGTGATCACATCATGCAATATCAATGAAACCCTAACATTCTTTTTTTTTTATTTTTGTATTTCTCTTTATTTCTTTGGATTGTTTCACATGGTATCAGAGCATGGTTTCATGAAACGAGGCTAAGGGTTTTGCAGGGGGCAACACGCCCTTACCAGGGTTCGAGGTGAAGCCTTGATTTTTTTTTTGGAGTGATCGTATAACTTCGAGAAGACATTTGTTCAGATTCTGTAATCTGATATTTTGTTTTCCTTTTTTTTTTATGTTCTGGTTTTCTTTGTTTGTTGATTATGGCTACTAAAAGAGATGATTCACTTCAGTCTGTAAGTGTGAGGTTGGATGGAAAGAATTATTCATATTGGAGTTATGTAATGAGAAATTTTTTTAAGGGTAAAAAGATGTAGGTATATGTTAGTGGAACTTCTGTGATACCTAGGAATATCGATAAGAGTTATAATGCTTTGATAGATATATGAAGCAAACAATGCAAAGATTATTACTTGGATTAACAATTCTGTTGAGCATTCTATAGATACACAGTTGATAAAGTATAAGACATCAAAAGAGGTTTGAGATCATTTGCAAAGGTTATTTACGCAATCAAATTTTGAAAAGTAGTATCAATTAGAGAATGATATACAAGCTCTTCACCAAAAAAATATGAGTATTCAGGAGTTTTATTATGCTATGACATATCTTTAGGATCAATTAGCTCTTGTAGAATCAACATAATTAAAGGCATGTGGTACCTATATTACTCGTAGAGAGGAGCAACAATTGATACAGTTTTTAACAAGACTTTGTAGTGATTTTAAAGGACTTAGACGTTCAACTTTGCATCGTTCTCCACTACCTTTTGTTGACTTAGTTGTCAATGAGTTATTGGCTAAAGAAATACGTCTTCATTCTTATTTTGAAAAGAGAATTCTTTATACTTCTAATCTTTCTATGCTAGTAGTACCTTCTAAGCCATTCTCTAATAATTAGAATAAGTCTTACACAAGGGTTGCTTTTGATGAGTGCAATTTTTGTAAGCATAAAGGTCATTGGAAGGTTTAGTATCCTAAGTTGAGACAACAAAATCAAGCTTGAAAGCCTGACAGCTAGTCACAATCTAATGCTCATAGACCATTTCAGGGCAATAAACCACCATACCACAATACTACAATAATAGTTTCATTACGTTCTTTCACCGATCTTAGTACTCTGACTGAGCAATTTCAGAAGTTTCTCTCTTTACAACCACAAGTTATGTCCACTTTTTTTCCTATAGGTTAGTTGCCTCATAGTTCTTTAGGTATGTCACATTCTGAATGAGTCTTGAATTATAGTGCTTCACATCATATGCCTTCAGATTCTTCATCTTTCTCTTCTGTGTCCTTTTCACCTTCTATTCCTGTCATGACTACTGATGACACTCTCATGCCCTTAACAAGTGTTGGCTCTGTTGTCACACCTCACTTGTCTCACCTTAATGTTTTTCTTATTTCAAAACTCACATTAAATCTTGCTTATGTTGGTCAGTTATGTGATTCTAGTGATTATTTAGTCATCTTTTCCTTTTATTTTTGTTGTGTGCAAGATCTGCAGTCTTAGAAGCTAATTGGGATAGGCCGTAGGAAGAATGGACTATAACATCAGTTACTGCTGCTGTTATTAGTTTTAATTTGTCTTCTTTTCATTTGAGTCCTTCTTCTAGTTTTTATTTATGATATTCTCGTTTAAATCATGTTTTATCTTCTTGTTTGAGATTTATGGTATCCATAAGAGCTTTAGGAAATTCACAAACTTTTGATATTTATGATTGTAATGGATGTAAACTAGCAAACTTTTCTGCTTTAACTTTTAATCGAAGTATTTTTGTTTCTTCTTTTGCATTTGATTTGATTCATTTTGATGTATAGCTAGGGACTTCTCATATTGCCACAAAAGAGGGTCTTGATATTATGTTTCTTTTATTGATGATGATCATACTCGTTATTATTGGGCTTATTTAATGAAACAATATTCTGAATTCTTTAAGATATATACAACCTTTTGAGCTCCTGTCAAAACTCAACATTCCACTGTTATCAAATGTTTTAGGAGTGATTTGGGTGATAAATACAACTCTAATAAATTTTATGAGTTTCTTTCCTTAGATGAAATCATTCACCAAACTTCGTGTACAGATACTCTTGAGCAAAATAAAGTTGCTGAAAGAAAACATAGGCACATTATTGAAACGGCTCGTTCTCTCTTGTTGTCTGTTTATGTTCCTGGTGTGTTTTGGAGAGAAGTTGTTCTTACTATTGGAGGTTTCATTAATACAATTCTATCTTCTTATATTTTAGATTTTTCTCCTTTTGAAAAGTTGTATGAGTATGCCCCTGATTATTCATTCTTTAGAGTTTTTTGTTGTACCTGTTTTGTTCTTTGCCCTCATGTAGAATGCAGTAAGTTGTTCTCTTAATTTGTTATTTTTGTCCTTTTGGGTTATGATAAAGGTAAAAAAGGATATCGTTGTTTTGATCCAATAATTCAGAAACTTTATGTGTCTCATCATGTTGTCTTTCTCGAGCATATACCTTTCTTTTCTATTCTATCCATTACTTATAGCTTGACTAGATCTGATCTTATTCATATAAATCTTTTTTTTTTAAGATTCTGATAGTTTATCATCTCAAGTTCCCAGTACTTCAAATGCCTCTTCTCTTCTTCGAACAATTCGTACTGATTATTCTGCAGGTATTGATAATTTAATCTCTGGTATATCTAAAGCTCCATTTTCTTCTATAGTCTCTCAAGCTCTGTTTAAGATTATGAATCTACCTCTACGTCAATCCATACGCATTCCTAAGTCCACAAAGTTACTAAATTTTGCCTACTTTTGTTATTCTTCATCTTTTAAGTTTTTTTTAGCTTCTATTTATTGTCTCTTTAAGCATTTTTCCTATAAAGAGGAATTCTTGATCCTCTTTGGCAGCAAGCTATGGATGAGGAACTTTTTGCTTTGCATAAGACAAATACTTGAGATTTGGTTCCTCTACCTTCTGGTAAGAGTGTTCTTGGTTATCGTTGGGTGTATAAGATCAAGACTAATTGTAATGGGTCTCTTGAGCTATACAAAGCTAGGTTGGTTGCAAAAGGATACTCTGAATAGTATGATATTGATTATGATGAGGCATTTGCTCCAGTTGAAAAAATAACTATATTTTATACTTTTATTATAGTAGCTTCGGTTTGTTAGTGGCATATCTCTCAACTTAATGTCAAAAATACCTTCTTTAATAGAGATCTTCAAGAAGAAGTTTATATGGCATACACCTCGTGCTTGGTTTGAGAAATTTTTTGTTGTGATCTCTTCTTTTGTATTTGTTTCTAGTAATCATGATTCTGTTATTTTTGTTAAGTGCACTGATACAAGTTGAAATATGTTGCAGATGTTCTTGAGCGAGCTAGATTTACTGATAATAAGACTGTAGATACTCTCATTGAGGTTAACACAAAATATTCTTCTTCTGATGATTTACCTTTGTCAGATCCTACTTTATACCGTATTATTATTGAGAACTTGATATATCTCACTATTACTCGTCCAGATATTGCATATGTTGTTCATATTGTTAGTCAATTTGTTGCTTCTTCTACCACTGTTCATTGGGCAGTTGTTCTTCATATTTTGCGATATCTTCGGGGTATAGTCTTTCATAGTATTTTACTTCCATCCACCTCTTCCTTGGAGCTGCGTGCATATTTTGATGTTGATCATAACAATGATCTCACAGATCGCAAATCTGTTACTAGTTTCTGTATTTTTTAGGTGATTATCTTATTTTTTGGAAGAGCAATAAATAATTTATTGTTTTTCAATTTTCAACCGAAGTAGAATATTGTGTTATGACATCTATTACTAAATAGATTATTTGGTTATGTTGGTTACTTGCAGATATGAGAGTTTCATTTTCTCATCTCACTCCTATGTATTGTTTTGTGACAACTAAAGTTCTATTCAAATTGTTCACAACTCAGTTTTTCATGAAAGAACTAAATACATTTAGATCAATTGTCATCTTACTCGTCATTATATCAAGCATGACACCATTATTTTGCCTTTTATTTCTTCTTCTTTACAGATTACAGATTTCCTTACCAAGTCGAATTCTGTTTCCCATTTTTTTTCTTGTTGGCAAACTCTCGATGCTTATAGCTACCGCATCATGAGTTTGAGGGGAGATGTTAAGAAATATAGGGTTATTTTATTTTATTTTATTTATTAAGGGTAAAATAATATTTTTTATTTTCTTTTCAGTTTAGCCTATATATAATCTCTTTGTATTTAGGTTAAACCTATTTCTTTAGATTATTGTAATCACATCATACAATATCAATGAAACTCTAGCCTTCTCATCTTTTATTTTTGCATTTCTCTTTATTTATTTGGATTGTTTCACACTCCACTCATGTTACCATCCACCTCCACCACTATCATCTTGCCACCATAAAACCTTTACTTTATTATTAATTGCATGTTTGGTAATGCAGTAAAAAATAAATTGGTTTCGAGTTCTTTATGAGAGGTGAGGGGCATTCAAAAGGAAAATGCCTCCATGCTCATCCTTACCTGGATTTTGTTAGATATCCATTAATTGTACAAGTAATTTTGTCGCTCCCGCCGCACTACCGCATTTTCTTTATCTTTATCACCGTGGGCACCACCATCACCCCCAACTACGACAATTACTATCACCTCATGTCATCATCATCATATTTTTTACATCATAACTTATAAAATTTGTTCATAAAAAACAAATGGTATTACTTCAAATAATTTGTTTAGGGGTATATGATTATTATTTAGAGTTTTTTTAGGATCTAAATTCTAAATATTTAAATTACTTGTTATCTAGAAATGTCAAGAAAAGGATTATACGTACCTTCTTAACCATTAGGCTAAACTATATTGAGGTTATATATTTCTTTCAATCCCATACAATTTGTATACTATTTAAGAGTTTAATTGCTTCTGTTAATGTGTGTAACAGGTGCATATCAATTGATTCCCAAGTCGCAACATAGGTATCGATCGATGCCTTTTCCTTTGAACCTCGCCTGTAGATTAATTCCTATGAGCTCAGGTAAAAACTTCATTCTATACCTCAATACTAGTCAGGCTAAAAGGTTCGAAATCCTCATTATCATCAAGATTCCTTGCCGTGGTGCAAGTTTTCAATAGCAATTATTGACAAACCTAATGCCATGCCTTGCTAAGAGTATTGTTTCTGCCATGTTAGGAAAGGCAGGTGTGAAAACAAAAGAAGCCTCTAATCGCAATGACTTTAGGTCTCCCTAAAGACCATGCACATAACTATTCAATCACGTTGCAAAGCTTTCTCACTATTATTAGATTCTACTGATCACTGACATACATTGCGCGCGGACATTACTCTTCCAAAGAAGCTTCTATGTTGCTTATAAATTATCTTGGCATGAAAAGAGAGGTGGAGAGGGAGAGAGAGCTGCAATCTAAATATCCAAATAATACTAATGATTTTGTAATTTAGTGGAGCTCTTGCAAAAGCAAGTGAGGCGAGCAAGTGTGGAACTAGGGTTAATTTATAGGTATGGAAAGCAAAGATGAAAACACAATTTAATTTGTTAGGTGTATATTTAACTATATTAGATCAAAGATTGGAGCAACACAAGATATAATTTCATATATACACAATCGTAAAATACTATAATGTAGTTTATACTATATGGATGGATGGACAATTTTCCAGAAAAAAGAAAAAGAAAAAAGAGGGGTGAATATTTAGAAAGAACTATATAAGAGCTACTGTGAATGTGTGTGGGATTAGGGCTCGAGTTGGAGTCTCATCTTTAGCAATCTACGGCTAATAATTGAAGATTTCATTGAATTTTTCCACACAATAGAGCTACTTTGTGTAGAATTATACTATATATGATTCATTGAGAATGCAATGTTTCACAAGATAATATATATAAAGGAAATTATTTCTAGATGTTCCCTCGAATTCTATATGTATAGTTAATTAATACAAATTGCTAGTACTTAAAAGACCATTTAATGCCTAAATTTAAGAAACTCCAATAATGATTTTATATTATATTAGCTTTTATCCTCTTCAAGTAAAATCTAATTGAGGATTGAGACTTGCAAGACCAATATATCTTACATATTTAAAGTATTAATTTAGTTAATTTGAAGAAAGATCACGCAGACTATATCCAAATCCTGATTTATGGCTGAAAATTTTAAACTATTGGATAAAAATCCAAAATGATTTTACTAAACAATACTAGTTATATATGTATTCTCTTAATGGTCTGGCCATAACTTGAAGTCTGCATTCGTTTCTTTGGATAGCTTGTTATAGCCTAAAAGGTGTGAAAGAGGGATTTTAAGAGGGGGTTTTAAAAGTCCGGTTGTTGTTTTTTTAAGTTTTTTTTTTTTTATGTATTACAATAATATTTTTTTTATTTTTTTAAAATTATTTTTGAAATTAGTATATCAAAATGATCTGAAAATATTAAAAAATATTAATTTAAAATACAAATAAAAAACTTCTTAATTTCTTTTTTAAATAATTTTAAAATGCAAAAGCAAACCGTTTTAATACAGTTGCACTAACTTACTATTGATTTATCTGACCAGACTGATGATCGTGTAAGAATTGAAGCGAATATATACGTTACATGTAAAAAGTAAGTGTTAAAACGTACATGATAAGTACTCTACGGCTACAATATTATCTAGTCAATGCTTATCCATACTGGTAATAAGATTTTATCTTATATATGCTTGGCCTAACCAATAAGGATTTCCCTTCCTATATTGCCAGGTAAGGTGTGCAAACTAGATGCTATAATTAAGCTCCTTGTGCTTACAGACTCCAACTAAGCAGTCATTACCATCTGCGCGCAAGCTGCTTCTATACCTAATTAAATATAACATGCATATGAGAAAGGTCTTTGCAGCTGGAAATTAAGCCCTAGCTAGCAACACAAAGCCGTAACTTGATTTTATGTAATAAAAACCTACTAATCCTATCTCTTAGAATTTAAAGTATTAATTTAGTTAATTTGAAGCAAGATCATTCAGAATATATTCAAATCCTGATTTATGGCTGAAAATTTTAAACAATTAGATAAAAATCCAGAATGATTTTACTAAATACTAGTTATATATTATTCTCTTAATGGTCTGGTCATATCTTGAAGTATCTTTGGATAGCTTGTTATAGTATAAAAGGTGTGAAAGAGGGATTTTAAGAAGGGTGTTTGAGAGTTTAGCGATAATTGCTTTTCAAGGTTTGTTTTGTTGGAAAATATATTAAAATAATTTTTTTTTATTTTTTAAAAATTATTTTTGATATTAATATATATATCAAAATATTTCAAAACATTAAAAAAAAATTAATTTAAAACATAAAATAAAAAAACTTTTAAAATTCTTTTAAAATTATTTTTGAAATGCAAAAACGATTGTAATACAGTTGCACTAACTTACTATTGATTTATCAGACAGACTGGTATGATCTTGTAAGAATTGAAGCGAATATATACGTTACATGTAAAAAGTAAGTGTTAAAACGTACATGATAAGTACTACGGCTACAATATTATCCAGTCAATGCTTATCCATACTGGTAATAAGATTTTATCTTATGTTTGGCCTAATCAATAAGGATTTCCCATCCTAGCTAGGTAATTAGGTGTGCAAACTAGATGCTAGCTGCTTGTGCTTACAGACTCCAACTAAGCAGCTATTACCATCTGCGCGCAAGCTGCTTAATTCTATACCTAAATAAACTGAGCACTGACCAACTATTACCAGACCGATCACCTTCAGATCGCTGATGAGAATGGTGCTTGTCGTAATATATAACATGCATGCATATGAGAAAGGTCTTTGCGGCTGGAAATTAAGCCCTAGCTAGCAACACAAAGCCGTAACTTGATTTTATGTAATAAAAACCTACTAATCCTATCTCTCAGAACCATATTTTGGAAGCTGTACTACTTTAATTTATGTAAAAATAAAAAAATTCTAATCACCGGAACATGGGAACTACTTGTTTTGCAATACAAATTATAGGAAAAAGGGAAAAAGAGATAAAAGACGGAGGAGAAAGAGCAATTAATTACATCTATACATATGAACTAACTATTTATTCATACTGTATACACCAAAACATATATAGAGAGAGGAGAGAGAGAGGTCTGACCTAGTGTTTGCATGATCATAGAGCTTGCCTGTGCTGGAGAAGACAATCACTCCAACTTCCGCATCACAAAGGACTGATAGCTCCTTTGCCTTCTTAAGCAGCCCACTTCTTCTTTTGGAGAAAGTAACTTGCCTATTTGTCGAATTGTCGATCCTGCGTATCACAATCTTCCCTCTCCCCATCTTGCTATTCTGGGATTTTCCCACTCTTCTTTTTTATTGCTAGACTAGATAGATCCAAGATCTGAATTCATAACTACGTTAATTATCAAAAATATTTCAGCGAAAATCCTTATTGAATTAGCAGTTAGATCAATAATCCCTAAAAACATCCAAAGTAATGAGATACATCAATAAAAACAGGAAATTAAGTTGGGATCGTTCCAAAAAATAGAAGAAGGGTAAGTAAACGAGAATCACAAACTATAGGAAATGTAATTAAAACATGAATTTTTTTTTATGAATAGAAAAGAAGACACGATAATAATTAACCTAAGTATAGGAGAATATATATGTAACTGGCTGATTAATAAGTAAGAATAAAATAAAAATAACTTCATATAGATAGCTAATGAAAGAAACGTATATATATAGAGCCTACTTAATTATTTATCACAAAAAAAAAAAACAGAAAATTAAGTAGAAAGAAACTTACTTGGTTTAAGGTAAGGAGTTTGGAAGGAGGAAGAGCAGCCGCTATCCTTTTGGAGAAGTGTTTAGGATGCCAATCTTATGTCTTTTCTGGAAAGTTTAGAGTGGTTGATTTGTTTTGCCCAATCACATGTTAAAAATATATTTTTTTTAAGAGAATATCTAAGAAAATAATATCTAGGAGTGTAGTAGTTATTTATTTTTAATATATTAAAATAATACTTTTTATTTTTTTAAAATTATTTTTAAGATCAATTTATCAAAATCATTCAAAACAATATTAAAAAAACACCTTTACTTTCCAAACGGCCTTTAAACTGAGGTGTCCTAAAAGACCATTGTTTAGGGTCAAGAGAATCAAATATAGGGTTGAGAAGGAGAGAAGAGACTGTTAAAGACAAATGTCAATAGCTGAAAGCGAGTATTCCAATAGAGCTACACTAGCAAGTGGAGAAGAAAAAAATCATCGTCCCTGGTTCCAAACTGCCTTCAAACTGAGGTGTCCTAAAAGACCATTTTTTAGGGTCAAGAGAATCAAATAAAGGGTTGAGAAGGAGAGAAGAGATAGTTAAAGACAAATGTCAACAGCTGAAAGCGAGTATTCCAATAGAGCTACACTAGCAAGTGGAGGAAAAACAATTTATCGTACCTTGTTCCTGGATTCAATGCTTGGTGTGATTATGGTAGCAGAGATATTAGCTATCTATCGTACCTTGTTCCTCGACACGTGCTGTTACAAAAACAAGGCGACTTACTTCCTTACTCTCTCTTTTTTTTATTTGTTTTTTTTTTTAATTTTATTTTAGGATGACAAGTTGACAACTGGACATGCCCATTTTTAGACCCTGTGTTTGTTCCCAATCGGTAAACTAGTCCTTGCAAAAAACAATTTCGTTGATTTGACTCTGTTATTATTATATCCAGGCAGATGGACCCAACTCAAAAAATTCATAACATATGCTCTGTTAAAATAATAATAATATCTTTATCTAGAATATTACTGGTTATTCACTAAATTTTATAATATTTCTCGCTAAAAATACTATAACGTGATATAATAAGTGAAATACATATTTAACTTTCGATAATATTAGTGATAATTGGAAAGTTTAATTAAAGTAAAATAACAAACATAATAATGATAAGCACATATCATATTCTTTTGAGTAAACTAATTAAATATTCTTTTTGGAAAACATAGGAGATCAACTTCAAATAATTTTTATTTCTGAATTTTTTTTAGATTAATATAGGTGTTCGGGCCAGCTTGTACGCACCTCAACTTATCCCACGGGCCCTGAAGTTAACGACCATGTAAGCTTTCAGTGACCATCATATTAACAATTATAGAGCTCGAATCTGAGATCACAGGAGAAGCAAACCCTTTAGTTCTAAATTTTTATTATTAAACCACCTACCGAATAATTTATTTCTAGATCTTATTAATTAGGGTTTAAGCAGTCTCTTGTATATATTAATGTGACTTTTTCCAGATATTTTATAATGGTTTATCCTTCAATACCGTAAATTGCTTGCACATGAGTAAAGCTTCTCTCCCCCTCTTGTTTAAGAGTCTTTTGAGTGTAGTTTTAGTTGTTTTTTTAAGTATTTTTTATTTAAAAATATATTAAAATAATATTTTTTATTTTTTAAAAATTATTTTTGATATAACATGTTAAAATAATAAAAAATACTAATTTAAAATAAAGAAAAAAAATTTAAAATTTTAAAATTTTTAAAAATAATTTTAAAATATAAAAATAAACTGGCGTATCAGCATATCAGAATATTATCTATCATTTTTGCATACATTTTTTTTTAAAAAGAGGGCCCTCTCTCGACATGTTGGCCATGGGGAGGTTAGGTACACGTTTTTCATAACCCCTCTTGTTAATTTATAATACCTTTATGTCAAAGGGGATATTGGTAGTGTTTAGTTTAATATATAAATTTCTCTTGTTTTTATTAAATAAGCTCGGCGGTAATTAACAGTGTAACAGAAGTTATTTTTTAAAATAATATTTTTTTATTTTTAAAAATTATTTTTGATAACATCACATCAAAATAATCTGAAAATATTAAAAATATTAATTTTAAAAAATCAATTTAAAAAAAAAACATTCATAAAACATAAAATCAAACAAAAATTTAATGGGTATTAATATTCGAGTATTGAGTTATAATCAATGCATTTGTTATTCACATCATCATCTTTTATTGGAACCCAAAAGGATGATTGCAAAAAACAAAAAAAAAAAAAACCATGAAAGCATCACCTATTCAAATATGGATAATTTACCTAAGTTTTAGCTAGAGATAGATATAGTTTTGATATGAGATAATGAATTCAAAGATTACAAATACATAATTCTGATGTGCCTGATCCAACAATACAAATATAATTTAATTTATCTTAAAAATTAAAAATGAAATAGAAGCTTTGTTTAAATAGTAATTTTTGTTTTTAGGTTAATATGGGTGTATGGGTCAGCTTATGTGTACCTCGACTAATCTCACGAGCCCTGAAGTTAATGATCATATAAGCCTCAAATGATTCAAATTCATGATTATTGAATAACAAATTTAATACCTGATCAATTAAGTTATTCTCTATGATTTTAAATAGTAGATTTTTAATCTTATATGACTTGAGATCTGACCAAATTATATTTTGCTTTTGAAATAGAAAACACAAAAGGGTAGATAAGCTTGAACTGCTAAGCCGGTTCAAATCTTGATTCCTAAAAAATAAAAAAAGATCGCACTATCAGGTAATTGTTTACGCAAACCAATACGCTAAAATTAAAATTAAAATTATTAAATATGGGACTTTGTGCCTAAACCTGTGATCGGGAGAGACCACGTGAAGGAGATTCTGCTGTCCAGTGGAGATAAAAGATCTTTCCTTAATCGCCACTTAGGTCCTTGGATTGACCAACCATTTAGCATTAAAGTAATATTTAAAGCTCCATGCTTACTTGTGGGCAAGAGCTTGGCCATGTGTCAATCATCAACACAATCATTGATCTGTGCATTCATCAACCTGCAGAGACCTCAAACATGTCCTGGGATTTCTAAAACAAGTTTATTTCTTGCAAATTCTGGTTTCCATTTGGCTGATTTCTCAAATTGTTCATCGAAATAGAATATTCTCTTTTCTTTATATATATATATATATATATATATATATATATATCATTCAGATGTTTATGTTTGAATAAAAAAGCAGATGTTTATGTTTACTACATGTATATATCATTCAATGATGAATGAATTTTATATGCGACTTTTTTTAATAGAATTTTATAAAAAAAGTATTAGTAAGTTCGTTCTTGGGAAATAAATTATCTTCAAGTCTTATGATTTTCTTAAAGATTAACAGGTTCAATATTATAATTTATCTTACAAGAAAGTTTGTATTTAATTATAATACCTTTATTAGTCTCCATGTTTATCCGAAGCAAGCAAATGCTATTCGGATGGATTTTAACTTTTTCTTGTTTATTTTTTCTCATGTTTATCACCGTTCTTTAAATATTTTTTCTAGTTTATTATTATAATCAATTGTTGTTATTTTCCCATTATGGCAAACTTTAGAAAAATCCAAATGTAATTATGATTATATAAGTGTAATAATAAAATTTCCATCGGTATTTTACTGTGATTTTTACCGACCAGATTTGTCCATCACTAACTCCATCGCTAAATACTGATGAAAATATATCGTCGGTATACATCGAGATAATCCCAGTCGAAATAGAAAGAATAAAAAAACCAAAGAGTACGATGACGTGTAAGTTTTTACAGACGCCGTTATCGATGGAATTACAGCGAGATTCAAACAGGCAAACCATATAGTGACGCGGCATTGATACTGACAGAATTGTCGATGAAATTATCATCAGAATAATTTCATCAAAAAATCCATCCATAATACTAAATATATGACCTGATGTTCGACCCTCCTCTCCCCTATTTCTACTTGTTTCTTAAAAATTCTCTACAACAAAACAGCCCCCTCCCCCCACATTCCCCCTCTCATCTCAACACAATCCATCCTCCCACAACTTTTTCAATCATAACAATACTCTGTTTGACAACATCCGTTTCTTGATTGAAATTTTATTGAGGATTTCCCATCTTAAGTAAATCTACCATTTTTCAATATGAACACAATTTTAAAATGTTAGTTTTTTTTTATTGCATTTTTTTTAGTATATGTATTTTATTTGGGTGTTTATTTGTTTTATTATTTTTTCTCAAACAAACTTGTTATAATGATTTATGATTTTGTACATGTTATGGTTTGTTTTAGATTTTTTTTTGTAAATTGTTCAAACTTATGTCGAATTATCAACTTAGGCGTGTTATGATGAAATAAATAATGACTTGTTTAATGAGTCTATTTTATACTTTGTCAATTTTGTTGTCGAGTTGTAATTTTCATAAATATGTATAAATTTGTATCTACGTAGATAATTGATAATGAATTAAGAGAAGTATTAAAGTAGGTTGAATAATCTTAAACTAAACCAATATTTTTTAAAATGTATTTAGTTAATGTAATTAATTAATACATGTTGTTATCATTATTTGATATAGGTTCGATAAAAGTGATAGATGATCATTTATGGATGTATCGAGATTCATTTCAAGGATTACGGATGATGAATTATTGTAATGGGGTTCAGAGTTTTATTAATTATGCAATATCTAATCCCAGAAATTTTAATGGAGGCGATATTAGGTGTCCATGCAAGAGGTGTAAAAATAAAAGGTTTCTTGATCCAGATGTTGTAATGAGGCATTTTCTACAAAAAAGATTCATGGAGTAATATATGTGTTGGTATGCACACGGAGAACTATTTATTTCTCACGAGACCATGCTAGAAAGGATTTTTAAAAATATCAATTCAAAAAATAAAGATTAAAATCACTATCACTATCACTAATATTATTAATAAGTAATATCATCATTATTATTGTTGTTGTTCTTACCACCACGACAACTATTGCTAATATTATCATTATTAGTAATAATAGAAACATTCCTATTAATATTATCATTATTTTAACAATCATTATCACAATCATCATCGCTATTATTATTATTGTTGTTATTACCATTGTCATTATCACTATCATCCCAACAACTATTATTAGTATTTTTATTATCATCACTAATTTTTCTTCTTCTTCTCACTCATGTTGTTATTATTATTATTATTATTATTATTATTATTATTATTATTATATCACTACTATCATTAATAATATTATTACCATTATCATTATTATAATTATCAATACTATTTTAATTGTTGTTGTTGTTATCATCATCAATAATATTATTATTTTCATTACTCTTTTTATAATTATTGTCGCACGTCAAAAATCCGCGCGGCGTCGGCTGGCGACTTTTTCGTTTGTTATTTGATTTGATTTGATTGGTTCGTTGGAGTCGCCACCTAGTAATTTATTGAAGGCTACTAGGAAACCTAGATATACTAGCCTTGTCAGAGATTCACGGGTAAGGGACTGGTTGTGGTTAGGGAAGGTATTAGCACCCTAACGTACCCTACCTGAGGTAAGCTGCTTCGTGACTTCGATGTGTTAAAGAAGTTTTAAAAATTTTATCTTTTCATCGGATATTAGAAATACAACTTACGTATAAGTCAATAATTCTGGACCGTGAGCAAATCAAAATATTAAATTCTTCTTTATTCCTTGCAATTTTATCATAAATAAAAACATCCATAAAATAAAACATACAAACACACACATACATTTTCACTATATTTTCTTTTCTTTTCTTTTCTTTTCTTTTCCTTTCCTTTTCTTTTACATCCACGTTTACAAAGCACAAATGATTCAAAACTCAACAAAAAATTACATCAAACAATTCAAAATTTACAATACAGACCCCCAAAAATCCTTAACAGTGTTGGGAAACATTCTGGAACAGCATGAACAGTGGCGGCGCGTGAAAAAAAAGAAACAGGGGGGCCTGGACTGACTTCTTCTTCTGTGTCTTCCTAAACCGCCGGTGACATGCAGAACAAGAAAAGAAATGCACGCAACAGTTGATTTTAGTTTTTATTTCATTTGTTTTTTTGAAATCTGCTTCGGCTTCTTTTCTTCCTCTTTCAGATCTGCTCCGTTCCTCTGCCTCCTCCCTTCTTTGTTTCAGGCGGGTCGGTTTGTTATGGGTTTGTCTTCGACGGCTGTGCAGCTGCTGATAGCCGGTCTGTGCAGAGGAGAGCTGGTCGGTGGTGGTCGCTGCGCTGCTGTCGTCCGTTCGGCTGGCTTCGTTGTCGATGGAGATGGAGAGATCGGGGGAAGAGAAGCAGGCAGCCGGCGAGAGGGGAGAGCGAAGGGGGACGGTTCTGGTCTCTGTCCGACGTGTTGAAGCTACGGTGGAGCTGGCGGCTGGTTTGGCGGTGTCTTTGTTTCCAAAACAGGAAAACAAATCAGACCACTGGGGGCAGCGGCTCCTTTGGTTTCAAGAGAGAGAACCGCCGCTCTCTCTGGTTCTTTTGTTTTGGCCGGGGGAATAAAAAGGGGACAGAGGTTGGAGAGAGCGGCGCCTCTGTCTTGGCTGCGGGCTGGAAGAAAAAAAACAAAAAAAAATAGTGGGGGGGCGGCGGTTCTAGGAGGATGAGGGTTCAGCTGATCTTGGTGTTGATGAGAGGGAGAGGGGACAGTGATGGCTAGCTTTGGCCGTGTGTGGGAATGGGCGGCTGTTGGCTCTGTGAGAAGAAGACTGGAGGCGAAGAAAAATTCAAACCAGCCGGGGGGGCAGCTGTTTGCAAAGAGATAGGGTTAGGTTTAGGGTTTGGTTTTTTTTGTATTTTTTTTTATGTTTCAAAATTGCCCCCCCTTTTGTTTAAGTTGTGGACCAGTATTTATAGGTAAAATGTTGCATGGATCTCAAAATTGGTCCCTCAACTTTCTTTTTTTTTGTAAACTTGATTTTTCTTAATTTTTTTGTATTTTTTAAAACGAGCAATATCAACGTCGACTCAATGAAGAAAATCAATGATTTTACAAATAACGCGTTAAAAGTTGAATGCGTTCCAAATGTCTTTGAAAATTTAAATTCTTTTGAGACGATGCTAAAAAATGCTAAAAACGATGCAAATGTATTAAAAATGTATTTTTTTGGATTTTCAATGTTTTTCGCTATTTTTGGATTTTTTTGAAAATTTATCAAAACATGGATAAAAAATTGGGTAGCAACAGATGCCCCCTCTTTACAATGCTTACGAAGCAAAACTCCTCAATGTTTTGCATAGTAAGCTTTGTAAAAAACTTGTCTTTTTGTCTTCCTAACTTCTTGAATATTCACTCATCTAATGACCTTACTTCTTTTTTCTTTTTCTATTTCTTTCTCTTTTCCTTCTCCTTTCCCTTTCTTCTTTCTTTCTTTCTTTTTCTTTTTCTTTTTGCTTTCTTTTTTTTTTTTTACCCGAGATCCCATCAGCGATCTCCTTGAACCAAAACCAAAATCTGCGTGGTTGGGCTAACCCGAGATCGCGTCCGTGATCCCCTTTATCCAGAACCAATATCCTGTGTGTGGTTGGGCTAACCCGAGATCGCGTCCGCGATCCCCTTTATCCAGAACCAATATCCTGTATGTGGTTGGGCTAACTTGAGATCCCATCCGGTGATCCCCTTTAACGAGAACCAACATCTCGTGTGGTTGGGCTAACCGAGATCCCATTCGGCGATCCCCTTTAACCGGAACCAATATCTTGTGTGTGGTTGGGCTAACTGAGATCCCGTCCGTGCGATCCCCTTTAACGAGAACCAATATCCTGTGTGGTTGGGCTAACTCGAGATCCCGTCCGGCGATCCCCTTTAACCGAGAACCAAAATCTGCGTGGTTGAGCTAACCGAGATCCCATCCGCGATCCCCTTTAACCGGAACCAACATCTGTGTGGTTGGGCTAACCTGAGATCCCATCCGGCGATCCCCTTTAACCAGAACCAACATGAGATCCCATCTGGCGACCTCATTAAACCAAAACTAAAAAAATGTGTGTAGCTCGATCAACACGAAATCCCATCGGCGATTCCCTTTAACCAAAGCTACATGAGATCCCATCTAGCGACCTCATTCAACTGGAACTTAAAAAAATGTGTGTAGCTTGGTCAACCTAAAATCCCATCTGGCGATTCCTTTTAACCAAAGCTACATGAGATCCCATTTGACGACCTCATTAAATCAAAACTAAAAAATGTTACGTAACTCGGTCAACCTGAAATCCCATCTGGCGATTTCCTTTAACCAAAGCTACATGAGATCCCATCTGGCGACCTCATTAAACCAAAACAAAGAATATGTGGAACAAATGGTCTCATTGTAATGGGTGACCTACCCAGGTGGAAAATAGAAAAAAATGTGAAGTGGTCTCATTGTTATGGGTGACCTACCCAGGTGGAGGATAGAAAAAAAATATGAAGTGGTCTCATTGTTATGGGTGACCTACCCAGGTGAAAGATGTGATGTGACAAGTGTGAAAAATGGGACTTACCTGGCGAAGTCTGAAGGGATGATAGAAGAAGGGAGGGAAAACTTGGTGCTTCTTGATAATTCCCGATCGCAGGACTTCAAAAACTCAATGCTTCCTAATTGCATAGTTGATCTTTTCATTTCTTTGAGATTTTCCTAACAGTAAGGTTTATCTCCTCTTCTTCCCGTTCCAAGGTCACAACCATGATTCTCTATTATTATCAGCTCAATGATTCTCCCCCTTTTTTTTTTTTTTTTTTTTTTTTTTTGTTCCCCAATCTTGCTAAACTACATTGAGGATTTTTCCTGATGTGAAATATAGGTCCCCCCCTTTGATGATCCATCATCATAGGGTGCCTTTGTTTGCATTCCAAAGCTTTATTGGTTCTTTCGATGCATTGGCTCATTCATGTACTAGCCATCCACTCAGTTGTAAGTGCAGTGCCCATCCTGGGCTGTCTTCGACGGTTACTGCTCTTATTGTTTATCAAGCTTGACTCTGCCCCCAAGTGCGGTGTTGCTTGATTCATCATGAAGGATTTTCTCTCCTGGATTCTTCTGAAAATTATCTTTCGATTGGTTGTGTGCATCATGCCAACACCCATCAAGATTGTTAATTAGTCATGAACTTGCCTCAAGTTGAAACAATACTCTTCAAGTATATGTTATCATCAGTCTTCATGGAAATCATCTAGTCGTCCAGACATACATCTCATACCTTGCAGTAAAAGGCTCATCGTTGTATGCTCAATGTTCTTTCTCATGGATTCCTCTCAGCTTGTCAAATCAGATAGTGGAAAGAAATGTCTCGACATCATCAATGATGTTCATGTTATCACCCATATTCATACGGTGAAGTGCGCATTTGAGCTTCAGAATAGATGGTCCCACAGTCAATCTTGGTGGTGTGCATCTTTCTGACATTCTTTCCAATGCAACGATGCGATAACATTTGTCATATGAAGATACGAGGTTGTCCCTCAATTGCAGCGTTGTTTTCAATTGCTGCTAGAGTTCACTAGATCATGGAATGTTTTTGAACAACATTGCCCCCAATAATGATCTCGAATGCTTGTTCTCACGATTAGCTTTCTTTAAACACCATTGTCCTTAGTGCATTGATTCATCATTTGATCATCTTTCTTTGCCCCCAGCTGATCTGAATGCCTTTTGTTTTCCTTCTCAAGGTCCACTGTATTGCCCCCACGTGGTCAACTTTTCAAGGAGTGTCAAGAAGTGTTGATGTCATTCTTGTCAAGGATTTTGCAAACTCGGTCGATATTCTTCTGTTTAACAATCTTTCTTGTTCTGGAATCAACTCTCATATTTCAAAGATCATGTCTATTCAAAGTCTAGTTTGTTGAAATGAAATCAGGGATGTCCTTTTTTGAAAAGTCCTTTTAAAAATCAAGCTTTTTTTCAAAGATCCAACACACGTTATTCGAAATATACAGTCCTTTGATTGTCATGTATTTTGAAAACAGAAATTGACCCGTTGTAAGACAAATGGTTTTTTTTTCATGGTTCTTTGTATCCATTTTAGACTCTGATTTCGGGTATATCTTTTGATGATCTATGATGAGGTGACCTTCTGTGAATTTCAGAAAACAAAAGGCCCTAGTCAAAACTTGAGGATTCATCAAGAAAGATTGTTTTCTTTTTTTAGCATCATTTCTATCAGCATGCATAATAACTCGTAGCTTGATTCATGAAGTCACAACCCTTATGGAAAAGCTCTTCAAGTTTTGAGAGCGCCATTTATCGGTTCAAATTGCTTACTTGATCAAAAAGGGCTTTTAAAAGCACGTAATGCAGGCTATGGTTCATGGCTATGAAAGAAAGGATTTCACAAGTTCAAAAGGTGTTTGAGGGTTTCAAAGACCTAGGATCAACATTAACTATTCATCAACTCTCTTTCTTGTTGTCATTGTGGAGAAAGTGACATATAACCTTGTTAATCTCAAAGATCAGAATTCTCTTAACATAGGTCATAATGTAAATCCAACTTTTTCTTTGATGAATAACCAATCTATATTTTTTAAGACACTAAAGGCTTTATCCTAGACACACCAAAAGATATGAAGCTTGATTTTTTTTTACTTTTGGCATTTGCTGTGTCTTTCTTCAATTGAAACCTCTTTTGCCCCTCTTAGAATTGATAGGCATTCTCTTTTCATTCCATTTTTTCTTTTACATATCCTTTCTCAAAGTTTTCTTGGATGCCCTTCAATCTATGGCTTTTCTTCTTCTAGCCCTATCTCAATCATTGGACTTTTGTTCTAAGCCTTTCTTTTATCATTGATTCTATCAGTGTCTTCATCCTTCCTAATAACATATCTCTCATTGCCCCCAGTGTAGGGTGTGATCCTAGTCAGGGTTTCTTTTTGAAAGAAAATACTTTACCAGGCTCAAAATGGGACTGCAAGGGATAATATTTCAAGAAATGTCAAAGGATAACAAAGATGGCCTTTTCTCATTTCAAGCAAGGTCGGTTAGAACCGATAAATTTTGACCTCATCCAGTGTAATGATTGGGACTTATAAGAGTCAATGATTCACGAGTCCATAACTACTGAATCCACTACATGCCATTATGCATACTATTAAAATTTAGCTACATGATGTGTGGTTCAGTTTCAGGAGGTATGAGTTCAAAAGTGTTTGGTCACCTCATGTCATTTTCAAGCATCGAGTCATTTCTGCAATCAAAATACTTTTAATCTTCAGGATTAATTAGCTTTAGCTTTGTATGTTGGAGTTTGATCAAAATATTTTGTAAAAATACCCTTTGAAAGAAGCATCTCTTGATTTCAAAATAACAGGAAGACAAAGGAAAGACATGTTTCGTTCAAGGATGAGATGTGACCCCAAAACAAAATGCAAGATGGCAAAATCCATAAAAAAAATGATTGACAGTTTAACCCCTTCTTAGATCAGCCTCTTTGGCAATATCTCTGTTTTGCCAAGAAATTCCGATCACTCGTCATTCTGAGGATGTTCTGGCGATAAAATGATCGATGACAAGCTCCTTCACAGATTCCTCTCATCTTTTGCTTACCAACTTTCGGACTCGATTCTTGCAATTGTTCAATTGAAATAGCTAAGGACCCCACCATGACATCCCATCTCTTGTCTGGATTATACCACCTAGAAAATGGTGGTTGCATGGGATTTATCGGAGTCAGGCAAAAAGTCTGGAACCTGACAGGTTGGTAGGCCAACTTGAGCGCGAAGGATGTCAATCTTGGTAAAGACACTTGAGCGGTTGATGTTACAAAGCGAGACCTGGCTAAACCACATGAATAAGGTTTTCCACCTTCAGAGTTATCTTCTTATTCATCTCTCTTCATTGTTCTGGAATTCATGGCAAAACCTTCAATCCTTCCCTTCTTCATAGCTCGCTCAATTCTTTCGATGATCTTCACAACATCATGTCATTCTTCCAATGTTGTTGTGGTCGTTTGTGGATTGTTGGAAACCTTCCAACAGCTAGGTAATCTTGGCAGCACCCGGAGACTTGCAGCATTGTCACTGCCGACGTGTGGGATCACGCGTTGTCTCAATTGGAAGAGAAACCGATGAATCTGAAACCCTTTTATCTCCTCTTTGATTCCTCACCGACGGTGCAAAGCAAACGAGACACCGTAGAGGGAGTTACGCTCCGTGAAAGTTTCGAGTCTTCTTCATGTTTTTCGGTCTAGGCATGTCTCTTCTCTCGCTTTTGCGTTTTAATGCGACACTGTTAGGAGGAAAATCATAGATGATCTGAAAATAATGTATTCCTTCTTGGATTTCCCACTTGCGGATCCATAAACAGATTCCCTGTCGAGAGAGCTCGCTATGTTGAAGTTTGATGTTTGCCCCTATTTTCTAGCTCAGGTCTGGCCTTTTCTGCCCACTACAGTGCTTCGGTATTGAAACTGGTGGCGTAAATTTTCACATTGTCTGAAGCTACTACATCCCCTCTTGCATTCCCCACTTGCAGAGCCACAAACGGGTTTTTATAGAGAGAGCTCGCAACGTAGAAGTTCGGTGTCTAATCATGGTTTTTTTTTTCGGGGTTTTTTTTTTGTTTTTTTTGTCTTGTTTTTTTTTTTACATCTTGTGCCGCTGAACTGGAATTGAGCTAACGGTTGGGGTAACGTCAAAGAAGGCTAACGCACCATGCACATGCACGAGAAGGCTATGAGTTATTTGGTGCCATTGAAAGATGTGGAGGCGATGAACAATTAACAAGGCGGTGACCAAGAACAAAAGTTGTCATTAGTTGATGACTGAAGGCATTGTTGTTGTTTTTCATGATTGAAAAGGAGAGGTGCAGCTTCAATGGGACGTGGACGAGCGGTGTTCTCACAGAAAATTGTGCAGACATTCCCTTCCCATTTGATGCTCTACCCTTGTTCAGGCAGATCTGATTCCAGCTACTTCACCTCTGATGCTCTCAACTTCCTTTTGACAATGAGCTTCTCTCCGACAACTTTCTTCGCTTCTATCATCTTTCTTCATTCACGTGTAGCACATCTTGTGTGGGGGAACCTATCTTTTAACCCGGTACATGCATGATAAATGTATGAACATGTAAACAATATGATGAACTCGCCCTTCGAGGGGTGACATATGGTCGTAACTCTCGTATGATGAAACAAGAATCTTGATTCTTGCCCAAACTCTACAATGAAAATTTTCTGAGTGACGGTCATTGTGTCACCCACAAGTCTTGAGTTCAAGATGCTTCAAGAAGGGTTTGCCCTGATGCAAATAAAAATAGCACATACAACCTAAGGACAGGTTCTATTCATTATATGATCATGGGTAGGTTTTCTACCTGGTCTCAAAAGGGTCTCATATCGACCCGGTGACGATCTTCGTAAAGACGGTATAGGGCGTTGCAAGAAATGGTTAAGGTACATATACCCACCATTACCAACTAGGCACTCAGATATGAGTTGGGTGTTTCACGCATCTGAACCCTGACCAATAGTCTTAGGGCAGATCGCTAGTTCCCCACCTAACCTAAAAGCTTGTGTGTGCTTTCAAAAATAAATACAAGTGATGCATGAAACAATTCTAAAAATGCATGGATAAGACAAAAATAAAACAAGACAAAAATACAAAAACTTAAACACATCAAATACACAAAGCTTAGTCCAATATTGTCAGAAACAGTACCTTCCCCAGTGGAGTCGCCATTCTGTTGCACGTCAAAAATCCGCGCGGCGTCGGCTGGCGACTTTTTCGTTTGTTGTTTGATTTGATTTGATTGGTTCGTTGGAGTCGCCACCTAGTAATTTATTGAAGGCTACTAGGAAACCCGGATATACTAGTCTTGTCAGAGATTCACGGGTAAGGGACTGGTTGTGGTTAGGGAAGGTATTAGCACCCCTAACGCACCCTACCTGAGGTAAGCTGCTTCGTGACTTCGATGTGTTAAAGAAGTTTTAAAAATTTTGTCTTTTCATCGGATATTAGAAATACAACTTACGTATAAGTCAATAATTACGGGACCGTGAGCAAATCAAAATATTAAATTCTTCTTTATTCCTTGCAATTTTATCATAAATAAAAACATCCATAAAATAAAACATACAAACACACACATACATTTTCACTATATTTCCTTTTCTTTTCTTTTCTTTTCTTTTCCTTTCCTTTTCTTTTACATCCACGTTTACAAAGCACAAATGATTCAAAACTCAACAAACAATTACATCAAACAATTCAAAATTTACAATACAGACCCCCAAAAATCCTTAACAGGTGTTGGGAAACATTCTGGAACAAAGCATGAACAGTGGCGGCGCGTGAAAAAAAAAAAAACGGGGGCTGGATCGACTTCTTCTTCTCGTGTCTTCCTAAACCGCCGGTGACACGCGGAACAAGAAAAGAAATGCACGCAACTGATTGATTTTAGTTTTTATTTCATTTGTTTTTTTGAAATCTGCTCGGCTTCTTTTCTTCCTCTTTCGGATCTGCTCCGTTCCTCCGCCTCCTCCCTTCTCTGTTTCAGGCGGGTCGGTTTGTTATGGGTTTGTCTTCGACGGCCGTGCAGCTACCGATGGCCGGTCTGTGCGAGAGGAGAGCGGTCGGTGGTGGTCGCTGCTGCTCGTCGTCCGTTCGGGCGGCTTCGTTGTCGATGGAGATGGAGAGATCGGGGGAAGAGAAGCGGCGGCCGGCGAGAGGGAGAGCGAAGGGGGACGGTTCGGTCTCGTCCGGCGTGTTGAAGCTACGGTGGAGCCGGGCGGCTGGTTTGGCGGTGTCTTTGTTTCCAAAAAGGAAAACAAATCGACCACCAGGGCAGCGGCTCCTTTGGTTTCAAGAGAGAGAACCGCCGCTCTCTCGGTTCTTTTGTTTTGGCCGGGAGAATAAAAAGGGGACAGAGGTTGGAGAGAGCGGCGCCTCTGTCTTGGCTGGGGCCGGAAGAAAAAAACAAAAAAAAAAAAACGGTGGGGGCGGCGGTTCTAGGAGGATGAGGGTTCGGTGATCTTGGTGTTGATGAGAGGGAGAGGGGACAATGATGGCTAGCTTTGGCCGTGTGTGGGAATGGGCGTACTGTTGGCTCGTGAGAAGAAGACCGGAGGCGAAGAAAAATTCAAACACCGGGGGGCGGCTGTTTGCAAAGAGATAGGGTTAGGTTTAGGGTTTGGTTTTTTTTGTATTTTTTTTTATGTTTCAAAATTGCCCCCCCCTTTTGTTTGAGTTGTGGACCAGTATTTATAGGTAAAATGTTGCATGGATCTCAAAATTGGTCCCTCAACTTTCTTTCTTTTTTTGTAAACTTGATTTTTCTTAATTTTTTGTATTTTTTAAAACGAGCAATATCAACGTCGACTCAATGAAGAAAATCAATGATTTTAAAAATAACGCGTTAAAAGTTGAACGCGTTCCAAATGTCTTTGAAAATTTAAATTCTTTTGAGACGATGCTAAAAAATGCTAAAAACGATGCAAATGTATTAAAAATGTATTTTTTTGGATTTTCAATGTTTTTCGCTATTTTTGGATTTTTTTGAAAATTTATTAAAACATGGGTAAAAAATTGGGTAGCAACAATTATTATCACAATTATTATTATCATCATTGTTATTACTATTATTATCTTCATTATTATTATTATTATTATTATTATTATTATTAAAAACCTAAAAACTATAAACTTGATTTGAATGATAAAATTGAAAGCCATAATAACTTTGCAAAAAAACAAAGGAAAAAAATTAAAAATTAAAAGTAGAAGAACCAAATTGAAATACCTTATATATACAAATTCAACACCAAGGGTTAAATTGAAAACAAACAAAACTCCAACAAAATAAAAAATGACTAAAAATAGTAATCAAAGCTAAAAGGTCTGAATCTGAAATAACAATAACAATGAGGACCATAATATATTTACCGTGGCAGGAGAGAGAAATAAAAAAAGAAAAAAAAGGATCATCGGTGATACACTGACCACATTTGAAGAACACACTCAGCCTATAATGAAAGAGAAGACGAGGAGGAATAAATTGAGGCGATGGAAGCCTATTTTTGACCGCCAAAAACCACTGCATGCGCTGTCCAAAATGTGCGGTGACTCCAACGGCTGGGCACGTGTTCTGCAAGCGCCAACAAATTTTTAAATATAAAATTATTATTTTGGTTATTTTATAGTTCATTAAAACATTGAATAGATGAAAATACCCCAAAATAAATCAGTAATGACTAAACTAATGCACCATGTAAAAAGATCCAAATACCCCTTACTACAATGAATTCAATGTCTTGCATCCAAAAGTACATGTGTAATTCTATTGTGTATGAAAAAACAAAAATACCTAAATACCCCTACCTGAGGCCACTTATTTTTTATAACTCCTGGGGATATTTTGGTTATTTTACTATTCATTAAAACATTGAATAAATGAAAATACTCCTGAACAAATCAATAGTGATTAATGTACCTTTTGAAAATACCAAAATAACCCTGATTTAAAAGCATGCTTTTTTCAATAGGAAAGACAAAATAATTGAAAAATATGAATGGAGCTACATTCATTCCACGTTTTGTTTTAGTTGTTTTTCAACAAGGATGAATCATAGAAAAACTGAAAATAATAGGTAAGCAAAAGGGAGAAATAGAGGGGAGATTGAAAGGTTATCTCGGTGAGAATGTTGTGGATTATGAACTTTAGATACTGTTGAATTCTACCACCAGTTCGAAACAAAAATCTCAACATCCGTAATAGGCTGGTACATAATGAAATGCAGCCCATCATTGTTCTATAAAAACTTGGATGATGTTGAATAATCGAAAACAACCTTAAAAGAAGCAATAATATTGTTGGATAAAAATTGGGTTATGCTAATTGATAACAGTAATCGTGAAGAATGCCTAAAAATTACACAAATTGGTTTGACCAGTTGCATTGCATGTGCCCATATTATGACATTTCTTTCATTGGCTCAGAGTAGTTTTAGAGAGAACGGGCAACGTCCTCCTAACATAGATATTAACTATTATGTATTTATCATTTCTGATTTCCTGTTCATAGCGAGTAGGACAACACTTTACTAACTTTTTGCTACACTTATACTGTGTTATTTTGTGTCTTCAAGTGCTTTTCTGTTTTGTTGTTCTCTCTGAAAATGTCCGTTCCTAGCTTGCAGTTGCTATTACTTCTGCTGCAGGTCTCCTTTCTTTCTAGCAAGTGTATTTGTTTAGTTTTTTCCCCAGAACAATAACTTCACGTATTAATTTAGTGCATCACTAGATCATTTGACACGTACACTCTACTCTACGAGTCAAATATTTTTTTTAATGTAAATAAATTATTTAGATGTTGCTAATATTTTTTTATAGTAGAAAAAAAGTTTAAATTGTGTAGAAATTGATTTAATGTGACTTGATCACCTTAGCGGATCTAAAAAGGCAACCTAGATGATAAGTAAAAACACAATTTGATTCAAACTAAATATTTAAGATGTGATTTTTTTAATAAAAAATGAGAAAACCTGAGTTAATCTGCCAATCTGAATACCAAGATATGAGATCATGATAACTTTATAGAAAGTGAATCAAAATAAATTATGAAACTCAATTTTCAATAAACCGAATGTTAAATGATGAAATTAAAAAAAAATCAATAAAAAAGATCCCAAAAAAATAACTAGAGTCAACTCAAGTTAACATATTAAACTTGTGACTCGAATTATGAGACCAGGATAACACAATAAAAATAAAATTGAGACAAATTATGAAGCTCAATTCCCAATAAACCTAGTGATGAAAATGAAATTGAAAAAAAAAATTCAATTAAAAAAAGAACACAAAAAAAACAACTCAAGTAAACCTTGATTAACTCGACACCCTTTGACTCGAGTCATGAGAAGGAGATAACCTCATTGAAAGCAGACCGAAACAAATCATAAAATTTAATTCTCAATCAACCTAAAGTTAAATGATGAAATTGACAAAAAAAATGTCAAGTCAATAGAGTTAACCCGTCAAACCTGTGGTCCGGATTATGGATTTTGGATAACCTTATAAAAAGTGAATTAAAAAAATTTATGAAGCACAATCTCCAATAAATATAATGTTGAAGAATAGAATTGAAATTGAAAAAAAAACAAATTAGAGAGAGAAAAAAGAATGTGAAGAGAGGTAAATATAATATTGCAATGAATATAGTAATGTGAAGAGAGGTAAAGTAAAACCCCTTTCTTCTTTAGTTTTTTTATTTTTGTTAATAATGTTAATTTTGTTAATGTTAGTAAACTGTTAGGGTATGGAAACAAATATAGAGCTAGTTTTAAGGCGTGAAAAACATTATCTTTAAAGTGTTTATTTGTCTCACACAAATACAACTCATTTAGTATATATCTAAGCCTTCTAAACCTCTGAAAGAGTAAGAAAAAAAAATAAAAAAACAAAATATATTTGTTTTGTATATATTTTTCTCTGTATAGTAACGAGTTCATATAGATTTAAAACATTACAATAAAATATTATAACTGTTAATAAAATTATATGACTGTTAAAAAATAATTATATCTTGAATTAAAATGAATAGTTGTTTATTTAATTTTATCCCAACAATCACAAATGTTAAAATTAATTATGAAAATTAAAATAAATAAGTTTTTAAAAAATTAATTTAACAGATATAATTATAATATTAAAAGTGTCAAATATTTTATTTTGATATTATAAATATTCATAGTATTTGAAAGCTTGTTAGAAGAATTCTTCTATCATGATTTCTATTTAATTTTCTATACGGTAAAAACATATAATTATAAACAATTAAAAAATAATATTTCTTTTCAACGTTGAATAATTTTTTTTTATTGATTTACAAACTAAACAAAGAAATTATTAATTAGTGAGTTGGTTCACACTGCAGTGTGCAGAGGCGGCAGAGACAACAAGTCAATTGTCAAGAAGGTTTCCTTGATTTGTTCAGACGGCAGCCTATCTTGAAAGCCCTACAACTCTTAACTAATGCTAATGGACAAGGACTTCCACTCGTGGCCACAAAAAGAATAATTTTTTGCTCTATTTGTTTTCATATTTTTTAAATTTTTTTCTTTACTTCGTATTAATATAATTTTAATATTTTTAAATAATTTTAATACGTTAATATTAAAAATAATTTTTTAAAAATAAAAAATTATTTTGATACATTTCTGAATGAAAAACACTTTGAAAAACAACAGCCGAAAGAGATATTGACAGCCTTAGAATTCTTGTAATCCTATCACGATTAATTAGTCATGATACTCTCCTTATCATGCTACCTATAATCTCTCCATGATATCTGTAATATTTTATACTATCTTTAGAATGATTAGATTACTATGTATATATGCGACAATCACTTTTGTAACCTGCTATATATATATATGAATAACAACAAAAGCAACAGTAGGTTAGCTTTTCTACAACCGCAACCTATACCAAACAGATCAAAAAAGTCAACACTGTGGTTTGAAATAAATATTATTGTTTATTTTTTGTTTCAAAATTATTTTTTTAAAATTAAAATTATTTTAGTATTTTCAGATATTTTAATATATTAAAAATAATTTTTAAAAAATAAAAAATTATTATTTTAATATATTTTCATACAATTTTTTAAAAAAAAACAACGAAAATTCAAACACTTTCATGCAAATAAACGTCACAGACACGCTTATACCCTCCCTTATTAACGAAAGAAATTCTGCAATTTTCCGAACCCCCAAACATTGTCTGCAGCACTACAATTTCAACTTCCTTCATGGGAAAGCTTCCTGTTCCATTTCTTCCTTTTGTTTTCTCAACTTTCTTCACACTAATAATCCCTTCTGCGAGTGGATTATCTTTCAACTTCACCAGCTTCATTGGTGGCGATCAAAACATCTCATATGAGCAGGACGCATATCCTGCAGATAGAGCTATTCAGCTCACCAAAAATCTAAGAAATGCTAATATGCATTTCAGTTTCGGTCGAGCCACGTATTACAAACCGATGCAGCTTTGGGACGAGGCCTCGGGGAATCTTACAGACTTCACTACCCATTTATCTTTTTCCATCGATTCGCAAGGTCGAACTGAATACGGAGATGGATTGGCTTTCTTTCTTGCGCCAGAAGGATCAAAGCTTCCGCCTAATCTCTCTCAAGGTGGAAGTCTAGGTCTTACAAGGAATGATCAGCAACTAAACACAACGGATAATCATTTTGTTGCTGTGGAGTTCGATATCTTCGAAAATATTGGTCTTGATCCACCAGGCGAGCATGTAGGTATTGACATCAACTCTATGCAATCTGTAAATAATATTACTTGGCTGTGTGATATTAGTGGAGGGAGAAGAAATAACGCTTCGATTAGTTATAATTCAAGTACACATAATCTGAGTGTCGCCTTCACTGGATATAGAAATTGTTAACTTGTATTAGGATTCCTACAATTTGCGGGATTCCTACAATATTTGGTTTCCTAGTTTAGGAAGTAATTAGTCTTTCCTTATTCTGTTAGGAAAGTGTAGGGTTGTATATATATACCTGTTGTATGACGAAAACAGAAAATAAGAAAGCATTATTTCTTCTTCGTATCAGAGCTCAAATAGAAAAGAAAACACTGAACCCTAAATTATTTTTTTTTGCTTCCTGCCGTATCTCTAAGTAATTGCAGCGAGCAACTTAGAGTTGTTCTTTGCCGGTTTTCAGCGAGCAACTGTAAAGTTGTTCTTGCCCCTCCCCGCTTCGTAAGTCTGTCTGTATTGTTCCAAAATCTATCAAAACTGCAAGTTTTAGGCTATACCAACAGTAAAAGAGATGGCTGAAGAAAAGGGGGCCGGTTCTCGAGGATGCTCAGAATTGCTCCAATCATGGTGCGAGACAGAAAATTCAAGCTTTAATATTGGTATGGTTTTGGATGAAAAAAACTATGATTTATGGGCTCCTCTCATTCAAATCCATATTGCTGGAAGGAAGAAGATGGGATATCTCCGTGGGTCGATAAAGGCACCTCATGAAGACGATCCTAAATATGATGACTAGTTCTCTGAAGATAAAAAAAAAATCAAGAGTTGGCTTTTGTCTTCAATGAAGCCTGAGATTATGAAACGGTACATTCGGTTGTCTACATCAAAGAAGATTTGGGACTCCCTTAAAGCAGCTTACTTTGATGAGAATGACGAGGCTAGAATTTATTCGTTGAATCAGAAGGCATCACGTCTTCGTCAAAATAGCCGACCTTTGGCAACCTATTTTGGGGAGCTAACTGAGATTTTTCAAGAATTGGATCACTTTAATAAAGTATCCATGGAGTGTGAAAATGACATCAAGATGTTTCAGAAATCCACTGAGAGACAACGAGTCTATATATTTCTTGGTGGTCTTGATGACGGGTTTGATCAGTACGTGGAGAAGTGCCACGGAAGGATCCCCCGCCTGGCCTTCAGGCTTCTTATGCATATGTTCGTCGTGAAGCTGATAGGAAGGAAGTAATGAAGATGGAGGTTGACAAGAGTGAACCTGCTGCCATGGCAGCAGAAACCCGTGGATCATCCTCTGGGTTGAACCGGGGAGGGTCACAAAATCGGCCAGGACAAACTCGGCCTAGCCGGCCAAGCTGGGATCGTTCCCAAGGAAAATGCCCACACCGTGGCCTGCCCGAGACACTCTAAGAGTCGCTGTTTTGAGCGATTGGATATCCTGAGAATTGGGATAAAACCCGTGATCCTCGGTGCAACAAGTCACAAGCCTCTATTGTAGAAACTAGGACGAATTCGGACCAGATAGCAGACAAGGCATCTGTCATGGTTGCTGCAACAGGTAGAGATGGTAAGGCACTAAGTACTTCTACTTCTGTTATGAATAATACATGGATAATTGATTCCGGAGCTTCTGAACATATGACTTGTGATTCTAGACAGGCTCCATCACTAAAAACATCAGCCCAAACCGAGGTCAATGTTGCTAATAGTAATGTTGTCCCTGTTATTAGGGAAGGCACTGTTTCCCTTACTGATACCATGGAACTTGACACTGTTCTTGTGGTTCCCTCTTTAAACTATAATTTGTTGTCTGTTGCTCAAATAACCCTTACCTTACATTGTTTGGTTATTTTTTGGCCCTATTTTTATGTTTTTAAGGATATCCGGACGTGGAAAACGATTGGTTATGGTATTAGAAGAGGAAAACTTTATTACTTGGAACTAAACACCAGCAGTTCTAGCTTGTTGACTCAAGCTCTTTCCAGTTATGGGTCTCAAAGGAATACTAATAAAATGTCGGATATCTGGATGTGGCACAGACGTCTTGGGCATGCTTCCTTCAGCTATCTACACAAGTTATTTCCTATTTTGTTTGTCAGGAATGATGTTTCCCTATTTAAGCGTGATGTTTATGAAATGGCTAAGAGCCATCGAACTTCTTTTCCTCCAAGTTTCAATAAAAGTACCATTCCTTTTATGATTGTGCATTCTGATGTATGGGGACCGTCAAAAATAGCTACTCTTGGTGGTGCCCTTTGGTTTGTTACTTTTATTGATGATTGTACCAGAATGACTTGGGTCGCTTTGTTGAAATCAAAAAGCGAAGTCAGTTCAGCCTTTCAGAGGTTTCATAAAATGATTACGGTGCAATACAACAAAGACAAGATCCAAGTTCTTAGAAGTGACAATGGTGGTGAATATGTTAATTTAGAACTTCGTTCCTTCCGGAACTGTATGGTATTGTTCATCGGACCACGTGCTGTATACTCCTCAACGAGAATGGGGTTCTTTGAATGAAAAAATAGACACCTGTTAGAAATGATTCGTGCTTCGCTCATTGCAGTACATCTGTCTCTACAGTATTGGGGAGAGGCGCTTACATCCGCAGCTTATCTTATTAATCGTCTTCCTTCTCATGCTATTAACTTCCATACACCATTTCAGGCTCTCACATCTCAGATTAGCAGTCCACCGACTCCCAATCTTCCCCCACGGGTCGTGGGGTGTGTAGCTTTTGTTCACCTGCATCCTCCCCAATGGCATAATAAACTTGAGCCTCGCGCCATTCGTTGTGTTTTTTTGGGCTATGCTACTACCCAGAAAGGATATCGTTGTTATCATCCTTCGAGTAAAAGAATGTTTATTACACAAGATGTGAATTTTCATGAGAATGAAATGTTTTTTGGACCCTCCATGTCCTCACTTCAGGAGGAGTATCGAAGCAGTGAAGTTCTGACCCGAGATAATACTGAAGTTTTGACATTTGATTACTCTCCTGTGGCTAAAAACGAGCTACACGAAGAGCAACTAGTGCAATCATCACGCCCGGAGTACACAACACCTGGAGAAGAGCAGCCATCCACATGTTATGGTGACCAGGCTACTAAAAACAGCGACTCTGAGGAGCAACAAACATTGCAGGAGGAAGAACAGCCCACTGGTCCCACGAGGTTGGGGCTTGATAATGAGCTGCAACCTACTACTTACAATAGAACCAAGCAACAACTGCAACAATTGTCACCAGATTTTCCTTCTGATGGTATACATGATCCAAGTATGAACTCATCCTCTGTTAATTCTCATAACCAATCGTCTCCCACACCGGATGCAATTCCACCCCGTCACCTTCCAGAGCGATTGATCGAGGTATTCCCAAACCTATTTACGAGGCAGATCTTAAGTGTAAACACAAGTATTCCATGAGCGAGCCAAATTCTAATTTAAGAGTGAGATACCCATTAAACAATTATGTGTCTACCGGCCACCTATCAGAATCAAATAAGTCATTTGTATATCAATTATCTACGTATCTATTCCTAACGATTGTGCGGGATGCCTTAGCAGATTCCCATTTGGAAAGATGCAATGAATGAAGAATTGAGATCGTTGAAGAAGAATGCTACCGGGAAATAACCGACTTACCAGCTGGAAAGAAATCTGTGGAATGCAAATGGGTCTATACAGTGAAATACAAAGCAGATGGAACAATAGATCGCTTTAAGGCAAGATTGGTGGCAAAGGGATATACACAGAAATATGGCATCGACTACACTGATACATTTGCACCAGTGGCAAAAATCAACACAGTTCGTATTCTACTGTCCTTAGCAGCAAATCTAGATTGACCTTTGCAACAATTTGATGTAAAAAATGCATTCCTCTATGGAGATTTAACTGAGGAGATTTACATGGACCTTCCACCCGAATGGAGTGATCCGGACATACAGAAACCAAGGTATGTAGACTTAAGAAATCATTGTATGGGTTGAAGCAGTCTCCACGAGCCTGGTTTGGTAGGTTTACCAAATCAATGAGAGCATTCGGGTATAGACAAAGTAATTGGGATCACACGTTATTCCTGAAACACCGGGATGGAAAGGCTACAGCTCTCATTATATATGTGGATGATATGGTAGTTACGGTAACGATCTCTGAGCAAGCGACCTTGAAAAACTATTTGTCCACAGAATTTAAAATGAAAGATCTTGGTTCTTTAAAATATTTTCTTGGGATTGAAGTGTCGAGGTACAAGTCCGGGATATTTCTATCGCAAAGAAAGTATGTTCTTGACCTATTAAAAGAAACCGGTATGACAGCATGCAAGCCGGTATCCACTCTGTTGGCTGAAGGAATGAAGTTGGGTATTGATCGAACCCAAGGATCGATTGATAAAGGGAGGTATCAATGGTTAGTAGGAAGATTGATGTACTTGGGTCACACTAGACCGGATCTGGCTCATGCCTTGAGCGTAATTAGTCAATCTATGCACAATCCGGGAGAACAACACATGAGTGCAGTCATGAGAATATTGAGTTACTTGAAAGGAAGCCCTAGTAAAGGAGTTTTATTTCGAAAAAATGGGCATTTCAAAATTGAGTGTTATACGGATGCTAACTAGGCCGGATCTATGGATGATAGGCGTTCGACATCCGGGTATTTTACCTTTGTTGGAGGAAATCTAGTAACGTGGAGAAGTAAGAAGCAGAATGTTGTGTCAAGATCAAGCGCAAAAGCTGAATTTAAAGGCATGGCACTCGGTATCTGTAAACTCTTGTGGCTTAAGTTTCTATTACAAGATGTGGGGGTCAACCATAGCCAACCGATGAAGTTATTTTGTGACAATAAAGCTGCTCGTGATATTGCTCATAGTCCAGTGCAACATGATAGGACCAAACATGTAGAGGTTGATCGGTTCTTTATTAAAGAAAAGCTAGATAACAAAGTAATTGAGGTTCCTCCCATAGGAACGGACGACCAAGTAGCAGATATTCTCACTAAGGCGATTTCTAGTAACAAGTTCTCCAGGTTTCTAGACAAGTTGGGCATGTGCGATATCTATGCACCAACTTGAGGGGGAATGTTAACTTGTATTAGGATTCCTACAATATTTGGTTTCCTAGTTTAGGAAGTAATTAGTCTTTCCTTATTCTGTTAGGAAATTGTAGGGTTGTATATATATACCTGTTGTATGACGAAAACAGAAAATAAGAAAGCATTATTTCTTCTGAAATAACACTGTAGAAATGCAATTCCTTGGTCAAATAGTTAGTTTGAGGGATTACCTATCAGAAAGAGTTAGTTTTGGCTTTTCGGCTTCAACAGGAAGTGAATCTGCCCTACATACCCTTTACTCGTGGGATTTTAATTCAAGTTTAGAAATTGTTGGTGATGTTACCAATCCAATAGATACAGCTACCAATCCACTAAATCCAGCTACCAATCCAATAGATCCAGCTGCAGCTTCTCCGCCAAATGGTGGTTCACGTAGGAATCGGAAAAAGAACAGGACAGGACTGGCAGTTGGATTGTGTGTTGGGGGTGGTGCTATAGTTGTTGGGGCCGCTTTGGTTGGGTTTGTTATTAAGTTTATGTGTGGGCACGAAGAAGATGAAGAAGGTGGTCATGTCCTTGAAGAGTACATGGATGATGAATTTGAAAGGGGAACAGGACCAAAGAAGTTCCCTTACCAAGAATTGGCTCGAGCTACAAGTAACTTCAAGGATGAAGAGAAGTTAGGTGAGGGTGGGTTCGGTGGCGTCTATAAAGGTTTTTTTGAAGGAGATTGATTCATTCGTTGCGGTGAAGAGAGTATCAAGAGGTTCTAAACAAGGGATTAAAGAATATGCAGCAGAGGTAAAGATCATCAGCCGATTGAGGCACAGAAACTTAGTCCAACTCATTGGTTGGTGTCATGAAAGAAAGGAGCTTTTACTTGTTTACGAATTCATGCCTCATGGCAGCTTAGACTCCCATCTCTTCCAAGAAACTAGCTTGTTGACATGGGAGGTGAGGTACAAAATCGTGCAAGGCTTGGCATCGGGGCTGTTGTACTTGCATGAAGAATGGGAACAATGTGTGGTGCATAGAGATATAAAGTCTAGCAACATTATGTTGGACTCAGAATTCAATGCTAAGCTAGGGGATTTTGGTTTGGCTAGGCTTGTGGACCATGGAAAAGGTTCTCAAACAACAGTTTTGGCAGGGACTATGGGCTACATGGCTCCAGAGTGTGCAATGACAGGCAAGGCCAGCAGAGAGTCAGATGTTTACAGTTTTGGAATTGTTGCATTGGAGATAGCTTGTGGAAGAAAACCTATCAACCCAAAGGCCAGTAATGAAGATCAAGTGTCCATGGTGCAGTGGGTTTGGGAGCTCTATGGTGAAGGAAAGCTACTTGAAGCAGTTGACCCAAGACTATGCGGAGATTTTAACAAGACGCAGATGGAACGCTTGATGATTGTCGGCCTTTCGTGTGCTCATCCGGATGATCTTAGACCCTCAAGTCGGCAAGCACTTCACGTACTTAATTTTGATGCTCCATTGCCTATTCTCCCATCAAAGATGCCCGTGCCATCATATTTCGCCCCGCCAATATCTGCATCTTCACTTTCAATAATGTCCCATGGCCTTACAGATTCTGAAGGAGGGATGAACAAATCTTCAAGTTATAGTTACAACACTAATTCTTCCCAGTTCACCGCATCTTCTTCAGCTTCTTCTGCACCTGCCATGCTTCTACACGAAGGTTAAATTGATGACCAGTGTAATTAATTTGAGATTCTTATCCAGTTAAAACATTTAATTTTGCCCCTTTTATTGTACTGATCAATTTTGACGTCTTTTCTGAAATTGATTTTCTTTGAAACTGAGTACAAATTCATGTCCAATTGAACAGTTTAAGTTCACTCTGTTTAAAGATTTATAAATTAGCCACCCCGCTCAATTGCTAAATCTTAGCCCTTCCACTTACAAAAATATATTAAATTGTACGGTTCTCATAATCATGTCAACTACATTGTCACCACTCTCACTAGATATACCATTGGTATTCTCACAAGCAAGGGAAACAAGGAATCTGATGTTATCATCTTTGGGGTGCTGGCATTAGAGATTTGATTGTTGCAGAAAAGTAGTAAAGCCTCAGGCGTAAGTGTTAAAAATGAATTTAGTTATCGAATTCGGGAGCTATACGGGAGGAGGAAGGCTTCTTGAAGCTGCTCCTGGAGTTTCGCGTGGAGACTCTGATACGGTGAGATGACATGTTTGATGACTCTGGCTATGGTGTGCTCATATGAAGCTTCATCTAATACCTTCTGTAAGAGAGCAATTCAAGTGGAAGCATAAATGCCCAGTCTTGCACACCAAATGCCAGGGCGGCAGAGCCTAATATTTTTTGTCGCATGCATTGTCGAAGTTGATGAAAAATAATTTATTATTTTAAAGAATATCTAAATTAAATTTATTGAGCTAGTTTAAAAATAGATATATATTATTTGAGTTGAAAATGTTCTTATTTGAATTGAAAATATTAAATTTGTTAACAAGTAAACAAAATAGTAATTATCCTTACATTTGATGGTTTTTGAGATAATTGTATTTAGTTCCTAATTATTTCTACTTAAGTTTCTTATTTAAAAAAATATAAAAATAAAATTGATTAAATAAATGATTATCTAACAGAAATTAAATGAGGAGAGAAATTCATGGCTCCCTCCTCACAGTACATTGTTAATTTAAATTGCTTTGTTATTTGTTTTGCTATTTTTTAAAAGGAGAATTCAGTGCTACTCTCGTCACAAACAGAGTTTTAAAACCCGGACTGGCCCGGCCGGTCGACCCGGGCCTGGGACCGGTCCGGATGGAGGCAAAAACCCGCTTGGGAGTTGGCCTGGTGAAACCCGGTCGACCCGGCAGGTCGATCTGGGACCCGGGCCACCCGGTCTCTGTTTTTTTTTTTATACTAATAGATGTTAAACGACGTCGTTTTGGCCTTTGTTTTAAAGGCCAAAACGATGAAGAACAATGAAGCAGAATTGGCCATATTGATCACAGAGCAAACCTAATTAACAAAAAGATCAATTTCAATCGCTGAGGAGCAGAAGACGTCTTGATCATTGTTGTTTCACTGCGAAAAAGGTTAGACTCTTGTTTCTGTTCACGAATCTTCTTCTTTCACTCTCTCTTTTCTTTATTCTTGGTCGTGTTTTGAACTTGCGTTCGGCATCATTTTGTTGTTCGTTGATTCATTCGCAGCCCAGTCATCTCAACCTCAGGTATGTTTCTCTGTTCTTTTCTTTTCTGCAGCGTAATAAATCCTCTGCTATTAGAAAGTGTCGAAAATGGATGAGGAAACTAGTTTTGTTCGATGCATTTGCTTCTGGAACTGTTATAGCTAGAGATTGAAACTATTTTGTTCTAAGAACTGTTATAGCCAGAGATTGAAACTGTTCTAAGAATTATTGATTATGGTTAAAAAATTTCAGCTAATAATGTTTGTTTGGTTTTACAGTTGACTGTAAATTTAAGCAAACATAAGTTGTAGAGATTTTGATATCTTGGCCTATAAGTTGGTGTGTTTGTTCGCTTTTGCTTCGCAAATTTTTCTTTGGAGTTCCGTGGCATCGATTCTTCCATAGATTTTTATTTAAGCTGGTTGTGCTTAGTTAAGCGTGTTTCATGGAGTTCTTGTGACATTGATTAGTTAGTTGATGTTATCAACTTTTGCTAGAGTTTCTTGTGGCATCGAGACTTTCCTTTCTCAATGCTTTCTCATGTTGACTGGCTTGGCTGATTTTCCACATCTTGTTGCTTGTTATTAGTTCAGGATAAGAAAATAACTTTGATAAAATTTACTGGGAAGCATAATCTTTTTCTGTTATGTGTGATTGATGGGGCTGTCATTGTTAATCTAATTAATGGATTGCAAAGTGATTTGGCTTGAAATTATATTCCCTCTTATAAATTATGTTAGGTCCTTAAAATGTCTCACATGATGGTAGTACTCCAAGTAGTGATCCTTCAACGGCCCAATCATCTCAACCTTCAATTTCCATGTCAAGTGGTAGTAGAGCAAGAACAGATTTGGCATGGGGTCATTGTAGAGAAGCTCCTGAACTTAGTGTTGGGTGTAAAAAAACTAAATTAGTTTGTTTATATTGTGCTAAAGTATTTGCGGGTGGTGGCATTAATCGATTTAAGCAACATTTAGTTGGAGCTAAAGGAGAAGTTGAACAATGTCGTAAATTTCCTCCTGATGTTTGACATGAAATGCTTTTGAATCCTAAAGGAAATCTTTGAAACAAAAAAAAAGTTAGAGAAATGCAAGTAGATTTCAATCCATTTAATGCACGACAAAGGGAGCATGAAGAGATGATGATTAGGCAATTAGAAGATGATGATGATGGTGATGATAAGGATGATGAGGATGTCAATACTAAAAAACATATGTTACCACCGAAGGTTGCAAAAAAGAAAAAGATTCAAAGCACCAGCACTGTAAAACAATCGACTACAAGTTGTGGAAAGCAGAAGAAATCTGCAACATTAGGGACATATTTCATGCCGAGAACAACTCCTGGTTCTCAAAAGTCTCTTCAGAATTGTTGGCAAAGAAAGGAAGCAGTTGAACGGTGTGATCTTGCTTTAGCGAAGTGGATGATTGATGCATGTGTGACTCACAAAGCATTGTTTACTTGAACATTACTTTTTTTTTCAAGGTTTAGTTTTTTTTTTAAGATTTAGTTTTTTTTTTAATTTTATCATTTAATATTAAAAAATTTTTATCCCGATCTCATGATTTGGGTCACGAATTTGACATGTTAACTCAATTTTTTGTCATGTTTTTTATTGATTTTTTTTTCAATTTTAACTTTCAATATTTGATTGATTTAGAATTAGATTTTATAAATTTTTTGGTTTGCTTTCTATGAGGTTATCTTGATTTCATTACTTAAGTTGCGGGTTGGGCAGTTTAACTCAGGTTGACTTGTGTTTTTTTTTTAATTTCATCATTCAACATTGGTTTGATTGAGAATTAGGTTTCATAATTTATTTCAATTTGCTTTCTATGAGATTGTCTCAGTCTTATTACCCGGGTCGTGAATTTAGCAGGTTAATACAGGTTGACCTGGATTGATCTAATATATTTTTATCTTATTTTTTTTTTAAAAAAAGATGACTTGAATTATTTTTAGAAAACATATTTTTAATGGTCATCCGGGTTGTCTTTGGATCCATCAAGTTGACTGAGTCACATCGGGTCAACCCTTACATCATTTGATTTTTTTCCCTACTATAAAACATGCTAGCAATACCTGAATATTTTTTTTACATTAAAAGAAAATTGATTCGACTCACAATATAGCGTCGCCAATGATATAGATAGTTTAACTAATTAACCCTGAGGGGTGTAGCTTAACTGGTCAGGCTCTAGGTTTGCTCCCTAAATGTCACTAGTTCGAGTCCCACAAACCTCAGGGCCACTAGAGGCTTACATGGTCATTAACTTCAGGGCCCGTGGAATTAGTCGATGTGCGCGTAAGCTGGCCCGAACACCCACGTTAATAAAAAAAATTAACTAATTAGGGGAAAATATTGGATAAAAACAAAATAGAGTTCCATTTTATATTAAAAAAATGATAGCATATGATGAATGTGGCATGCTCTTATTTCAACATGAGATGTCAGAAAAATGGTATTGTAGGCGTGTTCAATGGGCTAGAAGGCCCACAGGTATCTAGTAAGAGGGTAAATGAGTAAAGGAAAAATTACGCTTGACATCCCAAGGTTTTTTTTTTTCATTTTGCAACCATACTTTTAAATATTACATTTTCCATCATGCATTTTGATGGCAAGTAAAATTTTACATCCTTAAAAGTTGGTGTAAAAAATAAATCAACATAAACTTATATTTATTTACAAGAGTGTCATTATATTTGTGGTAAAGACTAAATAACCTCTGAAGGTTAAAAATAACTAAAATGCCAGTAGAGCAGTTGGGATTTTTTTTTAAAAAAAAAGAGTCATTGGTTGTTTTTATTTAGTTACAAAAATACCATAAATTATAGTATTTAGCAACAATTTCTAGCCACATTCAAGCATGGATTACCATGCAAAAAATCCAGCATCTTCCCCAACATATCCTCACTCATTTTCACTATAATTCCATCAAATAAACATGTCAAACCTGGCAAAATTTAACGTTTCCTTTTCCATCAAAACAGCCCAACCAATTTTCACCATAAATCATAAATAACATCTTAACAATTACAAAATGTTATAAATTACAGTATTTAGCAATAGTTTCCAACCACATTCAAGCATGCATTAGAAAGCAAAAAATCCAGCAACCTCCTCCTCATCTTCCCCAACATATCCTCTTTTATTTCAATAATTCCATCAAATAAACCTATCAAACTTCAAAAAAATCCACCTTTTCTTTTCCATCAAAGCAACGCAACCAAGTTTCATCATAACTCATAAATAACATCTCAACAATTCCTTTTTCATTTTCACCATAATTCCACAATCAACACAGCCACAATACAAAATTATTATAAACATGGCATCATCTTCATCAAGTGCTAATAGCATATAAAGTTGGTACAACTTGGATGAACTAAAATTCAAGAATAGAAAGTGCATAAAATATGAAAAAAGAGTTGCAGTTAGAATAATAATAATAAAAAGCTAGTAAAAAAAGGCTATTTTATAGATGCAATGATAAGTAATGCAAAAATACCTTTATTGACTACCTTAGCAAGTGTAAAATTATTTATAGTAGCTAATTTAGTATGCGTAATGTTTATGTTTGTAACAACTATGTTGTTTTTGTTAAATAAAAAACAGAAGACATAGTGCATGTATTCCCTAGTACAGTGAAGATGCATGCAAATCCATATCAATCATATCAAAAGCATGCTACTTAAATAGCATGTAAACAACAACACGCATTCAAACAACCAATATGCACTTAACAAGCATCCATAAATATGTAATAAACATAATGATCCTTAATATAACATCCATTCATAGAAATAATAGTAATGTAGCATTTAAAAGTCACCAATCTTGAATACATCTTCAACCACGATACCTTTTTTGGGTAGATTGTTGAGAACTAGCTTTAGCACCACGAACCTGCATATTGTAAAAAACAACATTGATTAGTAATTGTAAATTGTTTCATTTATCTATAAAACTACGATGTATTTTTAGAAAAATCACTCATGTCTGGGTAGATTATTGTAAGGAGGATGTACCACATCACCTTTGCCTTCTTTTTTTCCTCTTAAAACTCTTGAGCCTTTGTTTGAGCCTCTACTAGGAACACCGAACCTTTTCCCAACAGTGCTGGATCCTCTTGATCCCCTATCAGAACTTTAGATCCCTTTTCAACATAATTGGATCATCTCATAATACTATTACCAGCAATTTTCTCAGCACTATCTTGTTGGCATGTCCTGAAATTATATCTATACTGCCTGCAAATGTTGCATAAAAATGTGGAAGACCTTTTCTTAGCTGTATCAGTTTAATCTTCTCCTTTCTCCTTTTGCCTGTTCTTTTTTGATCTATGAATACTCTTTTTAAGTTTTAGAGGTAAACAATTACATCTCTTTCTTTAGAATCAAGATTAGCTTTCGGTAATGGGCACATCACTTCAAAGTATCTTTTTTTTTAAATATATCCACACTACAATGCTCACTACACAAAGCTTCTAACTCAATTCTTTTATGATTAACACAATGGACAACATATAAGTATGGAATACCAATCATTGTCCATTCTCCAAATGAACACTAGTTTTTTCTTAAATTAACACAATGCCTCGTTTGGCCCTCATAGACTTGGTATTCATCATAAATAGTTGCAATCATTCTCACGTTCTTTTTTTTTAACAGATTTACCTAACACTCCCCTAACATGAGGTATGGTCTTTATTGCCTAGTTTTTAGATTGAGTGAATATGTCATGAAATCTAGCCATGGGTTTCAATCTAACCTTCTTTAGTAACAAAAGAATTGGCATGCTTTTATATTTTCCAATCTAGTTATTGAATGACTTGTCCAATTTATTAGTCGTGTTATCAACATTAACTCCAGGGTCAAACATATACCTTACCCAAGTCTTAGTAAAGATGTTCTTTAACCAATTGACAGCTTCAATGTCCATATCCCTAATGTCTCTCGTATAAATATTGTAATTGAGATTCATGTAAGCTTTTGATGTATCCTAAAAGCCTATATTTAATTTCAATCCATAAAAGCCTTTCTTTTTTAAATTGGAATAAATATGCCTCAAATAATGCCTATGTGTTGTCTATGGGAATATCTAGACAAAAACTTCAGGTAAAATATGGAAATTAAATTATGATAGTTAGATAATATAATTCCAAATTAAATGCAAGTTTAGAAAAGATAAAATTTATAATATAATTAAATTATAATGGTTAAATTAACCTTTTTCCTTTCAGACATTATGTAAAATGGTCTCTAATGTATACCTTCTTTTATGGATTCATACAATTAAGCATATAAAAACCAACACCATGTTTCATTGTTTTCATACTTAACAATAGCATACACAACAAGATAGTCCATTATTTTCATCCAAACCAACTGCACTCAACAATACACCTCTATATGGACCTTTGAAATGGCATCCATCAATTTCAATTAATAGTATATATTCATAAACAAAGTCTTCCTTCATCATTTTCAAACAAACATACACGCATTGAAACTTTCAAGGTTGTGAGGCCTCTAAACTTTTTAAAGTTTTATCCCATGTAATTTATTTCTTTATGTGCTTGGTTTATATGTTTTATAACCCATAAGTTTTTCCCAAGTGAAAATTATCAATTCCACATAAAAATAAAGTAAAATCTATAATTTTTTAGGGTATCGTAAATTTGGGGTTCCCATTTTCAATTTTTAACTTCTAATAATGTTAAGTTTTTGTTAAAAACGAGGAAACAAAACCTATATTCTAATGATTTAACGCACTAACATTTTTGAAATCTCATTTATTGAAAACAATTCAATCTTGCCTTTTATTTTTAAGTTCCTCAAAGAAATTGATGCCAACAACAAGAGAGAGAGTATGAGAAAGGAGATGAGAGAATGTGACATGTAAGGTAAATCTTTCTTTGACTTTTTCTTTAAAGATTGATTTGTGTTTAGGGTTTTTCTTTTTAATTTTGTATCTGAAAGATAGATTAGGAGACGGAGAGGAGAGAAGTTGAAGATGAGGAGAGAAAATGCGATGTGTGGTCGTGATTAATTACGATGCTTTAATATATATGAGAGCAATATTAATAGTGTCATTTCATTTATTTTGAAAATCAGCTTTGATCCAAGATGGAAAGTGTAATATTTAAAAGTATGGTAATTGTAAAGTGAAAAAAAAAAAAGAGAACAAACCTTGGAGTGCTGTGAAATACATACACATATGTTACTATTTAGATCATGTGCAACACAGTTAGAAAAAGAAAATACTGTGAAATATATACACATATTTCATGCAATTAGTTCGTTGTTCTTCGCAAAATTAATTGTTTTCTTAGCCAAAATATCTATAATATTAATCACTGGTGATAAAATATAACATATCATTATTCTTTATTATGCTTAAATAAAATAAAATAAAAAACAATTTTTAAAGGTATCCAGATTTTTCTAGAATTAATGACGAGGAACTTTACAAAATTAAACTTGATAAAAAGAACATTTTGATAGAATCATAAATTTTGATAGAGTTCAAGACCTCACATATATAGTTATTTTTTATTCCATGCATGCCTTCATATGTATAATTGTTTTTGTATCATTAGAATTTTCTTAAATAATAATAATAATTAAATACTAAAACATCGTTATTAACATAGACTTGTAGATTTATAGATTTTTTTTAATTTCCTCTTCTACTCTCTCTCTCTCTCTCTCTCTCTCTCTAAAGATTATCCTTTTATCATCTTTGTTTTCATCCTTTTCTTTCTCTCACAAGAACTATCCTTTTTATGAGCACCTGCAGATGATTTATTACCGGCAGCAACATAGTTTTTTACTTATCATATTGTTTTATAATTGTTCTGGATCTAGTACTATAAATCTGATGTGTTTTAGTTTTATTTTACTATTTATCCGATTTTCTTACTTCTTGTGAGGTTATTTTCATTTTTGTACGGTTTGCGTGGCCTATACTTGGGTTTGTGGTGTAAGAAAAAAGGTTTTTTCAAACATGTTAGTACTTAAAAACACAAAAACTAACATGACTGAGTCTTTTAGATCAAGATGCATTACTTGGATTTAAGCAGTATAATAATTATTTTCTATTTAAAAAAACAATGAACTACCTATTTGAAATAATAAAGTCTTTTCACAAGGATTCGTTAGTTATTATTATATTAATAGGGGACAAATTGATATTTTAATAATTTTAAAGCACATTAAAATGATTAAATTATCTTTAAAAACAAAACAATTAAAATAAATAAACTATCATCCCGGGGCTTTTTGTATTTTTACTTTTTAAAACATAGTCAATTGACTAAATTACCCTTAAAAACAAAATTTCTTTAACTCATGTCCAAGGGTTTTTTCATATTTTTATTTTGGTTTTTTTTGTTATAATTAAGTAGATTAATGAACAATTTGGTATTTTAAAAAAAATAAATATTATTTTTAAAAATAGTTGACACATGCATTGCATGCATGAGCATGTGAGTTATGGCTATGCCATTCTTGTGGTGCATGAGGAAGTGTTCGATGACCAAACGATGGCTTCTAGGATGACGTCTAATCATCTTAGTGACCCCTCCATCCCTAGGCGAAGCATGTGGGTTACTGACCTCCGGTTTGGTGCCAATTATCTTTTTTTTTTCTCTTATTTTCTCTTTGCTCTTCGATTTTATGCATGACCTTCCAAATTTCTAGACCAGCCATTTAATTTGTTTTTTCTTCACATTTGATCATTGTTTTTTTTATTACTATTTGTTTTATTTGAAATAATTTATAAAATTAGATTTTTCTTTTAATTTTATCATTTAATTTTTTATCTGTTAGAATTGATCTTTATTCGTTTGATTGTTATTTGTTTTATTTGAGAAAAATACTAAATTTGTTTTTTTTTTTAATGATTTCATCCACTTTCAGTTTTTTTCCTATCAGGTTTTGACCCTTATTTTTTTTTTTTTTGATACTTTGGAAAATTTGATATTTTTTCTCCGATTTCATCTTTCAATATTATTGGTTGAAAATTGAGCTTCTTGATTGAGCGCGGTCTAGGGTTTCATGGGTTTCGAGTTTGGAGATTAACCTAGGTTTAGGAGATTCACTAGGGTCTACTTGGTTTTTTTTCCTTTTTTTTTAAGCTTGTGTTTTTTCAGTTTTATCCTTTAACATTTATTTAATTGGAGATTGCGCTCCATTATTATTTTTTATTTGTTTTCTATAGGATTTTTCACTAATTTTTAAAATGACCAGGGTTATCTCGTTGAATTATATTAAATTTAGCTTTTTTAAAAGAAATGTTGTTTTTGAATTAAATTAAATTAATTGATTCAATATAAGCATGAGACGTTCTTTGCTTTGACGGTACGTTCTATCTCTTTCAGCATTGTCGTGCAACATTTTGCAGTAGTGTTAGAACTGTCTCGATGAACTTTTTATGGTGATGTGGCGGTGTCTATGACAGAGCGATTATGAGTCTTCAATAAGGTTTTCTTTCTTCTCCTTTTGAATTTGATATTGACAGTTTATTTTGTATAGTTAATTATCGTTAATTTTTTTGTTTATTTTATTTATTAATGATATTTTTTTAAATCATATTATTAAATTAACCGAGTTTTTTTAATCCAATCAAGTCAATTACTTAGGACTTAATTTTTTCATATCTTCTTTAAAAATAGTGGCATTGCCTGAATAATTTTTTATATATATATTAGAAAAAAATTGACCTGACATTCTAGTTAATAGCCAAATCTAATGGTAGAAAAAATTGTAATTGAGAAAATTTCAAAATAGCATAGTTATTAGTGAATTGTTAGGTTAATATATGTTGTCCTGATAATCCCTATTTATTATAATATAATATTTTCATGAGATTAACTTGTTTTAACCCTATTATTTTAATAAGATTTCAAAAAACCAATTACTAGCAATTGGAATATTGAATTGCAAGGTGATGTTTCATAAATTTGATCTTATAAAGAAACTAAAGACAGGAAAAATCATGAACAACATGCCAGTATCGATATATAAAATAAATAATAATAATAATAATAATAATAATAATAATAAATATAAATAAATAAAGAAAATCATCAGCACAGGCCTGAGACTATTGGGAAGGACAAATTATACCTCGTTAGTCGTTCCACATGATATATCCACCAACCAAAATCAACTGTGCTGAATCAAATTTTGCTTGCCGATACAGACACACTGCAATTAGTGCCCATAAACAATGTTATGTCACAAAGATTCTTCATTTTAATGCAATTTAGTTTACCAAGATCATTCGGTAAACCTCTATGCCATCAAAGATTTTAGAACTGCATTTTCTAGAAATAAGAAAACTTAGCAAAATCTCTCATTCCAGCAAACATTCCCTAAAATGCAATGATGAGCACAAAGGAACGGTTCTTTTCTCACCCGAAGCTGTGATTCTAAGATGAGGATTAATGGGTTCAATAATTGTAAGAGTTCCTCCAGAACTCAAAACATGGAACTTTCCCTTGAACCCAATTCCATTAGTAAATGGCTTCGACAGGATGACAATTTGAACAGTTGGGATCGATAATTCTGCTTGGTCAAATCTAATTGTATAATTCTAAGATGAGAATCAATGGGTTCGATAATTGTCTAAGATTCCATAAAAAATCTAATTGGTCAATCTAGTAATTCACTTATTTGAGATTTTGTATGAGTAAAGTAATTAAAAAAACCTTAAAAATATATTTTTATTAAGGTTTTATATCTTCACGTTGCACTTAAAATATCATTAAATTCTCTAATTTAAGCATGTTTTATAATAACAAGTTCGATAATATAAAATATCTTTAATTTATGGTAAATGCTTGTCGCGGGGGCGCGAGCGCCGACGCAACGTCGTCTGGCGACGGCGGAGGCTCCTGTCGTGCCTCCTGTGTGAGGTGTTGTGTGTTGGAAAAGGTTTTGGATTTAATCATAAAATTATGATTAATGTTTAGAAGTCGCCACCTAGTATTATAGTCACTAGGAACCTATGGTCTCGCGAGAGTTCGAGTAAGGGACATGGTTGTGCAAGGGAAGACGCGTCACCCCCAGTGCACCCTACCTAAGGTAAGCTGCATTATTGTTTGATTGTTTTTTTTCTATGTCGGGTTTCTATTCATTGGTCTTCTCTAAAGTTCAAGGCAGATCTCTCTTCATGAGAAAGTCTCTACCTTATCAGGTTAAATCCAAACCGTTCTAAAGTCTGAATTTTATCATCGCATTTATTTACACCTTGTATCTTTAATACTTGAGAATGTACTTTATCGTGTAATTTTACACCCCACAAATATTAAAGTCTACTTCTGGACCCTAAAAAAAAAGATTGGAAAAAAGGTTTTTGATATTTTAGTCAAACCCTAGTGAATGATCATAAACTGGTTATGATATCTATTTTTTGGATTTTCAAAACATGAGAAAGATGCAATCTTTTAATGACAATATGCTTGGAAAATTTTTAGAATTTGGCCACATGCATGAAAACAAAATATTATTTATTTATTTATTTATTTTGAAAAGGGAAATTGATTTAAAAGTTTTTGAGATTTTTTTTTGAAACATTTCTGAGAAAACCAGGTATTTTAATACCAGATTTGTATTTTACAGTGTAAATATACAACCCGATATTATGCAAAATGTGTAGAAAAATAAGCGAGAAAATCACAAATTTTTTTAAAATGATTTTTGAATTTTTTTGGATTTTTTTTGTTTTTAAATATTATACTAATTATTATATATACCCAACAACCATGCAAAGTAATTACGCTGCATGCAGAAGGAGAATTCGTTCTCCATACAGCAACTTAGTTGCAGCAACAAAAGGGGTCGGGTACTCCGATGCTAGAGTGCCTAAATGGAGGCCTGGCTGGTTGAGACGGGGAGGGGCTGACGTGAGGACGGTGGCTGAGGCCGTGGCAGAGATGGTGGTCGGTGGCAGAGGAAGCAAAAGAAGAAAAAGAAAACGGGAGGGGGTGTAGAGAGGAGAGAGAAACCAACGGTGGCTCTGGGTGGTTGGTTGGTGGTTGTGTTGGCTTCCTGTGGTGGATTTGGTGGCTGAAGGGTTGTGGCGGCCTTGGTCGGTAGCTGGAATGGCGGAGGGAGAAAGGGAGAGAAAAGAAATTGCAGAAACGGGAAAATGGCTGGTTTTTGGCCGACTTTAGACCTTATTCTCTCCTCCTTCAGGCCATGAAATCCACCTCTATTTATAGGCGGTGGAAGAGGGCAATCTTGTCTATACCGGGGGAAAATTGCAGCCCTTGGTTTACTTGGGAAGGATCCCAACCATTGGTTCAAAATAGGCATCCTGAGTTTTCAAAACTACAGAAAAAGACTGCCTGAGTTGGCTTGTTTAAGCCGGCGTCGGGGTCGTCGTGCTGCCATTCAGCCTGAAAGGTTCACATAAAATAGTAGAGAATTTGCAGGTGATCATTTTCGTGCAAGTTTGGTTAGATTTGATGGAGAAATGAAGCATTAAATGCACCTGAAAAGTAGGCACCTAGACAGTTTCTTTCGGGTAAAACAGTGAAAACAATGAACAGTGACCAGACGACGCATCGTCTGGTCCTCTTTATATATATATATATATATATATATATATATATATATATATATATATATATATATATATTAAAAACGGAGTCGTTTTAGGTTTAAATTAGGGATTTTGACTGATTTTCAATTTAGTCCTCCAAACTTTCTATTAGTTTCAATTGAACCTCTAATTAACCCTAAACTTTTGATTTAATGCAATTAGGCCCCTGCGGAACTTCAACTTCAGCCTCGGATTTACGCGTCTTTTGCAATTTGATCCTTGGTCTCGGAATTATGCAATTTAACCCCTAATTGACCATTAAACTTTTAATTTCTTCAATTTCACCCCCGGTTTTTGTCAATTGAGCCCTCATAGTTTGCCGCCTGTTGCAGAATGGTCCTTAGCTGCGAATTTTATCAATTTAACCCCTAAATGACCCCAAAATTTCAATTGTCTTGCAATTTTTCCCCTGATTTCAATCAATTAACTTGGTAAAAATTAAATTTGATCTCTTAAAATTCCAATCTTCTCAATTAAGCCCAAATTAGGCTCCCAACCTTAATTTTTCTCTAATTAAGCCCTAAATAAAATTAATTTGACCCATTTAAAGTATAATTAAGTCATTGCACTTAATTAAATCCTTCAATTGGACCCAAATTAATTCTTAAACATAATTAGAATTTAATTTGCCCCATGATTAAATCAAATTGGCCTATTAAAAATTTAATTATGTCCTTGCACTTAACTTTTATGCAAATTCGTCCAATAATCATTTAATTTGACCTTGAATTTGCATTTTTCTTCATTTTTTAACATAATGGGGTACAATTAGGCCTTGAATTTCTTCCAAAAATTACAGCTTGATTCCCCGGCCTGTTTTCTCCACGTTGCCAGCCTTTATTGTTATTTTTTTATTTTTATTTTGAAAAAGAAATTGATTTTTGGGGAATGACCCAGAATTGGGTTATGACAATGCTCATTTTAAATGCAGGTTTACAAAATCAGCATATCTCACAATTCAAAAGATTGATCGATGTGTTTAACTATTAAAATTGAGGAAACAAAATGAGGGTTAAGCTTAGAAAAGAAATTGTAATTGGGTTGGTTCAATTCAAACTGGATCATTTTTTGTTTTTGGATCATAACTGGAATTGTAGACCTTGGATTTAGGTGTGGTTTATCTTTATGTAAAGCTAAGACATAAATCTAAAACATTTATGAAAAGTCCAAGATTTAATATTATCATTCTAAAGTTCAAATCTTAGCAACAAAAGAGAAGTTTGAGTATGTCTTATAGCCCAAACATTGTTTAGTGTTCAGCCCATATTTCGAGTTCTAGAAGTCAAAATGAGCCCATTATTTTTTTTCTTGGAAAGCTGAGACAAATACCCATAACTTTTATGAAGACTATTTTTAAAAAATTTGATGTTATCAATGATGTTTTGTCCGGCCAATAAGGCAATAATTAGTCACCAAAACAATAGTTCTAACTTTTAGCCTAAAGGAGGCATTTGCCATACATTTATACATCTTGGTTTTTAGATCAAGAACATGCATTTGCTTTCTTTCTTTATATTTTTGTAAGGTTCAAGTTTTATTTTATGTTATATTCTCATTAATTTCTTGTTTATATTTATCATGTCCTTTATTATACTTAGTTGATTTATATCATAGTCATATTCTTATCTTGTTTATTTATGTTTTTCTTCTTAATCATATTAAGTATATTTTTTTCAAGGTGAAAAGGTTACATTAATGGTATAAGAATAAGTATAGTACAAACTCAACATGAACTTTAATGTTTAAATTCAAGAAGTTTTGCTATTAACATGTGTTATAACTGTTATCTTAATCAATCCTAATACCCTGCTTGTTAAATGGTGAGTCTAGATTCCTGGTGTGTAACTCTTGACACAACAAATACTTGATTCTTTTATAACCTGCTATATGAATAATTAACACCTAAGCTATGAAAGGATCTTGATTTGTTATAGACATAAGTTAGTACCATGAATACTTATCAACATTTACAAGTATTGACGTTATTCAAATAAGATAATTAATATGATCATGTTAATTGTCATCACCCAATTTTGGATGATTCCCCAAAATTCACTTTTCTTTCAAAATAAAAATAAAAAAAATAAAATAAAGGCTGGCAATGCGGAGAAAGCTGATCAAGTTTGGTAATAAGCGGGTCAATTTAATTTGAGGGCTTAATTGGTGAAAAATTAAGTTTGGGAGCTTAATTTGGACTTAATTGAAAGATTGGAATTTTGAAAGACCAAATTTAATTTTTACCAAATTTTTGAAAAAAAAAAAAAAAAAAAAACGGGTCACTGTTCATCATCTTCCCCGTGAAGCTGCCCGAGTGGCCGACTTCAGGCCGTGTTTTCTGCCTCGGTTGGCCCCCAAATCCGACAAAGCATGCACCAAAATGTCCACCTGGAACCCCTCTATCCTGGGGAGTGGTCCGGTCGGGTCAAAAAGGTTTGAAACGGCTCCGTTTATTGGCCCAAAATGTGCACCTCGGGCAGTCTGCAAATTTGGCAGTTCGAGGTGCACACTTTGAACCAACGGCTTGGATTCCTCGAGTCGAATCAAGGGCTGAGACTTTTTCCCCGTTGAAGAAAAGATTACCCTCTTTCCAGCCCTATAAATAGAAGCCAATTTCATGCTCAGGAGGAGGCGAAAATCGGGTCCAAAGTAAGCCAAAAAACCAGCCTTCCTCCCTTTTTCCTGCTGCAGATTTTCTTCTTTTCTTCCTCTTCCAGCTGCAGCCGCTCCAGCCAGCTCCACCGCCGTTTCCACCACCAGCTTCAGGTCCTCCTCCTCCAGCCAGCCATCGCCGCTACGCCAGGTGGTCCGCTCCCCTTCCTCTTCTTCTTTGCCGTCACTGTTCACGATGCAGAAAAAAATTTTCAAAAATATTCAAAAAAAAATCATTTAAAAACTTTTATGGTTTTCTCAAATATTTTTCCACCAAGTTTGCTTAATATTGGTTTGTATACTTACATTGTAAGATACAAGTCCGGTATTTAAATACCCGGTTTTCTCCGAAATATTTCAAAAAAAAAATTCAAAAAGGAAAAAAAATATTTTATTGCATACGGCCAAGTCCTAAATAATTTTCCAAGCATGTTTGTTTTCAAAAACAAAATAAAAAAAAAATTGCATCTTTCTCATGTTTTAAAAATCCAAAAAATGGATATCATAACTAGTTTATGATCATCCATTAGGGTTTGGCCAAAATATCAAAAACCTTTTTCCAACCTTTTTTTCTAGGATCCCGATGTAGACTTTAATATTTGAGAGGTGTAAAATTACACGATAAAGTACACCCTCTGGTATTAAAGATACATGGTGTAAATAAAAGCAATTTTAAAATTCAGACTTTAGAATGGTTAGGATTTAACCCAATAAGGTAGAGACTTCCTCACGAAGGGAGATCTGCCTTGAACCTTAGAAAAGACCAACGAATAGAAACTCGACCTAGAAAAAAATAATAATCAAACAACAATGCAGCTTACCTTAGGTAGGGTGCACTGGGGGTGATGCGTCTTCCCCTTGTACAACCAGTCCCTTACTCGGACTCATGAGATCATAGGTTCCTAGTGACCATAATACTAGGTGGCGACTCCAAAGAACCAAGCAAAACACAAATAATAAAAAATCGCCAGCGGACGCCGCGCGGATTTTGACGTGCGACATTAATAACTTAAAACAAGTCATCAATGATAAATCATCATATTGGAACCTTCTTTGTGCGTGGTTTTCAGTTGAGTAATAAAAAGAATTTGGACTATACTTATTTAAAATATCATTAGTGGATTCTCTAACCTTGAGAATTGTTTTATCTTTATTTAATCTTTTTTCCAGTTGAATAATAAAAAGAGTTTGGACTAGTATACTTATTTGAAATATCATTAATGAATCCTCTAACCCTGACAATTATTTTATCTTTATTTAATCTTTACATTAATATCACATCTCAAAATTTTCTTTAAATCTATTTCTTTTATTATTTGTGGTTTTGTATAATCAACCTCTTTGTGGATTAACCTCGATCTCAGGTTATTTATTACTTTGACATTCTTGTATTTAGGAGAAAATATCAATAATTTGATCGTGTCACCTATTTATTTTTTATTTATTTATTTTTATCAAAACAATATAGTTTAAAGGGTTTTAAAAAATTCAAAGCATGAGATGACATGTGACCTAGATATTTGGCAAATCAAACTCTAAGTTAGGTCTTATAGCTACGGTTTAACCCCATCTTCATAGCTTAAAAATTCTCAATTTTATCCATGTAGTTTAAACAAGGTTTTGCTCTTGATCTAGTGATAATTAAAGTGAATTGGAATGACAAACCGAAAAGGGGCTAATATTCATTTAGTTAGTATTACAAACTAAAAATGTATGTCAACCCCTAATAATTCAAAAAGAGGTGAACAAAATTCATATTTCCTAATCATTAAAAAGAAATTATATCAATCGAGTAACAAGAAATTTAATAACAAGAATAATTATAAAAAAAAAAAAACTGTTAGTAGAGACCTTGGTGGTGCTCATTCCTAAGGAGGAGAGTCCAACGAATCTGAGGCAATTTCACCCAATTATCTAATGTAATGTTGTTTATAAGCTAATTACTAAAGTTCTGGTCAATAGATTGCAGCCTTATCCGGATGACTTGGTTGGTCCTCTTCAGAGCAGTTTTGTTCCTGGTCATGGGACAACAAATAATGATCTTACAGCTCAGGAAGTTTTTCATCATATGACTCGTTCGAAGAGTAAACGGGGTACAACAATAACCTGGATAATTTGGTTTAGTTTGCATCTGCATACGACCTTCGCACAGTTCAAATAGTCAAATTAGTTAGTATATATAAAGGACCCAGCATAAAGGTTTTGAATTTTAAATGAAAGCTGTGATGTTTTTTAAGCAATGCTGAGAAGCATGCCAATAACTGTGTTTCTTTTTTGGAGTTCTTATGAGGATCAAGGTGGTCTTTTTTATAATTCAGTTCATCTATCATGATAGGTCGCAGGATATGAAAATGGGAACTTCATGGGTCCTGCCATCTTATCAGATGTCACAGTTGACATGGAATGTTACAAGGTAGGTTATGTGGTATTTACAGTAGCAACCATGGATGGTTTCCAGCAAGCTTGACTGTATCGTAAACTAAATTGCTAGTGCAGGAGGAAATTTTTGGCCCGGTTCTTCTTTGTATGCAGGTTTTGCTACTCATCCATCCTCCTAGTTGGCCCACCAGCTATTTTGCCCAGGACATTAACTCATGCTTTGCTTGTCTCAGGTTGATAGCATCGAAGAAGCCATAAACATTGTCGATGGAAATAAGTATTCTCAACGATTACCTTCTCCCACCACACACAGAATCAGAATGTTTTGAATCCTTTTTGGTTTATGGCTGATTTTGTCTTTTAGATATAGCAGTGGAGCTTCTATATTTACAACATCTGGTGTAGCTGCAAGGAGATTTCAGACTGAGATTGAGGTCGGGCAGGTGAGATGGCCCTGTGCAGCTTGTCATGGGTATGCTTTTAATGGTAAAAGATATAGACGCAGTGAAACTGTCATCTAAATAAATTGTGTTTTACCATAAGTGGTCTCACACGTTGCACTGTTCTTTTTTTTCCTTAATTTTGAAATTTCAAGACCACTTCAATTTGCTGCAAAGCTAAGTTTCTTTAGTATTCTTGCCGGTGTGAAACATTTGTCTGTGAAAATTTCCTTTTGCTCTTAAATCCAGGTTAGGATGCTCTCCATTCATCACTTATTTGATGTTTGACGTGAACTGGAATTTTTGGAGGTTGGGATAAATGTTCCTATCTCAGTGCCACTGCCATTCTCCGCATTTATCAGTGTGAAACTATCTTTTGCTGGAGATGTCAATTTTGACAGTAAATATGTGTTCTTTGGAAGATTTCTATGTGAATTCTCCAGTTCAAAAAGCTCACATTGAGGGGTCCGGGTTAATTTCTTAAGTTTTAAGCTAGAGTTTCATAAACTGCTGCAGGAAAAGCAGGAATTCAGTTTTACACCCGAATCAAGACAGTGATTCAACAATGGAGAGATCTAGTGAGTGGAGATTCATCATCTCGGCTATTACCAAGCTCGCCGTTGCCAAGCTCCTAGCTATCATTCTAGAAACTGCTCCAGATTTAGCTGGGAGAAGAGACAGAAATGGCTAAAGTATTGCTGCTGCTGCTGCTGTTTTTCTTTCCCTTCCTGGATAAGGGCGAATTTGTTCCTTCTGTTTATAATCAATCTCGTCTTCGAATCCTGACACAGAGTGGTCTCATATTTCCTTGCTTGTTATCCACGTGCACCCCTGTTTGACCATCAGATATTTGTGCAGAAACACATTTGACGGGTTAGAAACGGGATTTACCGACAACAGCAAAAACTTGCTATATGACCCGCGGTGGGTTAGATTTTAAAAAAGAAAAATATATATATATATATATACAAGCTTTTTCAATATGTTTTTTAAATATTTTCAATCATAAATTAAAATATTTACACATATATTTATTAAATAAATTAAGAATTATTTATACATAAAAAAATATTAAAAACAAAATACAAATTTGTTTAGATAATTAAAAAACACAAATAAAAAAATATAATTAAAAAATAAAATATAAAAAAAAGTAAAAAAAGAGTCATTGCACGTGGGCATGACCTGGACACAAGGATATGAACAAAATGGTGTCCTAACATTGGTTTTTAAGCCGGTGTTTATTTTTGTGGTTTGCTTCAAAAGTAATAAAGTATAAAAAATGGTTTATTGTTTATGGGACCAGTATATTTTGCGTTTAAAACGCAGGTTAATCGAAAGCAGCTCCAAGCTGCTTCTTCAAAGAAATGCCGTCTGTGCAGAGAGAATATTAATTCACTCTGCACACAAAAATAAACAGTAAATTTTTTTTTAATTGTTTTTTATTTAAAAAAACTAGTGTTTAACATTATTCAATGACACTACATGAATTAGAAGGATATCGCATGATAGCGTAACATTTACAGAATTTGATCATAATCTCAATTTTGTTTCTGATGATATTTTACCTGATTTTGTTACACGCTCAAAAAACCATGAAAACCGTAGTCCTTGTCGGATGAATTTCGTACGTGATGATATTGTAGATAGTTTAATGGAACAATAAAAAACATTTTATATAAAGTATTATTTATTTCATGATGTAATAACAGTAGTTAAATCTATAATATTTAAATTAAAAACCATCAATATTAATATATATCTTTTTTAGTTATTTTATAACCTCAATTTAAAAAGCATTATTAACCAAACACATTAAATTACTTTTTGTTCAACCTCAATTTCAACCACAGTTTTAATCAAATATATATAAATATCAAACCAACCTCAACCAAAAATGTTTTTTATAAAATAACTTTTTTCAAACTACAACTACAAAAGCTACCACAATAACATAAGACTCATCCACATCAAAGTTCAACCATTTTATCTCTAGAAAATGGAGATAAGCTTATTTGAATTTTAAGAACTATAAATTTTAAATTCTATTTTTTGGTGGAAAAAGAAAGAAGATTTTGAAGATTGATGTCGGCTACATGTTGAAACTCAAACATTTCTATTCTATTCTATCATATTATTAAACCATTTTATGCAACTCTTTGTATTGCATTTCTATTCTATCATATTATTAAATCATTGTTGATGAAAATTAGTTGATTACATAAAATATAATTTTTTTTGATAATTTATGTTAATTAAAAAAGCATAAGGATGAGTAAAAAAATATAAAATATGTATAATGTAGTGAACAACTTTGTGTGTATAAAAACAATCAAACAACAATATAGTTTATCTTAGATAGGGTGCACTGGGGGTAATGTGTCTTCTCTTTACACAATCAATTTCTTACCAAGACTCTTGTAGATCATAGGTTCCTAGTGACTATAATACTAAGTGACGACTCCTAAACATTAATCATAATTTTATAATTAAATTTAAAAACATTTTCCAACACCACACCACATAAAAGACACAACAAAAGCCCCCATCATCGCTGACAACATCGTGGGGGCATCCATAACAATTGCCTAGGAGTAGTTTTAGAAAGAACTGACAACCTCCTCCTAATGATGGATATTAGCTATTCTGTATTAATCATTTCTGATTTCCTGTTTATAGCGAGCATGATAACACTTTACTAACCTTTTGCTACACTTATACTGTGTTATTTTGTGTCTTCAAGTGCTTCACTGTTTTGTTGTTCTCTCTAAAAATGTTTATTCCTAGCTTGCAGTTGCTGCTACTTATCTTTGCGGGTCTCCTTTCTTCCTAACAAGTGTATCTGTTTAGTTTTTTTCTCTGAGCGATACTTTTATGCATTAATTTAGTGTGTGTTTTTACTAGATCATTTGACACACGCACTGTATGGGTAGACAATGTACGGGTAGACAATGTTTTTCAAATGTAAAACAATTGTTTTGATATTGCTAATTTTTTTATAATAGAAAAAAATTTAAATCATGTAAGAATTGATTTATCGTGACTCAATTATCCTGGGGGGTCTAAAAATCCAACCTAGATGACAAGTAAAAACACAATTTGATTCAAAATAAGTATTTAAGATGATTTTTTTAATAAAAATTTTAGATAACCTGAGTTAACCTGCAAATCTAAATATCAAGTTATGAGATCATAATAACCCTATAAAAAGTGAATTAAAAAAATTACAAAATTAAATTTCCAATAAACTCAATATTGAAGGATGAAATTGAAAAACAAAATCAATAAAAAAGATTAAAAAAAATGACAAGAATCAACCCAAGTTAACCTGATAAACTTGTAACTCGAGTTATGAGACTAAAATAACACAATATAAATAAAATCGAGATAAATTATGAAGCTCAATTCCCAATAAATCTATTGTTGAAAAATAAAATTGAAAAAAAAATTAAGTAAACCAGGATTAACTCGATAAACCCGTGACTCAAGTCATAAGATGGAGATAACCTCATCGAAAGCAGACCGAAACAAATTACAAAATTTAATTCTCAATAAACTTAATGTTAAATGATGAAATTGACAAAAAAAGTTAAGTCAATAGAGTTAGCCCGTCAAACCTGCGGTTCAGGTCATAGATCTGGGATAATCTTATAAAAAGTAAATTGAAAAAAATTATGAAGTACAATCTCCGATAAATATAATGTTGAAGAATAGAATTAAAATTAAAAAAATATATATATAAATTAAAAAGAGAAAAAAAAATTATTTCAAAGTAATGTGAAGAGAGGTAAAGTCAAACCCCCTCCTCCTTTATTTATTTATTTATTTTTATATTAATGTTAGTAAATTGTTTAGGCATGGAAACAAATATAAATCTGGTTTCGAGGTGTGAAAATCATTGTTTTTGAAGTGTTAAAACGTACTGGTCAATGCTTATCCATATTGGTAATAAGATTTTATCTTATGTTTGGCCTAAACATTAAGGATTTCCCTTCCTAGCCAGGTAAGGTGTGCAAACTAGATGCTATAAGCTCCTTGTGCTTACAGACTCCAACTAAGCAGCCATTACCATCTGCGCGCAAGCTGCTTCTATGCCTAAATAAACTGAGAACTGACCAACTATTACCAGACTGATCACCTTCAGAATCGCTGATGAGAAAGGTGCCTGTCGTAATATATAACATGCATGCATATGAGAAAGGTCTTTGCGTCTGGAAATTAAGCCCTAGCTAGCAACACATAGTCGTAACTTGATTTTATATAATAAAAACCTACTAATCCTATCTCTTAGAACCATATTTTGGTAGCTGCATGTACTATGTATTTTCATGGAAAAAAAAAATCTAATCACCGGAACATGGGAACTCTATACTTGTTTTGCAAAAAAAAAATATAGGTAAAAGGGAAAAGGAGATAAAAGACGGAGGAGAAAGAGCAACCACATCTATACATGTGAACTAACTATTTATTCATACTGTATACACCAAAATATATAGAGCTAGAGGAGAGAGAGAGGTCTGACCTAGTGTTTGCATGATCATAGAGCTTGCCTGTGCTGGAGAAGACAATTACTCCAACTTCCGCATCACAAAGGACTGATAGCTCCTTAGCCTTCTTAAGCAGCCCACTTCTTCTTTTGGAGAAAGTAACTTGCCTACTTGTCGAATTGTCGATCCTGCGTATCACAATCTTCCCTCTCCCCATCTTGCTATTCTGGGATTTTCCCACTCTTCTTTTTATTGCTAGACTAGATAGATCCAAGATCTGAACTCATAACTACGTTAATTATCAAAAATATTTCAGCGAAAATCCTCATTGAATTAGCAGTTAGGTCAATAATCCCTAAAAACCAAAGTAATGATATATATATCAATAAAAACAGGAAATTAAGTTGGGATCGTTCCAAAAAATATATAGAAGAAGGTAAGTAGCTGAGAATCACAAACTATAGGAAATGTAATTAAAACATGAATTTTTTTTTTATGAATAGAAAAGAAGACACGATATTAATTAATCCAAGTATAGCTAGGAGAATATATATATATGTAACTGGCTGATTAATAAGTAAGAATAAAATAAAAATAACTTCATATAGATAGCTAATGAAAGAAAAGTATATAAATAGAGAGCCTACTTATTTATCACCAAAAAAAAATACACAGAAAAGTAGAAAGAAACTTACCTGGTTCAGGTAAGGAGTTTGGAAGGAGGAAGAGCAGCCGCTATCCTTTTGGAGAAGTGTTAAGGATGCCAATCTTATGTTTTGTCTGGAAAGTTTAGAGTGGTTGATTTGTTTTGCCCAATCAAATGTTAAAAATATATTTTTTTAAGAGAATATCTAAGAAAATAATATCTAGGAGTGTAGTAGTTATTTATTTTTAATATATTAAAATAATATTTTTTATTTTTTTAAAATTATTTTTAACACCAACTTACCAAAACTATATAAAAACATTAAAAAAACATAATTAAAAAAACACCAATACCTTCCAAACTGCCTTTAAACTGAGGTGTCCTAAAAGACCATTGTTTAGGGTCAAGAGAATCAAATATAGGGTTGAGAAGGAGAGAAGAGACTGTTAAAGACAAATGTCAATAGCTGAAAGCGAGTATTCCAATAGAGCTACACTAGCAAGTGGAGAAAAAAAAAATCATCGTACCTTGTTCCTGCATTCAATGCTTGGTGTGTTTATGGTAGCAGAGATATTAGCTATCTATCTAATAGGTTATCGACACGTGCTGTCACAAAAACACGGCGACTTACTTACTTACTTACTCTTTTTTTTTTGTTTTGTTTTTTTTTAAATTTTATTTTAGGATGACAAGTTGACAACTGGACATGCCCATTTTTAGACCCTGTGTTTGTTCCCGATCGGTAAACTAGTCCTTGCAAAAAACAATTTCGTTGATTTGACTCTGTTATTGTTATGTCCAGGCAGATGGACCCAACTCAAAAAATTCATAACATATGCTCTGTTAAAATAATAATAATATCTTTATGTAGAATATTACTGGTTATTCACTCAATCTTATAATATTTCTCGTTAAAACATACTATAACGTGATATAATAAGTGAAATACATAGTTAACTTTCGATAATATCAGTGATAATTGGAAAGTTTAATTAAAGTAAAATAACAAACATAATAATGATAAGCACATATCAAATTCTTTTGAGTAAACTAATTAAATATTCTTTTTGGAAAATTTAGTAGATCAACTCTCAGATAAATTTTTTTTAGATTAGTGTAGATGTTCGGATTAGCTTGCGCGCACCTCAATTAATTTTATAATTTTTAAAATTAACGATTATATAAATTTTTAATAATTATTATATTAATAATTATAAAATTCAAATATAAAATTATACAATAGACAAAATTCTTACTTTCAAGCTGTCCTGCAAATTATTAATTAGGTTGCAAGTAGTCTTTGTATATATTGATGTGACTTTATCCAGATATTTTATAATGGTTTATCCTTCAATACCGTAAATTGCTTGCACATGAGTAAAGCTTCTCTCCCACTCTATATCGGCTGGCGGATCGGAATATTGTCCATCATTTTTGCATACATATTTTTTTTTAAAGAAGGCCCTCTCTCGACATTACGGCCATGGGGAGGTTAGGTACACGTTTTTCATAACCCCTCTTGTTAATTTATAATACCTTTATGTCAAAGGGGTATTGGTAGTGTTTAGTTTAATATATAAATTTCTCTTGTTTTTTATGTTAGTATCCATTGAAAAAGTGAGAATGGTTGTTTTTTAAAGTAATTTTTTATTTAAAAATATATTAAAATAATATTTTTTTATTTTTAAAAATTATTTTTGATAACATCGAATTAAAATAATCTAAAAATATTAAAAAATATTAATTTAAAAAAATCAACTTTTTTAAAAAGCATTCATGAAACATAAAATCAAATAAAAATTTAATGGGTATTAATATTCGAGTATTGACTTATAATCAATGCATTTGTTTTTCACATCATCATCTTTTATTGGAATCTCAAAGGATGATTGCAAAAAAAAAAAAAAAACCCATGAAAGCATCACCTATTCAAATATGGATAATTTACCTAAGTTTTAGCTAGAGAAAGATATAGTTTTGATATGAGATAATGAATTCAAAGATTACAAATATATAATTTTGATGTTCCCGATCCAACAATACAAATATAATTTGATTTATCTCGAAAATTAAAAATGAAATAGAAGTTTTGTTTAAATAGTAGTTTTTTTTTAGATTAAAGTGGATGTCTGAGTCAGCTTATGTGTACCTCTACTAATTTCATAAACCCTGAAATTAATGACTATATAAACTTGCAGTAGCTCTGAAATAACTAAAACTCGTAATTATTATGAAGCAAATTCAATACCTGATTAATTGAATTCCCTCTTAAGATTTCAAATAGTAGATTTTTAATCTTATAAGACTTGGGATCTGACCAAATTATATTTTACTTTTATGATTTGTATTCATAATATGAAATAGAAAACACAAAAGGGTTGATAAGCTTGAACTGCTAAGCCAGTTCAAATCTTGATTACTAAAAAATTAAAAAAAAATCACCCAATAACATAAGCCAGTTCAAATCTTAATTATCGCACAGGAAACCCTTTATTAAAGCAGCATCGTACTATCAGGAAATTGTTTACACAAACCAATACGCTAAAATTAAAATTAAAATTATTAAATATGGGACTTTGTGCCTAAACCTGTGATCGGGAGAGACCACGTGAAGGAGATTCTGCTGTCCAATGGAGATAAAAGATGTTTCCTTAATCGCCAATTAGGTCCTTGGATTAACCAACCATTTGGCATTAAAGTAATATTTAAAGCTCCATGCTTACTTGTGGGCAAGAGCTAGGCCATGTGTCAATCATCAACACAATCATTGATCTGTGCATTCATCAACCTGCAGAGACCTAAAACATTTCCTGGGATTTCTAAAACAAGTTTATTTCTTGCCATTTCTGGTTTCCATTTGGCTGATTTCTCAAATTGTTCATCAAAGTAGAATATTCTCTTTTCTTTATGATATATATATTTCGATATTTAATCTAATCAGGGTTTCTAGCTCAATTACATTTCTTTCATGACAAAATTATTAATTTATCAATTACCAATGGTGATAGATCTCCTTAATGAGAAAAAAAACAGATGTTTATGTTTACTATATATATATATATATCATTCAATGATGAATGAATTTTATATGCGACTTTTTTTAATAGAACTTTATAAAAAGTATTAGTAAGTTCGTTCTTGAAAATTAAATTATCTTCAAGTCTTACGATTTTCTTAAAGATTAACAGGTTCAATATTATAATTTATCTTGCAAGAAAGTTTGTATTTAATTATAATACCTTTATTAGTCTCCATGTTTATCCGAAGCAAATGCTATTCGGATGGATTTTAACTTTTTCTTGTTTATTTTAGTCTGTTTAAACAAACTTTTATCACCGTTCTTTAAATATTTTTTCTCATTTATAAAATAGTTTATTATTATAATCAATTGTTGTTATTTTCCCATTATTGCAAACTTTAGAAAAATCCAAATGTAATTATGATTAATACCTACAAAATTGATACCACCAGAATAATTCCATCAAAAAAATCCATCGATAATAATTAATATATGACATGATGCTCTCTCTCCTCTCCCTCCTTCTCTATTTCTACCTTTTCCTTAAAAATTCTCTGCAACAAAACAACCTCCCCCCATTCCCCCTCTCATCTCAACACAATTCATCCTCCCACAACTTTTACAATCACAACAACACTCTATTTGACAGAATCTGTGTCTTGATTGAAATTTTATTGATGATTTTTCATCTTAAGTAAGTAAATCTAACATTTTTTTTAATATGAACACAATTTGAAAATGTTAGTTTTTTTTATTGTATATTTTTTTAGTATATGTATTTTATTTGGGTATTTATTTGTTTTATTATTTTTTCTCAAACAAACTTCTTGTATGGATTCATGATTTTGTACATGTTATAGTTTGTTTAGATATTATTATTATTTATGATTTTGTACATGTTATAGTTTGTTTAGATATTATTATTATTTTTTGTAAATTATTGAAACTTATGTCGAATTACCAACTTAGGTGTGTTGTGATGAAATAAATAATGGCTTGTTTAACGGGTCTGGTTTTATACTTTGTTAATTTTTATGCCGATTTGTAATTTCCGTAAATATATACAAAATTGTATCTACGTAGATAATTGATAATGAATTAAGAAAATTATTAAACTAGGTTGAATAATCTTAAGGCAAACCAATATTTTTATAAATTTATTTAATTAACGTAATTAATTAATACATGTTGTCATCATTATTTGATATAGGTTCAATAGAAGTAATGAATGATCGTTTATGGATATATCAAGATTCACTTCAAGGATTGCGGCTGATGAATTATTGTAATGAAGTTCAGGGTTTTATTAATTATGCAATATATAATTCTAGAAATTTTAATGGAGACGGTATCAGGTGTCTATGCAAGAGGTATAAAAATAAAAAGTTTCTTGATCCAAATGTTGTAATGATGCATCTTCTACAAAAAAAAATTCATGGAGGAATATATGTGTTAGTATGTACACGGAGAACTATTTATTTTCTCACGAGACCATGCTAGAAAGGATTTTAAAAATTATCAATTCAAAAAATAAAGATTAAAATCACTATCACTAATATTATTAATAAGTAATATCATCATTATTGTTGTTGTTATCACCACCACCACACCTATAACTAATATTATCATTATTAGTAATAATAGAAGCATTTCTATTAATATTATCATTATTTTAACAACCATTACCACTATTATTATTATTGTTGTTATTACTATTGTTATTATCATTATCATCCCAACAACTATTATTAGTATTTTTATTATCATCACTAATTTTTCTTCTTCTTCTTCTTCTTCTTCTTCTTCTTCTCTCTCATATTATTATTATTATTATTATTTTATTATTATTATTATTATTATTATATCAGTACTACTATCATTAATAATATTATTACCATTACCATTATTATTATTATTATCATTACTATTTTAATTGTTATTGTTGTTGTTGTTATCATCAATAATATTATTACTTTCATTACTCTTTTTATAATTATTATCATAATTATTATTATCATCATCGCTATTACTATTATCATCAATATTATTATTATTATTATTATTATTATTACTATTATTGAAAAAATAAAAACTATAAATTTGATTTGAAGGATAAAATTGAAAGCTATAATAACTTTGACAAAAAAGCAAAGGAAAAAAATTAAAAATTAAAAGTAGAAGAATCGAATCGAAATACCTTATACATACAAATTAAACACCAATGGTTAAATTAAAAACAAACAAAACTTAAACAAAAGAGAAAATGACTAAAAATAGTAATCAAAGCTAAAAGGTCTGAAATTAAAATCACAATAACAATGAGAACCAAAATATATTTACCGGGGCGGGAGAGAAATAAAAAAAGGGTCATCGGTGATACACTAACCACATTTGAAGAACATGCAGCACCTATAATGAAAGAGAAGACGACGAGGAATAAATTGAGACAATGGAATCCTATTTTTGACAGCCAAAAACCACTGCATGTGCTTCCAAAAATATGCGGTGACTCCAACGGGTGGGCGCATGTTCTGCAAGTGCCAATAATTTTTTAAATATAAAATTATTATTTTAATTATAAATTACATTACTATCCTCAACCAAACTTATAATTAACAAAAAAAATTGAGGTTAAATGACCCAAATAGCCCTGACTACAATGAATTCCCATATTGAATCCAAAGGTACATGTGTAATTTTACTATGTATGAAAATACAAAAATATCTAAATACCCCTGCCAAAGACCACTTATTTTGTCTAACTCTTGAGGGTATTTTAGTTATTTTACTGTTCATTAAAACATTGATTAGGACAACACTTTACTAACCTTTTCCTACACTTATACTGTGCTATTTTGTGTCTCCAAGTGCTTCCCTATTTTGTTGTTCTCTCTGAAAGTATCTCTTCCTATCTTGCAGTTGCTGCTACTTATGTTGCGGGTCTCCTTTCTTTCTAGCAAGTGTATCTGTTTAGTTTTTTCTCCTGAGCAATAACTTTATGTATTAGTTTAGTGCGTTACTCGTTCATGCTATGAGTTGGATTAATTTTTTTAATGTAAAAATATTGTTTAGATATTGTTAATGTCTTTTATAGTAAAAAAAAATAAATTTAATTGTATAGAAATCAAACCAATATAACCCGATCATCTTGGCGAGTATTAAAACAACTTAGATGAAAAGTAAAAACATAATTTAACTCAAAACAAATATTTAAGATGAAATTTAAAAAAAAAATAAGACAACTTGAGTTAACTTGCCAATTTAAATACCAAGTTATGAGATCATGATAACTCTATAGAAAACGAATCAAAATAAATTACGAAGCTCAATTTCCAATAAAACCAATGTTAAGGATGAAAATAAATAAAAAATAAAAAAAATTCCAAAAAAATTACCCGAGTCAACCCAAGTTAACATGTTAAACTCATGACTCAAGTTATGAGACCGAGATAACACAATAAAAATAAAATTAAGATAAATTATAAAGCTCAATTCTCAATCAACCCAGTATTGAAAAATAAAATTAAAAAAAATAATTAAAAAAAAACTCAAGTAAATCAGGATTAACTCGACAAATATGTGACTAGAGTCATGAGATTAAGATAACTTTATCAAAAGCAAACCAAAAAAAATCACAAAATCTAATTCTTAATCAACCTAGTGTTAAATGATGAAATTGATAAAAAAAAAATCAATTAGAAAAAGAAGAAAATAGTCAAGTCAATAAAGTTAACTCGTCAAACCTCCGACCGGGTCACAGTTTGGGATAACTTTATAAAAAGTGAATTAAAAAAACTTAAGAAGCACAATCCCCAATAAATATAACTTTGAAAAATAGAATTGAAATTGAAAAAAAAAACACAAATTAAAGAAAAAAACATTATTGCAATAAATTGAGTGATGTAAGGAGAGATAAAGTAAAACCCCCTCATTTTTTATTTTTTTGTTAATAATGTTAGTAAATTGTTTCGGCATGGAACAAATATAGAACTAGTTTAGAGGCGTGAAAAACACTATCTTTAATATGTTTATTTATCCCACATAGATATAATATTTTTAAGATACAACCAAAGCTTCTAAACCTTTGAATGAGTAAGAAGAAAAGACAGAAAAAAAATATGTTTGTTTTATAATACGCTCATATAGATTTGAAACATTACAATAAAATATCATTACTATTAATAAAACTATATAACTATTAAAAATCTTAAATTAAATTGATAATTGCTTATTCAGTTTTATCCCAATAATGACAAATGTTAAAATTAATTACAAAAAATAAAAAAAATAAGTTAAAAAAATTAATCTAACATATATAATTATGATATTAAAAGTGTTAAGCACCTTATTTTGATATTATAAATATTTATATAATAGTATTAAAAAACTAACAAATCTATCATGATTTTCACTTAATTTACCATACAATAAAAAAAAATATACTTATAAACATTTAAAAAATATTTTTTTTCATCGAGATTTACAAACTAAACAAAGAAATTATTAATTAATGACATGGTTCACACTGCAGAGGAGGCTGAGAGTAAGAATTTAACAAGTCAATTGTCAAGTAGGTTTCTTTCTTAATTTGTTCAGACAGCAGCCTATCTTGAAAGTCCACTTGAGGCCACATGCAGAAAGAACAAGTCTTTAGGTCCACGCAGTGGTTGGAAATAAACATTTCATTACCATGCAATTAACGCGACAGTCACGCTTATACCTGTCCTTGTTAACAAAAGAAATTCTGCCATTTTCCTAACCCCCAAGCATTGCAGCACTACAATTTGAACTTCCTTCATGGAAAAGCTTCCCGTTCCATTTCTTCCTTTTGTTTTCTCAACTCTCTTCACACTAATAATCCCTTCTGCGAGTGGATTATCTTTCAACTTCACCAGCTTCATTGTTGGCGATCGAAACATTTCATACGAGCAGGATGCATCTCCTGCTCCAGATGGAGCTGTTCGGCTCACCAGAAGTCTAATAGGTACTAATATGGCTTCAAGTTCCGGTCGAGCCACGTATTACAAACCGATGCAGCTTTGGGACAAGGCCTCGGGGAATCTTACAGACTTCACTACCCATTTCTCTTTTTCCATCAATTCGCTAAATAAAACTCAATACGGAGATGGATTGGCTTTCTTTCTTGCGCCAGAAGGATCAATGCTTCCGCTTAATCTCTGTCAGGGTGCAGGTCTAGGTCTTGCAAGGAGTGATCAGCCACTAAACACAACGGCTAATCAATTTGTTGCAGTGGAGTTCGATATCTTCAATAATGATTTTGATCCACCAGGCGAGCATGTAGGTATTGACATCAACTCTATGCAATCTGTAAATAATATTACTTGGCTGTGTGATATTAAGGGAGGGAGAATAACTGAAGCTTGGATTACTTATAAATCAAGTACACATAATCTGAGTGTCGCCTTCACTGGTAATAGAAGTAACAGTGCTGTAGAAATGCAATTCCTTAGTCATATAGTTAGTTTGAGGCACCTACCAGAAAGAGTTAGTTTTGGCTTTTCGGCTTCAACAGGAAGTGAATCTGCCATACATACCCTTTACTCGTGGGATTTTAGTTCAAGCTTAGAAATTGATGATAATGTTACCAATCCAATAGATCCAGCTACCAATCCACTAGCTCCAGCTACCAATCCAATAGATCCAACTGCAGCTTCTCCGCCAAATGGTGGTTCACGTAGGAATCGGAAAAAGAACAGGACAGGACTGCATCGCTTCAAGATTAGCTTTCGGTAATGAGTGCATCGCTTCAAAGTATGCTTTTTTAAATATATCCATACTGCAATGCTCACTATTCAAATCTTCTAACTCAATTCTTTTATGATTAATACAATGGACAACATTTACCAATCATTGTCCATTCTCCACATGAACACTAGTTTTTTTTCCAAATTAACACAATGCCTCGTATGGCCCTCATAGACTTGGTATTCATCATAAATAGTTGCAATCATTCTCACATTATTATTTTTTCCAACAAATTTACCCAACACTCTCCTAACATGAGGTATGGTCTTTATTGCCTAGTTTTTAAATTGAGTGAATATGTCATGAAACCTAGCTATGGGTTTCAATCTAACCTTCTCTAGTAACAAAAATTGACATGCTCTTATATTTTCCAATCTAGTTATTGAATGACTTGTCCAAATTATTAGTCATGTTATCAACATTAACTTCAGGGTTAAACATATGCCTTGCCCAAGTCTTAGTAGAGATGTTATTCAACCAATTGACAGCTCCAGTATCCATATCCCTAATGTCTTTTGTATAAAAATTGTAATTGAGATTCATGTAAGCTTTTGATGCATCCTAAAAGCCCATTTTTAAGTTCAATCCATAAAGCTTTTCTTTTTAAAATTGGCATTAATATGCCTCAAATAATGTCTACATGTTGCCTATGGAAATACCTCAGCAAAAACTTTAGGTAAACTATGGATATTAAATTATGATAGTTAGATAATATAATTCCAAATTAAATACAAGTTTAGAAAAGATAGAATTTATAATATAATTAAATTATGATGATTAAATTAACCTTTTTCCTCTTAGATAATACGCAAAATGGTCTCTGACATATACCTTGTTTTATGGATTCATACAATTAAACATATAAAAACCACCACAATGTTTCATTGTTTTCATACTTAACAATAACATATGTAACATAATAGTCCATTATTTTCATCCAAACCAACTGCACCCAACAATACACCTCTATATAAACCTTTGAGATGACAACCATCAATTTCAATGAATAGCCTACATTTAGAAACAAAGCCTTCCTTCATCGTTTTCAAACAAATATACACGTGTTGAAACTTTCAAGGGTGTGAGGCTCATAAACTTTTTAAATTCTTATCGCATGTAATTTATTTCTTTCTATGTTTGGTTCATATTTTTTATACCCATAAGTTGTGCCCAAGTCTTGATATACATATGTGTATTCAGCCACCTCTCCCACCTTTTCATTGTTTTATTTTCTTCTTATTTGACTGGGAGCTTTTTTTTCTTCATTTTTTTTCCTGTAACTTTCTCTTATAACCCATACTAGCTATCAACCATAAAATATATATCTTTTGAGTAAGTTTTCTTTATTTCTTTCCTACGTGTTTTATAACATAGTTATGAGTTTCTTTTCTTAACATATAGTTATTGAAAATATTAGGGTTTATATGAGATTAGTTGATAAGTAAGGGATTATTGAATTAATTTATGTGTGGGTAGTAATATATGCATATAAACATGGATTGAGGAAGATTATGAATAATTAGTATGCGGTTTTGATATTTGATATATGTTGGTATGATTAGAGCAAAACTTAAGGAATTTGAATATTAGAAAGAAAATATGGGATTATTGAAGAATTATATAGAAAGAATCATGTTAAAATCCTGGAAAATATGTTTAGAGGTTAAAGATAATACAATTTCATTTTGGTCATTGAATTTTGGGAAATTAGGATTTTACCCTAAATTCCAAAAACAATCAATTTAGTCCATGGTCATAAATAATAGTTTTTAAGATAGATTTTGATAGATAATCGAGTTTTATTTGTGGTGTATTATCAAGTTTTTATGGTTTCATTTTGAATTGTGAATTGATTAGATTTTACGATAAAACGTGTTTAAGTACTTTAAAAACCCCACATACTGTTGTTATACGATTGATGGATGTTGATGTTTGTCTTCGTTTGATTGTTGTTATATATTATAAGTAAATAATATCAAATATAACTATAGAAATAACATTAATAACTACACTCAAGAATATGAATAATATTATATATGAATACGGTTAGTTGACTATTTAATTTTTGTTATTGTGTGATTTTAGAATATTAAATTGATATGGATTGTAAAGTTATACAAGTTAGAATACCTACGCTAACAAACAAGACAATGTTAGCCTATGTCCATATAATAAAATTTGATTACCATAGCTAGTTGGGGGTGACACTAGCCTATGTAAAAGACCATTGCACATATATGTTATGATGCTCTATCATTTTTATATCTGATTTTCTGACTTGTAGTACTCTTATATTTATATCTGATTTTACTTATAGTAATCTTAAAGAGTGACATAACTTAAATTATGCTTACGTGTGAGTGGTTTTATTAGTTATATTTTTGCCATGTATAGACTTAATGAATTAATCTTGTTATAACTCGGTCTCTTATTTGTATATTTGGTATCACTTATTCACTAAGTTGTGGGAAACTTATCTTTTTAGCATTTTAATCTTTTCGGATATATTGTGTGTATTAGTTGATCCAATACTACTTATTAAGAAGGAGTTCTTGTTTATACTTTAAGTTGGTATGCCTAACACTTCTTTTTTTTTATGGGCTTTCTCATTTTGTTACTATATTGTATATATATATGAATTGTTATATTGTGCATAGCTTGAGCTCCACAATTATAATAGTTTTGGGTTATTCTTTTGGGATGACATATATATGTTTTAATTTATGATCTAGTATTTCAGAAGGGCGGTTGATTATTATATCAGTGTCTATTTTAGCTTTGGATAGAATAATGTTCAGGTTTGAGGCTTGCTATAGGCAAGGCAGTCTTAAGAGTGCCTTGACCTACATGCCGGTTATGTGCTCAATTTTGGATCTGATAACGGTGAATGCATATTTGAATTATAATTAGGGTCAAACCCTAAATATACATAAGATCTTTGCTCCAATAGCTAGATATATTTGGGGAGCCTTTTTAAAAGACTTATTATGAGTTCCTTCCTCAAACTCTTTAACCTAGCTTTCTATAATTGGATATGGTATAACTTAAGACCAAATTCATCATCCAAAATCATCGAAAGTGATTCATTGGAGATAGATTGGTCAACACTAATTATTGGTAGCAATATCTTTGTTATCTATGTTGAAGTTACAACTTTTATAGTTGTAGGTCAAATGTAAGTGTGTTTGTCCCTAGATGACTTTATCATGAATATTTGACTACCAAGAACAAGGGAACCATATATCCGTTAATCATAACCATCACCCATGCATATGTCACCAACCTTAACTTTTTGATTAATATATCTTTTAACATGATATCCATGTTTAACCTCATACTCTCACAATACATCTTTGAAAAAATTTAACATTCTTCAAACTTTATTGATCCATTAACTACAAATTTAAACCTCTTACATCTAAAATTAGCAGTTGGATCCACACTTGTCTTTTTTTTTTTTCATTTTCCTCTTATTACCATTTTCATCCTTATTGTCTTCATCACTAGATTGTTCTCTAACTTCTACATTAACATCTTCTTCGTCACTACTCATCTTCTAGTCATTATCATAACCAGAAGCATCGTTCAATGTCTAACTAGTAGAAAAATCAACTTGTAAACTATCAATCCACTCATCTTTAACTTCATTACAAAATTAAAAAAACATCCTCATAAGAAAAGATATAATAGTCATCTAGTTCATCATCATAATCCATCTTAAATCTATCATCACCATAAATATCATTATCAACACCTATTTCAGACCCCATTTTATAACCAACATTAGGATCACTACTAGAATATTTAACATTATCATTACCATTATCATCACCATCAACATTAATATCAACACGTATTTCAGAATTCATTTCATCATTATCAGGACTCATATCATTAAAATACAGTATCACCTTTTCAACTTCAAGATCATGGGCAACAAAATATTTGGTTCCTGGTGGCTTTTCATTTTTAAAATTACCGAATAACGCATTGGCATATTTTTATTGTTACAGGATCAATAACTGGATCAACGTCAATATATAAATGCGCGTTCATTTCACCTTCATGCATACTTAATACCTTTAAGGTCAAACCATCATCATATATTTTGATTCCTCTATCAACCTTGATGTGAATGTCATACAAGTCCATATCAAAGACTTGCTTGTACATGAATAGTATGTTTATGTAAGACATATGCAAAGCCCCAATATTTGTCGACATATGATAAACTCTCATGATGCGCAAATATATCTAGCATTTTGATTCTTGCATGGTTTGTACAAGTTACATAATGATTACACATAAATTGAATAATAATATAAAAATTAGGGTTTTTTAAACTAATAACTCTAATTTTTAAATTTGAGTTTTTTTTCCTTCTGTTTAAGTACAAATTACAGATTTCCCATTATAAATAATGTGTGCAGGAGAATGAAAATTATCGATTCCATATAAAAAATAAAGTAAAATCTATAATTTTTTAGTGTATCATAAATTTAGGGTTCCCATTTTCAATTTTTAACTACTAATAATGTTAAGTTATTTTTTTGTTAAAAGACGAGGAATCAAAACCTATATTCTAATAATTTAACTCACTAATATTTCTGAAATCTCATTTATTGAAAACAATTCAAACTTGCCTTTTATTGTTCAGTTCCTCAAAGAAATTAATGCCAACAACAAGAGAGAGTATGAGAAAGGAGATGAGAGAATGTGACATGTAATGTAAATCTTTCTTTGAATTTGTGTTCAAAGATTGATTTGTGTTTAGGGTTTTTCTTTTTAATTTTATGTATGAAAGATAGATCCGGAGACAAAGAGAAGAGAAGTTAAAGATGAGGAGAGAAAATGCGATGTGTGATCGTGGTTAACTGCAATGCTTTAATATATATAAGAGTAATATTAATAGTGTCATTTCATTTATTTTGAAAATCAGCTTTGATCCAAGATGGAAAGTGTAATATTTAAAAGTATAGTAATTGTAAAGTGAAAAAAAAAAAAAAAGAGAACAAATCTTGGAGTGCTGTGAAATATATACACATATGTTACTGTTTAGATCATGTGCAACACAGTTAGAAAAAGAAAATACTGTGAAATATTTCATGCAATTAGTTCGTTGTTCTTTGCAAAATTAATTGTTTTCTTAGCCAAACTATCTATAATATTAATCACTGGTGATAAAATATGACATATCATTATTCTTTATTATACTTAAATAAAATAAAATAAAAACAATATTTAAAGGTATCCAGATTTTTCTAGAATTAATGACGAGAAACTTTACAAAATTAAACATTTTGATAGAATCATAAATTTTGATAGAGTTCATGACTTCACATATATAGTTATTTTTTATTCCATGCATGCCTTCATATGTATACTTGTTTTTCTATCATTAGAATTTTCTTAAATAATAATAATTAAATACTAAAATATCGTTATTAACTTAGACTTGTAGAATTATATATATTTTTTAATTTCCTCTTCTACTCTCTCTCCCTCTCTCTCTCAAGATTATCCTTTTATCATCTTTGTTTTCCTCCCTTTCTTTCTCTCACAAGAACTATCCTTTTTATGAGCACCTGTAGATGATTTATTACCGGCAGCAACATTGTGTTTTACTTATCATATTTTTTTTATAATTATTCTGGATCTAGTTCTATAAATCTGATGTGTTTTAGTTTTATTTTACTCTTTATCTGATTTTCTTACTCCTTGCGAGGTTATTTTCATTTTTGTACGGTTTGCATGGCCTATACGTGGGTTTGTGGTGCCAGGAAGAAGGTTTTTTCAACCATGTTAGTAATTAAAAAAAAAAACAAAAACTAACATGACTGAGTCTTTTAGATCAAGATGCATTACTTGGATTTAAGCATGATTATTTTCCCATTTAAAAAACAAATGTACCTATTGAAAATAAATATGGTATTTTCACAAGAGTTTATTAGTTATTATTAGTGATGAGCAAAAAAATTAAAAAAACAATTAAACCGAGAAAACCGAAAAAAACCGAGAAAACTGAATCGTGAAAAAAAAACCGATTAGAATTTTTAAAACGGTTTGGTTTGGTTTGGTTTTGGTTTTATAAGCCTGAAACTGAATAAACCAAACCGAACCGAACCCAAACCGAAAAATAAAACCGGAAAAAACCGAGCCGAACAGGAAAACCGAGTCAAACCAGTTTGAACCGGTTTTTTCTAAAATAACTGAACCGAACCGAAACCAGTCGGTTTGAACCTATTTTGGTTTTAAAAAAAACCGGTTTGGTTACTTTTTTTTAATAAAAACCGAACTGAACAAAAAATAATTACCCCTAATTATTATCATATAAATAGGGGACAAATAAATAATTTAATATTTTTAAAGTATAGTAAAATGACTAAATTACTTTTCAAAGCAAAAAATAAACTACCATCGAGGGGCTTTTTGTATTTTTTACTTTTTAAAACATAGTCAAATGACTAAATTACTCTTAAAAGCAAAATTTCTTTAACTCTAGTCCAAAGGCTTTTTTGTATTTTTATTTTGGTTTTTTGGTTTTAATCAAGTAGACTAATGGACACTTTGGTATTTAAAAAAAATTAAATATTATATTAAAAAAGTGATTGACATGTGCATTGTATGCATGAGCACGTGAGTTATGGCTATGCCATTCTAGCGGTGCGTGAGGAGGTGTTCAACGACCATACGATGGCTTCTAGGATGACATCCAATCATTTTAGTGACCTCTCAATCCCTAGGTGACGCATGTGGGTTACTGATCTCCGGTTTGATTTCAATGACCTTTTTTTATTTTCTTTCTTCTCCTCGATTTTATGCCTAACTTTCCAAATTTTCAGAGTAGCCATTCAATTTGTTTTTTCTTTACATTTGATTATTGTTCTTTTTATTACTATTTGTTTAATTTGAAATCATTTGTAAAATTAGATTTTTTTTAATTTTATCCTTTAATTTTTTATCTGTCAGAATTGATATTTATTTGTTTGATTGCTATTTGTTTTATTTGAGAAAATATTAAATTTGATTTTTTTTTATGATTTCATCCACCTTCAATTTTTTTCCTACCAGGTTTTGACTCTTATTTTTTTATTGCTATTTTTTTACTTTGATAAATTTTTTAAATTGATATTTTTTCTCTGGTTTCATCATTCAATATTAAATTGGTTGAAAATTGAGTTTCTTAATTAAGCACGGTCTAGGGTTTCATGGGTTTCAAGTTTGGAGTTAACCTAAGCTTAGGAGATTCGTTAGGGTCTACTTGGTTTTTTTTCCTCTTTTTTTAAGCTTATGTTTTTTCAGTTTCATCTTTTAACATTTATTTAATTGGAGATGAGTTCCATAATTATTTTTTATTTGCTTTCTATACGATTTTTCACTAATTTTTAAAATGATTAGGGTTATCTCGTTAAATTATATTAAATTTAGTTTTTTTAAAAGAAATTTTTTTTAAAATTAAATTAAATTAAATTAATTGATTCAATATAAACATGAGATGTTCTTTGCTTTGATGATATGTGCGACCTCTTTCGACATTATCGTGCAACATTTTACGGTGATTTTAGAACTGTCTCGATAAACTCTTTCTCGTGGTGTGGCGATGTCGATGACATAGCGATGATGAGTCTTCAATAAAGTTTTCTTTCTGCTCCTCTTGAATTTGATATTGACAATTTATTTTTTATAGTTAATTATCATTAATATTTTTTTGTTTATTTTATTTATTGATAATGTTTTTTTTTAATGATTATTGAATCCAATCAAGTCAATTACTTAGGTGTCAATTTTTTCATATCTTCTTTAAAAATAATGACGTCACCTATTATTTTATTAAGATTTCAAAAAACCAATTACTAGCAATTGGAGTATTGAATTGCAAGGTGATGTTTCATAAATTTGATATTATAAAGAAATTAATGACACGAAAAATCATGCACAACATGCCAATATCGATATATAAAATAAATAATAATAAATAAATAAAACAGCTTCACGTCCTTTTTCAAGTATCGATATATAAAATACAGTGCTAGATTTTATTTTTTTTGGTCATATCGGATCAGCACACGCCTGAGACTATTGGGAAGGACAAATTATACCTCGCTAGTCGTTCCACATGATATATCCACCAACCAAAATCAACTGTGCTGCAATTAGTGCCCATAAACAATGTTCTGTCGGTAAACCTCTACGCCATCAAAGATTTTAGACCTGCATTTTCTAGAAATAAGAAAACTTAGCAAAATCTCTCCGTCTGATTCCAGTGAACATTCCCTAAAATGCAATGATGAGCATAAGAAATGGTTCTTTTCTCACCCGAAGCTGTGATTCTAAGATGAGAATCAATGGGTTCAGTAATTGTAAGACTTCCTCGTGAACTCAAAACATAGAACTTTCCCTTGAACCCAGTTCCATTAGTAAATGGCTTCTACAGGATGACTTTGAACAGTTGGGATCGATAATTCTGCTTCATCAAATCTAATTGTATAATTCTAAGATGAGAATCAATGGGTTCGATACTTGTATAAGATTCTGTCAAAAATCTAATTTGTCAATCTATACACTAATTTGAGATTTTATACGATTACAGGAAGTAAAAAAAAACCTTAAAATGCATTTTTTATTAAGATTTTTTATCTTTATATTATACTTGAAGTATCATTAAATTCTCTAATTTAAACATGTTTTATAATAACAAGTCTGATAATATAAAATATCTTTAATTTATAGTAAATGTTTATTTTAAATATAGGTTTACAAAATAAGTATATTTTACAATTCAAAAGATTGATCGATGTGTTTAACTATTGAAATTCAGGAAATAAAAATAGGGTTAAGCTTATAAAAAAAATTCTAGTTGGGTTGGTTCAATTCAAATTGGATCACTATTTGGTTTTTGAATTATAACTGGAGTTGTAGATCTTGAATTTAGGTGTGGTTTATCTTTATGTAAAGCTGAGATATATACATAAAACATTTATGAAGAGTCTAAGATTTAATATTGTTGTTCAAATCTTAGCAACAAAAAAGAAGTCTGAGTCTGTCCAGTAGTCTAAAATTATTTGGTGTTCAACTCATATTTCAAGTTTTAGAAGTCAAAACAAGCCAATTATTTTTTTTCTTAGAAAGCTGAGACAAATACCTACAATATTTTTTTTATAATCTGCTTTCTTTAATTTCTCATTTTTTATTTATATAATAAAACATATTATAAATTTTTGTGAATTTTTAGCATTTTATCTTTACTAAGAACTAATACATGAGATTCTTTTATGCAACTCTTTGTATTGTATTTCTATTCTATCATATTATTAAATCATTGTTGATGAAGATTAGTTGATTAAATAAAATATAATTTATTTTATATTTTTTGTAATTTATGTTAATTAAAAAAGCATTAGGATGAGTAAAAAAAAATATAAAATATGTATAATGTAGTGAACTTTGTGTGTATAAAAACAATCAAACAATAATGTAGTTTATTTTAGGTATGGTGCACTAAGAATGATGTATATTTTTCTTGCACAATTAGTCTCTTACCTAGACTCTTGAAAATCATAGGTTTCTAATACCCATAACACTAAGTGATGACTTCTGAATATTAATCATAATTTTATAATTAAATCTAAAACCTTTTCCAACACCATGCATAACACAAGAGACATAACAAAAACACATGTTATTGTCGACGATATCATGGGGGCATCCACAACAATTGCCTAGGAGTAGTTTTATAAAGAACTAACAACCTCTTCCTAACATGAATATTATCTATTCTGTATTAATTGTTTTTTATTTCCTGTTTGTAGTGAGCAGGACAACATTTTACTAATCTTTTGCTACGCTTATACTATGTTATTTTGTGTCTTCAAGTGCTTCTCTATTTTGTTGTTCTCTCTGAAAATGTCTGTTTCTAGCTTGTAGTTGCTGCTACTTATGCTGCGGGTCTCTTTTCTTCTTAGCAAGTGTATTTATTTAGTTTTTCTCCTGAGCAATAACTTTACGTATTAATTCAGTGCATCACTAGATCATTTGACACATAAACTGTACGGGTATGATATTTTTAAGGTACTATCCTCGACTAAAATTATAATTAAAAAAAATCAAGGTTAAATGATCTAAATACCTATTAGTATAATAAATTTAATGTATAATTTTATAATGTATGGAAAAATAAAAATACTTAAATACCCTTACTAAAGACCATTTATTTTTTCTTAACTTATGAGGAGCTTTTTGATTATTTTATTATTCATTAAAATATTGAATAGATAAAAACACCTCCAAATAAATTAAAAATAACTAATATACATTATAAAAATACAGAAGTCCTAGTCCAAGGACACGAATTTTTCTGTTGGGAATAAAAAAAAATTACACTATATTAATAAATAAATAAAAATATAAAAGGAGCTTGAGTGATTCCTGGTTTTGTTTAGTTGTTTTTAAACAAGGATATATCATGGAAAAACTCGAAATTGAACGTAAGCGAGAAGGAGAAATAGAGGGGAAATTGAAAGGTTATCTCGGTGAGAATGCCGTGGATGATGAACTTTAGATGCTGTTGAATTCTACCACCAGTTCGAAACAAAAATCTCAACATCCGTGATAGGCTGGAATGAAATATACCCCATCATTGCTCTATGTACGAAGTAAGAACTTGGACGATGTTGAATATTTTTAATATTTTTAATGTAAAAAAAATTTAAATTATATGAAAATTAATATAACATGAGTCAATTAACGGGGTGAGTTTAAAAGTAATTTATATGATAAATAAAAATATAATTTGATTTAAAATAAATATTTAAAATTAGATTTTTTAATAAATATTGAGATATCAATATATTGGATCAATTCAAGTCAATACGAGTTAACCTGCCAATTTAAATATCAAGTTATGAAATCATAATAACTTTATAAAAAAAATCAAAACAAATTATGAAGTTCGATGTTTAGGGATAAAATAAAAAAAAGTCTAAAAAATAACTTGAGTAAACCCAAGTTAACCTGTTAAACTCATGACTCGATTTATAAAACTGGGATAACACATAAAAATAAAATTGAGATAAATTATGAAGTTCAATTCTCAATCAACTCGGTGTTAAAAGATAAAATTGAAAAAAATTAATTAAAAAAGAACATAAAAATCAACTCAACCAGGATTAACTCAACAAACCTATGACTCGAGTTATAAGATTAAAATAACCTCATAGAAAGATAACTAAAAAAAATCACAAAGTCTAATTCTCAATCAACCCAATGTTAAATGATAAAATCGACAAAAAAAAAAGTCAAATAGAAAAATAAAAAAATCAAGTCAATTGAGTTAACCTGTCAAACTTGCAGTTCGGGTCATGGGTCTAATATAACCTTCTAAAAAATAAATTATAAAAATTATGAAGCATAATCTCCATTAAATATAATGTTGAAGAATAGAATTAAAATTAAAAAAAATTAGAGAAAAAAAACTATTGCAATTAATAGAGTAATGTGAGGAGAGGTAAAATAAAACCCTCTCATCCTTTAGTTTTTTTTTTTTTTAAATAATGTTAGTTTTGTTAATGTTAGTAAATTGTTTAAATATAAAAAACAAATATAGAGTTGGTTTATAGACATAAAAAATATTATTTTTAAGGTGGTTTAGAGGTATGAAAAACACTGTTTTTAAGGTGTATATTTGTTTCACTTAAATACAACACCTCCAAGATATAACAAAGACAAATGAAAAAATAAAAAGAAAAGACAAATAAAAAAATATGTTTGTTTTGTATTTTTTTTTTCTGTATAGTAATAGGTTTATATAGGCTTAAAACATTATAACTGTTAATAAAATTATATAATTATTAAAGAAATAATTATATTTTAAATTAAATTGAATAACTGTTTATTTAATTTTATTCTAACAGTTATAAATATCAAAATTAATTATAAAAATTAAAATAAAATAAAATAAGTTAAAAAAATAATCTAACAGACATAATTATAATATCAAAAGTGTCAAATGCTATATTTTAATATTATAAATATTTTTAATATTATAAAACCTAATAGTAAAGCTCTTCCATCATAATTTTTATTTAATTTATTATATTAAAAAACATACATTTATAAACACATAAAAAATTTTTATTTCTAACATGGGATAGATAATAGTTTTTTATTCGTTTACAATCTACACAAACAAATTATTAATTAATGACTTGGTTCCCGGTGCAGAGAAGGCTGAGTCCAGGAATTGAACAAGTCAATCGTCAAGAAGTTTCTTTATATGACATGTTGAGACGGCAGCGTATCTTGAACGTCCTACAACGATAGTCATGCTAATAATGCTAATAATATCACTGTTTGTTTTTACATTTTAAAAATAATTTTTAAAAAAATAATTTTTTTATTTTTTTTATTTCAAATTAATATTTTTTTGAAATTTTTTTTAATCATTTTAATTTTAATGTATTAATATAAAAAATAATTTTTAAAAATAAAAAAATAATTTTTAAAATATAAAAAATATAAAAAATAACAATAACCACATTACCGATCTCCACTTGAGGCTACAGAATTGACAAGTCTTTAGGTCCACGCAGTGCTTGGAAATAAACATTTCATTAGCATGCACATAAACGTAACAGCCACGCTTATACCCGCCCTTATTAACGAAAGAAATTCTGCAATTTTCCGAACCCCCAAACATTGTCTGCAGCACTACAATTTCAACTTTATGGGAAAGCTTCCTGTTCCATTTCTTCCATTTGTTTTCTCAACTTTCTTCACACTAATAATCCCTTCTGCGAGTGGATTATCTTTCAACTTCACCAGCTTCGTTGCTCGCGATGGAAACATTTTGTACGACCAGGACGCATATTCTGCAGGTGGAGCTGTTCAGCTCACCAAAAATCTAAGAGATGCTAATATGACTGGAAGTTCCGGTCGAGCCACGTATTCCAAAGCGATGCAGCTTTGGGACGAGGCCTCGGGGAATCTTACAGACTTCACTACCCATTTCTCTTTTTCCATCAATTCGCTAAATAACCCTCAATACGCAGATGGATTGGCTTTCTTTCTTGTGCCAGAAGGATCAATGGTTTCGCCTTATCTCACTCAGGGTGCAGGTCTTGGTCTTGTAAGGAGTGATCAGCTACTAAACACAACGGCTAATCAATTTGTTGCAGTGGAGTTCGATATCTTCAAAAATGATTTTGATCCACCAGACGAGCATGTAGGTATTGACATCAACTCTATGCAATCTGTAAATAATATTACTTGGCTGTGTGTGTAGACACAATTTTGAGCACCTGAAATTAAACAAGCACACGTGTACAAATATATGATTTTATTAAATATATGAATGGGTACAATCTCTATGTAATATATTCTTTCAAAAGAACAAGACAATCCTCTGATTCTTCTCTTGGATTTGATGTATGGTGACTTGATTTATTTGAGTAATCAAGCCAAGATTTGTGCTTTGCAAGAACGCGAATTTGGGCGTGTATTGCGAAGCGAGATTTGGTGATTTGATGCTTTGAAGAGTACCTTTGATGTGTCTTCAAAGTGTTGTTGAAGAACTCTTATGGGGCGTTTAGGCTTGATCCAACAGAGCTTCGTTCTTTGTAGACTTCAAGCGTAGATGAAGGAGGCTTGAGAACTCTTTGAGAGAGCTTCCTTGCTTGAAGAGAGAGAGCGAGAGCTTCCTTGCTTGCAGAGCTTGTCTTGAAGGAAATTTGTATCTCCGGAATCCTCCGGTGATTTGATGCTTTGAAGAGTACCTTTGATTTGTCTTCAAAGTGTTGTTGAAGCACTCTTATGGGGCGTTTAGGCTTGATCCAACAGAGCTTCGTTCTTTGTAGACTTCAAGCGTAGATGAAGGAGACTTGAGAACTCTTTGAGAGAGCTTCCTTGCTTGAAGAGAGAGAGAGCAAGAGCTTCCTTGCTTGAAGAGAGAGAGAGCGAGAGCTTCCTTGCTTGCAGAGCTTGTCTTGAAGGAAATTTGTATCTCCCGGAATCCCCTTTCCTTTAGGTTGAGGCCCTCTATTTATAGAGATCTGTAAGGGCTCCAGTGTTCTTTTTCAATGCCACATGACATAATTTTATTGGTTGATATTTATTGACGGGATCTTGCATTTATGACAAGATATCTGATGTGATCTTGTATTTATGACAAGATATCTTGAATATCTCATACCAAGTGTCAACTTTTTATTGGCCAAGAAATATATGAAGGCTCATTTATTTTTCATGTCATTTATTTCAATTTTATTTTATCCTTTCTTTTAAAGAATAAAATAACACATGGCGAAATTTAATTGGTAGAAAATTTGTGTTTCTACATTGTGATATTAGAGAAGGGAGAAAAACTGAAGCTTGGATTAGTTATAATTCAAGTACACATAATCTGAGTGTCGCCTTCACTGGTAATAGAAGTAACAGTACTGTAGAAATGCAATTCCTTAGTCAAATAGTTAGTTTGAGGGATTACCTACCAGAAAGAGTCCGTTTTGGCTTTTCGGCTTCAACAGGAAGTGAATCTGCCATACATACCCTTTACTCGTGGGATTTTAGTTCAAGCTTAGAAATTGATGATAATGTTACCAATCCAATAGATCCAGCTACCAATCCACTAGCTCCAGCTACCAATCCAATAGATCCAACTGCAGCTTCTCCGCCAAATGGTGGTTCACGTAGGAATCGGAAAAAGAACAGGACAGGACTGGCAGTTGGATTGGGTGTTGGGGGTGGTGCTATAGTTGTTGGGGCCGCTTTGGTTGGGTTTGTTATTAAGTTTATGTGTGGGCACGAAGAAGATGAAGAAGGTGGTCATGTCCTTGAAGAGTACATGGATGATGAATTTGAAAAGGGAACAGGACCAAAGAAGTTCTCTTACCAAGAATTGGCTCGAGCTACAAGTAACTTCAAGGATGAAGAGAAGCTAGGTGAGGGTGGGTTTGGTGGTGTCTATAAAGGTTTTTTGAAGGAGATTGATTCATTCGTTGCGGTGAAGAGAGTATCAGGAGGTTCTAAACAAGGGATTAAAGAATATGCAGCAGAGGTAAAGATCATTAGCCGATTGAGGCACAGAAACGTAGTCCAACTCATTGGTTGGTGTCATGAAAGAAGGGAGCTTTTACTTGTTTACGAATTCATGCCTCATGGCAGCTTAGAATCCCATCTTTTCAAAGAAAATAGCTAGTTGACATGGGAGGTGAGGTACAAAATCGTGCAAGGCTTAGCATCGGGGCTGTTGTACTTGCATGAAGAATGGGAACAATGTGTGGTGCATAGAGATATAAAGTCTAGCAACATTATGTTGGACTCAGAATTCAATGCTAAGCTCGGGGATTTTGGTTTGGCTAGGCTTGTAGACCATGGAAAAGCTTCTCAAACAACAGTTTTGGCAGGGACTATGGGCTACATGGCTCCAGAGTGTACAATGACAGGCAAGGCTAGCAGAGAGTCAGATGTTTACAGTTTTGGAATTGTTGCATTGGAGATAGCTTGTGGAAGAAAACCTATCAACCCAAAGGCCAGTAATGAAGATCAGGGGTCCATGGTGCAGTGGGTTTGGGAGTTCTATGGTGAAGGAAAGCTACTTGAAGCAGTTGACCCAAGACTATGCGGAGATTTTAATAAGATGCAGATGGAACGCTCGATGATTGTCGGCCTTTCGTGTGCTCATCCGGATGAACATCGTAGACCCTCAATTCGGCAAGCACTTCACGTTCTTAATTTTGATGCTCCATTGCCTATTCTCCCATCAAAGATGCCCGTGCCATCATATATCGCCCCGCCAATATCTGCATCTTCACTTTCAATAATGTCCTATGGCCTTACAGATTCTGAAGGAGGGATGAACAAATCTTCAAGTTATAGTTACAACACTAATTCTTCCCAGTTCACTACATCTTCTTCAGCTTCTTCTGCATCTGCCATGCTTCTACACGAAGGCTAAATTGATGATCAGTGTAATTAATTTGAGATTCTTATCCAGTTAAAACATTTAAGTTTGCCCCTTTTATTGTACTGATCAATTTTTACGTCTTTTCTGATCTTGATTTTCTTTGAAACTGAGTACAAATTCATGTCCAGTTGAACAGTTTAAGTTCACTCTGTTTAAAGATTTATAAATTAGCCACCCCACTCAATTGCTAAATCTTAGCCCTTCTACTTATTAAAATATATTGTACAGTTCTCATTATCATGTCCACCACATTGTCATGAATTTGTTCCTTTCGTTTATAATCAATCTCGTCTTCGAGTCCTGACACAGAGCGGTCCCATACTCTTTGTTTCCTTGCTTGTTATCCACGTGCACCCCCGTTTGACCATCACATATTTGTGCAGTAACACATTTGACGGGTTAGAAACGGGATTTACCGACAAGTAACATTTGACGGGTTAAAAAAAAGTACATAAAAAATGTAATTGAAAAAAAAATTAAAAAAAAAAAGTCAATGCACGCGGCCTTGACCTGGACACAAGGGATAGGAACAAAATCTTGTCTTAACATTGGTTTTTAAACGTAAGGCTCTTAATCGACATCAAAGTTCAACCATAGAATATGGAGATAAACTTATTTCAATTTTAAGAATTATAAATTTTAAATTCTATTTTTTGGTGGAAAAAGAAAGAAGAAACAAGATTTTGAAGCTTGGTGCAGGCTACATTCATGTAATCAGCTTTAAGTCAAGCAGCCCTGAACCTTCATCGAGGTAAAATTGAACAAACAAGAATTAAGTAGATAAATTCATAATTCAAGTTATAAAATAGAAATAACCTCATTGAAAACAGAACAAAATAAATTATAAAATTTAATTTTCAATAAATATAATATTAAATGATGAAATTAAAAAAAAAAAAAAGTCAAGTCAATAAAGTTAACCCGTCAAACCTATGGTTCGGATCATAGATTTAGGATAACCTTATAAAAAGTGAATTGAAAAAAATTATGAAGCATAATCTTCAATAAATATAATGTTGAAGAATAAAATTTAAATTGAAAAAAAAAACACAAATTAGAGAGAAAAAAAATATTATTGTGATGAATAAAGTAATGTAAAGAGAGGTAAAGTAAGTCCTCCTCCTCCTTTAGTTTTTTATTTTATTTTTATTAACGTTGGTAAACTGTATGAGTATGAAAACAAACATAGAGCTGCTTTCGAGATGTGAAAACAAATATTTTTAAAGTGTTTATTTATCTCACACATATACAACATTTTCAAGATACAACAACACCTTTTAAACTCGCGGGTTAGAAAAGAGATTTACCAACACATTACTGCAAAAACTTGCTATATGACTCGCGGTGGGTTGGATTTTTTTAGTGTGTGCGTATATAGTATTTGGTTTTTAAATATTTTACATATATATTTAATTAAATAAATTAAAAATTATTTATGGATAAAAAAATATTTTAAAAATGAAATATTAAAGAAATAAAATAAAAATTTGTTGAGATAATAAAAAAAAACGCAAATAAAATATGTAATTGAAAAAAAAATGAAAAAAAAGTCAATGCTCGCGGGCATGACCTGGACACAAGGGATAGGAACGAAATCTTGTATTAACATTGGTTTTAAAACGTAAGGCTCTTAATCGACATCAAAGTTCAACCATGTTATCTCTGGAATATGGAGATAAGCTTATTTGAATTTTAAGAATTATAAATTATAAATTCTATTTTTTGGTAGAAAAAGAAAGAAGAAAGAAGATTCTGAAGCTTGATGCCGGCTACGTGTCGAAACCCGAACATAATTGCAGGGATTTTGAGGCATGATTCATGTAATAGGATTTAAGCCGAGTAGCCTTGGACCTTAACCCATGTCAAATTGAATAAAGCTGAATTCTGTATGGGCTCAATTTTAGGCCCATATGCCTTTTTTATGCTATTATTTTGATAATTTGCTTTATTTAATTCTTGTTTTTTATTTATATAATAAAACATACTATAAATTTTTGTGAACTTTTAACATTTTATCTTTACTAAGAACTAATACATGAGATTTTTTTATGCAACTCTTCGTATTGTATTTATATTCTATCATATTATTAAATCATTGTTGACGAAAATTAGATGATTAAATAAAATATTTTTTTTGATAATTTATGTTAATTAAAAAAGCATTAGGGTGAGTAAAAGAATATAAAATATGTATAATGTAGTGAAATTCGTGTGTGTATAAAAACTGCATTGTAAAACAAAGAATGTAAAAGACAAATAGAAAATATATACAAGAATAAATCAAATAATTTTCATATTTTATTCTAATACCAAATAAAAATAAGAACTTATCTTATACACTATACTAAAAACAAATCACTTAGGTGTCAAGTAGTATTTTGTTTTTGAGTAAAACGCTATCCAGACGATAAGGTAATTTTCAACTAAATTCTTTCATCAAGCAAGCGTTTGGCTGCGTGATAGCTTCCATGTTTAGATACCATCACAAGTATCAGTTGTTTGGTAAATAATAAACCATTGTTTATTGTTAATGGAACTTATTAAAATTTACAGACACGTTTACATGCCGTTGAAAGCAGCTCGAAGCTGCTTTACCTGTGTCTGCGTGCTAAGAGTCATAGCTACATTAGACTTGCAATTGGCAACTGAAATTAAAGTCATAGCCATTATTCTTCCTCATTTTGCAGTGATTTGTTCATGCGGCCTTCTAAAACGGTGAAGTTTTGAGAAGTAAATTCATGCATCCTGGCTTGCTTCGACCTCTCCTTGTAGGTTTTTTCGTGGATTCTGGTAGGGATGGCTAAGTGCACGAGCAAGGTTTCTTCGTCGTTAGCATATTCTATGAATTTTGTGCTTGTAGTCAACGGTTACAATTAATGTACAGCATTTTTTACCATAATTTTTTTATTAAACAGATGTCAAAAGCAATAATTACCTTCACAATTACAGCAAAAGCAGATACTATAGCTAAGCAAAAGCCAATAGCATTAACAAAATAATTCTTGATTAATTATAATTCTATTTCAAAATATATATAACTTTATATATATATATATTCTGAGAAGGTAGATATTTTTGGAATATACTCATCACATAAGCTAATAAATGGCAAAGAATTACAAACTTAAAACATCAAAGAGCATGGCATAGAGCAGGTAGAATGAACGCAAATAACCATTGGAATGGTTTCGAGACAGAGAAGAGAAACAAATCATCAACACAAAAGGACTATAAAGAAAGAAACAGAGTCAGATGGCTTGTTGAATGAGGGGAAGGAAGAGAGACTTGCCTTGTTGAAAGCCACTCGAAAGCAACATGGAAGAAATCAGAGAGGTAGAGAGCCATACAAGCTTCAAAAAACCCAATGGATTTTTGGCGCCCAAGAAGGCCCAACTGCCTTGTCATTTGAAATGTCCAGTGACGGCGCGTGTAGTGAAATTTACAATGGTGAGATTGTTTTTCTTCCCTCTCTTCTCTTCTTGAAATCCGCGCTGGATAGTCAAAATACAAAGTTGTCCTCCCTTTTATTTTCTTTCAATTGTGGCTCTCCTTTTTCTTATATATTATTTGTTTTGGATTTTTTTTAATTTCTTTGATTTTTATTTTATTTTATTTTATTTTTATATCATATTTTTTCTTTTGATTATTATTTTTTAATTATTTTCTTGATTTGTTTCTAATTTTATCTCTTGGTGTTTTATTTCATTTATTTTTATCCAATTTGATTGTTATTCTTTTATTTGTTTTTTTAATTTTTTTCTTATTTTTTTTAATTTTATTCCTTAACATTTTATTTCATTTATTTTTTATTTAATTTTGAATTTTTTAATTGTTTTTTTATTTTTCAATTTAATCCCTTGTTATTTTTTTATTGGTTTTTTATAACAAATTTGATTTTTATTATTTTAATTACTATTTTATTTTTAATTTTTCATGATAAAAATTTTTATTCGTCATGATGTCACTATTTTTCAAGATTAGCGCTAACCTGTTTGGGAGTGCTTTTCAAAAACACTTCCGAAAAAATTTGAATTTTTTTTTGAAGTAATATGTTTTTAATGTTTTTAAATTATTTTGATGTGCTAATCTCAAAAATAATTTTTAAAAAATAAAAAAATATTATTGGCACACTTTTTTAAATAAAAAACACTTTAAAAAATAACCACAACCACACTCCCAAATACCCTCAAAAAAATCTAGTCATAACACTAATCACTCTCACAGTAAAAGTGTATAACAAGTGGGCATGCATTTAAAAAAGGGATATACTATGTGACATCCTCTTGAAGAAACAGACATTTCGCCTAAACTAAAAACAGTGTCGTCAAAGAGTCACTGAATCAAAGCAAGTAGAAACAAAAAGAAAAACGATGTTGCTTCTTCGATCCTCGATTCAACGAGGTAAGCAACTTGCGCGTAACTAATCATCAATCATCTGTTTTATTTCATTTGTTACAAAATCGATTTATTTTGATTCCTTTTCTTTTGGTGTTTCAGCGAGAAATCTAAAGTCCTTGAAGCCTTCGATCTTTGCTTTAAGAAGCTCTTATTGTTTCTCTACTGCTGCAGCTGAGCCTTCTTCAAGCCTACCTAGCCCTCCGGTAATATACCCATTACAAATCTATACGTACACACGCATATGTTCGGTGCTTTATGGTCTGTTTGGTTTCTCAGGAAGTTCTTCAAAAACTCGAGAAACTTTTCTTCAGTTTTATAATTTCTTACAAGTTTGTGTGCTGTATCAGAGAGTCCCCAATCTTATTGGAGGAAAATTCGTTGATTCGCAATCATCCTCAACCATTGATGTGATAAATCCTGTGAGTATATATTATTATTGTTACTATGTTTTTCTTTGTTTTTAGTGATGATTGAAAGTTGTTTTGGGTTTAATGGATTGGTATATGGTGTTAAAGAATAAGGACGAGGATGCAAAGTTGTTAAAAGAAAACGGATGATTAGTTTTCCCTGTTTTTCAGCTATAGTCAGTTATGCATTCTTTTCCTTTATAACAACTTAGTTAACCATGCTGCTGGTGTGGGAATAATTTCCTTTTGCATGGGAAAGGCTGGCTCGTCAGCCTTGATACGTGTATATATATTCCTTCTGTTTCTTCATTGTAAATAAGAGGAGACAATCAGAATAATAAAACTGCATTGGAAAGTTAGCAGCCAAAACGTCTTTGTTCTCTGTTCCTTTCTTTTCTTTTGGTTTTCAGCCTCTGCAACCCTCAGCATTTCTTTCATGGTATCAGAGCTTCGGTCATTTAACTAAAAATGGAAAAAGATGCTGAAAATCAACAAACACCACCATTTACTGCAAAATCAACCTCACATTTCCATAACCTCTCTGACCCAAACAATCCATACCGACTTGATCATGGTGACACATCAGTTCTTGGTTTGGTGACTGATCTCTTAACCACAGAAAACTATGTTACTTGGGCAAGAGCCATGAAGAGGGCCCTTAGAGCCAAGAACAAACTTGGTTTTGTTGATGGCAGTATCACAAAACCTTCAGATCCCAACGATCCTCTTCTAGAAGCATGGGAAAGATGCAACGACATGATTGTTTCATGGATTCACAACTCTGTAAGTTCTTCAGTAAAGTCTTCTTTCATCCTTGTTGACAATGCCTATGATATTTGGAATGAGCTTTGTGAGAGACTTACCCAGCAAAATGGTCCACGAATATTTCAACTAAAAAGGGCTCTAGCCAACTTAACTCAGGGAAATGATTTAGTCAGTGTTTATTATGGAAAGCTGAAAACAATTTGGGATGAGTTAACCTTACATTGTCCCTTGCCAGAGTGTTCTTGTGGACAGATGAAGATGCTGATTGATCGATACCAACAAGATTGTGTAATTCAGTTTCTCATGGGTCTAAATGAAACATATTCCAATGTAAGGGATCAGATCATGCTAATGGATCCCATACCACAAGTCAGTAAAGTCTTTTCTCTTATTCAGCAGCAGGAGAAACAACACCAGATGTTATCTCATGCATCTACTCCTGAATCAATGGCTTTTCTTGCCAAAAACACATCCACAACCTTCAGGTCATTTAACAGACCCTACTGTCCACACTGCAAGATTCAAGGGCATCTCTTAGAAGATGGTTTTAAAGCAGGAAATGCCACACCACCTACTTGCAGCCACTGTCACATGAGTGGTCATCTGGCAGAGAAATGTTACAAGTTAGTGGGGTATCCTCCTGGCCATAAATTGCATAACAAGGGAAGACGACCAAATATACATGCTAGACAATCCAACGTCATTGTAGCTGAAGATTTTCCCAAGAATCAAGTTGACAAGATGAATTTAATTTCAAATCAGTATCAGAAAATCTTGCAGTTGCTTCATGAGAAACAAAATCCAGCAGACACTCATCCTCCAATGGCTAACTTCACGAGTCTACCATCAATGTCTGGTATCACAACTTGCCTCTCTACTTACTCTCATAAATCTTTTGATATTAATAATGTCCCTTGGATCATAGACACAGGAGCTACAGATCATATGATCTGCAACACCGTTTTTTTCACAACAATAACAGCCACTGTGTCTTATAATGTTAAACTTCCAAATGGTCAAGAGGTTCCAGTCACACACATAGGCACTGTCAAACTCTCCACATTAATTACTCTTGAGAATGTTTTGTGTGTTCCTTCATTTACTTTCAACCTTCTTTCGGCTCCTACATTAACCAAAAATGTTTCTTGTTGCTTTGTTTTCCTATCCACTGCTTGTTTCCTGCAGGACCTCATGTCGTGGACAACGATTGGATTGGGTGAAATGAAGAATGGTCTCTACCACCTTAAGCATGTTGAAGTATCTCCAGATGCCTTGATGTGTACATTATCCAAGTATTTTGACATTCATCGTTTGCATTCTGTTTGTGCCACAAATACCAATCATCTTTTTGACTTATGGCATTATCGCCTAGGCCATATTTCCAATTCCAGATTACAATTGATTAGAGATCCTGTTGTAATCCAAACCACACGTTCTACTATTAATGAAGTTCCTTGTTCAATTTGTCCTTTGGCAAGGCAGCATAGACTCCCTTTTAATCAAAGCCTACACAAATCTTCTTTCAATTTTGAACTTATACACTGTGATTTATGGGGGCCATGTTCTGTTGCAGCTTATGATGGGAGTAGATACTTCTTGACCATTGTTGATGACTTGTCTCGTAGCACCTGGGTATATTTGCTTAAATATAAATCAGACACACGGAAATTCATAGAATCTTTTTGCAACCTTATTCACACTCAATTTGGAGCTAAGATTAAGTATCTAAGAAGTGATAATGGAGCCGAATTTCACATGCAAGACTTCTTCCATAAAAATGGCATCATTCATCAAAGAACCTGTGTAGAAACCCCCCAACAGAATGGAATAGTTGAGAGAAAACATCAACACATCTTAAATGTTGCTAGAGCTCTTAGATTCCAAGCTAGTTTACCTCTTGAGTTCCGGAATGATTGTGTCCTCACCGCCACCTACATTATCAACCGCATTCCTACCCCTATATTACACAACAGAACACCTTATGAAGCTATTTTTCACACCGATCCCACATATCATCACCCGCGAGTCTTTGGATGCCTTTGTTTTGCAACTACCATAGGTCGTGCGAGAAAGAAATTTGATTCTCGAGCAAGAAAATGTGCCTTTCTTGGTTATCCTTTTGGAGTAAAAGGCTATAAGTTGGTAGATTTAGAAACACATGAAATCCTTTTGTCTAGAGATGTGATATTCCACGAACAAATTTTCCCTTTTAAACTGCTTGTACCAGAACCTCTTCCTTCTCATACACTACTTCCTCTGGCCCAGCCTCAACCATATGATACTCGCTCTTCTTCTACTATAGAACCTTTACAAAATCACATACCTGACACTCCTTTTTCACCTACCACTTCCACCAACTTATCTTCAGAAGTGAATATTTCTCCTGACACTCAAGACATATGCATTCAGCCTGACTCACAACCTTCAGATTTTGTTTCTTCTTCGCTTCACATATCACAAACTCCTACCCCTTCTCTTCATGTTCGCAAATCTGCTAGGATGAAACAGGCTCCCAAATACTTACAGGATTTTCATTGTCAACTGGCTTCCTTCAATTCATCCAATCCAATCCAAGACACAACAGCTGAGGCTCCTTCAGGTAACGCAGTTCATTTGAGTAACTACCTTTCATACAATAAATTCTCCTTACCCTTTCAAGTTTTCTCTGCTTCCATTTCTTCTCACACCGAACCACAAACATATGCTCAAGCTGTTACTGACCCCCATTGGTGCATAGCCATGGAGGATGAATTGAAAGCTTTGGAGGCTAACCAGACATGGATCATGACTGATCTGCCAGCTGGAAAGAGACCTATTGCCTGCAAATATGTCTATAAGATAAAGTACAATTCTGATGGCAGCATTGAAAGATATAAGGCAAGGTTGGTGGCCAAGGGTTACACCCAAGAAGAAGGTATTGACTATCACGAAACTTTCTCTCCTGTTGCTAAGCTTGTTACAGTACGTTGTCTCTTGGCCATAGCTGCTGTGAAAGGTTGGGGCTTGTATCAGTTTGATGTCAACAACGCTTTTCTTCATGGAGACTTACAGGAAGAAATATACATGAAACGTCCTCCTGGATACACCCAAGGTCAATCTCATCAAGTTTGCAGACTACTTAAGAGTCTTTACGGGTTAAAACAGGCCTCACGACAATGGTACTCTAAATTCTCTACCTCCTTACTTCAGTTCGGTTTTTATCAGTCCAAAGCAGATTATAGTTTGTTCATCAAGCAAGACAATCGATCGTTCACAGCACTACTCGTCTATGTTGATGATATTATCGTAGCCGGTGACTCTCCGCTGTTGTCAAAGATATTAAAGTATTTCTCAACAATCAATTCAAAATCAAAGATTTGGGACAATTGAGGTATTTTCTAGGACTTGAAATTGCCAGAACATCACAAGGAATACAGATTTGTCAGAGGAAATATGCTTTAGATATTCTAGCTACCTTTGGCGTTCTCGGGTCTCGACCTTCTAAGCTTCCTATGGATCAAAACTTAAAGTTCAGTAAAGAGGAGGGCACCCCTCTATCTGATTCTACTTACTACAGGCAGCTTGTTGGAAAACTTTTATACTTGACCATAACAAGGCCAGACATTTCTTATAGTGTCCAAATTCTCAGTCAATTCATGGATCATCCCACTGATTTTCACTTAGCTGCAGCTTTCAAGATCCTGAAATACATCAAAGGAGCTCCAGGGCAGGGTCTTTTCTTTTCTTCTGAGCATAACCTGGACATCACGGCATATTGCGATTCAGACTGGGCATCCTGTCCTGACACCAGACGTTCTGTTTCTGGTTTCTGTATATTCCTTGGTTCATCCTTAATCTCTTGGAAATCAAAGAAGCAATCAGTGGTCTCCCGTTCATCAGCAGAAGCTGAGTATCGTGCCATGGCCATCACTAGCTCAGAAATTACTTGGTTGAGTTTTCTTCTAACAGATCTTCGTATAAATCATCCTCATCCCGCTGTGTTATACTGTGACAACAAAGCTGCACTACACATTGCTTCGAATCCTGTTTTCCACGAAAGAACCAAGCATATTGAATTAGATTGTCACCTTATTCGTGACAAAATCCAAGCAGGTGTCTTATCAACTGCATATGTTTCTACAAAGTGTCAACTAGCAGATGTTTTCACAAAAGCATTACCTGCCTATCTATTATCTTCTCATATGTCCAAGATGGGCATTGTCAACTACTATGCTCCATCTTGCGGGGGGATGTTAAAGAATAAGGACGAGGATGCAAAGTTGTTAAAAGAAAACGGATGATTAGTTTTCCCTGTTTTTCAGCTATAGTCAGTTATGCATTCTTTTCCTTTATAACAACTTAGTTAACCATGCTGCTGGTGTGGGAATAATTTCCTTTTGCATGGGAAAGGCTGGCTCGTCAGCCTTGATACGTGTATATATATTCCTTTTGTTTCTTCATTGTAAATAAGAGGAGACAATCAGAATAATAAAACTGCATTGGAAAGTTAGCAGCCAAAACGTCTTTGTTCTCTGTTCCTTTCTTTTCTTTTGGTTTTCAGCCTCTGCAACCCTCAGCATTTCTTTCATATGGGGTTAGGCAACACAAGAAGCCGTGTCACGGGTTCCTTTGACTACGAACGAAGAGTTCAGAGCTGCAGTCTCTGCAGCAAAGCAGGCTTTTCCGGCGTGGCGTAACACGCCAATTACGACTCGTCAGCGTGTCATGCTCAAGCTCCAAGAGCTTATTCGTAGAGACATTGTAAGCATGGTAGAATTTTTCGTCATTGTTGCTTTTTATCTGTATTATTTTTTAATAGGTTTCGTTTGATGGTTAGAATTACTGTGATCTTGTTCTAGGATAAGCTTGCGATGAATATTACTACTGAACAGGGGAAGACCTTGAAGGATGCTCATGGAGATGTGTTCCGTGGGCTAGGTTAGTCTTCTTTTTTTTTTTTTATTATTTACTCTTCCTAAAGTCTCTTTTGGTTCAAAATCGTAGTTGATTGCATATATGCTGTCTCAATTTGATTTTTTTTCGCTTATAGAGGTGGTGGAACATGCTTGTGGAATGGCGACTTTGCAGATGGGTGAGTATGTCCCTAATGTGTCAAATGGAATTGATACCTTTAGCATCAGAGAGCCACTTGGTGTATGTGCTGGGATTTGCCCATTCAACTTTCCAGCAATGATTCCCTTATGGGTAAGCCTTCAGTATTCTTCTTCGCAATTTTTTCTGTCCATGCATATTGGGATGCCTGCTATATCATTATTACAAAGATGTAACTTAAATCTTTTTCTTAAGATGAAAGGATGCAGTTAACTGGGCCAACTTCTAGCTTCATCTTGAAGTTGATCATGTTTCACAAGTGTACAAACATTTAAAGATTTTCTGATTTGTGAGCAAATCTTGAGTTTCCAGAGAACAAAAAAATTAAAAATGTGTGCTCCTTTTTGGCTGCAGATGTTCCCTGTTGCCGTAACATGTGGTAACACCTTTATTTTGAAGCCATCGGAGAAAGATCCTGGTAAGGATTACCTTGTCTATATTTTGTGCATAATATTTGGAGCATTATCTCTTCAAGGTACCAGCGTGTTAAATTCATAGGTTAGAAAGATACTTTCTATCTTCTCTAGTCATATATATGTGATAAAACTTTGTTTAGAAGCTGGTTACCCTGAAAATAAAATAGCCTCCTATGAGTATTGGAAGAACCTTTAGCTCAGAATTGTAGGACTTCCCATCAGATGACCCCTTTAAGCCAATAATTAAGTGTTTGGAAGCTTGAATTTAGTATGTCAGATTATGTGCTCTTGTCATAAGTGGTGTTTGCCTTCCTCTTTTTCCTGTTGAAGCTAGCTGTCAACTTTGAACAGTTAATGGAAATTGTTCAATTATTTCAAAACTGTCCTGCCTTATTATAGGTTTTTTTCTCTTAATATTTTTAGTAATGCAAAGAAACATAGTTTTGAAAGTTCTGGAAAATTCAGTAAAACAGTTTGGGACTAAAGCAGTCCCTTCATAAATGTTCACTAATCACAGGTCCAATTCCATTTATATTCTGCACAAAATAATCAATCATCTTACTTTTATTTGTAACAGTAACTTCGTTTTTGGTGTTGTAACAGGTGCTTCTATAATACTTGATGAGTTAGTGAGAAGGAGAGATAGAGGGGAGATTGAAAGGTTATCTCGGTGATAATGCCGTGGATGATACTTTAGATACTGTTGAATTCTACCATCAGTTCGAAACAAAAATCTCAACATTCGTAATAGGCTGGTACATAATGAAATGCAGCCCATCATTATTCTGTAAGAACTTGGATGATATTGTTGAATAATCGAAAACAAACCTTAAAAGAAGCAATAATATTATTGGATAAAAACTGGGTTAGGCTAATTGATAACAGTAATCGTTGGAGAATGCCTGATAAATTACACAAATTGGTTTGAGCAGCTGCATTACATGTGCCCATATTATGACATTTCCTTCATTGCCTCATAGTAGTTTTAGAGAGAACTGGCAACCTCCTCCTAACAATGGATATTAGCTATTCTGTATTAATCATTTCTGATTTCCTGTTTGTAGCGAGCATTAATCATTTCTGATTTCCTGTTTGTAGCGAGCAGGGCAACACTTTACTAACCTTTTGCTACACTTATACTGTGTTTTTTTGTGTCTTCAAGTGCTTCTCTGTTTTGTTGTTCTCTTCAAAAATGTTCGTTCCTAGCTTTGCAGGTGCTGCTACTTCTGCTGCGGGTCTCCTTTCTTTCTAGCAAGTATATCTGTTTAGTTTTTTCCCCAGAACAATAACTTTACGTATTAATTTAGTGCGTCACTAGATCATTTGACACATACACTGTACGGGTAGGATAATTTTTTAATGTAAAAAAATTGTTCTGTTTATTGCTCATATTTTTTTTATATTACATTTTGTTTTTAAAATTATGTAGGAATTGATTTAATATGACTCGATTATCTTAGCGGATCTAAAAAGACAACCTAAATGACTAGTAAAAATGCAATTTCATTCAAAATAAATATTTAAGATGTGATTTTTTTTAATAAAAATTGAGATAATCATATAGAAAGCGAATCAAAATAAATTATGAAATTTAATTTTTAATAATTCTAATATTGAAGGATGAAATTGAAAAAAAATCAATAAAAAAATCCCAAACAAATAACTCAAGTCAACTCCTGTTAAACTAGTGATTTGAGTTATAAGATTAGGATAACATAATAAAATAAAATTGAGATAAATATGAAGCTTAATTTTCAATTAACAGTGTTGAAAAATAAAATTAAAAAAAATCAATTAAAAAAAGAATACAAAAAAACAATTCAAGTAAATCAGGATTAACTCGACAACCCTATGACTCGAGTCATAAGATGAAGATAACATCATCGAAAGTAAACCGAAACAAATAGTGAAATTTAATTTTTAGTGAACCTAATATTAAATGATAAAATTGACAAAAAAAAATTGAATTAGAAAAAGAAGAAAAAAAGTCAAGTCAATAGAGTTAACCAGTCAAACCTGTGGTCCGGATTATGGATCTAAGATAGCTTTTATAAAAAGTGAATTAAAAAAAATTATGAAACACAATCTCTCATAAATATAATGTTGAAAATAGAATTAAAATTGAAAAAAAAACACAAATTAGAGAGAAAAAAAAGTATTGAAATGAATAGAGTAATGTGAAAGAGGTAAAGTAAAACCCCTTCCTCCTTTAGGTTTTTTTTTTTGGTTAATGCTGGTAAATTGTTTGGGAATGGAAACAAATATAGAGCTGGTTGTGAGGTGTGAAAAACACTGTTTTTAAAATGTTTATTTGTCTCACACAGATATAACACTTTTAAGATACAACTAAACTTTCTAAATCTTTGAAAAAATAAGAAAAAAAAGACAGAAAAAAAATATATTTGTTTTGTATATATTTTTCTTTGTGTAATAACATGTTCATATAAATTAAATACATTACAATAAAACATTATGATTGTTAATAAAATTATATGACTGTTTAAAAAATAATTATATCTTAAATTAAATTAAATAATTGTTTATTTAATTTTATCCCGACAATTATAAATATTAAAATTAATTATGAAAATTAAAATAAATAAGTTCAAAAAAGAATTAATTTAATAGATATAATTATAATATCAAAAGTGCCAAATATTTTATTTTAATATTATAAATATTTATATAATAGGATTAGGAAGCAGATTTGAAGAGTTCATGTGATTTTTTTCATTTAATTTACGTAAGAACATATAATTATAAACACTTAAAAAATAATATTTCTTTTCAACGTTGAATAATTTTTTTTTTTGATTTACAAACTAAACAAAGAAATTATTAATTAATGACTTGGTTCATAATGACTTGGTTCACACTGCAGAGGCGGCAGAGACAAGTGAATTGCCAAGAAGGTTTCAAGTAATTCAAACGGCAGCCTATCTTGAAAGTCCTACAAGTCTTAAACTAATGCTAATGAACAAAGGCTCCCACTTGAGCCCACAGCAAGAACAAGTCCTTTAGGTCCACGCAGTGGCTGAAAATAAACATTTCATTACCATGCAAAGTAACGCCACAGACAGGCTTATACATGCCCTTTTTAACACAAGAAATTCTGCAGTTTTCCTAACCCCCAAGCATTGCAGCACTACAATTTAAACTTCCTTCATGGGAAAGCTTCCTGTTCCATTTCTTCCTTTTGTTTTCTCAACTTTCTTCACACTAATAATCCCTTCTGCGAGTGGATTATCTTTCAACTTCAACCAGCTTCATTGTTGGCGACCGAAACATTTCATACGAGCAAGACGCATATCCCGCAGAAGGAGCTGTTCAGCTCACCAAAAATCTAAGAAATGCTAATATGAGTTTAATTTTCGGTCGAGCCACGTATTACAAACCGATGCAGCTTTGGGACGAGGCCTCAGGGAATCTTACAGACTTCACTACCCATTTCTCTTTTTCCATCGATTCGCAAGGTCGACGTGCATATGGAGATGGATTGGCTTTCTTTCTTGCGCCAGAAGGATCAAAGCTTCCGCCCAATCTCTCTCAAGGTCGAAGTCTAGGTCTTACAAGGAATGATCAGCAACTAAACACAACGGATAATCATTTTGTTGCTGTGGAGTTCGATATCTACAAAAATTATTTTGATCCACCAGGCGAGCATGTAGGTATTGACATCAACTCTATATATGCAATCTGTAAATAATGTTACTTGGCTGTGTAATATTAGTGCAGGGATAAAAACTGACGCTTGGATTAGTTATAATTCAAGTACACATAATCTGAGTGTCGCCTTCACCGGTTATAGAAATAACACTGTAGAAATGCAATTCCTGAGTCAAATAGTTAGCTTGAGGGATTACCTACCAGAAAGAGTTAGTTTTGGCTTTCGGCTTCAACAGGAAGTGCATCTGCCCTACATACCCTTTACTCGTGGAATTTTAGTTCAAGCTTAGAAATTGATGATAATGTTACCAATCCAATAGATCCAGATACCAATACATTAGATCCAGCTGCAGCTTTTCCACCAAATGGTGGTTCACGTAGGAATCGGAAAAAGAACAGGACAGGACTGGCAGTTGGATTGGGTGTTGGGGGTGGTGCTATAGTTGTTGGGGCCGCTTTGGTTGGGTTTGTTATTAAGTTTATGTGTGGGCACGAAGAAGATGAAGAAGGTGGTCATGTCCTTGAAGAGTACATGGATGATGAATTTGAAAGGGGAACAGGACCAAAGAAGTTCTCTTACCAAGAATTGGCTCGAGCTACAAGTAACTTCAAGGATGAAGAGAAGCTAGGTGAGGGTGGGTTCGGTGGTGTCTATAAAGGTTTTTTGAAGGAGATTGATTCATTCGTTGCGGTGAAGAGAGTATCAAGAGGTTCTCAACAAGGGATTAAAGAATATGCAGCAGAGGTAAAGATCATTAGCCGATTGAGGCACAGAAACTTAGTCCAACTCATGGGTTGGTGTCATGAAAGAAAGGAGCTTTTACTTGTTTACGAATTCATGTCTCATGGCAGCTTAGACTCCCATCTTTTCAAAGAAACTAGCTTGTTGACATGGGAGGTGAGGTACAAAATCGTGCAAGGCTTGGCATCGGGGCTGTTGTACTTGCATGAAGAATGGGACAATGTGTGGTGCATAGAGATATAAAGTCTAGCAACATTATGTTGGACTCAGAATTCAATGCTAAGCTTGGGGATTTTGGTTTGGCTAGGCTTGTGGACCATGGAAAAGGTTCTCAAACAACAGTTTTGGCAGGGACTATGGGCTACATGGCTCCAGAGTGTGCAATGACAGGCAAGGCTAGCAGAGAGTCAGATGTTTACAGTTTTGGAATTGTTGCATTGGAGATAGCTTGTGGAAGAAAACCTATCAACCCAAAGGCCAGTAATGAAGATCGAGTGTCCATGGTGCAGTGGGTTTGGGAGCTCTATGGTGAAGGAAAGCTACTTGAAGCAGTTGACCCAAGACTATGCGGAGATTTTAACAAGACGCAGATGGAACGCTTGATGATTGTCGGCCTTTCGTGTGCTCATCCGGATGAACATCTTAGACCCTCAATTCGGCAAGCTCTTCACGAACTTAATTTTGATGCTCCATTGCCTATTCTCCCATCAAAGATGCCCGTGCCATCATATTTCGATCGCCCCGCCAATATCTGCATCTTCACTTTCAATAATGTCCTATGGCCTTAACAGATTCTGAAGGAGGGATGAACAAATCTTCAAGTTATAGTTACATCACTAATTCTTCCCAGTTCACCGCACCTTCTTCAGCATCTGCCATGCTTCTACACGAAGGTTAAATTGATGACCAGTGTAATTAATTTGAGATTCTTATCCAGTTAAAACATTTAATTTTGCCCTTTTTTTTGTACTGATCAATTTTGACATCTTTTCTAAAATTGATTTTCTTTGAAACTGACTACAAATTAGGGGTGATTATTTTCGGTTTGATTCGGTTTTTATCAAAAAAAAATAATTAAATCGAAAAAAAATTAAAAAAAAACTGAAACCGAACTGAAACCGGGTCAAACCGATCAGTTTTGGTTCGGTTCAGTTCGGTTTTTAGGAAAAAAACCGGTCCAAACTGGTTTGGATCGGTTTATCGGTTTATCCGGTTTGGCTCGGTTTTCTCAGTTTTGGCTCGGTTTTTTCATTTTGGCTCGGTTTTTCTGGTTTGGCTTGGTTTTGGTTTCAGTTCGGTTCGGTTTTTTTTTATAAAACCAAAACCGAATCGAACCGGCCAGTTTTTTTAAAATTTTAATCACTTTAATTGGTTTTTTTCGGTTTGATTTTTTCAATTATTTTTTTTTATTTTTTCAATTTAATCAATTTTTCAGTTTTTTTACTCATTCCTGAAACAAATTCATGTCCAATTGAACAGTTTAAGTTCACTCTGTTTAAAAATTTATAAATTAGCCACTTGTATATATAAAGTGAAAAAAAAGTCAATGCACGCGGGCATGACCTGGACACAAGGGATAGGAATCTTAACATTGGTTTTTAAACGTAAGACTCAATCCACATCAAACTTCAACCATTTTATCTCTAGAATATGGAGATAAGCTTATTTGAATTTTAAGAACTATAAATTTATTTTTTATTTTTTGGTGGTAAAAGAAAAAAAATATTTAAAGCTTAATGCCGGTTACATGTCGAAACCCAAACATGATTGCATGGATTTTAAAACATGATTTATATAATCAGCCGTGCAATCTTGAACTTTAATCCAAGTATTTTTTATGAGCTCAACTTTGGCCCATATACCTTTTTTATGTTATTATTTTTTAGTTTTTATGATAATTTACTTTATTTAATCTCTCATTTTTTTTTATTTATATAATAAAACATATTATAGATTTTTGTGAACTTTTAGCATTTTATCTTTACTAAGAACTAATACATGGGATTCTCTATGATTGTATTTCTATTCTATCATATTATTAAATCATTGTTGAAGAGAATTAGTTGATTAAATAAAACATGAATTTTTTTTTTGATAATGCATGTTAATTAAAAAAGCATTAGGATGAGTAAAAAAATATATAAAATATGTATAATGTAGTGAAATTCGTGTGTGTATAAAAACTGCCATTGTAAAACGGTGAAGTTTTGAGAAGTAAATTCATGCATCCTGGCTTGCTTCGACCTCTCCTTGTAGGTTTTTTCATGGATTCTGGCAGGGATGGCTAAGTGCACGAGCAAGGTTTCTTCGTCGTTAGCATATTCTATGAATTTTGTGCTTGTAGTCAACGGTTACAATTAATGTACATCATTTTTCACCATAATTTTTTTATTAAACAGATGTCAAAAGCAATAATTACCGTCACAATTACAGCAAAAGCAGATACTATAGCTAAGCAAAAGCCAACAGCATTAACAAAATAATTCTTGATTAATTATAATTCTATTTCAAAATATATATATAACTTCATATATATTCTGAGAAGGTAGATATTCATGGAATATACTCATCACATAGGCTAATAGATGGCAAAGAATTACAAACTTAAAACATCAAAGAGCATGGCATAGAGCAGGTAGAATGAACGCAAATAACCATTGGAATGGTTTCGAGACAGAGAAGAGAAACAAATCATCAACACAAAAGGACTATAAAGAAAGAAACAGAGTCAGATGGCTTGTTGAATGAGGGGAAGGAAGAGAGACTTGCCTTGTTGAAAGCCACTCGAAAGCAACATGGAAGAAATCAGAGAGGTAGAGAGCCATACAAGCTTTAAAAAACGGTGAAGCATGGAGGAAATAATGAGGGAAAAGAATCCAGGCAATGCCCTGTGAAAGGGGTTAAACAAACTCAAAGAACTATCATGCATGCCGGAGCTTTTTGTGTTCAAGTGCATTCAGGGACAAAAAAATGCTGAAGAACTCAACCTCAATGTGCCGGGAAAGATTTATCCAGAGAAGGGTCCCAGGTGTGAAAGTTCAATTCTGCAAATACCAACCATACTGATTTCCCCTGACAATATTCCAGACAATGGCTGCCAAAACTAAATGATTTTCCCTACCAATCCAATAGGAAAAAATCAAATGTTGTCTGCAAAATTAAATGATCGTTCTTCGAGGTTAAATTAAATTATCTTTTCTAATGAATTTATTTGTCATTATAAAATTAACCGTGATTATAATTGTTTATCATTTTTTTGTTTTTGCCAAGTTAAATGATATAAATGCTTTTTTATATATATATAAAAAAAAAACAAATGGTGGAAGGGTAATTGGAGCTTTTGCGTCATTTCCTTTCTTAAAATAGTAAAATTATGGCTTTTCATGTCAAAAAATTAAAGAAGACGTTGAGGAGTAGTTCAATCGTTTTTATTAAAATAATTAAGATTAAATACAAAAAAAAAAAGCTAGAATTATGAATAATCTATATATTATGAATGCTTAATTTTAATCTAAATACAAATAAAGTATATATAGGTTAAACTGAAAGTACTACCCTTAATAAATAAGACTACATAAATATTATTTAACATCTCCCCTCAAACTCACGATGCGGCAGCTATAAGTATCGAGAGTTTGCCAACCAGAAAATGAAAACGAGAGATGGAATGCGTCTTGGTAAAGAAATCTGCAAGGAAGAAGGAACAAAAGGCAAAGCAATGGTGCCATGCTTGAGATGATGACGAGTAAGATGACAATCAATCTCAATTTGCTTAGTTCGCTCATGAAAAACCGAGTTGTGAGCAATCTGAATAGAACTCTGGTTGTCACAATACATAGGAGTAGGATGAGAAAAGAAAACTCTCATATCAATAAGTAACGAACGTAACCAAACAATCTCTTTGGTAGTAGATGTCATGGCACGATATTACGCCGGTGGATGATTGAGAAACAATAGATTGTTTCTTGCTTTTCCAAGAAATAAGAGAATTACCTAAAAAGATACAGAACCCGGTAACAGACTTGCGATCTGTGGGATCATTACCATGATCAGCATCATAATATGCACACAACTCCAAAGAAGAGGTGGATGAAAGTAAAAGACTCTGAAAAACTGTACCCCGAAGATATCGCAAAATACAAAGAACAGCTGCCCATTGAACAGTAGTAGGAGAAGCAACAAACTGAATAACAACATGAACAGTATATGCAATATCTGGACGAGTAATTGTGAAATATACCAAACTCCCAACAATAGTGTGGTATAAAGTATGATCTATCAAAGGTAAACTATCAGAAGAAGAGTACCTTACATTAACCTTAATGGGAGTATCTACAGTCTTGTTATCAGTAAGTGTAGCCCACTCAATAATATCTACAACATATTTTCACTGAGAAAGAAAGTAACCTCTAGGTGAGTATGCTACCTCAATACCCAAGAAATATTGAAGATAACCTAAATCCTTCATTTCAAATCGTCTAGCCAACTTTGTCTTCAAAACTGAAATATCATCAATGTCATCATCAATAATAATCATGTCATCAACATATAAAGACAGAATGATACAACCTGCATCAGTGCACTTAATAAAAAGAGCAGAATCATGACTGCTAGAAACAAAGCCAAGAGATGAGATCACAATAGAGAATTTCTCAAACTAAGCACGGGGTGCTTGTTTGAGACCATATAATGCTTTCTTAAGCTTACAAATATATCCAGAGTCATGTGAAATACCAGGAGGGGATCATGGATCTGGGATAACCTTATAAAAAGTGAACTGAAAAAAATTATGAAGCACAATCTCTGATAAATATAATGTTGAAGAATAGAATTGAAATTGAAAAGAAAAACACAAATTAGAGAGAAAAAAAACATTATTGCAATGAATAGAGTAATGTGAAGAGAGGTAAAGTAAAACCACCTCCTCTTTTAGGTTTTTTTTTTTTGTTAATGTTAGTTAACTGTTTAGGTATGGAAAAAAAATATAGAGTTGGTTTTGAGGTGTGAAAAATATTGTTTTTAAAGTGTTTATTTATCTCACACATATACAACACTTTCAGGATACAATAAAGAGTAAGGAAAAAAAAACAAAGAAAGAAAATATATTTATTTTGTATATATTTTTCTATGTGTAGTAACATGTTTATATAGATTTAAAACATTATAACCATTAATAAAACTATATGACTGTTAAAAAAATAATTATATCTTAAATTAAACTGAATAACTGCTTATTCAGTTTTTTCTAATAGTTATAAATATTAAAATTAATTATAAAAATTAAAAGAAATAAATTAAAGAAAGAATTAATCTAATTATAATTTCAAAAGTGTCAAGTATCTTAATATTATAAATAAATATTTATATAATAATATTAAAAAGCTCATTGTCATGGTTTTTATTTAATTTACTATACAATTGAAACATACAATTATAAACACTTAAAAAATAATAATTTTTTGAAACGTTGAATAATTTTTTTATTGATTTACAAACTAAACAAAGAAATTATTAATTAATGACTTGGTTCACACTGCAGTAGCGGCAGAGAAAACAAGTCAATTGTGGAGAAGGATTGAAGTAATTCAAACGGCAGCCTATCTTGAAAGTCCTACGCGGTAACGCAATGAACAACCCACTTGAGCCCACAGCAATAAGAAGCTGTCTGGAATGCGGTGTGTAAATTATATTTTTAAAATTTTTAAATATTTTTTTATTAAAATTAATTTTTTATATGTTTAGATTATTTTAATGTAATCATTTCAAAAATAATTTTTAAAAAATATAAAAATATTATTTTATTATAATTTAATACAAAATTATTTTAAAAAACAACCAGCTCCCATTTCAGATCCGCGCAGTAGTTGGAAACAAACATTTCATTACCACGCAAATTAATGTACAGACACGATTATACCTGCCCTTGTTAACAAAAGAAATTCTGCAATTTTCCTACCCCCAAGCATTGCAGCACTATAATTTCAACTTCCTTCATGGGAAAGCTTCCTTTTCCATTTCTTCCTTTTGTTTTCTCAACTTTCTTCACACTAATAATCCCTTCTGCGAGTGGATTATCTTTCAACTTCACCAGCTTCATTGTTGGCGCCGATCAAAACATCTCATACGAGGAAGCATATCCTGCAGATGGAGCTATTCAACTCACCAAAAATCTAAGAAATGCTAATATGAATTCAAGTTTCGGTCGAGCCACGTATTACAAACCGATGCAGCTTTGGGACGAGGCCTCAGGGAATCTTACAGACTTCACTACCCATTTCTCTTTTTCCATCGATTCGCAAGGACGTCAACGTGGATACGGAGATGGATTGACTTTCTTTCTTGCGCCAGAAGGATCAAAGCTTCCGCCTAATCTCTCTCAAGGTGGAAGTCTAGGTCTTTCAAGGAATGATCAGCAACTAAACACAACGTATAATCATTTTGTTGCTGTGGAGTTCGATATCTTCAAAAATTATTTTGATCCACCAGGCGAGCATGTAGGTATTGACATCAACTCTATGCAATCTGTAAATAATATTACTTGGCTGTGTGATATTAGTAGAGGGAGAAGAACTGACGCTTGGATTAGTTATAAATCAAGTACACATAATCTGAGTGTCGCCTTCACTGGTTATAGAAATAACACTGTAGAAATGCAATTCCTGAGTCAAATAGTTAGCTTGAGGGATTACCTACCAGAAAGAGTTAGTTTTGGCTTTTCGGCTTCAACAGGAAGTTTATTTGCTCTACATACCCTTTACTCATGGGATTTTAGTTCAAGCTTAGAAATTCATGATAATGTTACCAATCCACTAGATCCAGCTGCAGCTTCTCCGCCAAATGGTGGCTCACGTAGGAATCGGAAAAAGAACAGGACAGGACTGGCAGTTGGATTGGGTGTTGGGGGTGGTGCTATAGTTGTTGGGGCCGCTTTGGTTGGGCTTGTTATTAAGCTTATGTGTGGGCACGAAGAAGATGAAGAAGGTGGTCATGTCCTTGAAGAGTACATGGATGATGAATTTGAAAGGGGAACAGGACCAAAGAAGTTCTCTTACCAAGAATTGGCTCGAGCTACAAGTAACTTCAAGGATGAAGAGAAGCTAGGGGAGGGTGGGTTCGGTGGTGTCTATAAAGGTTTTTTGAAGGAGATTGATTCATTCGTTGCGGTGAAGAGAGTATCAAGAGGTTCTAAACAAGGGATTAAAGAATATGCAGCAGAGGTAAAGATCATTAGCCGATTGAGGCACAGAAACTTAGTCCAACTCATGGGTTGGTGTCATGAAAGAAAGGAGCTTTTACTTGTTTACGAATTCATGCCTCATGGAAGCTTAGACTCCCATCTTTTCAAAGAAACTAGCTTGTTGACATGGGAGGTGAGGTACAAAATCGTGCAAGGCTTAGCATCGGGGCTGTTGTACTTGCATGAAGAATGGGAACAATGTGTGGTGCATAGAGATATAAAGTCTAGCAACATTATGTTGGACTCAGAATTCAATGCTAAGCTTGGGGATTTTGGTTTGGCTAGGCTTGTAGGCCATGGAAAAGGTTCACAAACAACAGTTTTGGCAGGGACTATGGGCTACATGGCTCCAGAGTGTGCAATGACAGGCAAGGCTAGCAGAGAGTCAGATGTTTACAGTTTTGGAATTGTTGCATTGGAGATAGCTTGTGGAAGAAAACCTATCAACCCAAAGGCCAGTAATGAAGATCAGGGGTCCATGGTGCAGTGGGTTTGGGAGCTCTATGGTGAAGGAAAGCTACTTGAAGCAGTTGACCCAAGACTATGCGGAGATTTTAACAAGACGCAGATGGAACGCTTGATGATTGTCGGCCTTTCGTGTGCTCATCCGGATGAACATCTTAGACCCTCAATTCGGCAATCACTTCACATACTTAATTTTGATGCTCCATTGCCTATTCTCCCATCAAAGATGCCCGTGCCGTCATATTTCGCCCCGCCAATATCTGCATCTTCACTTTCAATAATGTCCTATGGCCTTGCAGATTCTGAAGGAGGGATGAACAAATCTTCAAGTTATAGTTACAACACTAATTCTTCCCAGTTCACCACATCTTCTTCAGCATCTTCTGCATCTGCCATGCTTCCACACGAAGGCTAAATTGATGACCAGTGTAATTAATTTGAGATTCTTATCCAGTTAAAACATTTAATTTTGCCCTTTTTTTGTACAGATCAATTTTGACGTCTTTTCTGAAATTGATTTTCTTTGAAACTGAGTACAAATTCATGTCCAATTGAACAGTTTAAGTTCACTCTGTTTAAAGATTTATAAATTAGCCACCCGGCTCAACTGCTAAATCTTAGCCCTTCCACTTATTAAAATATATTGTACAGTTCTCATAATCATGTCAACCACATTGTCATGAATTTGTTCCTTTTGTTTATGATCAATCTCGTCTTCGAGTCCTGACACACAGTGGTCTCATACTCTTTGTTTCTTTGACCATCACATATTTGTGCAGTAACACATTTGACGGGTTAGAAACGGGATTTACCGACAAGTAACAGCAAAATCTTGCTATATGACCCACGGTGGGTTGGATTTTTTTTTAAAAAGAAAAATATATATGCTTTTTCAGTATTTTTTTTAAAATATTTTCAATCATAAGTTAAAATATTTACGTGTGTGTATATATTTAATTAATTAAATAAAGTAAAAATTATTTATGCATAAAAAATATTTAAAAAATGAAATATTAAATAAACAAAATAAAAATTTGTTGAGATAATTAAAAAAAATGCAAATAAAGATTATAATTGAAAAAAAAATGAAAAAAAGTCAATGCACGCGGGTATAACCCGAACATAAGGGATAGGAACTAGGGGTGAGCAAAAAAATTAAAATACCGATTAAACCAAGAAAACTGGCAAAAAAATAACTGAAAAAACCGAATCGTGAAAAAAAACCGATTAGAATTTTGAAAAAACTGACCGGTTCGGTTTGGTTTTGGTTTTATAAGTCGAAAAAAGAAAAAACCGAACCGAACCCAAACCGAAAAAACCCGAGCCGAACCGGTTTGAACCGGTTCTGTTGGTTCTGGTTTTTTTAGAAAAAAAAACTGGTTTTGTTACTTTTTTTTTTTGATAAAAACTAAACCAAACAAAAATAATCACCCATAATAAAAACAAAATCTTGCTTTAACATTGGTTTTTAAACGTAAGGCTCTTAATCGACATCAAAGTTCAACCATTTTATCTCTAGAATATGGAGATGAGCTTAATTGAATTTTAAGAATTATAAATTATAAATTCTATTTTTTGGTGGGAAAAAAGAGAAATAAGATTATGAAGCTTGGTGCAGGCTACGTGTCAAAACCCGAACATTATGGCAGGGATTTTGAGGCATGATTCATGTAATAGGCTTTAAGCCGAGTAGCCTTGTACCTTAGTCCATGTCAAATTAAATAAAGCTGAATTCTGTATGAGCTCAATTTTAGGCCCATATACCTTTTTAAAGCTATTATTTTGGAGTTTTTATGATAACTTGCTTTATTTAATTCTTGTTTTTTTATTTGTATAATAAAACATACTATAATTTTTTGTGAACTTTTAGCATTTTATCTTTACTAAGAACTAATACATGAGATTCTTTTATGCAACACTTGGTATTGTATTTATATTCTATCTTATTATTAAATCATTTTGACAAACATTAGTTGATTAAATAATTTTTTTTTTGATAATTTATGTTAATTGATGAGTAAAAAAATATAAAATATGTATAATGTAGTGAAATTCGTGTGTGCATAAAAACTGCATTGTAAAACAAAGTATGCAAAAGACAGATAGACAATATATACAAGAATAAATCAAATAATTTTCATATTTTATTCTAATACCAAATAAAAATAAGAACAGTGACCATATGCTTTCATCAAGCAATTAGACTTGCAATTGGCAACTGAAATTAAAGTCATAGCCATTATTCTTCCTCATTTTGTAGTGATTTGTTCATGCGGCCTTCTAAAACGGTGAAGTTTTGAGAAGTAAATTCTAGCATCCTGGCTTGCTTCGACCTCTCCTTGATTCTGGTAGGGATGGCTAAGTGCACGAGCAAGGTTTCTTAGTCGTTAGCTTAATTCTATGAATTTTGTGCGTGTAGTCAACGGTTACAATTAATGTACAGCATTTTTTACCATAATTGTTTTATTAAACAGATGTCAAAAGCAATAATTACCGTCACAATTACATAGCTAAGCAAAAGCCAGCAGCATTAACAAAATAATTCTTGATTAATTACAATTTTATTTCAAAATATATATAACTTCATATATATTCTGAGAAGGTAGATATTCTTGGAATATACTCATCACATAGGCTAATAGATGGCAAAGAATTACAAACTTAAAACATCAAAGAGCATGGCATAGAGCAGGTAGAATGAACGCAAATAACCATTGGAATGGTTTCGAGACAGAGAAGAGAAACAAATCATCAACACAAAAGGACTATAAAGAAAGAAACAGAGTCAGATGGCTTGTTGAATGAGGGGAAGGAAGAGAGACTTGCCTTGTTGAAAGCCACTCGAAAGCAACATGGAAGAAATCAGAGAGGTAGAGAGCCATACAAGCTTTAAAAAACGGTGAAGCATGGAGGAAATAATGAGGGAAAAGAATCCAGGCAATGCCCTGTGAAAGGGGTTAAACAAACTCAAAGAACTATCATGCATGCCGGAGCTTTTTGTGTTCAAGTGCATTCAGGGACAAAAAAATGCTGAAGTACTCAACCTCAATGTGCCGGGAAAGATTTATCCAGAGAAGGGTCCCAGATGTGAAAGTTCAATTCTGCAAATACCAACCATATTGATTTCATTTTCCCCTGACTATATTCCAGACAATGGCTGCCAAAACTAAATGATTTTCCCTACCAATCCAATAGGAAAAAATCAAATGTTGTCTGCAAAATTAAATGATCGTTCTTCGAGGTTAAATTAAATTATCTTTTCCAATGAATTTATTTGTCATTATAAAATTAACCGGGATTATAATTGTTTATCAATTTTTTGTTTTTGTCAAGTTAAATGATATAAATGCTTATAAAAATAAAAAACAAATGATGAAAGGTTAATTGGAGCTTTTGCGTCATTTTAATTTTACAAAATAGTAAAATTATGGCTTTTCAAGTCAAAAAATTAAAGAAGACGAGGAGGAGTTGTTTCATCATGATTTTTTTATTATAATCTATTTGAATTAGAGATAAATTAATTTTTTAACAAATAAAAATAATAAATAAATAAAAAAGTAACTGATAGATGTAATACACTTGCCCATGAGTAAACGCTACCCAAGATTTTTTTTTAAAGTTTAACATGGGTGCTTAGACTCGTTTACACGTATCTCGATCAATCATACAGGTCCTGAAGTTAACAATCATGTAAGTTTCTAATGGTCATCATATGAACAATTCGAATCTAAAACCATAAAAAATTAAACTTTTAAATTTTAAATTTTTATTATTAAACCACCGTCTCATCTAAATAGTTAGTTGGTATCTATAATTTTTGAACAGTACATACGGAGACTTTTGGAGTCCATGAAAGCCGAACTGCCTTGTCATTTGAAATGTCCAATGACTGCGTCTGTAGTGAAATTTGCAATGGTGAGATTTTTTTTCTTCCCTCTCTTCTTTTCATGAAATCCGTGCTGGATAGCTAAAATACAAAGTTCTCCTTCCATTTCTTTTTCGTTCTCTTTTTAAGATATATTATTTGTTTTGATTTTTTTATTAATTTTTATTTAATTTTTATATCAAATATGATATTTATTTTTTTAATTATTTTTTTTAATTTTATCTCTTGACATTTTATTTCATTTATTTTTATCTAATTTGGTTGTTATTTTTTAATTATTTTTTTATATTTTTTTTCTAATTTGTTTTTTTATTATTTTATTCTTTAACATTTTATTTCATTTATTTTTTATTCATGATTAAAATTTCTGTTTGTCATGATGTCACTGTTTTCTAAGATCAGCATGATTGAACTTGCGGGAGAAAAATCTAGTCATAACACTAATCACTCTCGCAGAATACAAGTGGGCATGCATTTAAAAAAGGGATATACTATGCAACATCCTCTTGAAGAAACAGACATTTCGCCTAAACTAAAAACAGTGTCGTCAAAGAGTCACTGAATCAAAGCAAGTAGAAACAAAAAGAAAAACGATGTTGCTTCTTCGATCCTCGATTCAACGAGGTAAGCAACTTGCGCGTAACTAATCATCAATCATCTGTTTATTTCATTTGTTACAAAATTGATTTATTTTGATTCCTTTTCTTTTGGTGTTTCAGCGAGAAATCTAAAGGCCTTGAAGCCTTCGATCTTTGCTTTAAGAAGCTCTTATTGTTTCTCTACTGCTGCAGCTGAGCCTTCTTCAAGCCTACCTAGCCCTCCGGTAATATACCCATTACAAATCTATACGTACACACGCATATCTTCGGTGCTTTATGGTCTGTTTGGTTTCTCAGGAAGTTCTTCAAAAACTCGAGAAACTTTTCTTCACTTTTATAATTTCTTACAAGTTTGTGTGCTGTATCAGAGAGTCCCCAATCTTATTGGAGGAAAATTCGTTGATTCGCAATCATCCTCAACCATTGATGTGATAAATCCTGTGAGTATATATTATTATTGTTACTATGTTTTTCTTTGTTTTTAGTGATGATTGAAAGTTGTTTTGGGTTTAATGGATTGGTATATGGGGTTAGGCAACACAAGAAGCCGTGTCACGGGTTCCTTTGACTACGAACGAAGAGTTCAGAGCTGCAGTCTCTGCAGCAAAGCAGGCTTTTCCGGCGTGGCGTAACACGCCAATTACGACTCGTCAGCGTGTCATGCTCAAGCTCCAAGAGCTTATTCGTAGAGACATTGTAAGCATGCTAGAATTTTTCGTCATTGTTGCTTTTTATCTGTATTATTTTTTAATAGGTTTCGTTTGATGGTTAGAATTACTGTGATCTTGTTCTAGGATAAGCTTGCGATGAATATTACTACTGAACAGGGGAAGACCTTGAAGGATGCTCATGGAGATGTGTTCCGTGGGCTAGGTTAGTCTTTTTTTTTTTTTTTTTTTATTATTTACTCTTCCTAAAGTCTCTTTTGGTTCAAAATCGTAGTTGATTGCATATATGCTGTCTCAATTTGATTTTTTTTCGCTTATAGAGGTGGTGGAACATGCTTGTGGAATGGCGACTTTGCAGATGGGTGAGTATGTCCCTAATGTGTCAAATGGAATTGATACCTTTAGCATCAGAGAGCCACTTGGTGTATGTGCTGGGATTTGCCCATTCAACTTTCCAGCAATGATTCCCTTATGGGTAAGCCTTCAGTATTCTTCTTCGCAATTTTTTTCTGTCCATGCATATTGGGATGCCTGCTATATCATTATTACAAAGATGTAACTTAAATCTTTTTCTTAAGATGAAAGGATGCAGTTAACTGGGCCAACTTCTTGCTTCATCTTGAAGTTGATCATGTTTCACAAGTGTACAAACATTTAAAGCTTTTCTGATTTGTGAGCAAATCTTGAGTTTCCAGAGAAAAAAAAAATTAAAAATGTGTGCTACTTTTTGGCTGCAGATGTTCCCTGTTGCCGTAACATGCGGTAACACCTTTATATTGAAGCCATCGGAGAAAGATCCTGGTAAGGATTACCTTGTCTATATTTTGTGCATAATATTTGGAGCATTATCTCTTCAAGGTACCAGCGTGTTAAATTCATAGGTTAGAAAGATACTTTCTATCTTCTCTAGTCATATATATGTGATAAAACTTTGTTTAGAAGTTGGTTACCCTGAAAATAAAATAGCCTCCTATGAGTATTGGAAGAACCTTTAGCTCAGAATTGTAGGACTTCCCATCAGGTGACCCCTTTAAGCCAATAATATAAGTGTTTGGAAGCTTGAATTTAGTATGTCAGATTATGTGCTCTTGTCATAAGTGGTGTTTGCCTTCCTCTTTTTCCTGTTGAAGCTAGCCGTCCACTTTGAACAGTTAATGGAAATTGTTCGATTATTTCAAAATTGTCCTGCGTTATTATAGGTTTTCTTCTCTTAAATTTTTTAGTAATGCAAAGAAACATAGTTTTGAAAGTTCTGCAAAATTCAGTAAAACAGTTTGGGACTAAAGCAGTCCCTGCATAAATGTTCACCAATCACAGTTCCAACTCCATTCATATTCTGCACAAAATAATCAATCATCTTACTTTTATTTGTAACAGTAACTTCGTTTTTCGTGTTGTAACAGGTGCTTCTATAATACTTGCTGAGTTAGCAATGGAGGCTGGTCTGCGAGATGGTGTCTTAAACATTGTTCATGGCACCAATGTATGGTTTTGCTCAACAATGAGTTCTTTTTTGCTTCTTAATCTTTATCGTGTTTTGGTAGCTATATCTTCCTAAGAAAATAAACTTGAAAAATTGGATTCTATTTAATTGATTCTAACTTATTAAGATTTTGCAGTTTCATTTGTATGTCGGAGGGCTGTGATATAGTGGAAAATGCCTGAGATATGATCTTGTGATTTTCATTTGTTTATGCGTCTTTAACAGCACTGTTTTTCTAATGTGTTTCCATTTGTGGCAGGATGTTGTTAATGCAATTTGTGACGATGACGACATTAGAGCCATATCATTTGTGGGATCCAATACTGTAAGTTAGTCACTGCAATATCCAGATTTTGATTCCTACTTAGAGTGTGTTTGACATTCTGGTAGAAGTTGCTTTTCAAAGTGTTTTTGCTTAGAAATGCATTAAATAATGTTTTTTTTTTAATTTATTTTTGGTATCAGTACGTCAAAACGATCCAAAACAAAATTTAAGCAAATTTTTTTAAAAAACAATTTTGGCAAACAGCGTTTTGGCCACATTGCCAAACACTCTCAATCTTTTTATGGTCTTATATTTCTATCCCAAGCATTCTGAGGAAAATGAAGATCCTGAACAAGATCAGTTTTTGGTGGATAACCTTTAAACATAATCTCCTGTTATTTTTTAGTGGGGAAAACATTCTGGAGATCATTGCTCTTTTCTGCCACATTGACATGTTATTACTTACATGATAGTCACATTATTTCTTGATTTTTTGTTATCATATTCACAGGCTGGTATGCACATATATTCAAGAGCATCAGCTAAAGGGAAACGTGTACAGGTAAGTTCACATCATTTTTTTAGTAATAACTATTCAGTCTGTTAGGAGCAATATGGTTTTTTCACAATGGTTGAAGTTGGAGTCAATTGGCTATCTGTATTCTTTTGTGCAGTCCAACATGGGAGCTAAAAATCATGCAATCGTTTTACCAGATGCCAATGTTGATGCCACTTTGAATGCTTTAGTTGCTGCTGGTTTTGGAGCAGCGGGACAAAGATGTATGGCACTGAGCACTGTAGTTTTTGTTGGAGACCCGCAGTCATGGTAAGTTTGTTTCCAATTGAAATCCACAGCTTGTTAAATTGATAACTTCTAGCTGGACTTTTCAAGTAATCTGCTGCCAGTTAGCTACTGCAAAGGAATAGGATGTCAAGAGAATGATTTTTCAGCTATGTTATGGAAGCTGGATCAGTTTTAGTAGAGCCACAATAGGATACAGCTCCTTCGTTGAGAGTTGACCCATGCATGCCATCACGTTACTTAGGGAGGCATTTTTATGTGTAGATGGGATTTGAGGCTGCACATAAATTTTAACCTTTATCACTGTTTACACAGAGGGGGAGCATCCCCATTGCATGGACAAATGGGACTTTAACGTGCATGTTATACATAGATTGCATCCCCTTGCAGATGTTTACTATATTGTTTTGTACGATTAATGGAAAATAAGAGCCCTTTGGTGATTGACCAAGATGTAACTGTATAACAGAGAAGTTTTTCAAACTTTTCTAGGGAGAATAAACTGGTGGAACGTGCAAAATCTCTAAAAGTAAATTCAGGAATGGAGCCTGATGCAGACCTTGGTCCAGTGATTAGTAAACAGGTATGTTTCAGAATTATTCCTAACCTGCTCTGCACCACCATGATCAAATCTTTACTTGGAAATCTTCTCTGTTCTTACAGGCTAAGGAGCGAGTGTGCACAGATTAATTCAAAGTGGTGTTGAAAGTGGTGCCAGGCTTCTTCTTGATGGAAGAAATATAGTGGTATGTTATTGCATTTTTGTTTTGTTGTTGGGACCCGCTACTTATTTATTGTATATAATGGTGGGTAAAACCATCTGAATATGCAAGTCAGACCAGAAACACAAAATATATGGAAATCATAGAGTAATTTAAGTATGGCTGGTAGAGCAAACAGCATTCTCTTCGTTGTAGGGAACTGAAAATACATTAGGACCAAAATATGTTAATCTTAAACATACATGTTCACATTAGCTTTGTGTTTTTGTTTCTTTCTTGCAAGGGTGCTTTTACTCCTTTTTATGATTCATTTTCAATTAACTTTAACAGAAAGAGACTTTCTACTTACTGATTTGTTTATAATGATAAACAGGTTCCAGGATTCGAGCATGGAAATTTTATTGGTCCTACCATCTTATCTGGTGTCACAGCTGATATGGAGTGCTACAAGGTATTATTTAACTTCTTCTTTTTTTGTTGTGATTTTGGAGACCAGACTCCAAAAAATCTTAATTCATTAATTTCCCAAGTGGATGGAGATGTAGACCTCAAATATTGGTGAAAAATTGACTGATCCACTCTCCATACATTTCCTTTGCAGGAGGAAATTTTTGGCCCAGTTCTTCTTTGCATGGAGGTGGGTTGAATACCCTTTTTGTTTTTATGTGCTAACTAGGCCTCTGATCGATTGACATGGCTATGGAGTAACATCTTTCTTTCTTCTCTTAACTTTCAGGCTGGCAGCTTTGAAGAAGCCATCAACATCCTGAACAGAAATAAGTACTATCTCGTTATGACTTTTCATTTGCTTGTTTTATCAATTTTCCTTCCATGAATTGTATCTGGTTTACATGTTTGTAAATGTTTTTGTTACAGATATGGCAATGGAGCTGCCATATTCACTGCATCTGGTGCTGCTGCAAGGAAATTCCAAACTGAGATAGAGGCTGGGCAGGTAAAAATCATAAAGTAACATGAGACTACCATCAGAGAATATTTAAGAGCTACAACTGCATAATTTATTTGTTATGTAGCTACAATTTTAGTTCCTCGCTGTACTCTTACTATGGCAAGATTTGAAAGCTCATACAAAATGAGAGGAACTTGGCAAATTAATTCCAGAATAATTAACATTGATATTTTGTTGAAAATCGGAAGCATTGGTTTTGTCAAATTCGATTATAACCAATTTATGCTCCTTTTGGGAGGTGAAGGGGGAGTTTATTGCTGCATGAAATAGGCACTCTGTGAAATTCATGCATATTAACATATTTTGCTTTCATCCAGGTTGGCATCAATGTTCCTATACCAGTTCCCTTGCCGTTTTTCTCATTTACTGGCTCCAAGGCATCTTTTGCGGGCGATCTCAATTTCTATGGTAATGCATACATCCTCTAAAGCCTTGCTCTTGTGCTTTTGCAACTGTTACTGTTTCTTCACTGACACGCTGGCCTTACAAACATCCCTGACACGGTTATTATTTTTTGTTTTTAAATAATTGCAGGTAAGGCTGGGGTTAATTTCTACACTCAGATCAAAACAATAACTCAGCAATGGAAGGATTTACCAGGTGGTAGTGGAGTTTCTCTGGCAATGCCGACTTCACAGAAACTATAACGGTGTCATGTCCCTGACAATTTTCATGCGCAATGCAATTTTGAACCCACAAATAAAATATTTCGAGGTCGTCTTCTGATTCCCTCTCTGTTTTCCTTCCCCTAAGTGGCCTTTTTAAGCGTATGTAGTTATCTCTCTCAAGCGGGTCACCAAAAATCCCCCATCGTGTCAAATACAAAGCCTGGGCTCAGTTGTCGGGCATGAAAGAATTTTGGTGACAGAAAAGCGGGATCCTTTCGCTCGCTTCCAGCCTTCCCTCATGTGCCGTTCTAGCGACAGAAATCATAGAAAAGGGAAAATACATGCTATTGGCGTCCAGATTTTAATTTTAGTTTAATGTTCATAAAACTATTGACGTGAAGCAAGATGCATGATTCTTGCTGTTACGGATGTATAGTATCAACAATAACCCGAAAGGAAAGGCGAGTATAGCATTCCATGGGGGTGAACTATTTATAGTCTGAGATTTTAGTGAAATTAAAAACTTGTCCTGAGCAAATTCTGAAAAGCATTACTCGCCAAAATCTAGTGTTATCGATCATTTTTTGTTGTGTTTATGGAGTGGGAACCAATCTGGATGACATCCAGAGGTGCCTTGGTGATGAAAATGGCTGGTAGCCTAGTTCCAGTCATGGTGTTTACATGTTAGTGAGAAAATAGAAGAAGAAAAGGGATATGGAAGCAGAATTCCAGGAATTCAGCTCAACATTCATTCATTATTTTCATGCCTAACCATTTCAGGTGTATGTATATCAGCCATAGCATTCTAGAAGATAAAGTCAGACTATTTGTCCGCTGAAAGAACTTTCTCAGTAAGTCATAGCGGATGATCCGTTGATGCTGCACTTGCGAAAGAACAAAATCTGACAAAGATAAGTGTTGACGAAAGTTTATCTGTAAAACTTTCTTGAAAAAAACTCTAGTAAGAGGTGTCCTTCCACGTGTTCATGATTTATACACCCTTGTGTTTAAAAAGTATTTTTAAAAAATAATATCTATTATATTTTCGATTCCCAGGATGTGTTCGCCTCGTGTCAAAGAATTTGCCACTAACATAAATATTAGTTTGGCTTGACTTTGTACATGGGAAGAATGAAGAACATTCGATTGAAATTGTATGGTGCCGATGAGTCGTCTTGGGAGACGATAAAGGCAGAGACAGGTTCTTATGCCGCTAATCCAGCAAAATGCCTTGCCTCTTCAGAATCAAACATAAAAAAAAGAATTGAGTTTGAGTAAAGTAGAGAGACATCTAAGTCTATCTGAAAAGGAATAATAAAAATGATGATTATAATGATATCCTAAAAGAATATATAAAGACAATAATTAATTTAAAAGAATTCTGGAAAAACTTGAAAAGCTAAGATAAACAAAGAAAATTTCTTCGAGAAGAAAATTAAAAAGATCAACACTCTGTTTGCGCAAGATTAAAGAAGCAAAGGAATTTAAAAGGAAAGAGATTCTTTACTAGTCAAGGAGCAGTAATTTTGAGCGAAACTACAAATGTACAAAGGTTTTTAAGGGCTTTTTTTAATATTTTTTTAAAAAAGTTTAATCATAAACTTATAATGCATGCTAGACAACATTTATTTTTTAAAAATATTGATATAATGACATATCAAATGATATTTATTTTTTAATATTATGACAACAACATATTGGATTGATTTGTGTTGACTTGTTAAATCTACGATTTGGATTATGAAACTATAATAGTCTTATAAAAAGTAAATAAAATTAAATTATGAAGACGAATTTCTAATTAATCCAAATTTGAAAGATGAAAGTGAAAAAAATCAAATTAGAAAAAGATAAAAAAAAACTACTCGAGTCAACCCGGGTTGATTATTTAATCTTGTAACCTGAATCATGAGATCATGATAACCTCATAGAAAAAAATTAAAAAAAAAATACGAAACCTAATTTCCAACCAACCTAATATTAAATGATGAAATTGAAAAAATAAATCTATTAAAAAAAACCAAGTCCACTAAAACTAACATGTTAAACTAGTAATCTAAGTTATAAGACTCGGATAACTTCATAAAAAATAAATATAAAAAAGTTACATGACTCCATTTCCAACATATATAATGTTAAAGGTTGAAATAAAACATAAATAAATCCATGAGATCGGGATAAATCTATAGAAAACAAATTGAAAAACATTACGAAACCTAATTCCTAAACAATCTAATATTGAAAGATAAATTTAAAAAATAAAATAAAATAAGGAAGTAGATTGAGTTGTTGGAGGGTGAAATTGAAAAAAAAATCAATTAAAAAATAAAAAATAAACCAAGTTAATCCAAATTAACCTTTCAAACCCGCAACCTGGGTTATGAGATCGAGATAATCTCAGGCAAATCAAATAAAAAAATATGAAGCCTAATTAAAAAAAATATTCAAGTTCAAAAATGACCAAAAAAATGAATGGAGTCAATTCGAGTCAACTTGCTAAATTCATGACCCGACTCCATAGATCGAAATAATCTCATACAAAGCCCATTTTTCAATTAATCCAATATTAAATGATGAAATTGAAAAAAAAAATTAGAAAAAGTGGCCCAAAAAACGATTATAATCAACTCAGGTTAACCTATTAAACTCACAGCCTAGGTTATGAGATCAAAATAAACTCATTGAAATAAAATTAAAAAAATTATGAAGCTCCACTTCCAATATATTTATTATCTAAGTATGAAAAATAAATAAATATATAAAATTAATAAATAACCCAATAGAAAAAAAAATAAAAATTACAATTTCCAAAAAAATCTAATATTGAAAGATGAAGTTGGAAAAAAAAGACTAAATAAAAAAACAATTGTGTCGTTGAGGGTTAAATTGAAAAGAAAAAAACACTATTACACTAAATAATATTTTGCAGGTGTGACATTTCAATATTTTGAAAAACAAAAGTTACGAAGTTTTATTTCTAATAAATCTAATGTTAAATGATAAAATTAAGAAAAAAAATTAAATATATAAGACCAGTATATAACTTAATAGAAAGAAAATAAAAAAATTAATGAAGTATAATTTTTTAAATAATGAACAATAAAATTAAAAAATAAAACTAAATAGAAAAGGATTGAGTTGTGGAATTGTTAAATAGAAAAAATATTTTAATAAATAATTGTTTTGTTAATATGGTTTGACTGAGTATAATTTGTTTGGTATTGTGGTAGCTTTTGTGGTTGTGGTTTGAAAAAAATTATTTTCTAAAAAGTACTTACTTTTGGTTGAGGTTGATTTGATATTTATGTATGTTTGGTTAAAACTGTGGTTGAAATTGAGGTTATATATATATGTTGATGGTTTTTAATTTAAATATTGTAGATTTAACTATTGCTATTACATCATGAAAAAAATAATATTTTATATAAAATATTTTTTATTGTTCCATTAAACTATCTACACTTCCATCATATATGAAATACATTCGACAAGGACTACAGTTTTCTTGATTTCTTAAACGCGCAACAACATCAGGTAAAATATAATAAGAAACAAAATTATGATTGTGATCAAATTCTGCAAATGTTACATCATCAAGCGATCTCCGTCTAATTTATATAGTGTCATTGAATAATGTTAAACAATAGTTTTTTGAATAAAACACAATTAAAAAATAAAAAATAATTTTTTTTTGTTTTACTGGGTCAGACTTGGTTCAATGCATTTTAAGTTTTGGACAAGATCAGGTCCGGCCGGAACAATATAGCATACCTCCGCTGTTCACTGTTCACGTGAATAGTAAAAGCATGCTACATTGTTAACTGAACAGTGCAACATTGCTACACTATTCAATGAACTTCATCCGCACAAGAAGCTGTTTTCTTCCCCCCCGTCTCCTAAACAAACAGGATCTAACCAGCTAGAATGTGACTCCATCATTGCCTACAGGCCATCACTTATTTACTCGTCACACTTATTTGTTTGGAGTTTTGAGTATGATTTTGAATAACATTTCTCAAAACAAAAGGTGTGATCAAATCTCTTACCACTTTGGCTGTGGAACTCAAGAGCTACTCGCGCGTGTCGTTAAAATTACCTAAAACACGTATATCCTTGGCAATTAATTTCTAACTGCTGATCGTCAAAGCATGATTAAACCACAGTAGTAGCATAATCAATTACTCCACCCCATGGGATAGCTGCATAAACTCATCTGGAGCTCCAAGCTGATGCAGGGGATCATTTGTCAGGCAAGAAGAGAGAGTCTAGCATGAGAGAGATTAGTCTGTCAGCATAGCCAAGGTGACTGCCCAGAGCCGAAGTAAGGGTCCTCTCTCTGCCGTGTGCTTGAGAACTCTTTCCATAGAGTGGGCAAGTCATCCTTGGCTACCAAACACGACTCTTGTCTTCATGTAAGACTTCACTTCCCCTGAATATTCACCCTCCATTTACGAAATGATACCAAGATAGAGTGAATGGCGTGTTTGTCCGGAAGAAGAGAAGGCCTGGCATGACAAAGAAGAGCCTGTCAACCTAGCCAAGGAGACTGCCTGAAACCCCGAATGAGGGTCTTGCCTCTTAGCCCAGGGCAAATCCCAAATTTCTAGGAACAGGCAAGTCGTCCTTGGCTAACTAACAAGACTCTTATTTTCATGTTAGGTCTCTCTTCCTCTTGTGTTCATGCTCAAAATGTGATGGTGATTAATGCATTTTGACATCCCCTATTTATAACCAACAAGAGAATAAAAATCAGATCCAGATTTGCTACATTAATGGCTCCTCCACAATCTATTTGCCTACATGACCTTTCATTTCTCATAAGCTAGCTGCCCATGATGGAATATATTCTCATTATGGCTGCAAGACATCCAAATGCACAGTGCATTTGCTTCATGAACTTTTTGCTCAGTTTTTCCAACTACAAAATCATGACCCTAATGCTTATAATTAATGCTTTAAATCGATCTTGCATGGAAATGATGAGCAACCTTCAGATATAGCTGCCATTTTTTCAAGTGATTTCATCTAAACGAGGATGGAATTTAGTTCAAGTAGTTACTAATTTCATGGCTTCCCAATTATGTTGCTAATAATTATATCGCAGTTACCGGTAATTATGCTTTTGAAATATTCAAGTTCTGAATATTAGCAGGCATTAATTTTCCCAATCCTAATTAACGAGTTAAATAATGAATAAAAAATGACAAGAAGGACGTTTTTCATGGTGGCTTGATTACTAATCATAAGTAACTGTCGATATATGTGTTAGGCTCCATTGGGATTACGGATCAGTGCATTTCCTAAACACAATCTTAATTAGGCCTAACAACAAGCAAGATCAACAATATGCGGGTGGTTAATTACGTGTCACATATTCGATTCTCACCATTGTGCCAAGAGAAAGAACGGTGGCCAAGTGCAAGAATGAGTGGATTTTTCCTTGCACATATCATGCATGCATGGGACTCTCTGACCTCCTTTATTTGTTGCTGTCTACTCTCTACTAGTTTCTCTGACCTTCCCCAACTCTCTGAAGTCAAGAGAATTTTGACCTCGAAATGAAGAAAAGAAGCATAAAATCTTTAAGAGATCTGTATGTGAACTTTTTGACTAAAGTTCTTTATTAGACATACTGAGAAAAACCCTTTCAAAGGTGGATAGAGCTCTAGTATCCAACAAGCTTTCCTGGTTCACTGTCATGGTCTATGATTCCAGCGTCAAAATCATCAACCCATTTGAGATGCTCCCACGGGCCACGCCCACAGTTAATGAAGTCAATGTGTCTATGCCAAAGAGAGGTTTTGCATGCTTGATGGATTTTAGCTAGCTTTTATTTTGACGAAAGTGACTCGACATACTTGGGTCACGATTTAAACAGATTAAGTGAGATTAATTTTTTTAAAATAAAAAATAGCATTGTTTTAAGATGAATTGTTTTGATTTAAAAAAAATTAAATCGAGTTTTGATGTAATTATGAGTTGACCCATTAAATTATCTAAGTTTGACCATATCTATTTTTATCTAGGTTATTTAAATTTAATCTGAATCCCCCTCAATTCCCAAACGGACAATGTCTCGATTGACTCATCTAGATAAATAAAGAGTTATTGTTAGATATTGATGTGTTATATTGTATTATGGTGTGAGTTAAAAGGTAAACATTTGTGTTGTAAGTTGAAAGTGCATTAACAAAAGAAAGCATTAGCGATTGATTATTGTGCTTTTAAAAAATGGTGTTTCTGCTTGAAAATATTGTATACCCCATAATAGGCTGTTTTGCTTCTCGCCAAAAGTAGTAGTAGGTAGGAGTTCATTGACCGTTATTCACCTGCAATATTCAAATGAAAGGATTGTTTTTGGAAGGATAGTAAAATTATTTTTTAAAATTATTTTTTTTGTTTAAAAATATATTAAAATAATATTTTTTTAATTTTTAAAATTTATTATTTGATATTGATTGAAAAACATAAAAAAATAATTTAAATTTTAACCAAAAAAAACCAGATTAACTCTCAATACCGAACACCATTAATTAAAGTTAAAATTAGCAAATTCAAATGCTTGCCTACATATGCCTATCAAGTTTTTGCCTTTAATTTGATGTTTGAGAGTGTAGTACTGATTACTTTTCAAAATATTTTTTATTTTAAAACATATTAAAATAATTTTTTTATTTTAAAAAAATTATTTTTGATATCAGCATATCAAAATGATCTGAATATATAAAAAAATATATTAATTTGAAGTAAAGAAAAAAATAAAAAAAATTATTTTTTTTCAAAAGCGCTTCCGAAATGCAATGCCAAACAAAAAGGTACATACACTTTTAGTTAAGGTTGGTTTGGTAAAATATATGTTCGGTTAAAACTGTGATAGAAATTGATGTTAAACAAAAAGTAGTTTAATGTGTTTGGTTAATAATGCTTTTCAAATTGAGATTATAAAATAACTAAAAAAAACTTATATTAATATTGATGGTTTTTAATTAAAATATTTTAAATTTAACTATTGCTATTACATCATGAAATAAACAATACTTTATATAAAGTAATTTTTATTGTTCTATTAAACTATCTGCAATTCCATCACGAACGAAATTCATCCGACAAGGACTACAGTTTTCATGACTTCCTGAGCGTGCAACAACATCAGATAAAATATTATCAGGAACAAAATTGGACTTGCGATCAAATTCTGCAAATGCTACGTCATCATGCGATATCCTTCTAATGTAATTATGTAATGCCATTAAATAATGTTAAACACTAGTTTTTCGAATAAAAACAATATTTAAGAATTTTTTTTAGATTTTTTTTATTAAGTCGAACCCGGTCTAATGCATTTAGGTTTGGGTCGGACCGGGTCCGGCCTATGAACAGTGAAGACGCTCTCCACTGTTCACATGCAACATGAACTGTAGAGAGTTAATTAATTCACTCTCCACTATTCACTTTATAGAATAGTGGAGATGGGGAAGCAGCAGAAGAAGAAGAAGGAGAAGAAGAAAGGGAAGGTCGCGCCTCTATTTACAGTGGAGACGCTCTCCACTGTTCACGTGAACAGTGGAGAATGAAGTAGCAGAAGAAGGAGAAAGGGAAGGTCGCGCCCCTGTTTCTGCTCTTCTTCTCTCTCTTTGAGGCCGCGCCTTTGTTTACAGTGGAGACAGGGAAGCAGCAGAAGAAGAAGGAAAAGGAGAAGGAGAAGAAGGGAAGGCCGCACCTCTGTTTCTGCTCTTCTCTCTCTTTCAGGCTGCGCTTCTGTTTACACAAGAATAGGAAGCAACTAGGGACATCGTCTTCAACTTTGTCCCCCAAACCAGAGGGAGAAGCAGAAGAGAACAGAATCCAGAAAGCAAAAAGAGAAGGAAGACTAGATTAAAAACAAGGGAGAGGAGGCAGCATTAGTTGACCAGCCTTTCCTCATCATTGCCTTTCCTCACCATTATCTTTCAAGCAGTAGCTTGAAGTTGTTTTTTGTTAACCTGCGGTTTAAACACAAAATAGTAATGGGTTTCACAAACAGTAATTTGTGTTTAAACGTAACCGAACTGTTTATTTTTGTGTTTAATAAAGTTGCATCGAATACCATTGACAGAGGAAAAATATCATTTGACCTTGTACCATCACGTGAAGTTAGCTTGTATAACTAGAATTCAATGATACAGATGGGAGACAAAATCCAAGTAATTGATTAATCTACAGGTATCTTAGATTCTCGTAGCCACCTTAACCTCCATATAGATGTTCTACAATAATGATATGAACATATTCAGTGACTCAGGCATGCCGACTGCCTCCAAGACCATCCAATTCTCGCATCCTAGCCAAGTGCTTATTCCCATTAAGGTGACAGTGGATGTCTCCCTCACTGGTGCAATTTACATTACAAATGGTGCACTGCCACTTGGAAATGCTAACAGCCAAGTGCTTATTCCCTTTAAGATGACAGGCCAAGTCTCCCTCACTGGTGCAATTTACATTACAAATGGTGCACTGCCACTTGGAAATGCTAACATCCAAGTGCTTATTCCCTTTAAGATGACAGGCCATGTCTCCCTCACTGGTGCAACTTACATTGCAGATTGTACACCGCCACTTGGAATTTCTTATCTCAACAAATAGGCTCTTCATCGGGTTCTCTTGCTTGCCTTGCTTCTTCGCTTCATGTATTCTATTTTCAGGTGAAGTATTATTGCTGATTGTACACTTCTCTGGCTTGTTTTCAGGAAAATTAGTTTTCTTTTCCACTGAAGCAGAAGCATTGCTACATGATGCCCGGTTCTTGGAGTTCAGCAGCGCACGAGCTTGCTCGTGTTGTTTTCCTTGAAGATGTGAGTTAATGTCTGTCTGACTTTTAAGCGTTACCTGGCATATAAGACAAGTCCAAACTTTTTGGGCATTCTGAGGAGATAATATGCCAGTATGATCTCTAACACCAATCCTTGCGGTTGCCGTGGTAACATTTGATTTCTTTCCCACTGAAGCAGAGGAAACCTCACCTTTTGGTGTCTGATTCTTGACTTTTAACTGTTCACGAGCTGCCTTGTGTCGTTTCCCTTGCAGATGTGAATTAAGAATTGTCTCACTTTGGGCTGTTACTTGACATAGAGCACAAGTCCATACCTTTTGGACTTTCTCAGGAGGTAGTATCTCGTAAAGATCTCTGCCTCCTATTGCTGCTGCTGCTGTATTTATGTTCTCCAGGGGCTGAAATGTTCTGTTTTCTGTCTGACCAATGTTAGGTTCTATCTGTCTAACCTGCAAAGGCAATAAATATAAATGCTTAAAGGATGGATAAATGCACATGGTAACGATGGCATTGAATGATAAGAAACCAATGAAGAAAGGCAAAATTTCACAATCATAGAGGGGAAGGGAACGGAAGGAAATTTGTGATCCACAGAACAGAATTTTTGAAAATTTTATAAAATAACACAAGTTCTAGAAGTTTTAGATTGTTTGGGTGGAAGTAACAGTATTTTATAATTCTGGGTCCAGACAAGCTCTTCGTTCTTTCCCACATATTTTTGGATGTTCAAATTTGTAATTAGGCACCAACATTTCACAGTTCATACTACTATCTCCAACTTTTGAATAAATTGGTTACCTGGTTGGTTGATGAGACTTCTTTTTTCTCTGTTATTTCCACAGCATTACTGTCTCTGGGTAGAACTGGAAGTTTAGGTTGTTCAAACTTTAACTGCATGGATCAACAGATATCCCAATTTCGCATTAGGCAGTAACATTTCACAGTTCATAATACTATTTCCAAGATCACAGGTAGACTTTTTCTTTAAACCCTGAAAATTTCAACTGTTATTTAAATAACCTGCGTGGTTGATGCAACTTCTTTTTCCTCTGTTATTTCCACTGCATTGCTATCGTTTAATCGAACCAGAAGTTTAGGTTGTTCCAGCTTTAGCTGCATTAATCAAAGACAATCAAATTTCTCATTTGGCAGTAAAAATTTTGCAGTTCAAAAACGCGGGTATACTTTTTTCTTTAAAAGTGCCAATAATTCCATCTGTTGAATAAAATTACCTGCTTGGTTGATGCAACTTCTATTTTCTCTGTTATTTTGGCAGCACTACTGTCTTTGAGTGGAACTTGAAGATTTGGTGGCTCGAACTTCAGCTGCATGAATCAAAAGCTTGATAAAGTTTTTCTTTTTTTTTCTCTTTTCATTTCATATGGTTGAAATCAGTTAATTTGATTGCCAAAAAATAAAAACCTGTACTTCGACAACATGACACTTAACAACCACTCTTCTACAATAATATAGAATTAGTTCATAAGTTGGACTTCTTTTCACAAATACATAAATCAATCAAATGAATAGAAGGAAATATGAGTGATGCATGCGGTTGCTGCAATGATCGAGCTCCCATTATCAAGACCTTTCCTACTACCATTGGTCAGATGTGTTTTTACATTCATTTGACTTGAACAAGTAATATAAGGATCCATAAACAATATGCAAGTGAAATTAGTGGCCTTACCCTATCCTCTGCTGCAACTGCCTTGATCTCATTCACAGCAACATTAGGCTTTGCACTCCTTTTCTGGAAGAAAGAGGCAGGTGTTTGGGAGGGCAGTGAAGATGAGAAGACATACTTTTTATACCAAAACTATATAGATAGCATCTATCAACCTAATTTTATTATAACCCTGATTCAATCCAACCATAGCATGCATATGATTTTATGCACATAATAAGAACATCAAAATTAAATCAATGCAATTAATTTCATGTATATATCAAAAGATTTTCATAGGTATTGTTTCCATGAAGAAGTATATGTACCGTGGAAGCAATGAGATTCTCCAAAGCATCAATGCCATTTTCCTTCACATATCTCTCCACCTCAACAAGAAAATCATCTTTCTTGAAAAACAACTCCTCCAGCTTTTTGAACTGGCAGATGATGATTCTTAGGTCCATGGATAGGCATGGATGAACAAGGTGTTGATAGACACAAAGGGAACCATCAAAGTCAGGCAGAACCAAGCAGCCGGCAATCATTAGCTTAATGTATGGCCAGAAGGTTAGCCTGACATATATATATATAGAGAGAGAGAGAGAGAGGAAAATAGAGATTGAGGTAAGAGAAATCAACAGTAAGGTACTACCTGTTGTCCTAATTAAATACCACACAACAAAATTCCCCATTTCAACAATTTGCACCAAAGTCCAAAATCATCTTGAACATATAAACTTCCAACTATTGTGCGTGCTCAGAGTAATTACAAAACATAAGGAAAAATTCCCGTAGATCAGAAGCTACAGAAATTGTTTTGACTCCCAAGAGATTATGTTTTCATTCGTTTCAATTGAGTACGAAAACAGAGCTATATGATGTAAAATGCAGAAAATATAGTAAATTACCATTCAAGCTGAAAAGCACGTTCGAAGAGCAAAACCACAGAAATGGAGACCCAATAAGCGATCAGTTTCTGGGTGTCTGAGTTTGAATTAGTCTCGATCGCTTGAATGGAAGCACATCTGTTGACATTCAGAACCAAGAACGGATGATTAGTGATGACTCATAACTTCTTGGGTAAATAAATACCGATTTTACATTCTGAATAACATAACTGAATCATCATTAGAAATCGCGAGTCATTAACAGGAAACAAAGTCAAACAAAGAGAGCGAGACTTACAAAGGATAACCCAAACCAAATACAGGCCTGCGACCATAGAAAAGAAACAACTGATCATCAAAATCTTGAAAACACAAGCACAAAGCAAAGCAAAACAAAACAAGACTTTTTTTTTTTTTTGTAAAATCAAGCATTGCTCATGATTAATCAGAAAATATGAAACTGAGACTTCTACTAAAAGAAACAAAGAGATCTAAGAACTTAGAACCACACTTCAAAACCACATCACAGGTGGAGATTTTCAGTACTATTGTACGTACAACAAGGCGATTATGAGTAGAGACACATTTATTTTCATACCAGGCAACAATGTCAAGGCATTTCACCACAAATTTTACAATACCCACAAAACTCATCATGAACTCAGAACTTTTTGAGAATATTTTCTCAGCGTAATTAATCTCTACTAAAGTTTTGTTTGTTCAGATTTTTACTAGTAAAGAACCATTGTGGAAGCAAGTAATAAAGAAATGGAGTGGAAAGTGGAAAGAAGTCGCTTTTTCTAGCACTAGAGCCATAGTTATTAAACCCGGTCCGGCCCTGCGGGTCGACCCGAGACCCGGTCGACCCGGTGGCTAGACCGGTCCGGGTTTAATAAAAGACCGGCTGTGGAAACAACCCAGCCAAACCCGGGTGACCCGGCGGGTCAACCCGGGACCCGGGCGACCCGGGCAAACCCGGACGAGACCCGGTTTGTTTGTTTGTTTTTTTTTCAAATGTGGGATTTGAAACCCATTAGTATATATACACTATGTTCCCATGAAAAAAACAATGTTTTTTCAATGTGGGATAAAAAAACTTTTTGGTTTAAATACTTCAACTTAAAAGGATAACATAATATCTTTTCAATGTGGGATTTGAAGCCCTTTCATATATATACACTATGTTCCCATGAAAAAAATCATGTTTTTTCAATGTGGGATAAAAAACCTTTTGGTTTAAGTACTTCAACTTAAAAGGATAACAAAGTATCTTTTCAATGTGGGATTTGAAGCCCTTTCATATATATACTCCATGTTCCCATGTAAAAAACCATGTTTTTTCAATGTGGAATTTGAAGCTCTTTTATATATATACACTATGTCCCCATGAAAAAAACCATGTTTTTTCAATGTGGGATAAAAAAACCTTTTGATTTAAGTACTTCAACTTAAAAAAATAACATAATATCTTTTCAATGTGGGATTTGAAGCCCTTTCATATATATACTCCATGTTCCCATGTAAAAAACCATGTTTTTTCAATGTGGGATTTGAAGCCCTTTCATATATATACACTATTTTCCCATGAAAAAAACCATGTTTTTTCAATGTGGGATAAAAAACCTTTTGGTTTAAATACTTCAACTTAAAAGGATAATATATTATCTTTTCAATGTGGGATTTCAAACTCTTTCATATATATACTCTATGTTCCCATGAAAAAAGTTATGTTTTTTCAATGTGGGATTTGAAACCCATTAGTATATATACGCTATGTTTCCAAGAAAAAAGTTATGTTTTTTCAATATGGGATAAAAAACTTTTTAAAATATTCTTTTAAACTTCATAATATATATAATCTATATTTACATGGATTTTTTCATATGAAATATTAAAACTTTAATTTTTTTTTTAATTTTTCCGGGTTAATCCGGGTTGACCCGAGTTGACCCATGAAACCCGGGACCCGGCCCCTTGGCCGGGTCAACCCCCGGGCCGGGTTTAATAACTATGACTAGAGCTATTTGATTCACGAAATGACAAGTATGTCCTTAATTTGTGTGTTATCTTTATTCTTTACTCGCTTGAGTGGGCAGGAGCTTTATACTTGCTTCTTTAAAAAAAACACTGAAACGTGTCCTCTGATCAAATTTTCTCATAGACTTGGCGAGTGTCGCTAGATGATTACTCGCAGCAAAACCCAAAATATGGGCATGACATGTTACTCAAGTACAAATGTGAACGTGTACATTCTTACGTACGGAAGATATGTCTGAATTCACCTAGATTCAGGATTCCATAGCGCTCTGTTTGGAAAAGAAAGGAATGAGATTCGATTCGATTGATTTTTTGCTGTTAGTACAATTTTGTGTTTAAATAATATTCTCAAAAAAAAAAATTCTTGTTTTTAAATACTTCTAAAACAATAGAGTGATTAACATCTGTCCCTATGCTTTAAAAAAAAAAATTGTCAAGGAGATTAGATTGTTGTTAGTATAATTTTTCATAATTATTAAACTTAACCTTAGGTTACAATCAAATTTTTTTTTTTTTAAATTGAGTAAGTCAATACTAAACATTTAAGGTATAAACTCCAAGCTTGATTATTATTTTGAATTTGAAGAACATTATATATATCTGTTTGTTTTTACATTTCAAAAGTATTTTTGAAAAAATTTAATTTTTTTTTATTTTTTTCTTTACTTTAAATTAATATTTTTTGATGTTTTTAGATCATTTTGATGCATTGATGTTAAAAATAATTTTTAAAAATAAAAAAATATTATTTTTATACATTTCTGAGTGAAAAACACTTTAAAAAATAATCACAACCACATTTCCAAACATTATATGCTTGGTTGCGCTTTTTGTTCAAATTATATGTTTTTTTTCCGAAGTAAGATTAGAGGATAAAGGGTTTTTGGGTTGGGTTAGAATTGCAGGGTTTTTTTTTTAAATTAACGTGTAAAAAAAAAATTTAGATGGTTTGTTAAGAGAATGTTTATAATGAAATGAAAGTTGTGTTTTACATGTCCAATGCCTAATGATCAAGCAACATCCAGGCCACATTCTAACCAAATAAATTAAAATAATTTTATAATGTCCCTTCACCTCTTAATTTTCTTTTTATTATTTAATTTTTTCCTCAAATTTATATTAAAACTATCTTTAAATAAAATAATTTAGATGGTTTGTTAAAAGTATAGAATATGCCATAATTAGTGTTTTATGGAGATATTATTCTTTAAAAGTATCAAATATGCCATAATTTTCAAATAAATTATCGTGACATTTTTATTTTTTTATTTTTTTCATATAGTTACATAAAAAGAATAATCGAGATATTTTTTTTGTTTTTTAATTGAGAATTACTTTACATGTCATAATATGATTTCTTATGAAAACCAAATATATATAAAAGAATTGTTGGGCTAAAAAACTAAATAAATAAATGATGTTTTGTTTTGAAAATACATTTTTTTTCCACTTTAATTCAAATGATTTGATTGAGAGGTTTTTTTCTTATATAGAAAAACTAAGGCTTGTTCGGGTGAAAATGAAACCTTTCTACTTTAATTGTTTTAAGTTTATATTAAAAAACCCATGTCGTGGAAAAAAAAGTCATGAGTTGTCAATTAAAAAAGGAAATGAATAAATAAAAATACAAAATCTTGACTGAATACATATACATTTTTAAGTCATGAATTTAAATCATTAAATTTTTTTAAAGTATTTATTTTTATTATCATAAAATTAAATAAAAAAACTAACATCCTAAAAACACACTATAAATATAAATAAAAACTTTGTACTGCTAATAGTAGAATGATATTAATGTTATTTGTTCACAGATCATAATAAATCATACAAATATGCTCGTAATGTTAGAGAATAATATAAATTATATCTTGGAATTTTACCTAACAATTTAAGCTATTGGGTTGAGATGGTTCTTTGACATGGTACCAGAGTTTTAGTGATCAAGCGGTCACGGGTTCGAATCTCAGCATCTCTATTTATTTGATAAAAATTAAGTATAAGGTAATATAGGTCTGTGCAAGTTTCAAGTCTAAAGAGCTTTCACTTGAGGGGATGTGTTAGAGAATAATATAAATTATATCTTGAGATTTAACCTAATAACAAAAACTATTAGGTTGAGATGGTTTTTTGACACGTAAAAATTAATTTTATGTTTCACACATGATAATCAATAAAACAATCAATATCTAACTTCTTTTATAATCTGCTCCAGTCTATAACCTTTTCTTTATAATTAATTTCTAACTTTACTCGTTTCTTTCATAATCTTGCCCACAGGTTTACTATATGATTTCTGAGTATGTAGTATAATATTTAGGGGCTTAGAGGGTATTTGTCAGTATGGTAACACTTTTTGCTTGTAGATATATTAAAATAATATTTAAGGTCAATACCGTTCCTAATACAGAATGTATATGTTGGAAATTTTCTATATCCAAAGTGTTCAAGAAAAGCTCTTAATTAGTCATGGGTAATAAACTAGCTTTACAAATAATAAATCACGGAAATTTATGTCTATTTAAAAATCTATTTAACTAAATTAAAATCGTAGCTCACAAGATTTTGAAAAATGATAGATGGATGAATAATAACATATAAAATTTGGTTTGTTGTTTATTAATAAAAAAAATTGAGTAAACATAAGAAACAATATTACAATTATTATATTAGCATCATATGAGGGATAATAAATTATTTTAAGATTAAATGATTAATTTTTACATTAATTTACATCTTTAATTTTTTTTTTGATTAACATGGGTGTTCGGTCCAACTTGCGCGCATCTCGACTAATTCCACGAGTCATGAAGTTAACGACCATGTAAACTTCTAATGGCCCTGAGATTTGTGAGACTCAAATTAGTAATCTCTAAAAAGCAAATTCATAGCCTAATTACATCTTCAAATTTATTTTCTATAACAAGTATGGTATGTATGTTGGTTATATATATATATATATATCAAAGAATCATCACAACCCAATAGCTTAAGCTGTTAGGTGAGGTCCTAGGATATGATTTATATTATTCTCTAACACACCTCCTCAAGTGAAAGCCTTTTTGGCTTGAAACTTACACAGACCCACATTACCTTGTGCTTAATTTGTATCAAATAAATGAGAATGGTGAGATTTGAACTCGTGACCGCTTGGTCATCAAGGCTCTGATACTATGTCAAAGAACCATCTCAACCCAATAGCTTAAGCTATTAGGTGAGGTCCCATAATATAATTTATATTATTCTCTAACTATATATATATATATATTCTCGTATTAAAAAATAAAAACATGTTGTACTTTTAGTATTTATAGTCTTTGTTGTGATATGCAACATTATGAGAAGAGTCCACACAGAACGGACACATGTTGTACTTTTGTGGATAACTTCATCACTAACACTAGTGTAAGATTCGAAGGTGGACAAATTCGAGTCTTCGTAATGGGAACCCATTGCAATCCATAGAATACTACTGATAGATCATACAATTGGGGATTCTTGCATGTCTTTGGGCTTTGTTTTTGTTAGTGTTAGTGTTTGTGTTGAACTAACCGTGTATGCTTACGAGAGCTATGGTGCTTTCTTTTTGCAATTCCTTACACTTTCTATAGTTACTTGAAGCGAACACCTAGCTAGCAATAATTGTTTTTAAACAACAATTCGTCTTGCTTGTCGCTAGCTCTGAGAGATTGTTTAATGGTTTTTTTTTTTTTTAGTTTAATGTGAGTGTCCGGGCCAACTTGTGTGCATCTCGATTAATCCCACGGGTCCTGAAGTTAACGACCATATAAACCTCCAGTGGTCATCATATGAGCAACTACATGACTTGAACCTGAAATCATAAAAGAAATAAACCTATTGATTTCAAGTTTTTATTACTGGACCACCATCTAGATGATTGATTATTTAATAATTTTGATTAGATACCGTGTCGTGCTTTTGTGGGGAAGGACTGGACGTGCCATATCTCAGGGTGCGCATGGGATATAGGGATAACATCCATCATTTTTTCCCCGCAGTGAAATTGCCCGAGATGCTCTTGGTAATCGAATGCCATAGATAAATGAACTTGCTCACACCAAGTAACAATCCATGATTAATTATTTTTATATTTTTACTGGCACGTGTTGCAAACTACTGTAATATACTAGGTTAAGGAGTTTTAGGGTGTATATGAATGTGATATTAGTTATGATTTAAAGTGTTTTTTTTAGGAAATATATTAAAATAATATTTTTTTTATTTTAAAAATAATTATTTTTATCATCAGCACATTAAAATAATTTAAAAATATAAAAAAATTAATTTAAAATTTTTAAATTAATTTTTTTAAAAATATAATTTTAACCGTATCTCAAAACATTATTTCTAATCATTCCTATCCTAACCCATTATTTCTGATTAACTGTGTATCAACTTTCTCAAGGGTTGATATTTTTTATTAGAGTTTTTATTTTCATTAAAACATAGACTGACTTGTAAAGAAGAAATATTTTTGGAAGGAATATTTTGATAACTTTAGCTCAAGACTCCTTTTGTCTTTGTAATAATGCCGTGTTTTTTTTTAAAAAAATATTTTTTTTTAAAAAAGAAATATATCAAAACAAACCCCAAGTTATCAAAATTTCAAGAAATTAGTTTTGAATGGAATGGGTATTTTGCAACGAAGCATAGATTCTTGGGACATGGTTTCTCATTTTTTTCCCGTACTACTCCACAAGTTCTTATTCAAGCGGAAAGATTCGACAAGAAATCCCGAATGTGAACAAAATGTATGGCAGTGTTAGTTCGGCACCTCACCGTCCAAAAAGAGGATGCTAGATCCCTCGAGGGTCACGCAGGGGAGCTTCAATTTGACCTCCCATGAGTATTCTTTAATATTCTCAATTCAAATCCGAGAGTACTGGGCTCTATGCCATCTATGAATATTCTCTTCTCGTAATTAATTTTTACCTCTTAACTATAGTCAGTTGAGCTATTTAGTAGTTCTATTACCTAAAAATATGTGATGTTATGCTTTTTTCTTATATTTCAAAGAAATAATTTATTTATTAAACAATTCATTTAGCTTTTTAAAGAAAATATTTAAAATCTTTTTAGAAATTATTTAATTCAATTTATGAATTTAATAATGATTTTAATTTAAGTGATTTCACTAATAAGTAGTGCACAATACAACACATCAAAACAGGTATATCAGGAGCCAACACAAGCAAGCTGTAAATTAACTGAATGATCCATGCACTAATTCAAAAAAGAGACCGAATGGATTAAATATCATTCACATTTATAACGACGTGATCATTTGGTTATAGTGGAGCGCGGCAGTATAATACTCGGTCGTCTGGTATTTAAAAGGTTTTCTGGCTAATTCCTACGAGTTAGAATCAGGAATTGGTAATTAATTATTTTGGAAATCAAGCACTTCATTTTATCATTTAACAAATTAATAAACAATTACATGGCACGAATACTTGTGTCATTTTAAATTAAAATGCAAGCACCGGGATGGGTGCCATTATAAAGAAAAAAGAACAGAGAACCAGCAAACTGGAAACAGAGCTGCTGTGCTTTATTATGTGATGTATCATATATATATATATACACACAAAGCAGAGACGAGAGTACAATGCAAAATATAAGTTTAAGATTGCAGGCAAACCGACGATCTTTATCCTATAAGGACTGCATATATTTCTCCTAAAATATTGGCATAATTAATCCTCTACATATCAGATATTTGAACCTAAAGAATCGACTAATATTTGGTCTTCTTCCAATACTCCCCCTTAAGCTAGATCAAGGGGATTGATTGATCCAAGATTGGACAACAACCGGTGGAAGTGAGCACAGGTCATGGATTTGGTGAACACATCAATAAGCTAATCATGACTGTGGGTGTAATGAGTTTGGATAGTCTGAGACTGAACTTGTTGACGAATAAAATGACAATCAACCTTAATGTTTTTTGTTCTTTCGTGAAACAGAAGATTAGCTGCAATATGCATGGCAACTTGGTTGTCACAAAACAAGGTCATGGGAATGCTACTTGGAAAACCCAGTTCAGATAGGAGACCTTTAAGCCAAATTAACTCACAAGCAGCTGATGTCATTGCACGGTATTCAGATTCGGCACTAGAATGTGCAATGACATGTTGTTTCTTACTACGCCAGGAGACAAGATTACCGCCAACAAACATACAATAGACAGTGGTTGACTTGCGATCAATAGCATTGCTAGACCAATTTGAATCACTGTATCTGATTATCTGAGTGCGATCGTTTTTAGCCATGATAATTCCACGTCCAATAGAGCCCTTTGGATAGCGTAGGATTCACTTGACAATATTCAAATGGAAAACATTAGGTACGTGCATGAATTGGCTAACAAGACTAACTGTGTAGGCTATATCAGGTCACGTGATAGTAAGGTAAATGAGCTTACCTACAAGATGTTGGTAGTGATTGATAGACTGAAGAGGCTCACTATTTATGGCAAGCTGCAATTTACTGTCCAATGGAGTAGGGGCAGGCTTGGCATCCATCATTTCAGCATCCTTGAGTAAATTAAGAACATACTTATGTTGATTAAGAAATAATCCTTTACGAGAAGCAACCATTTCTATTCCAAGAAAATACTTCAATCTGCCGAGATCTTTAATTGGGAACCAATGTTGTAAGGTGGCCTTGAGACGTGATATAGCCTCACTATTATTTCCTGAAATAATAAGATCGTCAACGTAGATAAGAATCACCAATGTTTTCTTAGGTCCAAGATGAACAAATAAGGATGAATCCACATTACTCCTTTTGAAACCAAGTTCTTCAAGAACAACACTTAATTGAGCATGCCAAACGCGTGAAGATTGCTTCAAACCATAAAACGATTTGTGAAGTCGGCACGCTAAGGTAGGATCTGAAGCTTGAGGATGACCAAGAGGCAATTTCATGTAGACTTCTTCCTCAAGATTCACATGCAAGAAGGCATTTTTTACGTCTATTTGACACATTAACCATCCATTGTTCAAGGCAACTGATAGTAAAACACGAACAATGTTCATCTTTGCAACATGAGCAAAAGTTTCCTTGTAAATCTACTCCAAAGGTTTGAGTAAAACCCTGAGCTACAAGACGTGTCTTGTGTCTGTCAATGGTGCCATCAGAATTAAACTTAGTTTTATACACCCACTGGTTGCCAATAACATGTTTTCCTTTGGGAAGTTTGACGATACTTCAGGTTTGATTCTGAGCAAGAGCTAGAAGCTCATAATTCATGACATGTTTCCATTCATCTTGAGAATTAGCTTCCTGAAAATTTCATGGCTCATGAACATTAGATACAACATGAGCAGGTGAGAGTCGTTGATATGTAAGTGAATTTGGAATAGGATGTCTTGCTACAAAAATGACAAAATCTTGCATTTTAATTGGAGGAGCACGATTACAGACTGGATTTTTGCGAGTCTGTGGTAAAGGAATAACATGAACATCCAATTCAGATTGCTCATTAAGGGGATTACCCTCAGGATTAGCCATAATAAGATTGACGACCCTTGAGCTAGAAGAAGGACCTGCAGTAGACACAGAAATACTACCACTAGAATTGGCATGATTGACAGCCCTTGAGCTAGAAGAAGGATCTGCAGTAGACACAGAAATACTGCTACCAGAATTTGCATTGGGTTTAGAGTGTTCATGACTATTTTTAGATTCTGAAATAATTGGACCAAAGTTCCCTTTACCTGAAGACACATAAGTGGTTGATAAGGAGGTGTTGCTAGAAGCAGGAAGTAAGGCTAAAGGAGATACCATATTTGTAGGAGCTGGATAGGGCAGAGGAAAGAGATCTTTTGAGGATGTCTACTGACTTATTTATCATAATATGGAGTAGTTTCTTCAAATTGAACATCTCTTGATATGAATAGTTTCCTGGAATGAGGGTGATAACATTATAACCCTTCTTGGTTGAAGAATATATTAAAAAAAAAAACACTTAGCAGCCCTTGCATTAAGTTTGTCATGATTTGAAGCCTGGATATACACAAAACATATGCGAGACGAACACCTTTAAATGTGATAAGTCAGGTGACTGTTTTTGCAAAACTTCAAGTGGTGACTTAAAAAGCAACACTCGGCTAGGTAACCGATTAATTATATATGCAACAGATAATACTCATTGAGATCAAAATGATTTAGAAACATGCATTTGTATCATCAAAGCTCAAGTTTTTTCTAACATATCTCTATTTTTGCGTTCAGCTACCCCATTCTATTGGGGTGTACCAACATAGCTAGACTGATGTAAAATGTCAATGAGAAGCTAGATATTGTGTCATTTTTTGAGACATGTATTCGGTGCCATTATTAGATAGAAGGATTTTAAGTTTCGTAGAAAATTGAGTCATGACTAATAGATGAAAATCTTTAAAAACATCAACAACCTCACTTTTGAATTTTAAAAGGTATATCCAGGTCACACAAGAAAAATCATCAACGAAAGTAATAAAATACTTATAACCATCAAAGGATTCAATAGTTGGTCCCCAAACATTAGAGTGTACAAGTTCAAACATCTCATTAGCTCTAGACAAAGAAGGTGAAAAAGGTAGTCTGGTGGATTTGGATAGATGATATGTATCACAGGTGATGTTTCTTGCATCTAGACTGGGCATTAATTTTGTAAGAACACTCTCGAAGGGATGGGTTAAACATTGATGCCATAAAACTTTATCCTGACCAAAGGAAGAAAGAGCAGAAATTTGAGGTCGCTTATTGCTTTTAGAATTATTTGAAAATAATAAAGTCCTTGAAAAAAGAAACCTTCACCAATTGTCTTCTTGGTGGAGCGGTCCTGAAAAAGAACTCGGTGAGAGTTAATTATAACACAACAATTTAGTGTTTGAGTGACCTTGCCAATGAAAAGCAATTGGAATGGAAAACATGGAACATATAAAACCAAAGACACCACATTTTCAGAGAGCAATTTAATTTTCCATCTACCTTTGATAGAGACATGTTTTCCATTTGCAATAGAAATATGAGTTGGAGTAGTGATTTTTTTGAAATGGTGTAAGCTAGTCATTTTATTTGTTATGTGATCAGAGGCACCCGAATCAATTACCAAAAAATTATACACGGTGCTAGCAACTAAAGCAATCAAAATACCTTCTAAATTCTCTTATGATAGATGAGAAGAGTTTGCTAAGAAGCCAACAAACTTACCAAGAAGAGCCGTATAATCAGAATTGCTTGAGGCTGTCAAGCTAGTATAACCTTTTTCCTTAAGATAAGTAGCAAAATCATTAAGAAAAGCAGTCGGGTTGACCCTTCATCAGTAGAGTGAGCAGCAATGTGAGCTCTATGTTCATAGTCCTTTTGAAGTCCATTTTCCTTTTCAAAGTTAGGCTTCAATTCCGGATGAAGGGTCCAACACCGCCCGATTATGTGTCTAAGATTATGATAATAAGTGCACTTCAAATCTGGTCGCTTTTCTTTGTAAGATTTGTTGCTTTTCATTTGTCTGATAACAACATAGACATGAGTTTCTGCCAAGGTGATTCTTGGCTTTGGATTCATGATCTTTCTGCAAGCTTTTTCTCGTTGTATTGCAGCACATACATTTGCAAGGGATGAAAGATTAGTTCATAAGAACTCGACTTCGAAGGTCTTCATAATCTGGACCAAGACTGGATAACAATTGAAATATCTTGTCTTTCTCATCTTGTTTTTTTAATACTGCAACATCAACAGTGTGAGGACGATATAATGCATGTTCACTCCATATACCTTTCGAATTCCAAACAATTACATATAAGTCTTGTTATCTTGCTGTAGATTAGAAAGATCCCTTTTGATTTGAAAGACATGAGCTGCATTGTTTTGATTTCCATACATTTCCTTCACAGCCTCCCAAAAATCTATTGAAGATTCTGAATAACTGAATATTTTACCAATATTGTTCTTCATAGAATTGAGTAACCAAGACATAACAAGTTGATCCTTGCATTGCCATGCTTAATAGTTATGTGAGGAAGGGTCAGGGGCTTTGATATAGCCATCAACATAGCCAAATTTGTACCTTCCACCAAGAGCAATCGTCACAACTCTTGACCAAGGAAAATAGTTGAGCTCATTCAACAATACTAAGCCTAGACGTTGGTTTGGATTATTTTGTTTTCCTTCTAAAATGTTAGAAGATCTGTTGATGTCATCAACACCAATATATTTAGAAGAGTTTTTCATAGAAAACTTTAAACAAAACACGGGTCAATTAAAACCTACTCTGATACCATGAAGAAAAAAAATAGAGAACCAGCAAACTAGAAACAAATCTGTTGCTTTAAAACACCAGAACATCGTGCTTTATTATGTGATGTATCATACACACACACACACACACACACACACACAAAGCAGAAGCGGGAGTACAATACAAAATAGAAGTCTAAGATTGCAAGGAAAATCGACAATCTTTATCCTATAAGGACTGCATATCTTTCTTCTAAAATATTGGCATAATTAATCCTTTACATATCAGATATTTGAAGTTATAGAATTGGGTAATATTTAGTTTTTCTCCTATAAGCTCTCCTTTCAATGCACAAGGGATCTGGGCCCGTCTACTTTTCATGTGATATTTGAGGATTTTTTTCCTGACGGCATCGGCCATCAAGAACAATGATGGTATAATTTGAGTGTTATCTCTAATTATCTACTCGATCATCTCCATTGCCTTGATCAAGTATATTCTCATCGTTATGGATGTAAATGATAATGGGATGGTAAGCCATAAGAGATTGTTTGAAATCGAATATCAATTAGATTGTTGAGAATTTGTATTTGGTCAACAAAATCTTCGTCCGACTACGATAACCGCTAATAGTTAAAAAGGTGATTGAAATTAATTTTCTGAAATCAAAATTGATTTTTAGCTAATACATGAATTTTCTAATACTGATTTGAGTTTTTAGTTTTACCCCCCTCTCTCTCTCTCTCTCTCTATATATATATATATATATATATATATATATATATATATATATATATTATAACAATTGATTTTAGGTGAAAAATTTTCTTCAAGATGCTTCGTGTCTCTTATCGTGTTTTCTAAACATAAATGTTGTACGTCTCCTGTGCAAAGTTAAAAGAAAAGGAAGAGGAAGGAAGCTTAAGAACTCTAATATACTATATATATATTTTTAGTTTTTCTTCACGGTAGTAAGATATTGATTTTAAAAAAGAAACAATTCAAAAAATACAAAAAATATCTTAACTATTAGATTTAATAGTATTATATCTAAACCCTTAATTAGATATGTTTTAATAGGGCTTACCACATTGGATTAAAACCCAAATCCATCTCAGCCCTTAAAAGAAATATGTCCTTAGATCTTATCTTGCCATGTCACCTAGTGTACCAAGCATTCGATGCACCTTATCACATCGAAGCCAAAATCTATCAATCAAGATTGTTAGATCAATTTTCAGATCAAGCCAACCATAGTTAAAGGATCAATTCAGAAGTGATCTAGTTGTTCGCAAGCTCCAGGTGCACCAGCTTACCATGTTCGCATCCTTACCGTAGCAAACCTTAAAGACTCTCTCTCCTATCGCTGACAATTCTCTCTCTCCTCAAATCTCACAAATCTGGCCACATTAAGCCACCAAAACACCACAGAAAGACTCATCTCCTCCTCACGAGCAAACCCTGGGTGGTTTTTGTCGACTTCACTCCCTAATATTTCCGGAAAAAAGGTCGCGGCATCTTCGGCCACCCGAAACTTCAAACCGTTGATTCTCTCTCATCAGCCCTCAACGACCATAACCACCACCATTATCAGAATCCTCTCACAGAGATATACCAGAATCTGCCCTTTTTGGCCTGGAGTTTCGCCAAAAAATTCCCCATTTAGCAGTGGCACACGTGAGCTACACGCGCCATTAGAGGTATTTCATCACTTCCAGGGAAGTTCAATTGTATTTCAGTCTTTTTCCTATACAATGACACTCGGGTAATTTTTGGGACTTCAAGGGGTATTTTTTTTTATACTATACATGTATCTATGTTTTTTTATATATACATGTATCTATGTTTTTTTGTATTTTGTAAAATACCCAAAATAAATATAAAGAATGACGACGCGGGTCTAACACCTAATTTATCCCGTTATCGTGGGCGGGTCCAAAGCCCAATTCTCAAATATGGGTTATGCCCATTTTTAGCAATTCCAACATAATCTTCATTTTCAGGAATGAAAGTTATTCGCCGACACATCTCCTTTTTTTTTACCGATATCAAAAGTTTAAAAACAAATATGGATTATGTCCATTGTTTCTTTTTACAACTTGGACGTAACTCTCTTTTTTAGGGTTAAACATCATCATTTCAACGAGTCTTCTGATTTTAGAGATTGATATCATTTTTTACGTGTCTTCTATTTTTAGAGACTGATGTTAACCCTAAAAAAAACAAATCGCAAATAAGCTCAGAATATTATAGCATTTAAATAAAATAAAAAAAAAACACAAGGATAACCTTTCACTTGAAAGGATAATTTAACGGTGGTGTCTACCTTCCTTTAATCATCATTAACTCAGTACCTGAATTTTTAGGACCAATGTCTAATTTGGGATTTATAATTCCATCAAATTACTAGATGATGACTTCAATAAAATCTTCATTTCCCCAATTATTTTTTTATTAAAAAAAAAATTGGAGCCACCGAGAACATCATGTATCGACACCATTGTAATATTAATGAATGACAAATATCCCTAAAAGAGGGACACAAATCTCTTACACATGTATTCATAAAGGATAAATATCCCTAACAAATATTAACGAGAAGAAAAGGTGGGTGAGCCTAGGCCATAAAGTCAGGCCTAAAAGGAGTTGGGATATCAAGCCTAAGAAAGTTTAGTGATGTACCTGAGCTCCAATGTATGGCTAGAGCCCATGATGCGCTAGGTGCATGTACAATGATTGGGGTAGGACATGATACTTGAGCTTAAAAGGTCTTTGGGTGTGGGCCTAGCACCTGAGCTCACGCATCATACTCGAGCCCACAAGGGTGCTGGAAATGGATCCAGGACCCATGTTCATGATTTAGGTCTAAATCATGTTTTCTAAGCGGGATTTGGGATGATGTTAAAATAGGCTTAGGCAAACAAAATATTATTATTATTATTATTATTATTATTATAAAAAAGGCTAATAAATCCCCATCCATCATCAGGTGAAATAAAGCAGATTATGATATCTTCATCTTATATATTATTCCACGCATCTAGTATAATTTTTTATCTAGTCTTTGTTAAAAAGATTTGAAAGAAGAGAAGTTTCTTAAGAGTCCAAAATTGTTTATGCAGTGTTGTCAGCAGTGGGAGATATCAATGATTGACCTGATTCTCATATGTTAGAATTATATTATGGATGATGCTTAATTTGCAAGAAATTATCAACTTCATAATCCTTATCAATGATCGACCTGATTCTCTTATGTTATTGCACGTCTTTGATTGTCTTTTTGGGTTTGATCATTCAACACACCCAGAACCAGCAGTCATATGAACCAACTTAAACGCATTAATAATTCAGATGTGCAATCTACGATGGTGCAATCCCTGTAACGTTGTGCAATCTGCGATGGTGCAATTGTTCAGTTGTCCGGTGAGTTTGTGGTTGTAAGACTGGTTCCAAGGCCGGCAACCACACGAGACCGGACAAATTCAACAGCACACTAGGCGACAGTTTTCTTGTTGGAGAATTTATGGAAGAGGACATGTATCCTCGCTATAGTCGACAGAGAGAATTTCAGATTGTTCATACTGTCTGGAGTTAGCGAGACGCGCATGTAAGAGACAGAAATCAGTTTTTAATTGTTGGGAATTATTAGCTTGTAAAGATTTGCATTCTACAATTTGCATTCTAATTGGATAACTTTATAAGCTTTTTACACTTAATTTATCTATAAACCAACATTCTTGAAATCAACCTAAAATTATAACTCGATTCAGAAATGAAGACTCTTGATCTATAACATATTAATTCTTGTTCATACGATCCCCAGTCTTAAATTACCTGTCGTAATTTGTTGGTGAAAATTAACTTTACAAGTGTTTATGTCAAATTTCTTTAGTATTTCAGTGATAATATTTCAAAAATACCTGAACAATTAAAAAAAAAGGAAAACAGATACCATTACTGAATCAGTGTCCATCTTCGTTATTCAAGACCAGCCATTGCCATTCAGTCAAATGAATATGCAGTTGAGATTGGAAAAGCAATCTGAGAACCTGGTTCAAATAATAACTGGGAAAGGTCCAGTACTTGGTCCTCCAAGTCCAGTAGTTAACCACAAAAATTATTAAATGTATCATAAATGGACAGCAGCTTCTTCATCATCACATGGATAGATCATGATAGAAATTAAGTTAAAAGTATATGCTCCATTTCATTGCAAAGCAAAGCAACAACACTTAGGCACCCAACATGGAGCCTGAGTTCTTCCTGCACTCGGTCAACATGTCCATGTAGAACTGGCACTTGCTGATGTCATTTCCAAAGTTGTTCACACACTGCAAAGAAGACAGGTGAAACTAATGTCAATGCAGGAGCAATTTACAACCTAAGTTTGTGTATAGCACAAAAAAAATCCAGGAAATGGAACAAAAATAAAAATCATAAGCATTTTGTAAAGAGAAGTATCCCTTCTTGGAAGAGTCTGAACTCTATTTTCAATAAATAGTTCTAACAATGAACCAGCTCAAAAGGATTGTTTTCCTATTCTTGTGGATTCATGTCACTATATGTCGAGGATCTTATCCCAGGAATCATTGGATTCTCTATGGCATCTAGACATCATAACTACGTTATTTTTAAAAATCACAACACAAATTAGGAGTGAGGTTAAGGGATGTAGCAGTTCAGAACTGCATTTTTAAATTTTGGAGTCATTGTCTACCATCCTCCAGGCAATACCAGAAATTAACAAAGATAATTAATCACTTGATTTACATTGCTAATCTTTGCAAATAAGTAACCAAACAAGAAAAGTGTACATACATCTTGGAATGCCTTGGTGTGGATATTGCATGCATCAGCACCACCCATACTGCTTGCAGTGGGTGCTGCGGCGGCTGCAGCCTCAGAGACCACAGTTTCATGTTGAATAGTGCGAGGACCCATCACAGCATCTACAGCTCTGTGTGCCACAGCACTTCCAGTGCCAAAAGCCATGCCTGTTATAAGAAGAATCAGGCTTATGCTAATTCAAATAAACATAACATGACCAAGAAATAACATGAAAGAGAGGGTTTCAATCCCAGGGAAGCAATGATCTATCTTTCACATACCCTGAGCTATGGTCGAACCAATGCCTCCAAGAATTGATCCACCACCGCTGCTCTGAGCATGAGCTGGTGGAGGAGCATGGTTAACTGCATCAGAACACGCACGCGCACGCACACACAAAGAAGTTAAGGCAAAGTTATGCTTTAAAAAAGGCAACACCAAATTTAAGATGAGAAGGTAAATTGAACTAAATGTGATAGATGGATCTGTTCCTGTGTGCACCTAGAATGTCTAGCAATCTTCAAATTATTCTGCAATACTCTGCAGAGTAGCATTACCTGTTTGGGGAGGTGGGCTGCGAGCTCGGGCAGGTCGAGGAGCTGGGCGGGCAGATCTTCCTGCAAAAAGCATAGGATTACATGTAAATAAGAAGCTGGATGACAAATTGCACAATGGATAAAAAAAATACATCACATAATACATAAACTAAACGATTGGAAACCCGCAAATGATTATCCAAAACAACAAAACGAAACGGAATAGATATGGGTATTCAACAAATGAATCAATCACGTCTACCCCAAAAATTTAAAAGCTAACAAGCACCAACATCTAAGTGCCTAAGTTTTTATGCTTAATATTAACTAAGCAATGAGAATTGAGCAAGATTATTTTTTTTTAAATTAATTTTTTAAAATCATTTTAATATTATAATATTAAAAATAATTTTTTAAAAAATAAAAAAATAATTTTAATACATTTCCAAATAAAAATTATTTGAAAAGCAATCCATCCTGTACGCAACACTCCTTAAACAAAACCACCAACTAACAGGTATCAACAAAAATATGGAAACCCAAACCAATCAAGCATCTTGCAAGATTTAAACAGATAAAAAGGAACGAACTTTATGCTCAACATTAACTTTCACAAATTAGAAAACAAACAAGAAACAAATGCTGTAAAAAAGAAAAAGAAAAACCATGACTAAACAAATATAATCAACACAACACAGCCTCTCTAGTCGCCAAAAAAAAAGGCGGAGAATTTAAATTTGTAATATTTGGCTACGTTTTCTCAAATCTAAAACAACGAATAAAAATAAACACAAAAACACATAAAAATGAACAGAACTCGGAAAAGAATTAACAGATCTACGTAAAAATCTGACCTCCAGAGCTTCGGCGAGGCATGGTGAGTGATAGAGGCGGCGACTAGATAGATGGACAGAGGGGTTGAGAGAGGCTTCGAGAGAGAAAGGGTTTTGACGTGCCTATGAATTCGTGAAACTGACCATAAAATCTGGACTTGTGATTTATAAGCGCACAACACTGGTTTATTTAATAGGGTTAGGGTTAGTAAGGTTGAAAACGTGGCAATATATTGTTGGCGTAGGCTAGGTTGAGGGCGTGATTTATATTGTGTTAATGGTCATTTTCGAAGTATTTTCCAAGGTGTCAGTATTCTGAGTTCTTAAAATAATAATAGAATATTCCATCGGGATGCTTTTTTTGAAGCTATTTTCTTCCTTTTCTTGAGAAAGAAGAAAAAAACAATAAGGTTTCCACTTTCCAAGGCTCAACGGTGTTAAGATTCTTATTAATATTTAATTAATTGAGTTCCTAAGAGGTTGCACAAAATAATTTCTTGTATATTAAGATTTAATTAAATAAAAAATTAATTTTAATATGCCAAATTCAATATGAAATTAATCAAAAAACTAAATTATAGATATATGAATTTAAAAAGATAGGATAAAATATATTTTTTGAGACCATTAAAAATAAATAAATAATTTTTTAAAACCATAAAGTATAAATCATAATTATCTAAATCTAGAAGAAGAAAATCGACCAGCTTGACCAAACAAAAACCCTTAATTAAACTTTCTTCAGGTTCAGGTTCTGAAAAAGAAAAGAAAAGAAAAACTATCTCAGGTGGCTGGGATAGTTTGGCACCTTTTGCCCCAGTGGGCTTAGATTTTTGGGCCTTAACATTGGGACCCTATTGTAGAAATGGAGCCCAATACATGAAGGGAAATTGCATGTTTTCTGTTCACGTGGGAATTTCTCTTCATGATTATTGGATGAATATGTATAATTTTACCAGCATAGAGACTCTATGCCACGTGTGAATTAATGAAGTCCGTCGTGTCTCAGAATTTGTGTACGCAGCTAGTGGACATGCATGGAACAGTAATGATTTCTTTTGTAAGAGAAAGGAAAATAACCAACATGCATGTAACATTAATGATGGCTGAAATAGTTAGAAATTTGATTTAAATAAATAAATAAATTATAGATGAATAAAAAATTAATTTTAAAAATTTCTTAGTTTTTCTACTAAAAAAATTCTTGATTTTATTAGATTTAATTATTAGTTTATAATGACTAATCGATGATTTATAATGGTGAAATTAATTCTTATTAATTCTTCAATCTTTTAACTTCAAAACTCACTATAAAAGGAGTTGAAAGATGAGTTTAAACCAATAATTTTTCAGATGTTTACACTCTTCCTCACCTCATATTTTAGTGGTTTATTCTCATTTTATCATTTGGTTTTCCTCTCAAATCTAGAGCTTAGATTCATATTGTTAAGAAATATTTGATTTTTATATTTTTTTTGGTTTAAAGACCTTAGTTTAGAAATGCATCTAAACCAAGATGGCGGTGTTGGAATCTTGAGAGGCATATTACATACATCCTAGTTGCATAAGTGATGAGAAATAAAGTCTTAAGGACAAATGATTCATTATTAACAATAACAAAAGATTCATTACTTTAAAGTACTTCAACAAATAAGTATTCTTCTTGTTTTAATTTAAGCATGTTTGGTTATGGTTGTGTAACTTGTTAGAATGAAGAAAATATGTTTTAGAAGTCAAAGATGACAATTTTAGAGGGTTGCTAGTGTGTTGGGTTTCTGAGCTATTTCTCGGTTGTTTGGTAGTGTTTTTCGTGTTATTGAGAAGAACATTACCTTAACTCAATGATTTGGATCAATTTTGATCCAATTCTTTGCACGGAATCCTTCAAGTGACTTTACTAGTTAATAATTTAGGGTTTATTTGCATCAATAACATGTTTTCAATAGGTTTTAATCTTGGATTTTTTATTTTAAACCGAAACTTATTTGACAAAATCACGATTTTTAAGTGATAATCGAAGTTTATAAATGCTAGATTATTGATCATTACACGATTTACAACACGTTCGTGTCCTTTATTTGTACGTATCCGATCTGATTTGAAACCTACATTGTTGGGTTCATGTTGAATGTTCTTTGATGTTCTTTGTTTTTCTGGGTTTTGATAAGAAGTTTTTGAATTTTTATGTTTTTTTAGTTTGATTTTGTTTTGGATTCTGTCTATAGTTTGGTTTGTTTTTCGGGTCAAACCAGTGGACTTTGGTTTGGTTTATTATCGAACCAAAAGTTTCAGGTCAACTCGACTGGGTCAAAATCAGGCCAAAGGTTAAGATCCTGTTTGGCTAGCATTGTTTTTTCTAAAGGTTTTTTTTTTGTTTAAGGGTGTGTTTAACAAACACCCCTAAATCTATTTTAACAGTTTTGGTTTGAGAGAAAGATAGGTTTTTTCCAAACATAGCCTTAAACAAAAAAGATTTTTTCTTATTGCATACGGCCTGATCCTTATAAAAATTGCATATTATTTATAAAAAATGAAAAAAAAAATTGTTTTAGCATTATTTTAGAATTTTTTTTATTTCTTTGTATTTTTTTGTGGAATTTACAACAAGTTTGTAAAATTGCTTAAGGATTTGGCTAATATTTCAATAATGCTAAGTTTTCTTCTTTTTTTCTTTCTCAGAAAATTAATGGTCAATATTTTGTATAAATGTTGGATCTACAAGTAGACTAGTATTTAAATATCAAGAGTTTGAATAGAAAATTCTTAGAATTTTTTTAATATTCACCAATTTTAATTGAGAGTATTTTTCACCATAATATATGAGCCGTGGGAAACACTTTCACCTTTCAGGATAGGTGAACTATGTCAGGGCACCTACATGAATTCTTCCTATAATGATTTATCTAGACATACGAGCACATAATAAATTCAAAATGTTAGTTTTGTTCATGAGCATAAATCTTTGTCTTAACCCATTGACGGATCGACCACCGATTAGGAATCAATCAGCATCTTTAAACCACATCCATACTACAATGCAACTTATCTTAAATAAGATATACTAGGAATATTAATACCGTTCATAGCCACAACTAATTCTTTATTCTGAAATTTCAAATAAAACCAATCCACCCGAGTCTTTTGATATTCATAAATCAAATAATTAGATAGTGATTTTTTAACCCGTCTCACTGCGGGTGTACATGCGACAATATTATAAAGGTTAGATACGAACAAGACATTTAAAACATAAGAGGTGTTGCCACTTTCAACAATGGAAAAAGTAACAGTCTTTGTATAACAATCCATTGGCATGGTGTAAACTCACTCAGGTTGTGATAGGGGAAAAACTAGAGTGAAACACGTGATGGAGTGATCTGACCCACTATCGGCTATAATTCTATCATTCACCGTCGGATATGAATGTCGAAATTTGGAATCTAAAAGGTTCTAGTAGAAAATCAAAAAGTTGTTGACAAATAGTCTAAATTATAAAAACAAAAACATTGAAGTCTGCCTTGACCAGTTTTGCTATCTAGCTAGTTCACTGTTTTGACTCTCGAGACCTTGTCAATTCTCCAAGTTGCGACCGATTGTGCTAGTCCAGAGGTCCTAAGAGAACAAGTACCACAAATCTGTCAATTTGCCTGGGCTTGTTGTCTCGTGAAACTGCTGGATTCGGTCCCTTATCATGCATACGGTGAAACATAGCACCGATCAATTATGAACACTCCTAAATATCTGCACAATAGAATTCATTACCCTCTCAAAGTTTGTTGTTGCACCACCAAAATAGAAGTGGTGCCATCGAAATCCATGGACGAGATATAATCACCTATCACTCCTAATTCAAGATGTTCACACCAATCTGATGATAATCCTTTGAGGAGAACTGGATTGATCCCTTTGTGCCTTCCTAGGATCCATAGGTCAAAATGCACATCATTACCAAATGCCTGGATTGTAGCCAATGTTTCTTCTCCATTCTTCATTACAACCTCTCTAAAAACCACACGTTTATTTCTTCCATTCCTTTCCCGAAATGATATGATCACCCCATCATCAAGCTTCTTCTCTTGCTTATATTCTCTGTGATGATGATGAGAAAGGAACCTAATCACCGTAAGGAACACATTCGGATTCATTAGAATTCTATCTGCATAAAAAAGTGCCTCTCGAGCGTCTGCTCCCCCTAAAAATAGCACAAGAACATGGCGAGGAGAGCTGTTGAAGGAATGATCGAAAAGGGGGCCCAATAAGTGAACCTTGTGAACAAGAATTCCAACGGAGCATGGAGCGTGGTCCAACACATTTGAGATCACAGATGGCGTTCTTCGTTGATGATGGAGTTCAGTCATTCTCACGCTATCCCTCCATTCCATATGGAAAGGTAAAATGACAAGATCGGCTTCTTTTATCATAGCCAACTTGCAGATGTCTTGATACATTGTTTGCTTTGGAACCACTGCCGTGAAGGAATGGATCTCCATCACGTCCCTTTTGGTTTCTATGTACATTTTTAAGGCATTATATGTGGAATCGTAACCTGAGTAATTGAAAGTCATTTTCTGCTTCTCGTGATCTATCAACAAAGGGGCTGCACGGCCATTCAGCTCAGTGAGGCAGAGAGCATAGACTGACAAATTTCTCCGAGATGAACAAGAGAATTCAAAAAGATTGATGAGGGTGGCCACACTATCTTGGTTGTGGACACAAGCTACTACTTTAAGTTCTTCGTGTGGAGGGGTGTATTGGATGGTTCTCCTCGTGTTCACTATATATGGCCTAGTTGGATCGTAGAGGAATCTGATGAGAGGCGTGGCAATTGCTGTCACAGCTGTTACCAATAGCACCAGCATCGTGTAAGATGGGATTTCTATAACCTATAAAACATAAAAATGCACATAATCAATGAATAACTCTTTTATACACCTATCAGTTAAGGGGAATTTCTAGTTCTGAACATAGACTATATGATGATGTGCATATATGCGATGGAGAAAAACTGGCTTACCGATTTTTCCTTCCAATGCATTATTAACATGAACTCCAGCTGACCTCTCAAATTCAGAATGAGCGTGAGAGTAAGAGCATCTCTAAATGGTATTTTCACTAAGAGAGAAGTCACAAGAGTTGCAAGCAGTTTAAACACAATTCCTGACATAGCTAATGTAAAAAGTGGTGCCAATCCAGACCAAGAAACACTTGTCATTGCAGAAAGATCCACGGACATTCCGATGTACACATATGAAAACGGCATGAAGAAGTTCATTATGAATGTCTCGCTCCTCGCCACAATTGATGATCCGAGTGGTGGACCATCGGGTATCACAAGCCCCGTCAACATGCATCCCGTAACAATGCCCAATCCGAGCATGTCTGTAAGAAAACTCATCACCAAAGCCCCTAACAAAATGAGAACCACATAAACTTGCTCGATAAGCTTCCCTTCGGGGTTTTTTCCAAGAATCCATATCATTGCTTGTTGAAGGGTGATAGCACTGAAAACCATGAAAGCTATTACAGAGATCATGTACCATAAAGCGGCATCGAAACCAACATCTGTTTGTTTTAGCGCCCCAGATATGATTAACAAGATTATCGCTATTCCGTCCGTTATTATCGCGATAGCCAGGGCCATTTGCCCAATCTCAGAGCTGAGCAGGTTTAGTTCCTGAAGGATAGGATAAATGACAGCATATCCTGTTACAGCCATTGCTAAAACAACTCTTCCAATCGAAGAAGGTTTAGAAAGTTTTTTATCCATTGACGGTCTAATGATGTTTCCAACTATTGTACCTGTGACTAGAGGAATGATCACTCCAGCCAATGTTATCATTTTATATTTCCTTCTCGAAAATTTGATCACAGAGAGATCCATCTTAACCCCAATGATGAAAAGGAAGTACATGAAGCCCATAGTTCCAATATTTCCAATGATATACTTGACATTTTCTGAGAAAAAAGCCCCATTAAACTTCTTGTCGATGCTTAGGACAGACGGACCAAGGATTATACCACCCTTGAAAATTATCAAAAACAACAGAGCAACATATATATGTTCAGTGGCAGAAAAATCCATATTATTTCAGTTTAAAATGTTGGTTAAAATATGCATGCAATGTTTAGCGAAACATGGAAATAAATATACGTAAAAATGAAGGACGAAACTTACAATGACCTCAGAGACAACCTTGGGTTGTTTGCAAGGCCTGAGAAGAAAGGCGACAATGCGAGTCATCAAAATGACTAAAACTGCATCGAACAATATTACACCGAAGTGGAAATTTAACCCGTCATTCGAGTAAAAATAATCTGACGAGTTCCCAGCTTGACGAGTTGCGCGACATGAAAATGAATCTTTGTAATGGTATAATTCATTGGGAACAACGTTGTTAGTGACTGGAAATCTATCAGAATTAGGAACATACAATGCTTCTGTGGAAATGGAATTGTGGAGTGGGTCATCAGCTATCCTAACCATTTTTCTTACGAATACCACCTGAAAATATTCTTACCATAAACTGTGAACATTGAAGAGAGAGACAAGAGAGATGTTAAGGATTGTGGGCATGCATTAGTTGTGGAGAAAGCCATCCATTTCATTTGCAGAAAAACGAAAAGAGTGGAATTTGGCCGACGTTCTGTTATGTTTGACCACTCTTGATTTATTTTAATTCCAACACGTATGCGGTTTGCTTAAGTGGCAAAAATACGCCTTGATATCAGTCTTCCTTTTCTTTTTCCTTGGTTATATATATCAAGTGATGTTCGTTAATTTCTGAAAGAGTAGTTGTCTCCATCTTATAAAACTAAAAAAGAGTACAGTAGCCCAATCCACATGGAACCAGTAGCAATGCCCAATCCAAGCATGTCTGAAAGAAAACCCATCACCAAAATTACCCCTAACAAAATGTTCCACCACATAAACTTGCTTGACAGGCTGCCCTTCGGGGTTTTCTTTCCTAGAATCCATTTCCTTGCTCGTCGACGGTATTTTATGCTCAAATAGTAAAGAGGCTTATGACTCAGGGATAGAGGAGCCAAGAGGAGGATGACCTATCATTAAAGCTCAATATTAATCAAAACATGTGGAAAAATAGTCTAGTAAGATACTAAACCCAACTCCCTTTAGCAAAACTATACTTTAAGCTCAAGTACATTTGGATTTGGAAAAATAGTAGGGTAATGTCAAGGAATGTTTGAAACTAGATACCTTATCTTGACGAAGTATCTTTAAAAAATCTAACACATCTCTCGAAAAAATAGGACGGAAAGGAAATTTTGATTAACAGGGTTCTCACATAAAAGAACACTAGAGCAGATCTCTTATCCAAGTTGGCAAGCTCCAACTTGGCTGATCTCTCTCAGGAAGTCTAGATTGAAGTCCTAGAGAAACTAAGCATAGAAAAAGGGCTAATAATTGCCTTCATTGACACAAATGATGATTGGAGGACTATTATCAAAGATTATTCACACACAGGAGAACTGCTCCCAGATAGAAATGAAGTCATCCGTCTAACTAGGTAAGCAACCAGGTATTGTATAATTGATGGGATCTTGTTAATGTGGTCTACCTAAACTCATTTGTTGAAATGTTTGTCCCCAACAAAAAATGCTTATGTTCTATAAGAAATTCACGAGGGAATTTGTGGTCTACACACCATTTTTATGGCTCTTGCAGCCCAAGTCACCAGAGTAGGATTTTATTGGCCAACAATCCTCAACGATGCTACCATATTGGTGAAACAGTGTGATCAATGTTAGAAATTCGCATTGGTCTCTACACAACTCTCTATCAAGCTGACCACCATATCTTCTCCATTGATATTCGCCCAATGGGGGATGGACATATAAGGCCCTTTTCCCAAAAGCAAATGGGTTGAAGCGAAAGCTTTAGCAGATGTCATCGCCAACAAGGTCTTTATATATATAGAAGAACATCATTTGCAGATTTAGAATTCCAAAGGTTTTGGTCACCAATAATGGGACACAGTTCGACAATCATAAGATGAAGGAACAATGTCAAAGTCTTCATATCAACTATCGATTCTCCTCAATGTCTCACCATTAGACAAATGACTTGGCTGAACTTACCAATCGGGTTATGCTCAATGGACTCAAGAAGAAGATAACGGAGGCCAAGTTAAAATTGACAAAGCTGTTAAATGGAATTTTATGGGCCTATAGAACCACCCAAAAGACATCTACTGAAAAAAATCATTTTCTCCTCACATATGGAACTTAGGCCATGATCCCAACTGAAATCGGATGCTAGAGTTATCAAGTAGTCCATTACACGTCAGAAGATGATCACCCAAGCCTCAAGAACAACTTGGATATTTTGGAAGAAACCTGTCTAACTGCAGCAATCAGAAATGTGGCCTACCAATGAAGAACTACCTGTTATCATTATGTTAGGGTTAAGAATATAATATTTAAGCTCAAAAACTTGGTGTTGAGAAAGCTGAAGGCTACCCACAATAGAGAAAGTAGAGGCAAACTGACCCTGAAATAGGATGGTCCCTTCAAAATCACAAGGATAGTAAAAGCCAATACCTACCATCCCCAAGATATGAAGGGAAAAAATCTTCCTTAAGCGTGGCACTCAGATCATTTGAAATTGTATCGTAGTTAATAAAGTATAAATTATTCATTAATCTAATATGATTTTCATCTTCTCTAGGGAATGCCCAAATGCCACACCAATTTTAAAGGTGGAATCGAAGTCGTCGGCCCCACAACCTTCCAAGGATATGATGGACTTGGTCTTCCTAGTGTGATTGCAAAAAAATATCTTCATCTTTGTTATTTTAAGTTATGATGGATTAACACATTTTACATTAAAATTCATTTACTAAAAAATCCCATAGATAAAGTAGCCAAGAGAAAGATGACCTATCATAAAAGTTCAACAAAAATCAAAACTCATAGAGAGAGGGTTTGGCAAGATACCAAACCCAACTCTCTTGGGATTAGCCACGCGCAAAACCTAAATATTATGGGTCTAAAAAGATATTAGACTCAATTCTCTTGGGCTCAGCTATGTGTTAGGCCCAGCCACATATGGGTCTGGTAAGATGTCAGACCCAACTTCGTTGGGCACGACTACGTGCCGGGCTCAAGTGTATATAGGGCTGATGAGATGCAAGACCTGATTCCTTTAAGCTCTACTACGTGTCAAACCTAAGCGTATATGGGTCTGGCAAGATGTCAAACACAACTCTCAAAGGCTCGACTATATGTTAGTTCCAAATGCATATAGGTTTGGAAAGATATCAGATCCACCTCCTTTAGACTTAGCTACGTGCTTAGCCCAAGTGCCTCTAGGCCTAGAAAGACACTAGACTCAGCATCTGTGGGTCTAAGATCGCTTCAAGAACAAACATACAAAAAGAGAATTTAGGGTCATCATCTCCATAGTTATCAGACCCTGCCCGACGGGTCAACTTGGGACCCGGAGCCTTGACCAGGTCTGTTTTATTTGAAACCCAGGCCTGCAATTAGGTGACCCGACAAAACCCGATAGATACCTGTTTTTTTTTTCAAATGTGTTTTTTCTCATTGCCAGAGATTCATTTTTTAGTTGGTTACTAACCCATTTCAAAGTTCATTATATAAATACTAGAATAATGTTTTATTTTTACAATATGAGATTTGAAACCCTTTAGTATATATACTTTATGTTCATAAAAAAAAAGATTATATTTTTCAATGTGGGATAAAAAAAAACCTTTTTGATTTAAATACTTCAACTTAAAAGAATAAGATAGTATCTTTTCAATGTAGGATAAAAAAAAATTAAAATAATATTTTAAACTTCATTATTTACAACATGTATATCCTATATACACATAAATTATTTCTTATTTTTTTCATATGAAATATTAAAACATAAAATTTTTATTTTTTTTCTGGATTGACCCGAGTTAACCCTTGTAACCTGGGATCCTCCAAGTCAGGTTTGATAACTATGATCATCTCCCTACACCCTAGCTGTTTAAAAAATCCTCTAATAACTAGATATATGTCAATCAATATTAATGTTGATTATAAGGGTCGATCCCATCAAAATTAATGTTGTGTATGAGATGGCGTAGGATCACCGGATCACCTTTTATGGGCATGTGGTATTCTCATAACATTAATGTTGTATAAGAAGACACTTACATCAACATTAATGTTGATGTATGAAACTTCCTCCCCACTTGGATGTGAAAAGGGAAAAGGATTGTTGCCCTTCAAACAAAAAGAATAAAGTTCAAGGTACAAAGATTATAAATACTTTATGAATGACCCAAATAATTGGTTTAAAAATCTTCACTCTTTTACTATATATTCTTAGTATTTATCATACACAAACTAAGAACAAATATGCTTGTTCTTAGAATTTAATGTTCATTTATTACAACTCCTCACTATAAAGTCATTGACTTAATCATTGAAGGGTCCTAAAATCCCATAAAAATAGACTGTTTTGCAAGAATCCAGGCCTTCATCACCAACCCTCTAGGCCCTCAGTTCTGAAGAATAGAAGAGTGATACAAGCGCGTGATCATCTATAATCTAAACAATCAGAAACTCAGGTTTCCTAGCATATTGAATTCTGATGCATGAGCATCACCACATTGAAAACTATAAAAACTATAGCTGAAATCATATACCATAAAGCAATATTGACATTGAAGTACACTAGACTAACATCTGAGATATGATCAGTAAGATATCATTATTGCTTCCATTAGTTTCGCGATATACAAGGTCGTCTATCCAATCTCAAATCTCAGCAAGTTTCATCCCAAAAGGATAGGATAAACTACAACAAATCCTATTAAAGTCATTGTTGAAACAATTGCTCCAATCGAAGAAGGTTTGGCAAGTTGTTTATCCATTGACGGTCTAGTGATGTTTCTAACTATTGAAGTTGTTATAAGGGGAATGATCTAGTCCAGTCAATGTTACCATTCTATGTTTCCTTATTGAAATTTTGATCACAAAGAGATCCATCTTAAACCCAAAGATGAAAAAAGGAAGTACATAAAATCTAGGAGTCCAATATTTCTAATGACCTAGCTACCTAGCATTTTTTAAGAAAAAAATGCCTCTTAAAAATGCCATTAAACTTCTTGTTGATGCTTAGGATGAATGGACCAATAATTACACCACCCTTGAAATGATCAAAACCATTAAAGCAACTTAAGTTCAGTGGCAGAAAAATCCACATCACTACAATTAAAAATGTTGGTGGAATTATACAAGCAATATATAGGGAAACATGAAATAAACATACAGAAAAATGAAGGAAGAAACCCACAATGACCTCATAGACAATGTTTGCAAGGCGTGAGAAGAAAGCCGATCATATAAGTCATCAAATTGACTTAAACTGCATCAACAAATGTTATATCGAAGTGAAAATTTAATACCTCACTCGAGTAAATTAAAAAAAAAAACCTGATGAGTCCTCCTATCAAGTTACATGACATGTAAATGAATCTTTATGATAGTTTAATTAATTCAGTGTGAGTTATGTTGTTAATGACCTGAAATCAATTAGAATTATGAGTGTGCAATAGAAGGAGAGTGTTGTCAAGGATTGCGTTTATGTGTTGATTGTGGAGGACTTTATTTTAATCGCTAAAAAAAAAGAAAATAGTGGAATATTGCTTGACTCTTGCTTATCTTTGACTGTTCTCATGTACTAATAATGAGTTCTCCTGACTGATTCCCCCTACATTTCTTTACCTTAGTTTTTATTCAATTAAGAAAAGGATGGGTTGGATTTATTAATTAATTGTGCTATGTTGTCTAATGCACATATTAATAGAACCTATTTATTATGAATTGGCCTTGATTCATTGTGGATTATAATAGTGCATTGTCGTTGTTTGCCTTCATCAAGTCAACTTAGAAGGCTAAGCTCGGGGGTCCAATAAACTTTTCCCCTTGATACATTTGACATTAACATTTTCATTGGGGTTATAGAGATCTTCTCATATTTTTTAGAATAGTGAAATACATTTATTTCTCTTAAAGGCAAAAATCAAGTAATTGGTTTCTAAAGGCTTTTTTGATATTTTATTTTTTTTGTACAGTTCAATTACTAACTTAACCTTGGAATAAAAATAAAATAAGGCTTGCTTTCGAGGAATTCAGGGAATTTCATGTTGATTTTTGTATTATAAATGGATTAGTAGAAGGGTAAATTGGTATTTTGTATTCATTAAAAATTATTAAATTTATAAATTTGTCAGGCGCGTGGATGTAACACGGATGCATATGGAAGGGTTCCGCCATGCTTGAGTGGTGCATCTGGCATCCTACGACAGTGAAAAATTATCATCTACAATATTAATAGATTCCCAGAGGCGTCCTCTTCTCTTAGGTGGCACGTGTTATTATTTAGTGGATGAAATATCATCAAAGACGTCTCTCTCTCTCTCTCTCTCTCTCTCTCTCTCTCTCTCTCTCTCTCTCTCTCTCTCTCTCTCTCTCTCTCTCTCTCTCTCTCTCTCTCTCTCTCGGTTCAAGCCTGGAAATTAAAATTTCTAGGGGGTCCCTTTAGTTAGGGATATTTTTATGTCAATCCTCATTCTTTTGACTTGTTATTTTTGTCCTCGGATATTTTATAAGTTTTTGTTTTGTTTTTCAATTTTACCTTCAGTCTAGATTTTTTGTTTTTCGTTTTTTTAAGATTTGGTCCTAGTTTTTTTTTCTTCATTTTTTTCTTATCTTTTTTGTGAAATTTTAATTTTTTTTTATTTCATCCTTTAATGAAGATTTTATAATTTATTGTTGTTTTTAAATTTGATCCTCACTTTTTGGGTGGTTTTTTTTTCAGATTTGGTCCTGGTTTTTTTTCTTTATTTTTTTCTTATATCTTTTATGAGCTTTTAATTGTTTTCAATTCCATCCTTTAATCAAGATATTTAGTTTGTTATTATTTTTAAATTTGGTTCTAATTTTTAGGGTGGTTTATTCTTTTAATTATTTTTGTAAAATTTATTTTTCTTTTCAATTTAGCCTTTCAATTTAAAATTATCAACCCTTTTATTTTATTTTATTTTATTTTCAAATTTTATTCTTATATATATATAATTTTATCTTTTTATATTTGAATTTTTAAAAATTAAAATTAATTATTTTTCCAGTGGTCAGGTTGGCTTTGGGCATTAGAGGGTGTTTGAGAGTGTGGTTGCGGTTGTTTTTCAAAGTGTTTTTCACTCAGAAAAGTGTGCCAATAATATTTTTTTATTTTTTAAAAATTATTTTTGAGATCAACACATCAAAATGATTTGAAAACATAAAAACATATTACTTTAAAGCAAAAAAAAAATTCAAATTTTTTTCGGAAGCGCTTTTGAAAAGCACTCCCAAACAGCCTCCATTAGCATCGTCGGCAAATGCATGAATTGCTGCTAGCGTTCCTTCTCCATCAGACACCACCCCCTCTTTATAAACCACTCTGTTATTCCCTTCATTCTTCACCCAAAACCATGTCACCGCTCCATCACCAAAACCATTTAAATGAGAGGAACCTTATCACAGTAAGAGAAACTTCAGGATTAGCAGCCAACCTGTCTGCGTAAGCAAGTGCCTCTCTAGAATCTGCTCCTCCCAAAAATAGAACATATTTGTGAATAAAGTGCCGATGGTAATTAATATTGCATGGAGACAGGGTTATTCGTGCGACCCTTGTCAACAAGAATTCCAATTGATCAGCAAGGTGAACTGGCTAGCTAGGACTCTCGAGTTTACAGATTGCATTCCATAATCATGCCTGACAATCTCTGTTCCTGCAAGTTTATCAAGCCTTTTATTGCGGAAAGGTAAAAGGATTAGAGTAGCTTTATTTGTCAAAGCCATATCGCAAATGTCTTGGTGCATAGTTTGCTTCACAGTCCCAACGGTAAATGAACGTAGTTTCACATATTCACTTCTTGTATTTTGGTAGAGCTTTAGGGCATTGTGAGTGTTTTCGTAGACTATATACCATGGGTGGTCGTTCTGGTTTATCATGGTCCATGAACACTGGAAATGCCAGACCTGCAAGCTCAAATAGATGGATGGCACAGACTGCAAAAGGGCTGGTTATTGTTGGATGAGAGATCTCGAGGAGGTTGATAAATCCGGCTACACATTCTTCATCATGAATGCCCACTACTATACCAATCTCTGTACCTGGAGGGGTATGTTGGATGGTTCTTCTGCTGTTTGTCATGTATTGTTTTGTTGGATCGTAGATGATCAAGCATATCAAAGCTGAACACTTGCCGGTCATCAATGTTGTTAATAGCACAACCAACGTGGAGGTAGGGATCACCAAAATCTAGCCAGCGCAAAAGTATGTGAGCATAGAGAACTTACACTTTCTTCTAGCCAGCGCAAGAGTATCACCGCTTCGAATAAACCTCTCAAGTTCATCGTGAGATCACCAAGAGTGAGATCACCAAAATTTTGCCTTTCTACTTCTTATTATTAATTAGAATTTTTATCTTGAAAATGAGAATTCTAAAACTCCTTTACCTTCTTAGTCTTCAGTTTTTAGGTTCTTATGTTTTTTTACGAAATAATCATATTTTGGATACTTTTATTGTAAGCTTATACTTATGAAAATTTTAATAATAGTGCATTTTTGTTCTTCAACAGGAATTAAATGTCCATAAAATTTAGCTTACATATCTCATGATAATATGAATTTATATCTTAAAAATTATATTCATATTAAATTAATTAAAAAAAACATCCATAACACTTTGAGTGAGATAATGCAAAGTATAGTATCAATTATCTACAGTTTTTTTCAACATTATTGCCATTATTAATAAAAATAAGAATATTTAATTTAAAAGTATATATAAAATAACAGAAAATATTATTTGGTGAATTCAACTCTTACAATTAAATAAAAGAAATTCAATTGATATTGGGCCTAAAATGCAGATGGTTTGATTTGCATGGATCCGGTAGATGTAAAAATTCACAATTTGACGGGATATGCTAGAAAGTTTTAACGGTCAACTATAAGCCTTGCATATAAGAAGTCCAAAACACTTTTCATGGGCTTATAACTAAAATATATTCGACATTTCCCTAATTTAACGACTGGATGCCAAATCCAAAAATCCTGCTACATTCGTGCTTTTGCAATCGAAGGGTAAAGTGACCATTGACCGTGTTTAGAATTACAGCGTGGCCGTGTTTTTAAGAAAATTTAATTTTTTTAAATTAATTTTTTTTTATTATTATTTTAATATACTGATATTAAAAATAAATTTTAAAAAATAAAAAATATTTTAAAAATAACCGCTAACCCAAAATCACACATTAACTAATTACACATTCTAAAAGAGTGAAAATAAAGACAAAGAACATAAAGCCCTATTTGTTTGTTGAAAAGTAATTTCTTTTTGAAAAGTGATTTTTTTAAAAAATGAACTATTTTCTGATGTTTGGTAGTATCATGAAAAATAATTTGGAAAGCACTTTTCAGTATTTGGTTATATCATGGAAAATGAGTTGGAAAATACCTTATTAATATTTTATTATTTTTCAAGTTTATTAAAATAATGAGGAGCAAATCTTATAAATTAAAAGGTTGAATGAGAATGAAATTGAAAAAAAAATATAATTTTATAAATTATCTCAAATAAAATAAATAATAATTAAAATAATAGAGATCAAATTTAATATATTAAAAAATTGAAAGATAATGAAATTAAAATAATAATAATTACAATTTCATAAATTATTTCAAATAAAATAATTAACAATTAAAAGAATGTGAATCGATTTTGATAGATAAAAAATTTCAATTAAAAAAATAAAAAAAAAACAAATACCAATCATAAAAATGAGAACTAAAGTTAATATAAAAATCAAATTCTAAGAGATGAAATTGAAAAAAAAATATTCAAGACAAAATATATATAGCAATCAAAAGTTTAAGGACCAAATTGGATATAATCAGCAAATAATATGATATTTCTAAATTTTTCACAACTTCTGAAAAGAGTTTTCCACTCAAAATAAAAGAAAAACACTTTTCTGAAAACCAATCTAAATTTTTCTTTGACTAAAAAGGTTTTTTCATTAACTAACTTTTATAATGAAAAACAAACACAAAAAAATTTAAAAAATTATTTTTAAAATATTATTTTTTATCAAACAAATGAGGCCGAAAACAGTTGCTTTTTTAAGATCAAAAGTGAAATTGAAATATAGAGTATGGAGATTCACATGTCATTATTTCTTTGTGCACAGTTAGTTATTAAATCTAAGTCTGTAAGTTGATTCGTCACACAAATTAACCCAGTCAAACAAAGAAATTTTAAAAAATATTGTAAATGAATGCAATTTAAAAATCAAAAGCAAATCTAGGCTTGATTGTACAATAGCTGTAAATTTGTTGTTTCTTCTTCTTCAAAACGCCAGCGTTTTAGAAGTTCTCACGTGTGCAACATCTCCTTTGCCATGGAAATCCATCAGTCAACTTCCCCAAGCATGATCCCAACAGTTAATTCTCACCCACTTATCTTCCCGAAACCTACTTCTGCTTTCCTTGAGAGAGAGAGAGAGAGAGAGAGACGCTTCTGCTTCACCTAATTCCAGATTTGTTAAAAAGTGTGTGTCGATCTGGTCAATAAAAAACTAGACCACAAGAAAAAGGAAAAACACAGACGTTGAGGTTCTGAAGCCTTTTTTATTCAGCGATGTGCTAAATAGAAAATAATGGGTACGATTCTTCTATCTCTAACCACTCTGAGTATTTTTGGTACTGTATTAACTCTTGTGGTTATGATTTAAAAAAATTATTTTATAAAAAGTATTTTTAGTTGAGATTGATTTGAAAAAATAGATATTTAGTTAAAACTGTGGTTGAAATTGAAGTTGAAGAAAAAATAGTTTAATGTGTTTGGTTAAGAATGCTTTTAAAATTGAGGTTATAAAATAATTTTAAAAAAATATATTAATACTGATAATTTTTAATTTAAATATTATGAATTTAACTATTGCTATTATATCATGAAATAAATCATACTTTATATAAAATATTTTTTATTATCCCATGAAATCATTTATAATTTCATTACGTATACATCTGACAAAAACTACAGTTTTCATAATATTTTTAGCATATAATAAAATTAGATAAAATATTATCAGGTATAAAATTCACTATAAACTAGTCTTTTTTAAAAAAAATATTAAAAAAATAACACACTAAAAAAAAAGTTCAGGCAAGTGAACAATGCAAGAGAATTGCACTGTTCACTATTTTTAAGTGAACAGTGCAATTGTTTGCACTGTTCACATGAACAGTGTACACTACACACTATTCATGTTAATTGCACTGTTCATTGAACAGTACAATTAACATGAACAGTGAAAAAAAAAGTAAGAAATGACTGCTTTTCCTTTCTTGCGTTTCTAACGCAGAAATTAAGTGGGGCTCCAGTGAACAGTAAATCAATTTTTTCCTTAACCAAATAGCTGCAAACTGCGTTTTAAATAAAACGCAGCCGCAACCACAGAGCCAAACGGGCTCTTCATTACCTGTCTCCCGACCACTCCAACTCCATTTCTTCTAGCACTAACAATGGAATAAATATGCTATATAAAAATTAAAAAAAAATATGTGAGATTAATCAAAGGTCAGATTTTTCAATTTGTTAGCAAAAATGTTATCCCAATAAAAAAAATATCGATCCATGTCATGAATTTACCTGACAAATCAGATAAAATTTACTAGGTCAATTACAAGCTTGATTTTTTATTTCTTGAAACCCGTCTAAAATCCTGAGTCATTTAAATTTCGGATCAACCTGTTTGATGAAATCAGATCTAACAATTATAATTTTACTTTAATTTTAAAACCTTAAATGATAATAAAAAAAGAAGATAAATCTACTTATTAACCAAATTAAACCTCAAAAGATTCTTATTGTTTAACCAATTAACTATAATCAAAATTTACTTGATATTTAGGGGTTGAGAATTAAACCCAGCATGCTAAATCCTAAACATTCAAGACCCAAGAGTCTAAATTTTTAGCCTTTAATTAGGGAACTACATTTACTTGACAAAAGTGACAGAATAAGTTCTCTATCCATGAAAAAAAGCATTTAAAGAAAAAAAATAACAATTTTATGCATATATGTTTACTTTGATTCCATGATTAGCTCCGGTAAATTGAATCTCTTCAGCTTACATTGATCCTTCACATTTCCAATAAAAAAGCACCCAAACAATTACAAAACCATGCATTCTCTCATCGAAAGGCTGCAATCCCAGATTATTCTGGAGTAACCCACCAATCCTTTACGCAAAATTATTAATAAAATCCCAATGAACCATTTCTACTCTGAGTTTGGTGCCTAATCTTCTCGAAGTTTTGAATAAAGTCCTTCTATCTAAAATTATCATAAATTGTTCAGAGAAAACACCAGCTAAGTTCTCTTCGAATCAGCCTCAGTCTATTGCATGAAAATAGGTAATTTTGACAGCAGATTTCAATTAATCGGGGCAGAATTAGCAGTTTGTTGATCTAAACGGTACAACGATTGATGACTATATAGCTATTCTCACATCATTATTGCGAACTTTTTCTATTCATCATTCAAAATCAGATCTGATTAGGGCAATTTAAAACTTCTATTTCTTTCTTGTTCTTGAGGAATTAGAGTTTGCAAGTTCTTGCAATTTAATCCAATGGTTTAAGTTAACATATATTCTGTCAAATAAATAAAAGCTTTTTAAATTTAAAATTTAAAACAAATAATTTATATATCTTGTGTTTAATTTTATTAATTAAAGTGGATGCTATAAAATTTAAATTCATAACCATTTTAATTAACTTTAATGTCATTGAACATCTCCCATGTGTAATTAATTCAATAATTATCCATAACCCTTTCGATCCCACATTCTCTTTTAACTCCGAGTTACAAAACAAATTGATGGATCCCGCAAAATCTTGGGAAGAACAGAAGTGACATATCATTTTTACGAAGCTTTTGGGAACAAACGCTGAACAGATTGCATCAACACCGGGAAACCACCCGGCCGGAGGCATACAAATTGGAGAAGCAATTCATCTAATCGTCTCACTTTCCAAAACTCTGAAACAATTAATAAATCTCGTACAAAATTTTAAGTGTCTATTTTATAAACACTACTCTCATGGAATGAAAACGAAATACATATCAGGAGGAGCTATTTTGGGTCAAAGATACAGTCAAGATCTTGAGGTCTCTCTGGTCTGGAGAGGCATAACCCTAAAGCTCTCCGTACTCATGAGGAAAGGTGGGGGTTTCTGTTCAAGCACGTTGTCCACTATCCCATGATGATAAGATCATTTTATATATGCAATAATTGGGGATCTGTTGGAGGAAAGATGTCTCCTTTGTCCCCGAACAATAAGACACACAATGTACCCTAAAGTTATATCAAAATTCTCAATAGATGCGATTAAACTTAAAAAAACACATCCCAACCTTACATTTTGGCTATAATGGCCAACCAAATGATCCACAGTGCAATCGGACAGAGAATGGATGGCTACATTTTAGAAAAGAACTGGAATCAATATGTCAACTTCACCATCATTATGTATACGAAAGCCTAAAATTGGCAAAATTTATATTATTGCATGATAGAATAAAGACATTGACAATTATTAAATTATTAATTAGCATAAAAAATTGCTTCCAACAGAGAGGTGGTGGTGGCTGCGGCGGCGGCGGTGGCGGAAAAAATTATAGAAAAAGAAAGCGATGAGACCGTGATCTGAACAAAGTTTCGAAGGAGTCAGACATCCACAGTAACCAACCCCATTATTTGAAAAACCTGCAAAAATTTAAGTTAGAACATGCAGACCTAGCATAAATTTATAGCAGGAATCTTCCAGAGACTACTTTAGGGCTTCAGAGTTTCAGACTAGCTAGCCATTAAGAGTTAAGACCTAAAATACCCAAAACCATGAAAACAGGGAAATCTCTCAAAAGGCACTCACCAGCTTGTATTCTTAAGCAAAAATGTCAAAACACTGAATTTTTGTTATAAAAAGAAAAAAACAATGTAAGAATCTTTCTAAACAGTGGAGCAACAGGACTGATGATTGGCATCCCCGAAAGGCAAGCCCTAACCTACCCAATTGACCATGATATTACTAGGCAGTATAAAACATTCCTGGTTAATTAATCTGATGTCATCAAGCAAACAGAACAAAGAATTCGAATACAAACTCCAAGGGTTTTAACCTAATTAAAAAAAAATCCATAGAGATTAGAACCTTGAAGGGAACTAGCTGGTATGTGCCCCACATACCATTAGCCAAAGAGATTTGTATCGCAAGCTGAAAAGGTCCAAGTTCAAAGAAGCATGTATATGAATCTAAGCGGGATAATCAACCACGATACAAAAAGAGAACAATAAAATAAGTAAACAAATTACTTACAAACATGGAGGGCCACAGATCATTTACTCTTGCTATGATAACATACCATTGACAATTTGGCCACGACACAGAGGGATTGTGAAAAAAGGGCCACAGATAATCAATCTTGCTATAACCAAAACCTAACGAATATTAAGCAAATAAACAAAAAAAATACCCCAAAACAAGGGAGAAAGAAAACCCAGTCAATAAAAGAAAGAAAAAAAAAACACCCCATTAAAGCATCTTTGATTAACTATTTTATGTACATAAAAATCGTAGAATAAGTAAGAAGGAAAAGAAAGAAAGAAACCACACCATTGATCTTGATATGATTATGCTGCTGGAAATCAAAACAAGAACAAGAAAATCATGATGGAGGATATATTTAACCCCAAACGTCATCGAGAATCCAGGCTTTTTGTCTCTTAAAAGAAAATCTAGGACAGTAGTAACCTAATTAAGAATGCATTTATAGAAGAAAAGTACACACACCCAGAAGCCAACAACCATCTTTGAAGCTGAAACTGCACCAGAATAGTAAGGAGAACCCATAGAACTCAGGATAGATAGCGCCACTGATGACTGGATTGATTTTGTTGAGATTAACTCAAACATAGACTTTGTCATGCTCATGGCGCTATCCCTCCTGAGCTTAACAGATTCTCCCGTACTTGTGTGTACAACATCCATTGAAGCCTGCGTCAAGAAAACCTAAAGCAAGCAGTGTTTGAAAGAGCCATAGCTATAGAACCTAATTAAGCTCTTCAATATATTCATCAGGACTCAAATGGTGGGTAATGAAGGGGTGGGTAGGAGTCTATTTATAAAGGGAGGGGAGTACTGGAAGGGCATTAGACCAGGTATAATATGTGTGGAGAGGGACGGTTTTTTCTCATTTTATTTGTATTAATATTTCCTTACATTTTATATTTTGAGGTACAATTAAGTTCGTGAACTATTGTCTTCTTACTCTATACTTCTGCCGACTACGTATTTCATTCTATCACTCTCTTCGGATACGGTACATATGGAGTAGAAATCTCTAAATTCAAAAAATATATATTATTTTTTCGCAGCTTTGCCGGATGGCAGCCATGAATTCTTTCAAATTTTGTCTTGAGTAATGTTAGAAGGAGAGAACCTCAATATTGTCTAATAAACACTCTTCCCATTTCTTGACCTTTGAACTAGCTAGTAATTGGCAAGCAAGCAAGCTAGTTATTACAACTTCCAAGCATTTCCCATACAACTATGCCATGGCTATCATTAATGATGTATTGAATAGTTTGAACCACCAGCTGCTCACTCCTATCAAAACCATGATATGAGAATGTGTGTGTGGAGAGAGAATAATAACTTGGAGCTATATGAATTGGAGACTAGATCTAGTTATCATCAATTCATGATCTGGCATAAATGGTGTCAGAACCGCATGATTTGCTTGTGTTTACTGAAATTTCTCCGTTCCAAAATATATCTTCTTCTTTTTTCACTCGATTCTTCATCTTATACAATGTTTGATAAATAATATATCTACACGTTGATCTTGTTTCCTCTTTGAAAAGTTTATTGATGAGTTCGCTCTTTCAGAAATTTTCTCAAGCTCTCGTTTTATTAAATTAAATCTGTCAATTATTATTTAAATTTCAAAGAAACGTTTTTCCAAATCCAACCCATCTAAAGATTAGCCCCTTTTTATACCAAAAGAAAAGTACCTAACTTTGAAGTTTCGAATTTCTACAATTCAATTGTACGTGATATCCAGGAAGATCAATTCTAAGGTGTATTTGAATAATCGCTTATATATATTGGTAACATTTATAATTATGTTTTTAAAAGTATTTTTAAAAAAGATACATTAAAATAATATATTTTATATTTTAAAAAAATATTTTTAATATTATCACCTTATCCACAAAAACTAAAAAATAATAATTTAAAATAAAGAAATTCAAGATTTAAAAAAAAAACATGACACAACTGCAAAGACAAACGGTGCTGCATCTGTGATCAGTTTTCTGACATATTTATAGTTAAAAGAGAGGGAATTAACTAAACTAACAAGAATTATATTGGTTTTCAGAATCTTATCAAGCCTTTATACCTGCTCAAAGACGGGCCTCTGTCGGTTAAAAAACAAGGCAGATTCGTGCCTTCCACAGCACACAGAGTCGATCGGGAATGATTTACGGGTGAAACAAGGAAGCATTCATTACTAGTTGGCATGGATGCTAAATTTGTTTGTGATTTTTTTCTTTCTAATTGACAAATTAGGCATCTGAAAGGGTCCATATATTGATTATACATTGGGTGGGGGCAAGGTTCCATGAGTTGCCCTCACTATCCCAACATCACTTGTGAGTTTATACTTTTCAAACACCGTCGTCGTCAAAGTGAGCATCATGGCTTAATAATCTCGATTAGAGTCGGCAAAATGACATTCCATCATCTTGCATTACACTCAGAACTTGAATAATTACTGATTGATCATTACAGTCTTATTTTAACTGCGAAACTGTTACCATCAGTACTATCACTGCCCTATCTAGAAAGGCGCCATTCGTGAGCTTTTTGAAACTTTACTCTCTCTTTTATGGGAGTAGGTTATGATGCATGGCATTGGTGCGTGGTTGCATTTATAATATGCAAAGAAGCCTTCTGTTCTATTCAGAGAAGGGTAATTAGATTTGGATCAGGAGCATGCATGTCCAGAAACACACATGCTTTCCTGCTTCAATCATCCATTTCAGTACCTGTACCATCACGGCCTGAACTTGTAAATAAAAGCTGCGATTTAGTATAGTAGAGAATTGATTTTTATACTTTTTATTATATAATAAAATAAAATAAAATTTTATTTTAATTTAATTTAATAAAATTCATAACTACAGTTGGAAGTTTTATGAATTAACTAAGACAAATATATCTTTTTCTTTTTTTATCTTTTTATTTTTAGATTTATACATCGAATGTTACATCAGGCCAACACCTTCATAATTTAATATAAAAAATAATTTTAAAAAAATGTTTGGTTGGAATTTTTTAAATCTAAACTGTTGAATATTTATATTGATCAGTTGAATGAAAATACTGAAAACTTTTTTAAAAAATTAAATATTAATTTTTATGTTGCATTTTTTTTTTAATTCAAGCCAGGGAGAGCGTGCAGAATAAACTATTACTTTAATGCTAAAAGATAAAATGACTTGGATTGTAACTTCATATAATTTTTTAGCCATTTGTTGCAAGCACTCGTATGGAATTCATTGACTCTCATTCGTGTCATGAAGCGTTATCACTGTTGATGGTGGTTGTGGTGGTTGTCATGGTGGTCGGAATTCATGGTGGTTGTTTGATTTTGATAGAGATGAAGATGATCAAGAGAATAATGGGTTAGGCAGTCGATGCAGCGATGAATACTGTTGGTTATTAATTAGTGGCCATGGGTTCCATGGTTACGGTGGTGGAGACAATCATGGCCAGGTTGTGAACAGTGATGGGTGGCGTGCGATGTGAGATACTAAGCTCAAATGTTTTGAATAGATTTTACTTTCATCAAGATGACGATGATTACCTGATTTCTTTCTTGTTTTTATTTAATTTTTGAATTTTTTTATAATCATCAATAATTTTATTAAAAAGTAATTGTTAGTCATTTGGTAAAAAACTAAACAACTCATAGTAAAAATTATTACAAAATAACAGATATTCCTTTTTTTTTAATTTTTGAATCTGAACAGTATTTTTAATCGTGTTGTTTTGGATCAGATTTTTCGTTCTTGAGATCCATTAATATTTGTTTTAGTGCCACGTAAACATTTAATTAAAAAAACTTAGCAGAAGTTCCGAAATTCACTGATTTGCTAGAATTTAAATAATCACACTTATTAATTAAAAAAATACTAGATAAGATACTCTATTATAAAAATCATGAAAATTCAGATATTAATATGTCTATATATATTAACATTGTGATATTTCATATTAGCAGGTGAAGGTTTGGTAACTAACCTTATTAGTAGTGTTGGTTGTTAACATGTTATACGTGTTTTGGGACGTCAGGTTCAGAAGTGGGCTCGTGTCATCAAGAACAAAATCGTGAGAACGGTAAGGCCCAAGCGGACAATAAACGACATATTGGGCCGGACTGTTACATTTGGTATCAGAACCGACCTTATTGGCTGTTCGGTTATGCCGACGGGGTCGTCAGGGTCCGTAATAATGGTGGATTGTAATATCCTACATTGACGGGTGATAGTTTGGTAGCTGGCCTTATTAGTAATACTGGTTGCTAACATGTTATACACGTTTTGGGGCGATAGGTTCAGAAATAGGCTCGCGACACCAAGAACAAAACCGTGAGAGCGGTAAGGCCCAAAACGGACAATATATGACATGTTGGGCCGGACTGTTACAAACATAAAATCATGAATATTATTTAAAGAGTATGTGTGGAAGACAAATAAATTTATTTTGAATGAACAAGGGCAAAGAATTGCTGCAAATGGTTTTCTTTTATCCTAACAACAAGGCCATCCGAGCTCAATCACAGAAAAATTAGAAAATGTACACCTTGTGTGCTAAAATCAATTAATATTATGATCATTGTTCTGAAAAAAAAAATATTGTAACTAAACAATACAAACGTAATTTGCTATATTAAGACAAAAGGTCCCAACAATTCCACGAATCAAATTTTTTTTTTGGTTATTGTAACTTTTATTTTCAATTTTTTACATATTATTTAATTTTTATATTCTAACTTCATGAAAATGGCGCTGGTATGAGATAGTTACCAAAAGAATCATGATACCTATTTCACTTTTTGTCGAAAATTCAATTTCATCAATATCGATCGAATTTAATCGAAAGTCAAAGTGGAAAGGTACAAAGTCCTTGTTCGTACAATAATTTTGAATGGAGTATGATTAAAGATTAATATTCTTTATAGCATTTATAAGTATTATGAATTAATTCTTCACATAAAGATTGGATCCCCGTGAGGATATGACGATGATAATTCCCTGGTTGACCTGGCCCGTCTTTCAAGTTGATTTATATGTAAATAAGAAGGGCACAAAGTGGAGGGGCAATCCCTAGAAATTCTGTATTAATTAGAGGCTAAATAATATTATAGGTGTGGCGTGGGGGAGTTGAAAATCTGCCTTTGGCTTTTTGTCTTTGATTGTGGCCGTGGTAAAAAATTAATATTATAGTTCTTTTTATGTCTTATTTTCAGAAGTTACCATTTGTAACTTGTAAAAAATCACAATCACAACTAAAAATTACAGTCATAGCTTTTCTAAACAGACCCCTGCACGTGTTTTATTTTATTGCATGATTGTTTAATTGAGTTGAATCTAACATTAAATTAATTAAGAAATTGATTTGATTAATTATGTTTAACTCAGTCAAAATTAAATGAACTTGATTGGATTCAATCTAAACTTGATCAAGTAAATTCTTTGATGTTGAAAAAAATTGAAAACTAAATCTTTTCTGGTTCATTAAAAAATAAACTGACCCGATGAACTACGGGAAATCCCATAATTTAATAACCCAAAATCTTTCACCGGCCAAAATCCTGAGTTCGAATTTAACAAGCATGCCGGAGTAGATACTTTGCGCTTGGACGGCTTTTCCCAAAGGGCGGTCTCTTGGGAGGGGTAATCGTAGTATGAGCTCGTTCGCATACGCAAACCAGCTCCTTGGCCGTTGGATGTTCTCTTAAGATTTGTGCCAAACGTTGGCTAGCGTTTACTCTTCCTTTTCTGGAATGATTTTTTATATTTCTTTCTATCACTTGCCAGGATAATTTTCACGAGAGAGAGAGAGAGAGAGAGAGAAGAAACGGACAGAGGTTAGAGGCAAACCGTGGTGGCTGTTTTTGCTGATGGGCTGTAATACTGGTTTCTCATTGATATTTAACAAAATCCATTATTCCAAAGAAACGCATACCAACAATCTCGATAGAATCTTGAAAACAGAGCTCTGGGTTTGTTTGAATTCACGTCTGTCGTCTTACAACTCAAACTTCATCAATATTCATCTTTAGTTCTAGGTCTTGTATCACCAAATCAACTGTTATTTAATTCCGAGCAAAATTTAGAAATAGAGGGCTTCATAGTTTCTCTTCTTGTCTCCATCCTCTATTGGCATTTGAGGCAGATCAAGTGAAGGAGATGAGATGATTCTCAGCTCAAAGTTTCCTTCGATTTTCCGACGAGGGGTGCTTGATTAGCAATACTCATTTTGTACCGAGAAAAAACTTTGGAGGTACAATAAAAAGAGATTTGTACTCGGCACATTGCTAAGCACGAAGGAAGAGCAAAACTTCAACTTCTAAATTACAAATTTCTTTGACCGGAGAGGAAGCGATTTGATGATGTTTTAAAAATCTAACTAGCTGGAAATAGAGCTTGTGAAATGATTAATTGATTCTATTAATTTTTTTTATTTTTTTAATCAAAGCTAAAGCTGCTCGTTGTTAGTACCTATAAAAAATCTTTTATGAAGATGAGGATTCTCTAATGCTTCAATAAATATCTTTTTTGAGAGAAAAAATATAACAATATTCTAAAAAGAGATGCTCTCAAAATATATATATAGTATAGAATGAAAATTGTAAACTTTTATTCTAAAGGTCTCATAGTGTATTTATAACCCATAAATCTTGTCTTTTTATAAAGAGGATGACCTGCAACGTAATTACCCTGATAGCATTTAATAAAAAATAAATATCTCTTACATCTGTATTTATATTTGATGGGAATATGGTTGGTCCTTAAAGGACTTTTATACACTTAAAAGGTATAAAGAAATTAGAGTTTAAGATGTCAAACTTAGCTAAGCTTACGAAAGCTGAGTTCTTCCCGAGGTTATATTAAAAAAAAATATGCTCATTTTCTTGAACATATAAAAAAAAAAAAGAAAAAAAAGAAAGAAGACGATGAGAGGTTTTTCAAGGCCGTTAAAAATAAGTTTATCACGATTATTGATATTAACGTGCAGCAAATGGTCCAAAGAAAGGAGACTGTAGAGGAAACTGTTAAAACAAGAGTCTTTGCTTTTGGTGACACATCATCACAAACAAGGGTGGAGGCATGTAAGGGCTCGGGTGGGTTCTAGCCCATATCAATATTTTTTAACTAGTTTTATGTAAAAAATTTTGTAATTCTCGATTAAGGTATTAAAAAATTCTGAAAATTTGCGTAGAACCTTCTGATATAATGCTTTAGCTTGGGTTAAAATTTCAGAATTTTTGGAAAAATTCAGAAATTTGATAAAAAAATCACAATTTGACCAGTTTTACGTTATTGGGTATAATTTTCAATCCGACCATCAAATTGAGCTGAAATTTTACGAGGGATCTTAAAATATATTGAATAAAATCTGGTTAAAATTTTAGGATGAACAGAGTTTGGTAGTGCTAACAAAAAAAAAGACCGTCAAATAAAAGTAAAACGACTCATTAAGGGTAAAATGGTTATTTGCCATTAAAAAATAAAACAAATCAGTTCTTCCTTTCTTTTATATGTTGCCGAGTGGGCAGAAGCAGAATAGAAAAAAAAAAAAAAAGGCGAGAGAGAAAGAAAGAAAAGTAAGGAAAAAACATAAAAAAAATCCAAGGAAAAAAAATAAAAGAATAACCTTGTAAACTTACAAAGTCCAACTTATAAAATACTAATATAAGAAAGGAGGAATTGAGAGAGAGAATGAAAATTTAATTACTTTTTTTTCAGTTGACATGAGATTGTTATTTTATCTCGGTTGAAGGGTTGTTACAATATCGATTCGATTCGATTATAAATTAATTATATTATATTCCACAAAATATCGAAGAATATAACTTCAAAAATGAGTTTATTTTTATTTTCACTTTAATTTTATGTACTTTTAAATTTATTTTTTAATATTTTAAATAATATATTTGAATTAAAACTTTACTATTAATTTTAAAAATTTATATATATAAATTAATAATTTATCTTAAAAAAAAATTATATATTTATTTAATAGTTCAAAGTGAAAAAAAATCCTGGCTCGATCTTTATCACAAACCAAACGGAAATTAGCGAGACGTTAATGCTAGATCTGCATAAAAAACAATCCAATGGAGGAGAGAGCACGTTCGAATAGGCAACGTGCCTACCTAGACGGAACCTTCATGGAGACCTCATCTCTCTCTTCTTCATCATCATTACGCTCTCTTCACTCACTCAGCCATCCCATCTTCTCTCTCGAAAACGTGTCCACTGATGATGGGCATTTCATTATTTTATCTGGTGGAACGAACACCCACATCTAATCTCAAGAACACTAACGCCTGCACCGAGGGTCTTGGGCTGGCGGTAGGAGGAACTTGTCTCTTCCTGCTATTCCTGGGTTCGAGTTTTTATGTGCACGCCTGTCATCCTCGCGGTGTCTTATATGTCCACTGGATTTGCAGGGTGTTTAGTGGGCCGTGGAAATAGTCGTGGTGCGCGCAAGCTGACCCCGGACACCCATATAAATCCAAAAAAAAAAAAAAAAAAAGAACACTAACGCCTTGATAGAATCTGACCGGCACCTCTCCATCTTCTGCCGAAAAGGTATATTATATCAATCTTCGATCCTTTCCGGCCACATACTGTTTTATAAACTTTGTTAGCTAGACTGCGAGTACGGCATGGTTGTCACTAGACTGTAACAAATTAGCCAATGCGACACCCTTTTGAATATAAAATTTGTTCGTGCTTGCTCATGGTGCTATTTTACAATCTTTGAAAACTTAAAAATTCGAGTAGGAATTAAATGGTCTTAATATTATTCATTCAGTTTCAGTGTTTGAAGAATTATAAATAAATTTTATAATTAATTAAGATTATATATTACTGTAGATTTATAAATCAATGAGTTATTTATTTTAGAATTGACTAATTAAAAATTAATCTCATTATCACCATTCTTCTCTTATATGCCTGGAGTAATATTTTTAGAAATGATGGTGAGTTGAATAAATAGTATATTTTCATTAAATCAAGTGAAGTGAATTCCATGATCTCGACCTATTTCAAATAAAAAATAATGAATTAACAAATCAAGTCAGTTCAATACACTTGAATATAGTTAAAATCAATTCTAGTATAAAATTAACCCCGAACAAACTATCATCAATGACTATTTTGAAAAATAATAATAATGACATATGATCAGCAAGGTTGTAGGTATCTAATTTTATGAGTCGTTAACATGTACTTAAAATATAAAATCAAATTAAAAATTTTAAAACTAGTAAAGTAAAACTTAATTAGTGTGAAATCAATTAAAGCGATTAAAACTGTACAAAATCATAAGTTTATTATTGATTTCATGACTTTAATAAAATTATAAGTACTCCTTAATTAATTTATTTTTTTCTTAAATTAAACCAAAACCCCTAATGCATTGTGCTCTCTCTCTCTCCCCGTCCGACACTATCATATCTCTCTCTCAAAACACCTTTTTTTTTTACCTCGTCTCCCTCTCCTTCCTCTATGTTTCTTGTTTCTTGGAATAATCTTCTTCTTCTCGCAGATTTGAAAGCGTTTAGAAACACGGTGTAAACCGCGTTCCCTCAATTTAAAAAATATATATTTTTTTAATTTAAAATTAATATTTTGTGATGTTTTTAGATCGTTTTGATTCATTGATATTAAAAATAATTTTAAAAAATAAAAAAATATTATTTTAATATATTTTTAAATAAAACATATTTTAAAAAACAACTAGAATTACAATCTCAACTCAATTAGCATTAGTTTTGCCCCCCTCTCTCTAATCTTTGTTTCTGGCAAATGTGTAATTATACCCTATTTTTGTCCTATGTCATGAAACTCGTGCAAATCTTTGTGAATGCAATTATGCCCGATTGTTTTTTCTTTTGATTAAATAAATTATACGTTTATTGTTTCATCATTCATACTTGACAATACATGAATGTATTGGATAGAGTACGAAATAACCTGTAGGGAATTCCGACCGGTGATGTTCTGATATTTGCCCATTGGAGGCTAAGCACACTGACACAATATTTAACGTGGTTCGGCAAACCGCCTACATCCACGGGAGAAGCCATTGAATTATATAGGAAGAGAACAAGATTTACAACAATAGAGGAGGAGGAATCATCCCCTCTTTGGCAACTCTCAACCTCACTCTATTTCTCTCTTCTCGGTCTTTGCAATGGCAGCTTTACTTTGGCGCTTGGCGTGCCCACTCTCTCCTACATCTCTCACATCTTTGGCTCTACTTTCCTTCTCTTAACTCTCTCATTTTGCTCTCTAACATATGCCTCTATTTATAGGCATCCATGGCGGCTCCACTTGTTCTTTGGTCAATAATGGTGGCATGCCAACTCCATCTCTTCTTCAACAAAGGTGGCCGCCAATTCCAGCTCTTCTTCAACAATGGTGGCTGCACCTAGCATGCCCTCTTTGACAATGGCAATGGCAGCCATCCTCTTCTAGAAGATAGGCTGTAAATGCTCTTTGATTCTTTGCACATAATGGCAACAATCCTAACAATCACCCCCTTTGCCATTCATGTGGGCAATTGTCCTCTTGCTTCTTCAGCACATGCTTGCATCCTGCAGCTCTTCCAAGCTTACCAATCCGAGAGCGTCTTTGGCCAAGTTTCCAGGTACTTGCCAAACCTTTCAATCACCAGAGTCATCCAAGCACCCCTTTGCTCACTCCAAAGGATCACTTCAACCAAATGGTTTGTCATATCTCATCTGAAGAGTGTTTAACGCTTGTCTCTGGAACAACATCCCCCTTCAAGCATATCAACCATGCTTGGCCCGGAATGATTTATCAAGCCTTACACCAAGGCTTACAACACCCCCTCAAATGGATATTTCCAAGTGCGACAGTCATTGAGTATTTTAATGTGATCACGAGCTCACCACTCTTCCAAGAGTCTACTCATCCCGGAGTTGCGTACGCCCTCTGTTCCTCCCTAGGAACCATGCCTTACTTCTCCGTGAGTCTCCCGCTCTTAGTCTCAAGAGTCCAGGTAACTCTCCCTTTTAACCATGGGGACTGACCCATTAAAGGTTGATCCATCTCTATCTTCATACTTTGAGTATTACAATGTCATTCTTCGAGCTCACCACCTTGACAAGAGTCAACTTGTTCCCGGAACCTGCGCATGCCCTCTGCTCCTACATAGCAATCGCGTCTTAATGCTCCACAAGTCCTCCACTTATTATCCAATGCAAATGTCTTCTAGCTCATTGATCTTTAGCATGGGGGCAATATCCATGAAAGTCAATCTTGCATTTGTCTTCATACTCATCATAGCCACTTCATTGGCTATACACTTGTCCACTTATATCCAGCCATCACATCGGTCTTTAGGGCGTTCTGAAATTGGGCTCCTATCATGGCCCTCACACCTCTCCTGAGGTGTCTCACGCTGTCGTCATGAGACGGTATGAATTTGGACTTATATCATGGTCCTCACACCTTCTCCTGAGGTGTCTCCGCCTGTCGTCATGAGGCAGTCCGAACATGGACTCATATCATGGTCCTCACACCTTCCATCCGAGGTGTCTCCGCTGTCGTCATGAGGCGGTTTGTACTTGGGCTCCTTTTATGGCCCACACACCTTCTTGCCTGAGGTGTCTCCGCCTGTCATCATGAGACGGTCCCGAACTTGGACTCATATCATGGTCCTCACACCTTCCATCCGAGGTGTCTCCACCTGTCGTCATGAGACGGTCTTATCTTGGACTCATGTCATGGTCCTCACACCTTCCATTTGAGGTGTCTCCGCCTGTCGTCATGAGACGGTCTGATCTTGGACTCATATCATGGTCCTCACACCTTTCATCCGAGGTGTCTCTACTCGTCGTCATGCGGCGATTTGTACTTGGGCTCGTTTTATGGCCCACACACCTTCTTGCCTGAGGTGTCTCCGCTCGTCGTCATGGGGCGGTTTATACTTGGGCTCATATCATGGCCCACACACCTTCTCTTGAGGTGTCTTCGCTTGTCGTCATGCGGTGGTTTATACTTGGGCTCGTTTCATGGCCCACACACCTTCTGCCTGAGGTGTCTCCGTCCGTCATGAAGCGATCACATCCTCCTTCATTGGGGATGTCTCCAGTGACTCTAAGATTCTCTACCACCATGTGGACTATGAGAGAGATTACTACCACTGATCACATAGAAAGAGAGAGTTGCGGTGCACTCTTCGCAATCTTCCATCTCATTTTCTATGTTTGGAGCTTCTGTGCCTTTTTGCTTGACAGCTCCACCTACACCAACTCTCTTTGGTGTCTTCGCCTTTCATCATAGGCGGTCGCTTTTTATCACAAGCGTTTGCACCCCTTTAATTAGGTGCTTCGCAACAACTCATCTTTCCATCCTTGTATGCATTGGAAAGGTCCTCGCTTGTTGCCTTTATCAAGAGCACAAGAGACTTCTGTTGTACAACTTTTTCACACGGTCTGCGCTCCGAGCTTCATCTAGGAACTCTTCTTCTCCTTGCACCTATCGTCTCATTACGGTACCTCGTTGGATCCTACGGGTACTCCTGCACAATCTCCGTGTGCTCTCGTGCAATTTCGGTTCTCGGATTTCTCCCTATTCTTTGCTTTTATGTTTGACAGCAGCTCATCCTGTCACAACATCTGTCCAAGTCAAAATAGGGTGCCAATCTTTATCCCTTGTTGTATTTCTCTTCCATTATCAGGGTCTTCATTAATTCTCCCTTCGAGAAATTACGATCCACCGAATCTAACTTCTTTGGAGAAATCACCACTCCATCAGATCCTTGAACATACGGAAAGCAACTGTTCCCGTGTGCCGTCATCTTGCTAGTTTTCAACAGTTTCATTACAAACTGTTACATATACAAAAATAGTCTTGTATGGATGATCCTTCAACTAAGCAAGTTCCCAGGAAAGATTTGGAGGGGTCACACTTTGGTCCCGCTTAAAACCCAATCTCCTAGACAGAACTTCTTAGAACGTATCTATCCACCGTACTACCTTTTTGTATATACAACCATTTGCTAGCTTTGTTGCGGCTTTCCTTTACAAGTGATCGGGGTATCCTAGTTTTATACCCGATTTCTCAACATCCGGCGAGACTACCGGTGCTTAGATTCGTCAAGATTGGTCTTCATCAATTTTCACTCTCCACCTCAAATCGTCCACATGATCGGGTGTCCAGTATACCAATTTTGCCTTCCTTCAAGGCAATTAAAATTTCTCCCCACTTAGCAGTTCAGCACATGTAATTGGGCAAACATGTGCACTTTCTCCTTTTTCATCTCCATCGACCACCATGATGACCTTCAGATGCCTCTACATCGGGCAATCTCTTTCAATAATTCACCACCACCATTTTTTGTCTCAATCGCAATGATCGGACCGTACCATTGCATCCGGAACGATCAAATTAGCTGGAAACAAGTCTGAAATCGTCCAAATCGCATTTCGACTGGCTAAGATCTGATCAAAACAATTACGGCCGATGAACGGCTCGGATCCGGGTGCACATAGGATCAGCTACGCTGGATCCTATCCCTCGGCTCGCGGCTCGGCTCCACCTCGGCTCGGCTCCATTCGGCTCGGCTCAACTCAGCTCGGCTCGCGGTTGATGACGTGGCAGGTGGTCCCACTATGATGACGTGGCTGCTGACTGGGCGCTGACATGGCATGCTATTGTACATGATGATGTCACAATTACATCAGGATGACGTCATCCCTGGCATGTCTACTGTACATGCTGACATCATCTTTATCCGGGTCAGTCACATGGGTCGGGTCAACTGGTATACGGGTCGGGTCAACCCATCCGGGCGAAGAAGACGCGTGGGACAAGTTTTCGACGTCCGATTTCGACGCCGTTTTCACCAGTGGCTTCGTCTCTTCCTCCTCTACACAGTGGTATGGTCAAAATACAATTTTGACAACTTTCATTTTTGAGCAAAAATCAAACACCACTTCAAACCATATGCTCTGATACCAATTGTAAGGAATTCCGACCGGTGATGTTCTGATATTTGCCCATTGGAGGCTAAGCACACGACACAATATTTAACGTGGTTCGGCAAACCGCCTACATCCACGGGAGAAGCCATTGAATTATATAGGAAAAGAACAAGATTTACAACAATAGAGGAGGAGGAATCATCCCCTCTTTGGCAACTCTCAACCTCACTCTATTTCTCTCTTCTCGGTCTTGCCGCAATGGCAGCTCTACTGCTGGCCGCCTTGGCAGCCCACTCTCTCCTACATCTCTCACATCTTTGGCTCTACTTTCCTTCTCTTAACTCTCTCATTTTGCTCTCTAACATATGCCTCTATTTATATGCATCCATGCGGCCTCCACTTGTTCTTTGGTCAATAATGGTGGCTGCCAACTCCAGCTCTTCTTCAACAAAGGTGGGTGCCAATTCCAGCTCTTCTTCAACAATGGTGGCTGCACCTAGCGGCCCTCTTTGACAATGGCAATGACAGCCATCCTCTTCTAGAAGATAGGCTGTAAATGCTCTTTGATTGCTGCACATAATGGCAACAATCCTAACATAACCATGCCTTCCAACCAATTATCTTCGGTACCGGATTGAATAGCATGTCGGCTGGCTATCAATAATTTTGTATAGCAATTTCAGATTCCCTTTCTTTTTTTTTTTAGATTATCGTGGGTGTCCGGGCTAGTTTGCGCGCACCTCGACTAATCCCACGGGCCTTGAAGTTAACGACCATGTAAGCCTCCAGTGGCCATCATATGAACAACCACAGGGTTCGAACCTGAGACCTAAGAGGGAGCAAACCCCTTAGTCCCAAGCTCTTACCACTGGGCTACCACCTAGATGGTTTCAGATTCCCTTTCTGATAGTGCTTGTGGTCGACCTTGGTATGAGTAATGACTTGTTGCTAATTAATGCTCTTCATAATTTATTTTGTAGTCAGCTAAGCCAATTCGGCTTAGGGCCAGCTTTCCTTTCCTTTTTGTTCCTTTTTCTTTTTCTTTCGTCTCAATGTTTTCATCTTAATCGATGAAATTGGATAATATTTGCTAAAGTTTAATGGTATATGATTGATTAGCAGTCTTGTTTGAATTAATTATAGGAATAATTTGAATTGTTTCTGAAATTATTGAACTCATGATATCTAGATAAAATTACACTAAAATTGGATATGATATAGAATTACAATATGGTACACATATAGATAAAAATTCAAAAAAAATTCGGTGAAAGTTAAATATTATTGACAGTATTCATATTAGTACTATTAATAGCATAATGTTTAGTATAAGATTATTTATTTTGGGATTATTGATTTTTAGTTAACGAGATTCTATGAACATAAATTATATTATAAGGGATGTTTAAGTTAAACTATGTATAAAATTTTATTTGAATTAAGTATTTTAAAGTACTTGAATTTTTATATTATTTATTTTATTTTTATTTTAATTGTGTTATATTATTATTTACTATTTAGTTGGAATTATTTATATAATTAGCTTAGAAATTAACTTATAATATTACAATAAGAGTTTGTTATTATATTTTTTGTGTCGTGTAAATTTTGTTTTTTAACAACCTCCCTAATAAGATTTTGTCTTCAAGTTTTATTTTTGTTTTGAACATAGGTTTTTCTAATACTAGATTTATGTATCTAATATGGTTTTTAATGAGATGGGATCATGTCATTTTTTAATTAATTTTTTATGATGGGTTTAGAAATCATTAAATCTCGAAAACCTTATATGAGTTTCGTTTTTCATTTGTTTGGTTTATGCAAGATTTTAAGATAGTATTATAATAGTTGTTTTATAAAGTATTTATTTTAAAATATATTAAAATATATATTTTTTAAAAAAATATTATTTTTATATCAAAATATCATAACGATCAAAAAAAAATAAATTTAATGCAAAAAAAATATGGCATGACCATGTACATACAGAATCTTAATTAAGAACTTTAGTTGCGAAACCAAAGTCCAGTATGCCAACAAAAACCATGAAAAATAATATATACATTATAGAACAGATACTGCAATGAAACAGCTTATTAACATATAATAAAATATTTTAAACCATGGTTCAAATTTGGGGAGCAACATAAATACTAGGGCATGCTAATAAGATTAATAGCTTGTAAACCTATATTCCTGACTTTTTTTACTATGAGTTTTTCATTATTTTTTGAATTTATATGTTCTTATGCAATAAAACTTTTTAATGGGTCCCTTTCGTCATTATTACGTCCAAATTCCTGTTATGCCAGAAAATCTTACATGTCTAAAAATATATGTTTTTTGAAAAATACATAAAATTAAAAACAAATTAGAAGGAAAAAATGAAACTATGAAAATAAAGTCAATGCCCCAGCGGTGACAAGTCAGAAAAACTAAACTAAATGGTAATAAAATCATGTTTATCAAAACAAAACAAAAAATTATGTCAAAATACATATAAAAAAAACAGAGAAAAATATCAGATTTCAAACACATGTTGCTCATATCTCTCCGCAGGAACTCAGATTTTCATCTGTTCTGTGTTATTAAAGGTTCGATAGAAAGACCAAAATACTATTTTTTTTCTTCAAGATTACTGAAACAAGAAGAAACCTATATAAAAAACCTCTCCTTGTTCAAGACTCAGAAGAGAAAACACAATAACTCTTATACGCATATTTCACTCTTCGATCACTTGCTCTGCCTTCAAGGTGCCAATAATACTCAAGTACAGAAAATCATATGTTAAATAATAAAATTAAAAAAAATTATTATCAAAATAAAAAATAAACACATTAAAGTTCAAGTTCTAATAACCAAAATATCAAATAATAAATTTTTTAAAAAATTAATTTATAATAAAAGGATAAAAAAATAAACTCAAATCAGATCAGGTTATGAGACCGAAATTACCCTATAGAAAAGTAAACATGAAAAAAATAAGAAAGTAAGAATTCCAATTACAAAACAATTTAAAATCTAAACAATGCGGATCAAATTTGGTATAAAAATTATATGAAATAAAATAATTAGGGACTAAATTGAAAAAATAAATAAATAAAGAAAATAGTAATTAAAAGAATGAAAACTCAAATTAGATTAAAAAACTAAATAAAATAAGAAATTGGAGACAAAATTGAAAAAAAAATTAAAAGAAAAATTAAAAATAATAATCAAAAGAAAAGGGAACAAAATTGGATAAAATATTAAATGCAATAAAATGATTAGGGATGAAAATAAATCAAGAAAAAGGATAAAACGCAAAAAGAAAAGCAAAAGAACAAGAAACAAATTAGATATAAAAAATAAATTAAATAAAATTCTTAGGGATGAAATTAAAAAAAAAATTAAAATTCAAAAAACATCAAAAGCAAACATGAATAATCATAAAAAATGAGGGCTAAAATTGATAAAAATATAAACGGGAGAACACAATTATATTTTTAATGGGTTGGCGTGGATTTCTAGACTAAGAGAAAGGAAAAAAAGGGAAAGAAAAAAAAAATTAAAGACCAACCATATCTCCTCCACAAGCAAGTGTTACACTGCTAGAAAGAGAACGGTACATTGCTTCTAACATGACTCTGAAATGTGGAATTTAATAACTAGAAGACCACATAGGTGCCTATTGAATGACACGGGAATTGTCATGTGTGTGCGCTTCAATAATTTTTTAATTATATTTAATTTTTTTTAAAATAACTAAACATTCCTGAGTCAACTCAAACATAAAAAAAGAAGAAGCAAAATATAAGTAAAAACATAAAACACCCTTGACTAATTTGCCTCTAACCAATCTTATAATACCCAATGGATTCATTTATATAGATAATTCTACCCCTACTAACCAGGCTTTAGGTTCACATGGATAAGGATAAAAAAGATAATTTATTGTGCTAATTCACACGAATCGTCTCCCGAGCTGCTGTATCATGAAATTAAACATTGATCCAAGGAACGGTTATGTTATAATGTGAGTGTAATCAATTTAATTGCTTGAAAATCTATTTGAATTAAAATTATGTACAGAATTTAAATTAAATATTATTTTTAAAATACTAGATGAATTATTTAAGAAATACATTATTTAAAAAAAAAACACAAACATCATAAGAAACACGAGTTAAAAAAATAATAATCAAAACATTACATATTTTTTTAAAAATAAATAAAACTATTAAATAATTTAATTAAGATACATGCAATTTGAGAGCTTGTCAATTAAAATAAAATAATCGAAACTGGTTAATTTTAAAATATCTAAAGTTGTTAACTATTTAATTAAATGTGAGTTAATTACCATGTATAAAATAAAAATGATTGAAGTGAGTCAGTTTTAAAACATTTATATTTAAATTTAGTTTTTAAATAGTCAATAATCATCACACCTTTTGAAGTAAAAACTGATGTATTTTTAGCTATTTCTATAAAAAGAATAGAATCACCCGAGTAGTAAAAATGTAAAAAGTACAAGGACGAAAATGCAATCAATCCATGCCCAATAATTCATAGCTGGCAGGGTGAATGAGGGAATGCGAAACATGGAGTCTTTTGACTTCACAAGTCGACAACAAATCTAAGAGATAAACATGGGAAACCTAATCTACAGGAGGCTGTACGATGCTACGTCTACGTCCTAGTTGAAGAGGAGAATGGGCTAAAAGCAAATTCTGCTACCCAAACGAGCGATCATGACTTGTTTACAAGCGCATCCATCACCTTGCAGGAGAAAAGAAGTATGGGCGTCATGTCAACAGACTCCAAAACTCAGGATATGGCCATCACAGCGCCACTTGGGCGTCACAGGTTCTTTCTTCAGCCATGGCCCTCCCCACCCCCACATTTCCTGCCTCACCTAAAATAATACAATCCCACATAGAATCTCCCTTCTTACCTCAGTCTTTTTCCTATTTCAGCAGCAGATTATTATGTACTTCGTTGAAGAGTTTCAGAAATCACGAATCATTATAAGCCCTTTTTTTCCCTTCTAATCTTCCTAATTTGATAGATCAGATCCATTTTAATATATCAAAAATAAATCTTTTTTAATTACATTTTATATTCAAGGTGCCACAAGAAGACTACAGTAACATAAGAACAAAATTCATAAAATCTTCTCAAATCTGAAAGCAGGATAAATTTTGCATGAGATAATACAATAACTGTTTTTTCTAGCAACAAGATAGCGTAATTTCCATACTCTGGCCTGAAACTACCACCCTGGATTGGAGTTGGTTGATGGGTCAACCTTGCAGCGCCCTGTGAGTTCTGTGTACTATGTCAGCCTAACACCAACATGTTTAGCGTAAAAAAAAATATTGTCTGGACAAATAATTGCTCCCACCTTATCACACCTGTCAGCAACCATTTGTTTATTTGCTTTCTTCGTTCAATCTCTAACTTTTTCCCCACACTAGGAGATAGGGAAAGCTTGTTCTTCAAAATAGCAAAATTAAAATAATTCTCATTCCAGTATAGAAATAATAATTGTGCATGTAGTATGTCACACCCGGACATCGCAGCGATCGATTAAAAATTAATCTTCTCTTGATTGGAAAAAAAATAGATATTTAGCATTTTGTTCTTTTAAAGGAAAATGTCTTGTTCAAGGAGTCGCCACCTAGTATTATGGTCACTAGAAACCCTAACTGGTCAACCGAGATTCTATGGTACGGGACTGGTTACGCAAAAAGAAAGATGCTATCACCCCTTAAGCGTCCTACCTGAGGCAGGCTGCATTGCTGGTTTTGTATAAATTGCTAATAATTTGTTCTTTTTTTTTTTTTCAGGTTCCTAACTCTAGCGTCAGTGAACAATTCCTACGAATATTTCCAACTCTGGTGTTGGTATATATCGTGCAAATCCAAAAAATACGATACTCCTGACTATGACGTCAGTGGATATTTTCGCAACAAATGAATTTGAAGAAGAAATTTTCTATATCATTTTTCTTGTTTATCCTTTATTATTATGAGCCCTTTTTAGATGGAAATAAATAAAAAAATATTTGCATGACATATTTGTATTTAACAGTAATAGTCCACAGGCACGCGTGACTCAGCTCACGCGTGCACTGTACAGTGCAAAGGTAATTAATTACCTTTGCACTGTCTTGTAACATTTACATTTGAAACAGAGGAGAATGGTTTTACCGGCGAAGATGAAGACGCAGGCGAAGGTATCGGTCCGAGTGTCGGCCGGAGAATATTCTCCTTTTCCTCTTCCTTTCAATCTCTTCCCTTCTGTTCTTGTGTTTTGTTTGTTGGGTTTTTTTTTTACTTACTCTCTGCTCTCCTCTACTTTTGTTTTCTCCTGCCTTTTCTCCTCTGTCTTCTATCTTGTTTTCCTCACCCCTTAAGCGTCCTACCTGAGGCAGGCTGCATTGCTGATTTTGTCTAAATTGCTAATAATTTGTTTTTTTTTTCAGGTTCCTAACTATGGCGTCAGTGAATAATTCCTATGAATATTTCCAACTCTGGTGTTGGTATATATCGTGCAAATCCAAAAAATACGATACTCCTGACTATGGCGTCAGTGAATATTTTCGCAACAAATGAATTTGAAGAAGAAATTTTCTATGTCATTTTTCTTGTTTATCCTTTATTATTATGAGCCCTTTTTAGATGGAAATAAATAAAAAACATTTGCATGGCATATTTGTATTTAACAGTAATAGTCCACATGCACGAGTGACTCAGCTCACTCGTGCACTGCACAATGCGAAGGTAATTAATTACCTTGCACTGTCTTGTAACATTTACATTTGAAACAGAGGAGAATGGTTTTACCTGGCGAAGATGAAGACGCAGAAAAAGGTATCGGTCTGAGTGTCGGCCGGAGAATATTCTCCTCTTCCTCTTCCTTTCAATCTCTTTCCCTCTGTTCTTGTGTTTTTGTTTGTTGGGTTTTTTTTTTACTTACTCTCTACTCTCCTCTACTTTTGTTTTCTCTGCTTTTTCTCCTCTGTCTTCTGTCTTGTTTTCCTCCTGATTTTCCTCCGTCTTCTGGCCTCTTCTCCTCTGCCTTTTATAGGCTTCCATACTGCTTATCTTCCCAGGACCATGATAAGGCCTGGGGACATTGTGTTTAAGCCGGATTGAGGCACCGACAGTCCCGCCCATGTTGGACTCCCTTTTATAAGCATGAGGCGTGAGAAATTTATCCTTATCTCCCCGGGGTTGTAATATTCACAAAGATAAGATTTGCAAATTAAATTCTGGTTGGATTGGGATGCCGATGTTTCAACATTTCCATTCCTTCTTTGCAGGCGGGCTTTCGGCGTCCGAGGAAGAAGAAGAGAAACAACGCATGCTTGAAATGGTGCGTTTTGGACTGGAAATGACCATTTTTTAATTTGGTCCTTGTAATTTCCAAATTTTGCATTTACACCTGTAACCTTTTCAATTTCAAATTTTAACCCCTTAAAATTAGATTAAAAGGCAAATGGGTCAAAATTTGGGTTATAACATAGTATATACGCAATTTATAAGTAGTATATTTATTACACGCACAACCTTAATTATTTTGAAGATAGTTTTCTTTTTTTTTCTTTTTTCTTTCATTCATTGTTTCTGTCTTCTCTCTCCACCGCTCTCAACTTAAGCAAGTTGATCTCTCTCTTTCTCTCTCCCTACTTTGCCCAAAACAACCCTCTTTATAAGCTGTCAACAATGAAAAAAAAGAAAAGAAAAGAGGGAGTGTGCAGCCGGCCCAGGGAAGAAAATGTGAAAAGAGGGCTTTTGTTATTTTTCATGGAAATTGCTTGGAAAAAAAAGTGTAAGATAGAAAGAGTGTTTGGTTATTAAAGAGAGGGTTTGATACATTAAGGAGACTACAAGGAATTTAAAAATTTTAAGTGTGCTTTTAGAGAAGGAAAAAATTGAGTTTAGAGGAAAGTGTGAAGGAAAACTTGATTCAACTTGTTTTGACTTTTGATTCTTCATTCCTTAAGGGTGAGAAAACTCTCCATGATGATCCATTGTGTTGTTTTTCATGTTTGTTCTTGGATTGAGTAGAATTGGTATTATGTGAAGGTGGGTTCTTGATGTTATGATGGTTTGAATGCATGGATTTATGCTAATTATATGTATATTGAGGGAATAAATGTTTGGGCTTGTCATTAATTAGGTTAATTTGAAAAACAAAATGTATTTCTTCCTTTTAGTAATGGGAATTTCAGCAAATGGTGGATTTTCAGGGCGATTAGGTTGTTGAATTAATGCCCGGTAATTATGCTAATGAATTAATACCCGGTAATTGGGCGGATGAATTAGTACCGGTAATTGAGCGGATGAATTAAATTGGGCGGATAAATTAGTACCGGTAATTGGACGGATGAATTAATGCCCGGTAATTGGGCGAGTGAATTAATGCCTGGTAATTGAGCGGATGAATTAGTACCAGTAATTGGACGGATAAATTAATGCCCGGTAATTGGGTGGATGAATTAGTACTAGTAATTGGACGAGTGAATTAGTACCGGTAATTGAGCAGTTGAACTAATGCCTAGTAAACGGGTAAGTGAATTAATGCCCGGTAATTGTGTGAGTGAATTAGTACCGGTAATTGGATGAGTGAACTAATACCCTGTAATTGAGCGAGTGAATTAGTGCTGGTATTTGGGCGGATGAAGTAGTGTCGGTATTTGGGCGGATGAACTAGTGCCCGATATTTGAGCGAATGAATTAGTATTCCTAATGAGGGAGCAGTACCCCCGTGAAACAACTAAAATTGGAATTTAATTGGATGAATATGAAGGTGTAAGATATTAATGATTCATAATAAAGTATATAGAAAAAAAATATTTGTATATGGGTGTAGTGAAATGATACATTGTATTTATTGATAATTATATTGATAAAATATTAATCTTATTTTCAGGATCCTCACAACAGTATAATAAATCCTGCTTTAATAAAAGCTACTTTTTGTGTATTTATATTGATCAACATGTATTTTGAGAATTATGAATAATGTAAAAGAGATTGAATGAACCTTTATATTTGTAGAACAAAACTTTCATATGTAATTAATGTGTATGCCATACCTAAAAATATCTTTATGTTAAATTAAGTATTTGCATTCTATCATGGTTGCTCGTATGATTAGAAATGTTGGAATGATAAAATAATGGGGGTGTTACATTCATAATCTAAGTTTTTATTGTTTTTTTAATTATTTGATTATTCAAGTTAAGTAAATCTTAGAATTGTTTATTTTATTTTGTTTTTTTTATTATCGATTGCATCTTGATTATCGGACAATACGTGTTTTTTTTTTTGTGATGTGTTGTTTGGGAAAGAGGTCCAAGATGATTGGACCATGATTATGATATGAGTTGTGTTAGGAATGAAGATGTCGATAACTTTGTATGGTCCCGTTACAAGGAAAACTCTGCCGAATTTTTAACAATAAAAAAAATTACACCGCATAAAATTTTACACTTTTAAATAATTATGTTTTTTTTTTGGGTTGTGACATTTACCATGGAGAAAGTATCGAGTTATGTAGCTTGAAATTAGACAATTCATTTGCCAAATTTAAAAATCTAGTGTGTTGAGGAATTAAATGGAATTTGGTTGGATTTGATGTTGATATGACTTGGAAAATGTTGGGAGGGGGCCATCCGAATCGTTATATCGGTGTGCCCATTATTGATGATATGAGTTTTAATATAATGGTTGGGTTAATCACCGCAAATGAGTTGCAAATATTAAAGCTCTACTTGATTAGAAAACCTAAAGTAGAAAACTCTTTGAGTTTATAGTTAACTCGAGTCCCAAGTTACAGTCAAAGGACCTCAAAATCATCACATGCAGCAAGTCCGTTTAGGATAGTTGATGAAGCAATGAACCTAACATCAGGTTAAGAAATGGTGCAAATAGAATCTCGATTGAGTATGGTAACAATTCCATATTGTTATGATGAACCTGGACCAAATGATGAGAAAGATGATTGTCATGTTGATGATGTAGTTTAAAAAGATGAGCAAGGTGAACTAATAAACCAAACAAAGAGACCCTTTCTTCCTGAATTTGAAAATGCTAGTGGGTTTGCTCATATAATGAGCTTTGATTGGGCTTTGAGTGGTAAGAATTCAAGTTTAAGTATTGAGTTGGAGGCTAGATAAACATTTACTAGTTTTTATTGTGAATATGAAGTTATGTTCATGGGAGCATCTTCACATCGGTCGTCCTGATGTTTGGAGAAACAAGATGCTCGAGCTAGATAATAATAATAATTATGAACAAATTATTTAAGATTTCTATAAAAAATTGCCTAACTCAACTATTTAACATGTTAGTTGGGTTGGGAAGAGGTTTGACGTTTTACATAAAATCTCATCCATGTTCACAAGCATGTTCACGAGTTCCATCTGTGACATGTCAGATGATTTTGACACACTTGATGACCTGTATGTTGTTAACCGTCAACGTAAAGAGAAAGATGATTGATCAATGATTCATTTACAATATGTCAATCTATGACATGTGAAGAGAAATCACACATTTACAAAGTGGTATTGACCTATTGAGTTAGATCTCTACATGTCTTAGTACATGAACATAACAAAACGATTCATAACACCACCATGGGAGCATGCTACGAGACGTCCATGTGACACTCTATGTTAGCCGATACCTAATCTAGATAATTATGAGCCTTGTGCATTAAGATATAATAAATTAATATGTGTGGATTAATTATTTTTTTAACTTGTAATAAAATTCTTATTTATATTTTAGGAATGATAATTTAATCTTTTCTAATGTATTAGGTGAATTTTTTTATATACGAGGGTCAAAGTGATGTGACTGCAAATTGTGATGCTATAGATGATGCTATGCGCGATGCTTTTAATATTTGCCTCTCATCATGTTGTTTTTCACTTGAAGAGGTTGGAGAGGCTCAGCGTTTGGACAATGTAATGGAGGATGATGAAGTTGTTTATCATGCACAATGAAAGCATGCTCGTGGTTCTGATGGTGCAAGTCCATTAACGGGTTAATTTGTTAGATGTTTAATTATGTAATTTGATTAATTCGTAATTAAATTGATATTATTTATTGTAATGAATTACTTTGGTGTTGAGATTAAGTTTTTTTTTTAATTATAAATTCATCAGCTATGAAAATTAGGTGATAATGTTGGCTAGAACTATATGTGTTGTTTTTGTGATTCTCTGAAATTTTGTTTTTGCTGGGCAAGGAGCTGAAATGGTCAAGACAAGCAACCGTGTGATATTTTAATGGATTACGCATTTATTATATGTGCGGCTAGTTGTGGCGCATGTAGTACATATGGGACTTATAGATTATGCATATGCTACATTCATGACATTTTTGTTTTGTATTAGATGTAGAATTATTTTCACAACTATATTAGTTTTAGTTTGGGAAATAAATTTGCCCCATCAACTGCAATTTCCGCTACTAATTCCATCACGTGTTTGAAGTAAACCGGCTGTCTCCTTAAACAAATCTGCTTCATTTACTTAGCATTTTATATTTTCACATTACTTTCTTCTTTGCAGCAAAATCACCCCTTCAGCAGAACCATGCCATTTCTTTGAGAATCGAGGTCACTTTTATGGTATCAATACAACTACACCTCGCTGAGATTTTCATCCATATCAATATTGGGACACTAAAAAACGTCTATTAATACTATATATAAAAAGAGTAGCAATTCTAGGCTTAAAAAAGGAGCTTTTAGCCAAGCGTGATTCCGTACTGGCTGTCCAATAAAAGTGACATGATGGTAATGGTGTGATTATAGTATATAATAATTCTCTTTTCGAGGATGTGATAGTAAATGACAATTAAAGGGGAGTTAGGTAGGGAGGCCAATCCCAAGAGATAGAATTATAAGGAAGGAGAAATCTAGAGAAGGTGGGTGAGAGTCTCCACAATGGTCAAAGTGAAGGTTGATGAGCAATGGTCAAATCACGTATCTCCGCATGAAATAAAATATATTCTGTGAAATAGAGAAGAATAAGATTTCTTGGTAAAGGGGTCCACAGCCCGACAATTTCTTCCCATTTGCCTTCCCACTTGTCCTAACGCCAGAGCCGGACCAGGCTTCTCTTGGCCCCAATTTCCCTGCTTCATTTTTTTTTCCCTTTTCGGTACACTGCCTGACTTCTTATTTTTGGTGGGTGGTTTACACATCTTGGACCTTAGGTCCATCAAATTCAACACCACTTCATAATTACTACACAAAAACCATTCTCAAAAAGGCAAAAGAAAATCACAGATAGAGCACGAGCAGACCTCTTTCCGGCTTCACATTACTCTTGTAAACATCTCATACGAAAATGACCTCTTCTCGTGCTTTCATTTTTACTCATCCTGTTAACTACATTAATATAATTAAGGTTTTACTCATAATGCAAGACATCGGGCTTCCTTATAAGAAAAAAAAAACACTATTTTTCCTTAGATATAGATCAAAAGAAACGAGTAAATCTGAGTAAAATTGCTTTGCTATCTTCATAAAAACCATCAACTCTTCTATAATATCCAGCAATGAAGCTTTTCTCCAGCGACCTGACATATGATACCTGCACTATTCAGTACGTGAAGCTGAGAACGACTAAACATAGCCAGTTATGGTATTTACATTTTACTCCCGTATGAAGCCACAAATACATTTATAAGCAAGATCCAAATGTGGAAAAGAGGGAGGGAGCCCTCTTTAAAGCCACATGCTTCCTCCAGCAATCCATGTCGGGCAACATAGTTGATTAATAGTGATGTTACATTTCTTACCATGTTTATGTCTGTAGATTTCACAGGTTTTTTTCCCACATTAGCACAATAGACAAATTTATTTCACAAACTAGAATAGTTAGGAAAATAAATTCTTAATCTAGCACAGAAAATAATAGCCATGTATAGAACACATGTGCTGCATATAGGTTGCGCGTGTAGCAAATGCATGTTTTTACGCATGTACTACATATCTATACTTAGACTGGGAATTATTTTCTGAAATGTACTTGTTTGAAAAATAAGTTTGTACTATAGTGGAAAAAAATCTAGGAAAAACTCTAGATTTCACTCCATATTTGATGGGGCGGCAGCTAGCTGCATCTCCAAATATCAGCAGCCTCGATCGAATACTTTTATGTTAACTTTCTTTGTGGTCCATCTTTTCAATTTAAGCATCATCTTTGCTAGGTGCTACCCTTCCTACGAGTTGCTATCCTTCCTAGCTATGTTGCTACCCATATTCTGTATATAGTGGTTACGCTTGATAATGATAAAAATATATATATATATATATATATATATATATATATATATATATATATATTTTAAAAATCAATTCAATCTAAAAACTTAACAAATCAGGTGACATCTTAATATATAATTTATATTATTTTATAACACATCCTCTTAAGTAAAAGTCTTTTAAACTTAAAACTTGCACAGATTCATATTATTTTATGCTTAATTTTTATCAAATAAATAAGGATGGTGAGATTCGACCTCGTGACCGCTTAGTTATCAAGGCTTTGATATCATATTAAAGAACTAATTTAATCAAAAAAACTTAAACGGTTAGGTAAGATATCAAAATATATGATTTATATTTTTTTTTTAAGAGTCTAGCCATATTTATCTTCACATACAAGGTCCTGTGAAAGAGCCAACTTTGTTTCAAGGAGACACTGCAATATTTGCTCTTCTTTTTATCCATTAACATTGGATATGATATTCTGGTCTTTTCAGTAGTGACATGTCCTCAGGGATTAACTATTGATGTGCTCGCCAACTTGTCCATCTTTGTAACATTTTCTTTTCAGATTCTATTATAAAAATACTAAAAAAAAACTCTTTCATTGTTTCTTAGCAGGTTTAGCTGCACTACAAATCCCCAGGGATTAACAACTGGATGTGCATGCCCACTTGCACACCTTTGTCACATTTTGTTTTCAGATTCTATTAACTTCTGTCAGAAAAGAGTTTAGAAAAAAGGGATCAAACGAACTCCGTTGAAGAAGTTGAAAGAGAAGTTCAATAGCAGATTCTTGACACCCTTCAGTTGGGTATATACGTTGAATGCTTGATTTGATACGGCTATCATTGAACTCGAACATCTAATGATATCCTTCTTCAACGATATCTTGTTCTACTTTGGGTATTTAACGATCATAACTTAATCAGTTCTTGCTTTTTTAGGGAATCTGATTCACGAAATATTGCAATTACAAGAGTTGTTTCCATCAAGGAAATGGAAGACGACAAGAGAAGGGGTTTAAGTTTTAATTTATCTGGGTGTGAGAGGGGTGGTGGGCTGTGCCAGTAAAGCAATGAGAAAATTTGCTCAACTTCTGCGGATGGGTCATTGGCTCGTTTGGTCTGGGCTACCATTTGTATATATCTTAGTTTCATGAGCTTCTGCTGCCATCTAAGGCTTTTATGGATACATGGGCTGTGGCTATGACCGAGGTGAGAATGATTGGTAAAGTTGGGTTAGGCTTGATAAAGCTGGTCAAATGGCTAAACTTGGCGTTCTAACCTCCAAAACGCTCAAAGTTGAAAAATGTTATTCCAAGGGCTACGCTGATTTTCATCCATGTTCACTGGATTGTTGTTTTTGGACCATACTGCGCAACAGTTCACTTCAAACAGTGGTCTCTTATTCTTATATATACACAGGAGATGGACCGTTCCGACAGAGTCTTGTTGTAAATATTTGAAGGAGAAAAGTAAAAATGGTAACATGGAAAGCATGGTAAAAAATAAGTTTTATTCAGATTGCATTATTTTTTTAAAAGAGAAAGTTTTTATAGATCTGTACTTAGATTTATAATACTCTGAACATATATTTATATTAATATAAGATAATTTAAAAGATTTAAAAGATAAATATATTTTTAATAGTTATATGCATATATCTAAAAAATATCTAGGAAAATTAAAAGATACTTTGAATGAAAACTTTGAAATATAAAAATAAAATTTAATATCAAAATTGAATTTATAAAAACTAAAGGAATTTATATAGTAAAAAAGATGGGGATCAAAACAAACTTTTCAAACGAAATTCAAAGTCATTATCTATTTTACCTGTTATTTTTAATTTGATCCCTTGATTTTTAATCCAACCTTCCATTCCAAAAAAAAAACAAAACAAGTGGATGTTAATTTGGATAAAAAAAACTCAATTGTGAAAAAAAAGTGCGAAACCAAAATGAAAATTAAAAAAAAATTATTATTTCAATTTATAGTGATTTCAAAAAATACCAACGTGGTTTTTCCACACTGCACGGTTTCTTTTAATTTAATATGTTTAACTTAATTGGGGTTTTCGCACACCACGGCATTCATGGTGCCAGTTTACTCGGCTGTTATGTGTTTGCCAGTAAGTTATTTGTAGAAGAAGATTTCGTTACATGCAGTGCAGCGCATGTGTGCCTTCTAAACTTAAAGTTGAGCTGCTCAAATTGAGCTCATAGCAAGAGATGGAGGGCGTCTGTTGCTTTCCGGAGCCAAAATGGACCCGAAATGGGTTAAAATGAAGTTGTTTTCAAGGACTTCTCTCCCACACAAGTGTGAACTGGGCGGGATTTTACGAATGCAGATGCTGCGAGTCAAAAGGACACTTCAATCACCAATATACTAGAATTATTTGCGTTTGTTAGAGAATATATAAATAATTCTTTGACACAAGTGATTTTCTTCCAATTTATCCTTTTCAATTCATCAAACTTATAATTTGTCATTGATTTCTATCTCCAAAGGAGATTTTTTTGTTAACTTTGTGCAATTCAAATTTGAATTTTCATTTTTCAAAGAGATACTTGCGGAGATGTCGTGTATTGAAGAGAAACATTCTAATTAACTAATTCCAGCATTTTATTGTTTTGGCTTTTATGCATGTCATTCATTGAACTTTTTTCTTTTTTTTCTACTTTGACTTGTATTCATAGATGGGGATCTTCATGGAGATCTTGACAAGCAAGATGTGCACTTGAGATCGCTGGCGTTCTGAGTTCTGATGGTCAAGATTTATGGACAGGCGGAGAAACCGTGTCTTTCATCCGTCTAATATGCAGAAAACTTCGAACTACTATTGGTTTACAGTTTATGGACTTTGATCTTATACGTGATATACCAGGATTACGGTATATCCTCGTCAAATTAACTTCTATGTTTGTCATCTGATGTAGGTAATTTTCTTTGGAAATGCAGGCATTGATTCAGCTCGGAGATATACTCGATCGAGGTGAGGAAGAGATAGCAATATTGTCCTCGCTACATTCTTTGGGTATTCAGGCAAAAGCTCAAGGTGGAGCTGTTTTTCAGGTTTGTAATACGCTCTGGTAGTGAGGCAACATCAACATCATGCTATAGCTAATTTTTAAATGTTGCACAACATTATACGGAAGTCTTATTGAAGTTCCTATAAGATGACTACCTACCATGTCTATTCCATAAAATCCTCTGTCATCCTGCAAAGTTTTCGGTGATTGAGTTTAATATATTCATTTTAAAGGATTTCTTGTGAAACTTCAGGATATTATTCTCCTGTAAAAATTATTTGTTTATATTTTAACTATATTATTGTTTTGATGGTAGGTCAATGGGAATCATGAGACTATGAATGTGGGGGCAGGTTATGGATATGTTGAATCAGGGGCATTGATGATTGTTCAGATTTCCTGGCGTACTCGGAAGATCACCAGTACGACTGGGAAAATGCATTTCTTGGCTGGATTGGAGAGTCTAAAAGACGAGTAGAAGATCGGAGATTGTCTCATAATCATTGGGGTCCTTGGAATCTGGTGAAGGTACAAAAATCTTCTGTCCTTTCAATTATCAGATGCAGTGGACTTCTTTGTTTTCCTTGTGCTCCTCCACAGAAAGTCTCCCTCCTTAGTCTTTATCTATCCGCATGTGGAACATTTGTTGATGATATAGTCTTAAAATACGAGGACAGAGACAAAAAAGGGTATTTGCCAGATCGATCATGTCGAGACCAGGTGGTCCATTAGCATGTGAATTGGCACAGCATGCTGTTGTACTCAAGATTAATGACTGGATATTCTGTCATGGCGGCCTTCTCCCTCAACATGGTAAGAAATAACAGTAGCAGGCTAGCAGCACTTTACTTGGAAGACTTGGTTGTGATGATGTTCATGCTAGCCAAGACATATGTAAGAGTTTTTATCCTTTCTTGTTTGGGAGGCCTGAAAGGAGCATCGGCAATTCCGCAGTTGCATAAGGCATCGAGAGGATGAACAAGGAAGTATCTCAATGGACGAGAGGTCTAAGGGAGGATGATGATATTCATAATTTCCCTTCTATGCCAGTTCCCAGAAAATGATAATAGACAAACGCCACCGTATATACATTTTAATTATCCGCTATATCGTTTTATTTATTTATATTATTGCTGTATTTGAAATTGTTGGAAGAAAATGATGAATGAAGAAAAAAAGAGCTTCAAAATTGGAATGGAACAGTTGTTAGCAAAATGATGCAAAATATTGGTCTCAAACGATCCCTGTACACGATTACGTCCTTCAATATCATTTCAAGGACAACAAAGTGCGTAGTTCATAATATAATATTTTTCTAGATAATAAGACCATGTTTAGCATGATTTGTAAAAAAACGAATCTTGACTTTGAATTATAATCCAGCAAAAAATTATTTTTTTATTAAATCAAGAATTTAACTTAGTTTTGTAGATAATTTTTATTTACGTCAAAAAATATTTCTAACCAGATATATTTATAATTTTTTTTTATAAATTAAAAATAAAAAATAACTTAAATTAGTTCTTGCAAATATCGTACCAAATAATATCTTACTTAATTTCATTAACCCTCGTAGAATTATAAATTGCAAATTCTACTAGAAAATAAAAAATCTAACCAAAATACTCCAGAGATTTTTAACTTTCAATCAAACTTTTAAGATTTCTAACCAAATAAAAATTAAATTAAATTTTCACGAAGTAAAACAAAGCAGAGTCAGAAAATTTAAGTTTCAAAAATATATTTTTTAAAAATTTAAATATTTTTATTTATTTTAAATTAATATTTTATTTATTTTCAAATCATTTTATTATATTAATATCAAAAATAATTTTAAAAATAAAAAAATATTATTTTAATATATTTCCAAAAAAAAAAAAACTTTAAAACAACAATTCTACGCTACTATTCACCAAAAACCAAAACAAAAACGCAGTTGGCTGCCAACTTTTGGTTTTCAAGGCCATCTCCAACGTCTCTCTTTGTAAACTCCGCTACTGCCCATTACATTACAAGCACCAAATTCACATGCGCAGTACTATCCTTCACCACCACTACTACAACCCTCTTATCATACGCACACTTCCTTCTTCAACCATGGCATCTTCTTCTCTCGCTCTCCCCTCCGTCTCTCTTAAAACCCTCTCTTTCACGTCTTCCGATGCTTTTAATAAAAGAATTCGAGGATTTGGTCTTAAAAATGGGAAACGATCTAGGGTTCTTATGAGCTTGTCAGTTGGATCTCAAACTCAAACTGTTGTTGTTGATGATACTTTGTTTATCGATTATAAGCCCACGTCTGCCTTTTTGTTTCCCGGTCAGGTCAGTTTTCAATTGATTTCTTGATAGCCACGTCTCTAATTTACCTGCATGGGCTAAATTACTGATTCGGGGAATGATCGGACAAGGCTTGATTTATGTTTAATTGGGTTTGGACTGCAAAATCGGTGCTTAATAACAGTGAATTAAAGTGCATTATTTGTTAATAGCTTGTCCTAATTTTGGAGGTGGTGTTTTGTTTCTTTATAAGTAATTCAGGGTGCCCAAGCTGTTGGGTTGGGAAAGGAGGCTCAAAGCGTGTCAGCTGCTGCTCAGTTGTACAAAAAAGCAAATGATATATTGGGGTAAGCATTCAAAAAATATTTCTTCTAAATCCTGGGTTGCAAAAAACTCGGCTTTAGATATCCGGCCTGGAATTACTTATAATTGGGATACAGGTATGATCTAGTAGAACTCTGCACCAGTGGTCCGAAAGAAAAGCTGAATTCCACTGTTATAAGCCAGGTACTTCCTCTTTCTGCTTCGCAATGTTTTATTTTGGGTTTAATTGTGCTGGCAATAATCTACCATTACTCATGCCATAAGGAGACAATAGCTCACCTGATGCGACTTGTATGGTTGAAGAGACTCTACTTTTTTTGAAAGATATCAACATCTTCTTTTTAATTAGCAGCTCTTATGTAATTGGTTTACTAAATCACCAGTTGGCTTGGTCCCTTGATTTTATTTTTTAACCTGGGATAAACACTATGCCACTGATTTACATCCTTCTCTATTTTCCTTCTATTTTGCTGTTTTAATATTCCTTTATAGTTTGTCTTATGGAAGCCACTTTTTTCAACTTTTTTTTCTAAATAGCTACATTAATTTCTGGTGAAATTGATGCTTAGCCGCCATGCATCTGGTGTTGTTATTGCATGAGATTTCCAAGTGATGGTTAATAGTGAGCATCTGATTTTGTCATTGCAGCCTGCTATTTATGTCACAAGTCTAGCTGCAGTTGAAGTGCTCCGAGCTCGTGATGGAGGCCAGCAGATAATTGACTCTGTTGATGTCACATGTGGTCTCAGCTTGGGAGAATATACTGCTTTAGCATTTGCTGGAGCCTTCAGGTGAGCATTTAACTCAAGAAAACAACTGTTGTATTTGAAAAATGAAGCAACATCACGTAATTTTCTCACAATTGAATTGAACTGATATTGTGTTGATGAGCTTGCACAAATTAATGTCTGAGCTCCTTACCCCCTTGCTCAGGCTCATATTCTCATTTATTCCTCGGTGAGCCAAGCATGGCTATTATGGAAAAATGCAAACCAAAACAGTGTTTCTTCTAAGATCTTGTTGACTACCTCATTTGGTGGGTTAACTGTGCTGAACAACTTGCAAATTGGAATAATCCAGTTACGTTCAATTCTGATTGATGACTACCACAGTTGGGTGTTTATTTGCTTGTTGTCATGCTGCTTTCTGTATATGAGACTTGGGTCGATGGAGCATCATATTTAATGTTTTAGTTGGTACATGCTTTTGTGTTTTTAGAATTATAAATTTTAATCCCTGAAGACAGATGAGATGATTCCTATCTTTGTTTTATGTTACTTTTCGTTGTATTCATGTCCTTTTTCTCTGGATTCAATCTTATTATAGCTTCGAAGATGGACTCAAGCTGGTCAAACTAAGGGGTGAAGCCATGCAGGTGAACATTCATAGCTGGCCATGAGATGGCTTTGCTCTATGCACCTCAAATTGAGTGCTTCATGACATCTTTTAGTAATAATGTTTTCACTGAAACTGCCTCCAGGAAGCTGCCGATGCTGCTAAAAGTGCCATGGTCAGTGTCATCGGACTGGACGCTGACAAAGTTCAGCAGTTGTGTGATGCAGCCAATCAAGATGTTGATGAGGATAATAAAGTTCAGATTGCGAATTACCTGTGTCCTGTAAGGTTCCTTCAGATCTGTGTCTTTTAGTATTGTTGCAATGCTTTGTGTATTTATTAATTTAATGTGTACTAACTTCGATGCTGATGCATTTTGGTAGGGTAATTATGCTGTATCTGGAGGTGTTATGGGAGTGGAAGCAGTAGAGGCTAAAGCAAAGTCATTCAAAGCTCGAATGACAGTAATTTATTTCCTTATTTTTTTATTTTTTTTTTGTGTGGCCATCTTGCTTCTGCCAATGACCATAGCTCCCACTTTTCTCAGGTGCGTTTAGCAGTTGCTGGTGCTTTCCATACAAGTTTCATGGAACCAGCTGTCTCAAGATTGGAAGCTGCATTGGCAGCCACTGAAATTAGACAACCAAGAATACCAGTTATATCCAATGTTGATGCACAACCACATGCAGATCCTGCCACAATTAAGAAGATCTTGGCACGCCAAGTAAGCTACACGCAATTTGCTTCTCCATGATAAAGCAGGGGAAACCATAATTTGATCCTGTAAATTCAAACTTGCAGGTGACTTCTCCTGTTCAATGGGAAACAACAGTGAAGACTCTCCTGGCCAAAGGGCTGAAGAAGAGTTACGAATTAGGACCTGGAAAGGTACAAATTTATCATTGCCTCTTAAATTACAGAACCAGAGCCATATAGCAGAAACTCATTCTAATCTACACTCTTGGAGCTTCCTATCTTGCTGAGTTTATCCGAGTCATTTTATCAGGTTATTGCTGGCATTGTCAAGAGAATGGACAAGAAAGCAGAAATAGAGAATATAGGCGCCTGAGGCACTGAGAAGGCAGCCAGAGGTGTGCCTCTAGAGGTTCCTGATCAACACATCATCACAGCTGGAGCACTACGCGCACAGGGACTCCCTGTGAATGGCAGTTAGAAATTTCTTGCACCATGATTTGCGACTTCAGTTTTGCTTTGAGATTAATTTGCATCAATTTATAGATTCAGATCATCTAGTGCGTCAAAAAATTAAATGTATGAATTTTTATTCTGTACGAGTAGCATGAAAAGACAATTTCAAAGAGGTAAATACTTTTGTTGGGAGTATATTTAAATAATAATTTTTATTTTTTAAAATTTATTTTTGATATTAACATATTAAATAATATTTTTTTAAAAAAATAATTTTTATAAAAGCATTTTTCAAATGCAAAAAAATGGAATAAAAATCACAGAAAGCAAATCCCAAATCTCATAGTAATTAAGTAACACACGTGTCTAATTTTGCCTCAATCTCCTAAGCTGACCAATCCACTGCTCTTCACTAACCCGACCCGCCCAATCCCAAATCTCATATCCGGGTATGGAGAACGAAAAGTCGAAAAATTCTAATAAGGCAAAGATGGATTTATTTACAACCATGACGCAGGCATGTCAAATGCCTAATCCTCTGAACTCATTAATATAAAAGATTTGAACGGAAAAAATAAAAATAAAAATAAAAAAACATCTGCACCAGCCGGGAATCGAACCCGGGTCTGTACCGTGGCAGGGTACTATTCTACCACTAGACCACTGGTGCCTGTTGTTATAAATCTCCAAGAGAAATCCATTTTTAACAATTGACTTCTTGCTATTGGTGACCTCGAATAAAGTGCTCTGTTTGAAGTTTTAACTAAGAACCACACACATTTGATTTGAACTCGCTCTGCAAGTAAGGGCGTTACATAGTTACTTGAGAGAGAGAGTTGAAGCGGGAAATGGCGATGGTTACCGTTTTCAGGGCTTCGATTTCTCGGTCTCTCCCAACCTCTTTTCCTAATCTATTATCATCGTCATCGAACAGAAACTCAATTCCTAAGAAACACAGGTTACTGTGCTATGCAGCTTCATCACAAACCAAAACAATTCGGTAAGCTGTTTCTCTCATGTTATCTTTTCCTTTGTTTGCCAACTGAATTTCCTTTCCGAAATTATCAAAAAAAGAAAAAAGAAAAATTGCAAATGAAAACACAACAGTGTAGTCAGTGAAGAAAGTTAGTTAGGTCCTTTAAAGAGAACTGCTGCTAAATTTTCCCTGGAAAATTTTGGATTCTGGTTTCTTTCTGCAGTCGATGTAAATTAAATGGAAAAAAGCTTATTATTACTATCATTTTATTTAATGATTTTAGTCGTTTTGTTCATTTCTTTGATAGTGGTAAAGAGATTTCCTGTACTTTCGGTTTTTTGCTCCCAAAAATTATTTTTCTTATACAGTGATTATTTAGAAAAAGAAGTTCACGCTGATGACGGATTCAGTACCATATAAAAGCAAGCCTTGATGTTTAGTTTTAATTGAACAAGTTTATTGATTTATTTATTTATTTTCAAAATATTTCTAGGTCAGAGGTATCCTTTTGCATTGGAACTCACTTGATTCCACATCCTAAAAAGGTGTGCCGACATTATCCATCTTTATCCTTTCAAATGATTGGATGTTAGTACCATTTAATTATTTTGAACTTTGAAATCTTGGTCTTTCAAAATAGGTCGAAAGAGGTGGGGAAGATGCATTCCTTGTCAGCGACTACAATGGTGGCGTTATTGCTGTTGCTGATGGTGTCTCTGGGTATGAAACTTTACATCAGTATATATGTTGTTCCTTTTTATCATGCATTTTTGGAAGTGTGAAAACCATAGGCTTCCTTGTAACGTATGTGTGTGACTGATTTTGAGTTGCATCACATTGACAATCATAAAATAAGCTATGAGTCAAACACTTACAAATATTTTGGCTCTGCTCTCGAGAAACTTAAGAGATTTTGTTTGTATGGCATGCAATCCTATAAGCATGTGTGAAGTTTGTATGAAAAGTTTTGTGACACAAGATATTTCTTGACGGTGTTTATGACTTATGACTGTTTTCATGCTGTTTAAATGCTCTTTTCAGTTGGGCTGAACAGAATGTCGATCCTTCGTTATTCCCACAGGAATTGATGGCCAATGCTTCATGTCTCGTGGAGGATGAGGAGGTAGTGCCATAGTAATTCCTGTTAAAGACCATATATATATATATATCATGGTTATGTTCTGGTTAATTAGTTTTTCTTCAAACAATCTCTACAAGGACTGTATGCCACTGTGGTCTTTACTTTGCCAATTGAATGTTTTTGGTTGCTTACTTTGCTTTCAGCTAATACATCTAGTGGTCTTTGCTATTTGGCAGGTTAACTATGATCCCCAAATTCTCATAAGGAAAGCACATGCTGCCACTTCTGCTGTCGGTTCGGCAACTGTGTAAGTTGATCCACTCCATAGTTCCCAAGAGTATCATCCTTAGACCATATGTTTAGGGGCGTCATGGTATCATCTTTAAGCTCCACTTCCCTCTTGGTTGAGTAGAATTGTTGCCATGTTGGAGACGAATGGAACACTAAAGATCGCTAATGTTGGGGATTGTGGACTGAGGGCTATCCGTGGAGGTGCTGTGGCCTACTTCTCATTTGTTCTTGTTGCCATTCTTTTTTTACCCTTTTTTTCTTTTAAAATTGAAGTAACTTTGATTATTTGTTCAACTTTCAGACCGAATAATTTTTTCCACATCTCCACAAGAACATTATTTCGATTGTCCCTACCAGCTGAGCTCAGAAATGGTTGGGCAAACATACCTTGATGCGGTGGTATGGTGATTTTTATATCTCACATCTCAATACTAGAACGTGGGATTTTTTTTTATTTTTAATGTGTTCTGGGTACTTTCAGCTGAGTATCTTATGCTGATAGTACAATGAATTCATGTCAGAAATGGTAATGTTTTCTTTAATGCTCATGATCCATTGAGCTATTCATGTGTAAGATAATTAAATGCTTATCAACCTTAAGGTTCAGTTGATAACCATGCACCCCGCTTTGTTTCATCCCCCTCTGTAAAGATGAGCTAAATGATTGTGCAAACAAAAATTATGTCTCGTGGGTCAGGAAAGAATTCATGCACTCTTACCACTTCGCTGTTTTTTTATTTTGAATGAAAAATGGTTTGTGCAGTCTAGTAAGCTTCTTATCATCTGCATTGCTTGTATCATCTCTTTAAAAAGGTTAGCAGGGTGGAAGTAATGGAAGGAGACACCATAGTGATGGGCTCAGATGGGCTTTTTGACAACGTTTTTGATCATGAGATTGTTTCGACAGTTGCTGGACATGGTGATGTTGCTGCGGCTGGTATGTCTTCAAAGATCAGAAGAACTTGTATTTGGCAATCAACTTCACATTTTTCTAATTGAGATTTGATTTCAATGCTAGCAAAGGCATTAGCTAACCTAGCGAGCATTCATTCTACGAATTCAGAATTTGAATCCCCCTATTCATTGGAAGCCAGATCAAAGGTAACATTATTTGGAATGATAACTGTACTGCTGAGTATTAAACCATCTTTCCAACGAGCCTGACGTTTTTTTTCTTTGTGAATGCTCCTGATAGGGCTTTGATGTTCCTCTCTGGAAGAAAGTTCTTGGCATGAAGCTCACTGGTAAAAACTTACAAAGATGGGTTCTTTTTCCTCAATACCACAAGTGACCAAGTTCTTTGTTTGGCAGGTGGGAAACTTGATGATATCACTGTGATTGTTGGTCAGGTTGTGAGGTCACAACATATCTCCCTGTTGGCTGAGGATCAGACAGTTGAAGCTCATACAGAACAAGAAAATAAACTCGAATCATAGTTATAAAACTCTCTGTTCTTTGTTTCTTGATTGTCTTGCAAAGTTCAGGATGTTGTAATGACTGCCAAGCAAGTTGAAACTGTCCACATTTCATTACAATTTTAGAATGACTCAGACATGATAGCAGAATTCCACCAACTCAATAGCTGCAAGCTATAACAAGGACAATTAACTCTTGAATATCCAGATTACAGGTCAAAAATTTTGTTGCAATAAAAGAATCTTGTACGGTCATGAAACGAAGATTACAAGGGATAAAAATTGCAGGGGCAGTAGGATTATTAAAGGAGCAGCTACGTGTACACCAGCACGTTCTATCTGAACATTCCATTGGACTCGTAATACCGGTTAAATAGACTGCTAGCAACAAGGCCTGCGAAATGGTACAAGTGCATGCTTGTGATCCTTCGTGTGATGCATCCCATTACTTGTACATGCTGATGCAACTGCAGAATAATGAATGCCTATTGGTCCTTGGTTATTCAAGTGACATTGTCACTGTTACTGTTACTATTGAGTTTATGGAAGAAAGATTTTGAGGCTTCGTAGGTAGACCAAGAGATTGCTGCAGCTGGTGAATGGAAAAGCATCCTTGGGATCCAACCTCTCATGAGGCCTCTGTAGCCATCCTTTTGAAGTATTGCTTTAATCACATCTCCAATCGAACCACTTTTAAACCTGTCACACCCACAAACACCCTGCAAATCCAATCAGAGTTAGCTGTTATCAAATTATAAAGAGAAATTTAACACCTGTAAAAGATGATACACAAATTAATACATCCTGCTGTCTTTATGTGACAATGAGGGAAAGTGAACTTGAGGTCCCACCCCATCTCCCCTAGCATGCCATGGTGAGTCCATCGTACCAGACACCAACAAGTTACATGATGCATCTAGTAGTAAGTAGTAGCCTTGGTAGGTTCTTATAAACTATGCTTTTTTATCCAACATTGATAAATTGACTAGACATCACAAAACACACACAGAAAGGCATGGTAAAATTGACAAGTGTCCAAATTAGTTCAGGAGTAGGTGATTACAAATCTTCAGTTCTAATCTTATTGTTCTTCTTAAGCATTTAGATGGTTTAATTTAATACTTTCTAAATTGATCAGGTAGAATTAGTTCAGGAGTAGGTGATTACATATCTTCAGTTCTAATCTTATTGTTCTTCTTAAGCATTTAGATGGTTTAATTTAATACTTTCTAAATTGATTAGGTAGTTCAATTGACCACGACTCATCGGTTGAACCAACAGCCTTCTGCTGGACGAGCTGTAAGAAATTCAATGACAAACAAAACACACAGGCTGAGGCATGATATCAACTGCAGGAGAATACCAATTTAGCATTCGACCACCTCTTGTAAAATTGATTTCAAGCGAGACTGATATGAAATAGTCAGATGTCGAAAGTTAAACCAAACCCATTAAAGTATAAACAATGAATAGATGGCAAATTTCCTTCCTTTAAAGCCATAATACTTATAAAAGACCAAATCTTCAGGTTGTGTGATTGCTACAAGTTTATATTGGGTTCGACCAGAAATGAATACCGATGTTATGGTATGTGAGAAATTTTGAATATGCTGGTCAGAGTGGGGCAATGCAAAAAATAAAGAGATTGTATAAATATCAGATATGAAGCTGGATGAGTGTGATTATTAATTCATCATGAAGCATTTAGCAACCCATCCTTGTAAATCTTCAATAAATGAAGCACTTAGTAAGGGAATTCCTAATGACGATTCAGTTTTCCTTGTAAAAACATCTTCTTATTGTGTGTGCCCAGACACCAAGATCAGAGATAGTATGATTCTACCATCTGGAGGTCTACCAAACATTAGCTTAGCTTGGTCACTCAAAATCAGCCCTTTAGATCATTAAAATCTCTTCTAAAATTTGATTTCAATTGCATTGCAACTTTTAAAAGCTAGGCATTCTCTCTCTATTAGCCTAATATTTTCTTCAAATTGGCAAAGTAGTTCACTTTGAATTAAAAACAGAGTAAGAAGAACAATACCTGACACTGCAATTGAGTTTTAACAACATCAAGTGGTGTGGTAACCGCAGCGGCCAAAGCTCCAGCAGCAGCACCAGCAGTAGCATGAACAACCCACCTCTCATCATTCACACTATCCGGCGAAATCTCCATCAAACCCTTCTTCGCAGCTTCATAAATCGTAAAATAAACCGCAGTAAATGGTGCATTCATCAAAACAGTAGTCCTATACGAAGCATAAAATGCACCAAACCCCTCTTCTCTCACCACCCTCTTAACACAATCCCAAACACCCTTATAGACACTATCACTCCCCAATTGCAATCTCTGCTTTACCATGTCCATCGGTGTGAAAACCGCATCGCTAGCAACCGTTGCACAAACACCAGAAACCGCATGCGCAATTGAACTATTTGGGTTATCTCGCGACAGATGTTTCTTACAGACTTCATAAAATGAAAAATGGACAGCATGGGCGGGACCAGCGCCGAGAGCCATCGCGGCAATGCCACGGTAAAGGGCAGCAGGGCCCTCGGATTTAAGAAGGGAATTGAGGACATGAGTTACGCTTACGGATTTAATCGGGCAAGACCCGATTGCTTGCATATGGGTCTTGACTGTGTCAACAGGGAACATAGCCATGTGTTCTACAAGACCAGCTATTGAACCGGAAATCATGTATTGCCAAAAATGGAGGCCATCGTAGGTGGTTGTGGAGGATATTTTCTCCGGGTGGAAATCGGGCCGGAAATCAGCGGGGTTTTGGAATTTGGTGGCGGCGGCGTCGGTGGCCATGGTGGTGGAGAATTGTTCAGGGTTTTACGGAGTGAATTGGTGATGTGAAAAAAAGGGAGATTTTGATGGTTAATGTTTAGGGATAGATTTTGGTGTTGGGTGGTAAGGGTTATAGCCATACACACTGACTTACATGTGTTGAGCTTTCTGTTTGGGATTATCAGAGAGAAAGAAAGGAAAGATTTGTCCTTTATGGTTTTGCAAGTTTTGACCGACAATTGAACAGGTTAGGGTTTCCAAGATTTTGGGTCCTTTTTTTTTTTTTTTTCCTTTTTTCTTCCCCTCAGTCTTTACAAAAATGTGTGTCATGTCAAAAAGTCTAGTCGGTGGTGAGAATGGAGTTTAGGTGCCATGTAATGAATAGTAATACAAGCTAGTCCCTAAATGCTTAACTAATTTGTATTTAGGTCCCTAAAAGAATTCTTGATGTGATTAGATGCACACATTATAAATCACACACAGTAGCCAAGAAAAACTACATTGTGAGATTTATCGTTCAAGCAAGAAAAGTTAGAAAATTATTATTATTATTATTATTATTATAAATAAATTTAAAAAGTATGAGAAATTTACTATATAAAATACACTATGAATCCCCTTGCAAAACATTGTGGACGCCATGCTTATAGTGTTTTTTATTTATTTATTTAATTTAGTTTTTATTGGATCAAATTGTAGAGTCAAGAAAAACTACATTGTGAGATTTATAGTACAAGCAAGCAAACTTAGAAAATTATTATTGTTATTATTATAAGTAAATTTAAAAAGTGTGGGAAATTCACTCTATAAAATATATTATGAATCTCTTCATAAAACATTATGGACACCATACTTATAGTGTTTTTTATTTATTTTTTTTAATTTAGTTTTTATTAGATCAAATTATAGGTTAATTTAGGCTAATTTGTAAGGGGAGAGTGAGATTGAAATATTGGAGGCCAAAAACAGAAGGAATTGGTGGTATTTTTAGACTTTTAGGGTGAAATACTTATTTTGCCCTTTAAAAAACAAAAAAAACGTTATGTTAAGGTTAATTTAGTAATTTCACAATGTTCTATATGACATTTTAAAATTTAAAAATGGCACTTACATCATTTTTTTAACAGCTTATGTTTAGAACCGAACTTTCAGGTTGGTAATCTAACCATCTTAGATAGTTGAGTTCATTGTTATTGTTACTTGCAGAAGAATGGTCTCTAAGTCTCAGGTCAGGTATGGCAGGGCCAATGGTATAAACGGGAATAGAAAGCTCTGATTTCAAACACTCGATGGCTTGAGATTCAAGCTCATAAATTGACGAAAGCAAGAGGTATTGGGATTTAGGAATCCACGAAATAAGATCTAAGATTCGGTGAAATATGCAGTGGTTGCTTGCAAGAATGAATGCCGGGAGATCCAGTAGCCGTAATGGAGAAACTCCAGGGATGTAATCCACTATGTATAATAGATTTCACATGCTAGCTTAGGACAATTACAAATCCATTTTCAATGACGATTCAACTAGCATTGTAGAAATTTTGATAAGGCAGTGGAATAATTCTTGCAGAAAACCCTTCTCCCTGATCGAATCTCATTATTGCCTTAAAATCTATATATATATATATATATAAAAACAGAATCTCATTAGTTAAAGCCTCTGATCCCCCAATTATTGTTGATAGTACCCGTCATTGTTTTAAAATATGACTCATTTTAACGGGTTGATTTGGGACCCGGCTGATTTAAAGCTGAAACAGGGCCGGGTCGAAGAAAAAACAAGAGAGAGAAAAACCTGGTGTGACCCGGCTGATCTGGCAAGACCCGATCAAAAATTAGGTTGCAACTTGTTGACTTTGTTTTTTTTTTTTACTAAAATAATGTTGTTTTGATTTTAAAAAGAATTTAACCGGGCGACCCAGTGACTCAGTCAAAACCCGAAACCCGGGCCTTGGACCGGACCAGGTCTAAAAACTATGATACATGCTATCCCGTTAATGTTTTCCATGACATGATTTCAAAGTAATTTTCAGATAATTTAAAATAAAATAAAATAATTTTTTATTTTTTTATTTTTGATGTGTTAATATAAAAAATAAATTAAAAAAATTAAAAATAATATTATTTTAATATAATTTTTAAAAATATTCTATACAGCATTACCAAATACACTATTTACTAATTTTTAAAATTATTTTTAAAACCATGTTAATTAAAAATTTACATGCACTGCAAAAACTCTATTGTCATTAATTTTCTCCTTATCTTACTAAGTGTTTGTTTGTAAAAGTAGTGAAATTGAGAGTATATTTTACTTTAACCATAATTTTAAAAAATTTCGGTTAATTAACACATCATAATTTTACATTACATATGTATTCATTGAATATCTTTGTTTAAAATATTAATTAAAAAAAATTATTTTTTAAATTGTAATCACAAAAACTACCAAACATTCATACTTTAAATTTATAAAGATGATGGTTCAAGTAGTTTAAATGTTAATTATCATTTAATTTCCTTGATCTAGAATTAAACACAACCTTATCTTCATGATATTGCTTATGAAACAAAAATATTCATGGAAGAATACTAATAGTTTTTATTTTTACTGTTCACCAAAGTAGAAGACACAGCTTCTTTTTCTTTTTTTTTCTCATTTGAACTTATCAGGTAGGCTATGTTTGTTTTCTAGAAACTGTTTTTTGGGAAATCACTTTTCAAACTTTCCTGTGTTTGTTTGTCATTAGAAAAGTTGATCAACGGAAAACACTTTCCAGTCAAAGGAAAATTTGGCTTGGTTTCCAGGAAAGTGTTTTCCTTTTATTTTGGACGGAAAACACTTTCCAGAAGTTGTGAAAAATTTAGAAATATCATATTATTTGTTGATTATATCAAATTTAGTCCTCAAGCTTTTGATTGCTATATATATTTTGTTTTGAATATTTGTTTTTTCATTTCATCCCTTAGAATTTAATTTTTATATTAATTTTGATCCTTATTTTTATAATTGTTATTTGCTTTTTCCTTATATTTTTTAATTGAAATTTTTTATTTATCAAATTTGGTCCTCATTCTTTTGATTGTTACTTATTTTATTTGAAATAATTTATGAAATGTTAATTATTATTATCTTAATTTCTTCATCAATTCAATTTTTTTATTTTTTTAGATTTGATCTCTATTATTTTGATTATTATTTATTTTATTTGAGATAATTTATGAAATTATATTTTTTTTCAATTTCATTCACATTCAACATTTTAATTTGTAAGATTTGTTCCTTATTATTTTAATAAACTTGAAAAAAATAAAACATTAATAAATTATTTTCCAGCTTATTTTTCATGGTATAACCAAACACTGGAAAATATTTTCCAATTTATTTTTCATTATACTACCAAATATCGGAAAATAATTCACTTTCGCGAAATTCACTTTCCCAGAATTCACCTTCTAAAAGGAAACTACTTTCCAACAAACAAACATGGCCTTAATTGAATGCTACAAGTTGTTACCACTTGATTCCTTACCTTGATCATGTTTCAGAGAACATAATTCCATTGAACTCTCACAACATGACAAGCAATTTTTTCTAGTTGTGAATAAACTCGATCACTGGAAAATGATTACAGCATTCAAAAACTGTTCAGTGCCTGATGCCCAGTGAAATATCCCTAATAAATGCTTCAAGGTTGGTCGTAGATGATCCGCCTTCAGCAATACCTTGTTGACAAATATTTCCAAGGTCTCTTGCTCTTCTCCTCATTTCTTTCCCTTCATTGCTTTCCAAATCCATAAACTTCTGCACAAGTTCTGCAATTTCCTCTCTGGTTAACAAATTTTCTTCTTTCACACCTCGCTTAACCTTCCAACCAATCCTCCAACCTTCTAAAATTTGCTTACTATTTGGTTCTTGATCCAAAAATAGAGGGAAAGTAAGCATTGGAACACCAGCAAAAACTGCTTCTAGAGTAGAGTTCCATCCACAATGTGTCCAAAAGCCCCCTATGGAAGAATGGCACAGCACTTTCAACTGGTCACACCAAGGCAACACTAGCCCCATATCATTACTACATATGTCCTTTAACCGAGAAGCTTCTCCGCGTGCCACCCACAAGTATCGAACACCACTATCTTGAAGCCCAGCAATAATTTCATCCATTTGGGTGCTTGAAACAGAAAGGAAACTTCCCAAAGAGATGTATAAGACAGAGTCTTTAGGTTGAGAATCTAGCCATTGTAAGTAGTCTGGGGCCATATGACTATAATTAGTTCCTGACAAATTACCTTCAAGCTCTAAGTAAGGTATGGCAGGTCCAATAGGATAGACAGGAAATTGAAGAGTATCTTTCATAGTGTCCATGACTTGGGGCTCAAGCTCATAGATAGAAGTGAACAGAAGATATTGTGCTTGCGGCACTTTTGAAATGCATTCCAGGGCTAGCTGCAATACTCTTTGATCATTCTTTTGGAAGACCTTTTGGAGTTCTGCTAAATGTGATGAAGAAATTCCAGGGATGTAATCCACTTGTCCTGTTATATGCAAGAAAAATACCCAGTTGCTACTATCACTTTCTGTTTTGAAATATCAAATAGCATGGAAATTCAGAAAGCGTCAATCAGGAAGACATGAACCATTTATTTGTGATCTCTACGAATTCTTCAAGTATTTGGCTTAAATGCCCAAGCAGCTAATATCTGATCTCATCCAAGATCATGCATTCTGCCATTTGTTTAAATCTTTTAACATTAGCTTAATCTATTTATCAAACAAAGGACAACGCAAAAAGTTCCTTTCTGAATGTTATTACCGTAATAAAAAAACCTAGCTTCACCATTTTCTATAAGGAAAATACCAGTTCAAAACCCTAGCCTCACCATACTCTGTGCTGAAAATTCCACTTCAATCTTCCAAGTTCCTCTTTCACATTGAAACAGTTAAAGAAACTAAACATATTTTTTATTTTACAATATTTTCTTGTTCTCTTTTTTATCTTGTCAGAGTGCTTAATTGATTTCAAGCTCGGACAGAACCTACTAAGCCTATGCCAAACACTAATATATACAATCACGCATGATGCTAATAAACATTGAAATTATGTTCAAAGTAAGATAATATGGATAGCTGCAGTTTACATACCTAACAAATTAGTTGGTGATTTCTGGTTCTGTTTGAAGAGATCAAAATGATACAACATTGAAAGAAATGTTGCCGACATCGTCCAAAAAGCAGCCACTGGAATATTCCTTCTGTTTCCAAAGCTGATAGCCCACCGTACCTCAATATCCCCAATTATAGCAGTCACAGGAATCTCAAACTGATCAAGCAGCTGCTCAAAGGGAGCTTCCATCTTGGTCATAACAGCTTCATAAAATCCAGGAAAATCTACTGCTTTTAGACGCTCTGGTGGGATGACATTAGGTATCGTGACCAAGCGTACAGATTCTGGCCTTGGCTCAGAGCTGATGTAGCCAAGCCACTCTTCTGTGACAACAAAAGTAATCAAAATATCATGTTTTCTTGAAGCTAATAACTTGCAGAAATTCATCATGGGGTTGATGTGGCCTCTGCCGGGAAAAGGCATCGCCACCACATGGCATACTGCTGTTGATTCCAGGCCAACAGAATTCATGTCTGATGAAAGTAGAAAGATTGTTAAGTTATTGTGCTCCTGATGCACTTTTTAGTTCTCTGGAGAAAAGTTGCAAGGTCAACAAGAACTTACTTCAAAAAATTGCTGAGATAAGAATTTAAGAATTAAAAAGTAATTAGCTATAGAAAATATAGCTACTTGTGTGGAAATCTGGAATCATGAGTTGGAGAATTTTGTTCTTATCCTTCTTTTGCTGGTTGCTAGGTTAAAAAAATGGTACCTAATCTTTAAGCACAACCTGCCCCCGTCTTCATTCTTCTTTTTATTTTTTTCCTTTCTTTTTAACTTCTTGCTACTTTTTCAAAAGATGACCACAATCGGGAAAAGTGCTTCTCTCAGAAGTCATCGTCAGATTTTATCCTGTCAGTTTCTTGGGTCTTCGAGGTCTTCACCATATTTGTTTTGGCAGTTTATAGGCCACAATACAGAGAGATTTGCAAGCATTGATTTTAAATTAACACAAGAATTTGGTCTGAAGTTTTGCTTATACGTGAGAAACCAAGATTGCTGTAATTTTATCTCCTTTAACCAAATGTTTAGGCCCCTCATCTTTCTTCATTTGCCAACGAATTATCCAGTTTTCAACTATCTGCGTACTATTGGGATCCACATTGAAAAATAAAGGGAAAGCAACCATTGATGTCGCTGAAAAAACAGCCTCAGGAGTCGAATTCCACCCACAATGTGTCCAAAATCCCCCTACAGAAGAATGGCACAAGACCTTCAATTGGTTACACCATGACACTACCATCTCCTTTTCACCGCAATTCCCTTTTAGCCGTAAGCATCTCTGCGAGCTACCCGTATTGATGTACCTGCTGGGGCTGAACCAGAATATTCTTTGGCTAACAGATGGACCGCACGACTTTCGGCTTCACTTAGACGGCTCGACGTGGCTCAAATATGGTGCGCGTGTGGCTCGGTCGTCTTCTTCCATTGAGCGTCTCGTCGCGCATGGGCTCCGATGCCCGGACTTTCGGGTGGCGCGTGTGGGCAACCTCTTGCTCCGATCAAGATGATTTATGCACCGTTGACTTCGTATTGATGAACTCTATACTGTGGAATGATAAAAAAATGTTGTTGACAACTTTGAAAATTCAGATGTATCCCAAAAACTCCTATGTTTTTTTTATGAACAAGGCTCTGATACTAAGTGTTGGTGGGAAAGGCCACTGGTGGTGGCTTTGAAACACTCATAAGGGATAAAAACACGCTGTTTTATTTCACAGGCAAAAAACTTACATATACTCTTAAGCTCTCAAACACACCATCTCTTTCTTTCAAGTGTTTCTCTCTTATATTTCTCACTTACAATAGCATAAACTTAGCTGCCTATTTATACACAAATTGAAAGTATAAACAATCAGATTTCAAGTGTGAACACAAATGGTTGGTAATATTGTGAAGGCGGCTGGCGACTACGGTTGGTGGTTGCAGTTGATGGTTGCCTTCCTTGACCTTCTGAATTGAGTTTACTACAACAAATCTCCTATTTAAACTCAATCGAGAGATTTCATGCCAAGCATGAACTTCAGTATGATAAATGTTTCTCTCTTCAATGGCTTTGTAAAGATATTTGCAACTTGTCATTTGTTTTGCAAGATATCAGTTCAACATCTTTGTTCTTCACATGCTCTTGGATAAAGTGATGGTGTGCATTGATGTGTTGACTTCTTTTATGATACATTGGGTTCTTTGCTAATACAATTGCTGATCGATTATCAACATAAATCTCTGTAGGACTTTTTTAAGGAAATCCTAAATGCTTCAGCATATTCCTTAACCATATTAAATGGCATACAATTGAGTTAGCAGCAACATGCTCGGCTTCACAACTTGATAACGTTACTATCAATTGCTTCTTGGATGACCATGTGAAAGATGTATCTCCTATAAAAAAGAAAAATAATGTTGTGCTTTTCCTGTCATCCAAATCTCTACCCAAATCACTATTTGAATAGCTAACAAGATTGAAGTTTTTATTTGAAGTATAGAACATACCTTTATTTATCGTTTCTTTGATGTAGCGGAGTATTCTCTTGGCTGCATCCAAGTGAGACTGATCTGATGTCTCCATATATTTGCTGATAAGTCCTACTCCATAGAGTATATCCGGTCTCGTACATGTCAAGTACCTCAAGCTTCATACTAAGTTTTTAAAGTAGGTTAGATCAACATTTCCTACTTTACTCTTCCTCAATTCCACTCCATTTTCAACTAGAGTTGATACTTGATTGCAGCTTTCCATCTTGAACTTTTCGAGAATATCTTTGGCGTGACTGCTTTTGAGAAATAAAAATCCCTTCTTCTTTTTGTGTCACTTCTAATCCAAGAAAATATGTCACTAAACCAATATCTGTCATCTCAAACTCCTATACCATGCTTTTCTTGAAGTCTTCAAACATGGTAGGATTGTTGTCGATGAATATCAAGTCATCAACATATAGATATGCAAATAGTGTGCTTCCATCAGCTTTTTTTTTCACATACATTGTATGTTCATATGGACATTTTTCAAATCCATTTTCTTGAAAATACTGTCAATTCGGTATTCCAAGCACGCAAAGCTTGCTTCAAATCATAGAGGGCTTTCTTCAACTTGTATACTTTGTCTTCATTGTCGACTTCAACGTATCCAAGTGGTTGTTCAATATAGATCTCTTCTTCTAGAAAGCCATTCAGAAATGTTGACTTCACATCGAGTTGATAGATCTTCCATCCATGTTGTGCAGCTAGTTAGATCATTAGTTTGATTGTTTTTAGCTGGGCTACAGGAGCAAATACTTTCTATAGTCAATGCCTTTTCTCTATTTATAGCCTTTTGCCACTAATCTTGCTTTGTATCTTTGTACTTCATCTTTTGCATTCTTTTTTGTCTTATAGACCCATTTGATACCTTTTGCTTTCTTGCTTTCTGATAGATTAGTTAGCTTCCGTGTATCATTCTTCTCAATGACATGTATTTCTTCATCCATTGCTTCGTCTATTTTTCTTGTGTGACAACTTCATTGAAGCTAAGTGGGTTACTATCTGCAAAGAAACAAAATAGAGTTATATCTTCCATGACTTGTAAAATTCAGATGTCCAAGCTTTAGGTGCTAGAGCCACTTTTCATTATTAGTGATGGCACTCAAACACTTTGATGCATCATATTAGATGTTTAGAGCAAACATCCTATTCTTGGACATCTTTACAAAAGCAATTAATCTCTTATTATAGTCTATAACTGTTAGATGATAATTCTTCATGAAAAGAGTATAATCTTTCTCTAGAAGTTGACATGGACTCATTATGTTGTGCTTTATGGCTGGAATATAGTAAACATCTGCGATGTAGCTATGATCGTCATTCTTCAACGTGATTGGGATGTTGCCTTTACCTTTTACTGGAATTTTTGAGGTATCTCCAAAGGTGACTAGTCTTTGTTGGACAAATAATGCAACTGATCCTCTGATGGTGGCATGAACAAGCCAACTATGCAGAGGAGGATGCCACCATCAGAGGATCAGTTGCATTATTTGTCCAACAAGGACTAGGTGAGAATGAAGAGAATGTTTGGTATCTAGATTCTAGAGCTAGTAATCACATGTGTGGATAACAAGATCTATTTGGTGATCTAGATGAGACTATACAAGGACAAGTCACCTTTGGAGATACCTTAAAAGTTCCAAAGAAAAGGTAAAGGCAACATCCCAATCACGTTGAAGAATGACGATCATAGCTGCATCGCAGATGTTTACTATATTCCAACCATAAAGCACAACATACTGAGTGCAAGTCAACTTCTGGAAAAAGGTTATACTCTTTTCATGAAGAATTATCATCTAACAATTAAAGACTACAATGAGAGATTAATTGCTTTTGTAAAGATGTCCAAGAATAGGATGTTTCCTCTAAACATCTAATATGATGTACCAAAGTGTTTGAGTGTCATCACTAATAATGAAAAGTGGCTCTAGCACCTAAAGCTTGGACATCCGAATTTTACAAGTTATGGAAGATATAACTCTATTTTGTTTCTTTGCAGATAGTAACCCACTTAGCTTCAATGAAGTTGTCACACAAGAAAAATAGACAGAAGCAATGGATGAAGAAATACATGTCATTGAGAAGAATGATACCTGGAAGCTAACTAATCTATCAGAAAGCAAGAAAGCAAAAGGTATCAAATGGGTCTATAAGACAAAAAAGAATGCAAAAGATGAAGTACAAAGATATAAAGCAAGATTAGTGGCAAAAGGCTACAAATAGAGAGAAGGCATTGACTATAGAAAGTATTTGCTCCTGTAGCCCAGCTAAAAACAATCAAACTAATGATCTAACTAGCTGCACAACATGGATGGAAGATCTATCAACTCGATGTGAAGTCAACATTTCGAATGGCTTTCTAGAAGAAGAGATCTATATTGAACAACCACTTGGATACGTTGAAGTCGACAATGAAGACAAAGTATACAAGTTGAAGAAAGCCCTCTATGATTTGAAGCAAGCTTTGCGTGCTTGGAATACCAGAATTGACAGGTATTTTCAAGAAAATGGATTTGAAAAATGTCCATATGAACATACAATGTATGTGAAAAAAAAAGCTGATGGAAGCACATTATTTGCATACCTATATGTTGATGACTTGATATTCATCGGCAACAATCCTACCATGTTTGAAGACTTCAAGAAAAGCATGATATAGGAGTTTGAGATAACAGACATTGGTTTAATGACACATTTTCTTGGTTTAGAAGTGACGCAGAAAGAAGAAGGGATTTTTGTATCCCAAAGCAATCACGCCACATATATTCTTGAAAATTTCAAGATGGAAAGCTGCAATCCGGTATCAACTCCAGTTGAAAATGGAGTGGAATTGAGGAAGAGTAAAGTAGGAAATGTTGATCTAACCTGCTTTAAAAGCTTAGTAAGAAGTTTGAGGTACTTGACATATAGTAGACTGGATATACTCTATTGAGTATGACTTGTTAGCAGATATATGGAGACACCAAATCGGTCTCACTTGAATGCAGCCAAAAGAATACTCTGCTACATCAAATGAATGATAAATGAAGGTATGATCTATACTTCAAGTAAAAACTTCAATCTTCTTAGTTACTCAGATAGTGATTGGGGTAGAGATTTGGATGAAAGGAAAAGCACGACATGATTTGTCTTTTTTATGAGAGATACATCTTTCACATGGTCATCCAAGAAGCAATCGATAGTAACGTTATCAAGATGTAAAGCTGAGTATGTTACTGCCAACTCAGTTGTATGTCATGCAATATGGTTAAGGAATATGCTGAAGTATTTGGGATTTCCTTAAGAAAGTCCTACACAGATTTATGTTGATAATCGATCAGCGATTGTATTAGCAAAGAACCCAATGTATCATAAAAGAAGTCAACACATCAATGCACATCATCACTTTATCCGAGAGCATGTGAAGAACAAAGATGTTGAACTGATATTTTACAAAACAAATGATCAAGTTGCAAATATCTTTACAAAACCATTGAAGAGAGAGACATTTATCATATTGAAGTTCATGCTTGACATAACATCTCTCGATTGAGTTTAAAGGGAAGATTTGTTGTAGTAAACTCAATTTATAAGGTTAATGAAGGCAACCACCAACTGCGACCACCAACCGTAGCCGCCAGCTGCCTTCAAACTACCACCAACCATTTGTGTTCACACTTGAAATATGATTTTTTATACTTTCAATTTATAAATAGGCAGTTAAGTTTATGCTATTGTAAGTGAGAAATATAAAAGAGAAACACTAAAAAAAAAAAGATATGTTTAAGAACTTAACAATATATATACGCTACTTGTTTATGAAATAAAATAGTGTGTTTTATCTCTCATAATATTTTAAAATCACCACCGGTGACCTCTCCCACCAACACCTTTTAGCCGTAAGCTTCTCTACGAGCTAGCCACAAATATCGAACACCACTATTTCTCAACCCAGTAGCAATTTCATACATTTGCTTGCTGGAAATTGAAAGGAAACGTCCTAATGACACATACAAAACAGAGTGTGTAGGTTGGGAATCTAGCCATTGGAAATAGTAGGTGATATCAGAACATGTAGTGACGGGTTTGTTGTCCTTAAGTTCAAACAAGGTATGGTAGGACCAACAGAATAGATTGGTAAATCTAATTTTTCTTTTAGTGTGTCGAAGACTTGGGATTCAAGCCCATAGACAGAGTTGATTAGAAGAAACTGTGCTCTTGACACCCATGAAATGCTTTCCAACGTGAGCTGCATATATAACTCTTGCCTCATGTCCACGGAAGATTGTTCGAAGGTCAGCTACATGCTTTGAAGAAATTCCCTGGATGTGGTAAACAATCTATTCTCCATCATCAAAACATAGGAAAGCATATAAAACATATACCAATTGCCATCAGTTATTTCTATTCGTCCAGTCCCAAAGGAATAAAAAATCAAATGACAGAGTCAGAAAGAATATATGGATGCCATTCATTTCAGCCTAATGAGAGAAAAATCAGTACGAGAAGAGGCAACAAGGAAGCAATTTATGTTAAGAAACCAGATTAATAATACCTAACAATTTGGCTAGTGTCGGCAGGTTTTTTATGCGAGCAAACTGTTGGAGCATTGAAAATACAGTTGCTGACACCGTGCATGGTGTTGCCACCGGGATATTCCTCTTGTTTGCAATGGTATTTGCCCACGGTAGCTCAGCATCAGCTATTCAGCTATGATAGCAGTCACTAGCAGGTCAATTTGATCAGGTAGCTGTTCCAACGGACCTTCCATCTTCGTCATCACAGCCTCGTAGAATCCGCTCCTCGGACTAGTTCAGATGGGATAACATTCGGTATCGAGGCAAATCGTATGGTGCTAGTTTTAGTATTAGAGTCAATGAGTCCAAGCCACTCTCCAGTAACAAAAAAAAGTTATGAGAATTTCCCGTTTCTTTGAAGACAGTAATTAACTTGCAGAGATTCATCATGGGGTTGACGTGGCCTCTACCAGGATAGGGTACAGCCATCACATGACAGCTGGTTGTTGATTGCTGGTCGACGGCGTCCATGTTAGAGTCCTACTGTGTATCTCGAATGATTTGTACGAAACGTGTCAAATCAAGCAAGACCAGGACTTGCATATGGTGTGCTTTTAAAAGAGATTTGGAAGATGAAAGCATCACGACTCTAGTTGATTATGACAATTCTGTTTTATCTGTATGCTGCCAGCATAGTTGAGGAAATGTGACCCGTGAATGCTGACAGCCTCTGGATCCATGCTCTTTCCAAATAAAAATACGCGGATTACTTGCAGAAATCTTTGATAGGGTTATTGTGAGGCTAGAACAAAGCTGTTGCATACTCTTGTCCTTCTCTTGTTGGATTCATCCACCAAGAAACGAGCATCTCCAGATTCATGCTATGGATTTATGTACAAAGAGAGAAGAGATTTGGATTATGAAAATGTAACCAGTCACCACTTGGCACTTCGTAAATACAAGTGGTCACAAATTCAACTTGAATTTGTGAATATATTGCCTTCGTCCATCAATGATGTTCCAGAGGACGGGGCTAATTTTGTATTTATCAACAACCACTCTAGAAATCACTGTATATACTGATAAAAAAATTATGATTTTAAATAAGTTGAAGTTATTGCAGTCTTTTTTTCATGGCTGATTAGTCATTACATTATTGTTCATGAGTATACACATTATTTTATTTTATTTAAATAGTAAAACAAAAAAAAAATTGTTAGATCAAATGTATTTTTATCTTCATATTTTTTAAAAAGACAATAAAAAAAACATTTTTTCCCCTATGGATTCAAGAAAAAATAAGTCATATGCCAAATGACTTTTTCATCTTTTCACTTTTCTTTAGTTAATTTCATACCAATAGGGTTGATCTTTTTACTTTGATTAATTAATAAAAATATTCAAAAAGCTATTGGTGCATGCTTTCTATGCACCAACACGTGAGAGGTGCCCGTACCTTTTGTGTGACGTATTTGGCACCTCCCGGTGACCAAACATGCCCTTTTATAGTGTCATTGAAAGCGCTGTCACATTCTCTTCCTCGTAATGTGGCGTGTGTTTGTGGAGGTGAGACGGTTTATCGCTAGTAAGTTTTTTTTTTCTCCTTCTTTTCTCTCTCCTTTCCTAGAAAATACAACTTAGTCCTTTATGTTTTTTGTGCTTCAATTTCAGTCTTTATTCTTTTAATTTTTATTTTTTTTCTTAGTCTTTTTATAAAAAATTTATTTTTTTTTATTCAATTCTTCAAATTGTCATGTATTATATTTTTCATTTCAGTCTTTTTCTTTTGATTTCTAACATTTTTTCTGTCTTTTTATAAAAGTTTTATTGGTTTTCAGTTTTATCGTTTAATCTAAGTTTATAGTCTATTGTTTTTTCCAATTTAGTCTTCATTCTTTTAAAAAAAAATTTGTTTGTTGAATTTTTTTAATTTAACTCTCCAATAAAAAATTTTGGTTTGCCCTCTAATTTATTTTTTATTTTAATTTCCACTCTTATTCTTTTAATTGCTATTTTTTTTATTTTAAATCCTTTTGTGTAATTGATTTTTTTTCAATTTTATCCTTCATCATTTGATTTGCCGGGGATTGAATTTCGTGATTCTTTCATTTATAGTTTTTTTGCTCGATAACCCAGGTCACGGGTTTGAAAAGTTAATGCGAGTTGACATTCTTTTTCTTAGACTAGTTTTTTTTTGTTTCATCATTTAATATTATTTTTTTAAAAAAAAATGGTTGGCTTTATGGTTTTCTTAAAAAATAATTATTAGGTTATCTCAGTCTTATAACCTGAGCCACAAGTTATGCGGATAACTCAAGTTGACTCGCCTCTTATTACTCAAGTTACATGTCTACCACACTAACTCGAGTTGACTTGGACTGATTTATTTTTGTTCAATTTTTATCCAATTTCATACTTTCAAAGGGGTTTTTCTAAGTTATCGTGGTCTTTTTTATAAAATATTTTTTTTATATGTTTACTATCATTGTATATGTTTTTATCGTTTCTAATTTATTAAACTCAATCAAGGATGTAACCAAGTCACTTGTTTTTTCTCTTTTTTTTTAATTCACTTGCGGCACCTACACTAGCATTGCTTCTTTTTTAATCCTAATTTTGGTTTTTATTTTAATTGATATCTTTTTTATATCTTTTTTTTAATATCTTTTTATTTATGTTTTGATTATTATCATCCCTCTATGATTTTAATATGTCTTTAAATAGATGAATTTTATTTTTAAAAATAAAAAATATTTATTTTTAAATAATATTTATAATACGTGCGGTCTTGCATGATATTTTTTTTCTTTTATTTTATTTAATAGATTTTATATATGTATCTATTTCTATTATTATTTGATTGAATAAAAATTTGATTTTAATAAATAAATTCAATAAATATAACTGAGTAAATATTTCATGTTGTGAGATCAAATATCTTGATATAATCTATCTTTAGATATTTTCAATTTTATTTATTTATTTACAAACATAATTATTAATTTATTTAATTAGATTTTTGTATAAACTTTTTGATTTATGCTTAAAATTTTTTTATGTAAAAAAATGTCAGAAAAACATGTATATTCAATATAAGAATCACAGTGGAGCACAAGTAAAATAAGTAGTAGAGCCTACTCAAAGACTCTGTTATTATGCAAATTTCGTTAAGAAAGCTACAAATTCACATCCATTTTCAAAAATGCATTTCACATTCATTTCCAAAAATGCATGGTCGTAGGCCTCAAATTAGCTAGAAATTTAATGCATTATTCAAGGATGAAGATTGAAGACTACTTCAATTCATAATCAACCAGCTCACTTGGCCTGGCCTTGTGAAATATCCCTTATGAAAGATTCAAGATTAGTGTCAGATGATCCACCCTTCGCAATAGCTCCACGACAAGTCTCTTGAAGTTCTTTAGCTCTCTTCCGCATTGCTTTCACCTCAATGTTCTCTCCATCCATAAAACTTTTCACAAGCTTTGAAATTTCTTCTCGTGTCACCAAAATTTCACTTCCCTCCTCCCTCTTCACTCTCCATCCTATCTGCCAGTCTTCCACAATTAATTTTCTGTTTGTAATTTGATCCCAAAATATAGGAGAAGTAAGCATTGGAACTCCAGCAAAAACAGCTTCAAGAGTGGAATTCCACCCACAATGTGTCCAAAAACCTCCAACAGCAGAATGGCACAGCACCCTTATTTGGTCGCACCATGGCACAACTAGCCCCATATTACCACCACCATCTTTAAAAGGAGTTGTTTCCCCTCGGGACACCCACAAGAATCGAACACCGCTATTATGAACCCCAGCAACAATTTCATCCATTTGGGAACTTGATACTGAAAGGAAACTTCCCATTGAAATATATAGCACGGAGCCTTCAGGTTGGGAATTTAGCCATTCAATGTAGCCAGGCTCATTGTGATTACTGCCAATAACTGAAGAGTGGTCTTTGATTTTGAAATAGGGTATGCTAGGGCCAATAGGGTATACAGGAAAAGGAAACTTGGGTTTTAAAGCGCTGATTACTTGGGCTTCAAGATCGTAGAAAGAAGTGAACAGAAGATACTGAGCTTTCGACACCACTGAAACAGCCTCTAGAGATCGGGGCATGATTTGTCCACCATTTCCATGAAATATATTTGGAAAATCAACTAAACGCGTTGGAGGAATTCCAGGAATGTAGTCCACTCGTTCTTCACCTCGTTCTGAAAAACACAAGAAGATTTGCGAATGAAGTGAATTTGCAATGAATGAATTTTGTGGATATTATAACCTTAGACTCTCTTTCTACAGCAATATTATTTCCAAACTGTCAGATCAGAGTAAGATGATATGCTCAGCAACAAGAACCAGAGACGCAGACCACTTAATTCCGTGTATTGTTTATAACTTCGAGCTAAACAATATTTGTATTCCCCTTTGCTATTTCGTTTTTATGAATTTTGCCATTACATTAGTGCTTGCAGCCTAATATATTGTTTAATTATATTTTTTAAATAAAATAATTTTTATCACACTAAATAGCATTCCTGATAAAGTTAGAATGATGCAAAACAATATTAATGTATGGAAGCTACCTAATGCATCTCAAATTATGAATATTTTACGAAATGAATGAGCTATCATATTTTAGGAAGGCTCTACTGGAAGCGCGTCAAAAGACTGACAGGGAGCAGAGGCATCTTTGCTGCAATGGACAAAACAAGAGGCTACAGCAGTTAAAAGTTAAAACCCTCATGCCTAACTCAAAATTATAGTTAGGGACCCCTAAGCTATGACTTATCATTAGTCCTTTATGGCAGCCAAAATTCCTGTGGGCAACGTGAAATGACGACCTTAAATGTGGCCCTTCTGCAGTCTAATGACTTTTATTTTTTTCGTTTTAACCAAAATGCAGACATCGGCTGGTGGGCAGTGAAAGACAACAAGGCACCATGCGTGTGATTCTATCTCGATATTCCCGAAAGCATCAGCAACGTGTTTGTGAAAAAAATTAATTGAGATAGTACGTTTTAAATGTATAAAATTCTTGATTTAATAAGAATGAAAAGATTTTATTGAGCAATTATAAGACTTTAATAAAAAGAAAAGCAAAAGAGAAAAGGAGTCAAAAGTTTCTCTCTTACATACCCGATAGCTCGACCGGAAAATGGCCATTTTGCTCGAGTAGCTCGAAATGACGGGACAGTGAAAAAACATAGGCTGACATGGTCCAAAGAGAAGCAACAGGAATATTCCTCCGATTCCCAACATGCACCACCCAGTCCAGGTAAGTATCAGCTATAATAACATCCACCGGCAGCTCAAGCCGATCAAGGAGCTGCTCAAAAGGAGCTTCCATTTTTGTGGCAACAGCCTCCAAGAATCCCAGGAAGTCTTTGGCACGGCCTACCTCAGACGGTATGCAGTTGGGGATGGTGGCGAAGTGGATGTTGGCTGGCTTCTTAGTATCTGAGTGGATGAGGTCATACCATTCCTCTGTTACAACAAAGGTGAAGAGGATGTCTGGTTTTCTGGAAGACATGAGTTCGCAAAGATTCATCATGGGATTTACGTGGCCTCTTCCGGGATATGGCATCGCCACCACGTGAAGGGTGGTGGTTGGTTCCGTTCTGAGGTTACCCATCTTTGGGCTGTGGTTGGTGCTTGTAATTGCGGAGGTTATTGATGGAGGCTTTTATTTTTTCTTCATATAATGATGGACGGGGAAAGGTTCGGGGCTGCATATTAAAAATAATTTTTTTAAAAAAAAAAAAAATATTATTTTAATATATTTTATAAAATAAATATAATCATACTCTAAAACTCCTTAGCAAAAGTTGGAATGGAATTGGAAACTATAAAATATTTATTTATTTTTTCTCCCACCCGCAAAATCGGTGGTTCTCCTTCTTCACTTGTCAAAATCTGACACTGTTTGGAGCCAAATTTTTTGTTTTTTTCCAAATATAAAGGTCATCATAATTATTTAGAATGTGTTTAGCAGTGTGGTAGTGATTGTTTTTCAAATAGTTTTTCGTGCTAAAATACATGTTAATGATGTTTTTTTATTTTTTAAAAATTATTTTTGACATCAGCACATTAAAACGATCCAAAAATTACAAACCGTACTCAATTTTAACAAATAAAAAAAAAAAATTTAATAAAATATAATTACAAACGCAATGCCTAACTGTCTGTAAATTTTTTAACATGTCATTATTTTCAACACTACAACTTAAAATTTTCAGCTAAATACATTATTTTGAAAAGTATAATTTTTATATGTTAAAAAAATATACAGTCAGAGGTGGAACCGGGGCAGGCAAGTAGGCCCGGCCTGCAAAATATTTTAAATTTTTTTATTTTTTAGTATTTATATATAAAATAATATAATATTATTTTATTTTAAATAAATAAATTTTTTAATAATAAATTATATTTTAAGTTGATCCTTTCTATTAACTAATCCCGGCTCCGCCTTGTGTACCATGTCATTTTAATAGAACAAGTATAAATACATGTTATTTTTTAAAATATTTTTTAAATTATTCTAGTTTTTTAAATTTTATTTTTATTGAATGCTATTTTAAATTAAAAAAATCTGTTTAAATATATTTTCCCGGAATTAGGATGCCGTCGGTTGACAACATGGATGGTGAAATTATTTATTCCTTGTTTAAAGAAGAAAATGGACTTTTCCTCTTGCAAGTCTCAATAGCCAACTGCCATGGCATATACCGCGTGACTAATGAAGTGTTAGGTAGAATAGATATATTTAAAAGTATTTTTTATTTGAAAATGTATTAAAATAATATTTTTTTTATTTTAAAAAAATATTTTTAATATTATTATATCAAAAAAATATAAAAGTACTAAAAATTATTAATTTAAAAAAGTAAAAAAAAAACTTTTCCAACATAAAAACAACTAGAATCATTGGCACTGGGCTAGAAGCGGTCCAACCATGTCCTCTCTGTTAGGTTTGCTAGATCTGATGCTTGTATTGTTATTTGGCAGTTGGTACTTTACAGAGTGTTTAGAAATGTGGACCAACCCGTGTTTTTAAAAAGATTTAATTTTTTTTTTTATGTTTTAGATAGTTTTGATTCACTGATTTTAAAAATTATTTTTAAAAAATAAATAAATATTATTTTAATATATTTTAACATAGAAAATATTTTAAAAAATAAACAGATGCCGAGTTTTGTCCCCGCTTTAAATTTCATGATACTGTGATCGGAGCCCCTGGCCCAACGACATAAAGATCTCGAAAACTGTAAATTTTAGGCCCATCTCCTTCATAATTCTGTAGAGATCAAAAGGCCATTTGAGAACAAAATGGTTCTTTAACCAGAACGATTTTTATTGATTGGTGATCATAGGCCTTAATCTATTCCTTGAATATTTCAAGGATGATTTCTCAAAAAAAAAATTACACTGCTCCAGCTTAGTGACACAATCTTGAATGGAAGAACTGATACTAGTTTAGTCACAACAAAAAAAATATTTGCGTTCTCCTGAAACTCCTTGCAAACCAGATATTATAACGTACAAGCTTCAAGTAGCCTTAGGACTCAGAGAAATCTCAGTGATCTGCTTGTTTTTCTAATGGAAAGATCAAGTTTTTGATCACGAAACGTCAGATACAAGAACACTGAGTACAAAAGCTGGGGAATCAATGCAAGAACAATGACAATAGCAGAAATATCATTGATCAGTTATCAGCTTAATTCTTGTGGTGTTGCAGGATGTCATCAATAAAGGCATCGATACTGGTATCAGATGATCCACCTTTCCGAATGGCTCGTCGACAAATCTCACTAATTTCTCTTGCTCTTCTCCTCATTTCTTTCACCTCATCGCTTTCCGAATCCATAAACCTTTTTACGAGCCCTGCAATTTCATCTCTTTTAATCAACTTGTCCACATCCAATCCACTCTTCACTCTCCAACCAATCTTCCAATCATCAACAATTACCTTACTATTCGGGGTTTGATCCCAGTATAAAGGGAAGGTAAGCAATGGAATACCAGCAAAAGCAGCTTCTGAGGTAGAACCCCATCCACAATGTGACCAGAACCCCCCAAGAGAAGGATGGCACAATACTCTTAATTGGTCACACCATGGCACTACCAAACCCATGCCACCACAACCCTCTTTGAACAAAGAAGCTTCTGCCCTTGCCACCCACAAGTACCTAACACCACTATCGCGCAAGCCAGCAGCAATCTCATCCAATTGGGCACTTGGAGCTGAATGAGTACTGCCCTGAGAAACATACAAGACAGATCCTCTCGGTTGCATGTCGAGCCATCGGAAATAGTTAGTCGTCTCACCTGGACCTGTAACAATCTCTTCTTGCTCTAGTTTGAAGTAAGGTATGGTAGGACCAATGTGATAGATAGGTAATGAAATGCTTGCTTTCAAAGCATCGATCGCCTGAGATTCAAGCTCGTGGACTGAGCAGAATAGAAGAAACTGTGCCTTGGACACACTTGCAATGGCTTCGAATCCTCGATGCAAGATATCTCGTCCATGCCCATACACACACGTTGGAAGGTCCACGACACGCGTTGAAGAAATCCCTGGTATATATTCCACTAGTTCCTCTCCTCTTTCTGTGAAATGCCAAGGGCAGGCAAGGATTACTTAATTAGGCATTAATATACAGTGTGGGTGCTAATTACTAGTTTGAGTGATAGATAGATTTATTGGTCAGGACCAAAACCCCTCGAAGTGTGCGCGGAATTAATTAGTTAAATAAGATGAATTAATTAAAGAATTAAATGAAGATTAAGCAATAACATTGGTCACGGAAACACGTGAGTAAAATAATTAAACAAAATTTAAATAACGCAAGGTACTAGCTAAATAAATTTTAAAAAATAGTAAAATTAAATGAATGACGGAAACACGTGAGTAAAATAAGGGATTTTGCCTGGTATGGTTTGAAATATCTGTTCTCGAAGGTACAAAGTCTAGGCAAATATAAGCAATGACGTGCCCTGCACCATGAGAAATTTTTTATAATTATTTCAATGAATTGATATTAAAAATTAATAAAATTAAAAATATTTTAATTAAAAATTACTTGAAAAAAAACTTGTAACCTAACTACCAAAACTATATTTAATGGGTATTTATGAATACTTAAAATATTTTTTACTTGAAAATATATTAAAATAATATTTTTTAAAAATTTTTAAAAATATTTTTAATTAAAAAAAAAATTGTTATCTTCTTGAGGCTTCTCAGCCGCAGCAGTTAGTCCATTCTCATGAATTTCAGATATTAAACTTTTGAATTTTTTTAAAATATTTTTGAAATATAAAAAATAAAAAATTTTAAATATCCTTAAAATATTTTTGAAACATAAAAATAATAAGTAAAAAAGAGAGTTTGGCTTTCCTTCTAAAGCAGTACTGTTTAGACATCTTTTCCTGCTGAGTCACATGGGTGTTAGAAATGTAATCAGAGATTGACCGAAGCATTATCAATAAATTATTAAATTGGAGATTTGCAGCTAGATCTTAAATAAAGTAGCGCATGCATTATTACCCACTTTTTTTTGTTTCTGAGAGGGCCACGATTCACGTTTTAGGTCAGTGAAAAGGTTGAATTCCTGGCATATTAAGCTCACTGTATTGGAGCAATTTTAAATGATTGACTTAAAGTATGGAGTGGAGGTGTATTGCTCAAACACGTAATTGGGGAACTCTACTGGTTTCTAAAGAAGAAAAAAGGGAGGGGGGGAACCCAAGAATACCAAAACGACACTTACCTTTCAACTCAATTGGGAAATGTCCATTTTGGACAAGGAGATCAAAATGCTGAAACACGGAATATACCGGCACCGACATTGTCCACAGCGAGGCCACCGGAATATTGTTGCGATTTGCCATCTCAAAAGCCCACATCAAATACGTGTCCGCGACGATGGTGCTCACTGGTGGCTTAAGCTGACCAAGGAGCCTCTCAACCGGCGCTTCCATCTTGGTCAAAACCTCTTGGAAGAAGGCAGGGAATTTCCCAGCTCGAGCTCTCTCAGAAGTGAGCACGTTGGGAATGGTGCCAAAACTTATGTTGTCAGGTTTTGGCTCCGAGCCTATCAAGCCCAGCCACTCCTCAGTGACCACAAATGTTATAAGAATATCACGTCTTTTTGAAGCCAGTGACCTGCAAAGGTTCATCATGGGATTTATATGGCCACGACCTGGATATGATAAGGCCATAACATGGCAAATGGTGGTTGGCTCAAGGTTTCCTAGATGATCCATCTCAAGCAAGCAAGAAATAGATTATATGAAGCCTTGAAGCTAAGCAAGAAAGGGGCTATAAAAATTAAAAATATTTCCTCTTTCCAAGACGATATTGAGGAGAAATTGCCCTTCGTAGAGGTTCTCAGGAGAGAGCTACTCCTCCACTTACTAGATAAAAATTAATTCAATCACAAAGAGGCCCTGATGACTAAACTGAAGACGAGGAGTGTAAAAGAGGCTTGACAAGTGATGGGCCAATTTGCGGGCAGTCATGGCCCATTACTGTAATATTTTATGATTAATTAATTATATTACACGAGCACGATTTCTAAGCTCGCTTAAATATTTAGCAGTGTAGTAGCGGTTATTTTTCAAATAATTTTTTTTACTGAAATATATATCAATGATGTTTTTTCATTTTTAAAAAATTATTTTTGACATCAGCACATCAAAACGATCCAAAATATATAAATCATATTAAATTTTAGTAAAAAAAAATTAAATTTTTTAAAAACATGGTTTGTACCGTGTTTCCAAACAGTTTTTTAATAGAAAAGGTTTTATTTTTTATATAAAAAAGGCCTATTTATGTAATAATTATATTACTTTCTCATAAAAATTCATTCTCTTCCTCCTCCTGCCTCGTCCTTCGCCTAGGAATACTATAACATTTGCTCAATAAATAATTTGCCATTTGAAAAGTAATTTAACGTAAGGGTCAAAGCTTGACCGTTAGTATTAACGTTCAAACTTGATGTTAGGCCTTAGTTTATTTAACAAGTATTAATTAAGAATTCAGTAGATTAAATTGATAATTTAGGTCTTTTTTTCCCTTCTAAATCCCAATAATTTGGGAATAAAATATGCCTTTAAATCACAATTAATCATAAAAGAATAAATTTCTATTCGTAATTTTGTAGATAATAACATTTTATTAGATGCTAAATTTCTTATTGTTTTTCTAGTCTAATATTAAATTTTTTATAAAGAAAAATACTTGTAACTAAATTCTCGCTTTTTAATTCAATTTTTTTCACTTTTTACATATATAATTCTATTTTACAGGGGACGATCTTATAAATCTATGCACATATTTGTTCCACATGTGATATGATTTAATGGAATTAAATAGAAGGGTGAAAATCTTATTAAAACACATGGTAGAAAATCAAAACATGCCATTAACTCAAAAAAAAAGAAAAAAAAAAGAAGAAACATTGGAGCTTATCTATGCTTGAAGTGGAGAGCCCAAGTGTTTCCCTCCCTAAATGTGTAAAGGATCCCATGTTTTGTTGATGAGAGCCCTTCTGTGGACTCTGTTGTCATCCATCGTTTTCATTTAGGGCCCAGGTATAGGTTCAAGCCAACCAGTGACAATGGCTACTGTTACTGCCATAGCCATTTCTCTTGGCATCGCAGGACCACCTTACATTGAAAGAGACAATTGAAGGGAAAACACCAAAGGACGATTAAAGAAATAATAAGAAAATCTCCTGGCAAATTATCAGGACTTTAGAGAAACCAACAGCTAATTTCTTCCCCTTTTTAATGGGAAGAATTAGGTTAATGAGAAAACTACAGCATCTCTGAATTATTCACAAGTGCGTGCTTATTTTTTGGTCTTAACAATCAAGTATTTTCAATGGGCGAATCAGAATGATACGTTAACTCAAACTGCTGGGCAAAGAGGGGAAAAAAATCACTGGGCGTAACTATATTTCTGTCTTAATCTCGATTAAAATTAAAAATTTTATTTTTTTCGCAGATATTATCATCATTCCATGTGCTAATGTTCAAACAATTAGTATGGCCAGCAAGATGATGCCAGCCCTGTCTTTTTTAAGTGGGGCAGTTACATTCCATTCCTATTGAAGATTTCCTGAGCTGAAACTCCTTCTAGCACTCCAGAAAACAACTCCTGACATAAACAGGTCCCATAATAGTTGGAAAACCCTACGCATTAAAATGAGAATTACTAATGAAAACGAACACGGAGAAGGACCACTGCAATTTGCGCTGCCCAGCCTGCTGATTCGCTATCATTTTACTGTTTGATTGCTGGATCTGATAAAAGTCCATCACTAAAAGCCAGATGGGGACCAAACCATGGTATGAACAGTAGGTCAATCACGCATGATGGGATTTACAAAAGAAAGTGCCCGGAAAGTCTTTAGAAAGATTACTTCAGAGATATTTTTGAAATACGGGATTTACAGATATTTTCATTTGAGACAAGCAGAGAGCATGAGCAACAAAGGGCCCAAGAATTAAGATGTTTCTTCAGATATCTCAAACCCGTTTCGAGTTTATCTTATCAGGTAACTCTCTTCACAAATCGACCCTGCAAGCAAAAATAGAATATGTACAGAAAAATAATGAGTCTCTCTAAACATTCTTGAAGATATCCTTTTCAATTTTATTTTATTTTTTCTATAAAAAAAGAAGAAGAAGAAGGGTACAAACCTTGAGTCTAGGCCTTTTATCTGCATTGAGCTTGCGAACTTGATATCTTATCTTCTTAGAGAACAATCTGGTCTGGCGCTTCTCTTTGTATCTAAGGACACTTGCTTCCCTTCTTGTCCTATCTTCTTCCATCACTGGCACCTCTCCCATCTGATCAGTATTTAAACTAATTCTTCAACATTAATTTCACAGCTAAATTAAACACAAGTCAAATTTTAAGAATGCTAATACGTTTATATAGTACTGGCTTGGGCACAAAAAAGGAAAAAGAAGAAACTCAAATGCTCACAACAGAAAATAAAAGTTCCACTCAAAAAATGCATCAGTCTACCCTTTCTCTTGCCTTAAACTAGCAGCCATTCACAAACAACAGTTTCTAAGCTTGAAATCATAGCGATTGAATATGCAGGTGATGAGAGATTTTCCATTTTCAAGATACAATTCAAAAGGAAGAGCGCAAAGAAAAAGGGAAAGGAATAATAAGTTTGTTGAGTACTGACATAATGGCCATTGCTTGCCGTGGAAAGAGAGTGATCATCGGCCAAAAGTGGCCCACGATCAGACCATGCCTCCAAGACCTCTTGATAGTTCAAGTTCAAGTTCAAAGACACTCCTTTCTCATCTCCATCTCCATCCCCAAACCCAATACTCTCTTCCTTTATAACCTTACCAATACTGTAATGGCTTTCTTCAAACTCAAAGAAACTGCTTCTGCTGTCACCAAACTTAAACATTTCTGATCCTTCTTCATCTTCAGCAGCTGGATACTCCTCCAAGTCCATAAAATCCCAACCAAGTTGGCCGTACATGTTATCATTTGACAACATCTCATCATGTTCAATTCCAAAAATCCCTTCCAATTCACCCACAACATCAATCTCTCCATTGCCATAGGATTCTTCTTTGATGTTGGAGAGTTGAGGAACAACGGTATCTGGGACCTCTTGCTCTTCCTTCTTTGGGCTTTTTAAGAAAGAATTGTACTTCATCCTATCTCTCTTTCGTCTGAGTGTCTTTCTCTTTTTACTCGTGTACTACGTCTGCATAGCAGGTTTGAACACTATAAGATATCTGAGAAGAGGAGGCAATGTGGATATTCATGACCATTTCTTTCTTTATAAGAACTTGTTCCGACGTGGAATCTTATCTCCTTCCTATTGGTTGGTTCACTTCCTTCTTTGTTTTGATTGGCCCATAGGCTCCAGCCTGGAGGAGTGTGGGGCCCATTATTACCTTTTCGCAGCCTGTGAGCTGGGACCCGGTGACATGTTGAAATGTTTTCTTTGCGTCAAGAAGCATGTGACTTATTGGTTGATTAATCAACTCAGGATCTCACTATTTCCTTCTCAAGAATCGTTGCAAACTTGCAGGTTGGGTAAATTAATGTACGTTGACGTGACTTGTGTATGAAAATTATAAAAATACTTTATATTAAAATTTTTGTTTGACAAAATAACTTCAACTAATTTCCTTGAAAAACATGAAATAAATTAATTGATAAATTAGATGCATAATCTTGATTTATTGTCCGTAAATTCGATATTTTTTCTTTCTCATGAAGTAAAGTTCGAGTTTCAGAAATTCTAGATAAAGATTCAAGATTTTAAGACTTGTTGGAAAAAAAATAAATGTTATAACCTCTTATTAAAACAAATAATTTTTTTTATTTAAATTTAACTTATGATTTTTGGCATTAGTTACAAAAGTAAAATACAACTTAATTGCAAAACTTATATCAAGTGTAATCTTATCTTAGTTTTCCAATTGAAGGAGTCAATTCATTGGAAAATCTCATCAGTTCTTAGCTAACTAATATTATTAATCACGGCCAGGATCTGCAATAATTTTATTTTTTTTATTAATATAGATATCCGAACCAGCTTACGTGTATCTCGACTAATCTTATAAACCTTTAAGTTAACGATCATGTAAATCTCTAGTAGTTCTGAGATTTGTAAAACTAAAATTAATGATTTTTTAAAAAAAAATTTAAAACCTGACTAGTTGAATTATATAAAATATATAATAATTTAATTTAATTAATTGCTAATGGAAAATTTCTATTTGTCTTTTCAATATCTCACCCCACCACGTTCTCCCATTTCAAGAAGACGTTTCACTTTCAACAAGTAAACATGGTAAAGTTCAAATTAATGCAACATCAATAACACATTGCCAAAAACTCAAGCTTTTACATGTAAAACACTGTAGATATTTTTATTGTTCATCTTCTATTAATTCACTATGAGATGTAATAGTGATTTTAAAAAAAAATTAATTTGATCTTTAAACTTTTCTTTTGCACAATTAAGTTATTTTAAGCTCAAATTAGAATTAAATTGCATATTTTTTTACGGTGAGGGTTGAATTTAAAGATATAAAATTGAAATAATAAAAACAAGTAAAACAGGTGACAAGTTTGTAATTTATTTGAAAAATTCATTTTAGTCCCCGTCTTTCTAAGCTATATGGTAACCGGTCCTTATAATTTTTAAAAAAGATATTTTGGTATCAAACTTAATTTACCTCTTTTTTAGTCTTTTTTGGGTAGAGGAGAGAGGGGTCACTGGATTCCAGCTTAGAGAGAGAGAAAGTTGTCGTTGGGAAAGATTTCGACCACCAAAACGGTCAATTTTTGTGTCAAAAGGTTCCATATGACAAACATTATTAATATTAGATTTTTTTTTAATCTTAAAAACACCTAAAAAAACATATTTGAGCTTGGAAAGATTTTTATTTCGGGTTGATTTAACAAGGTTCCTAGAGTGTTTTCTAAATGCTTTGAGGTTAAAAATGGGTTGTAAATTGATTTTTTTAGTAAACAAAAACATGTTTTCCAGCCACACGATGCCCAAATTTTGAGATTTTAAAATGACGCGTCATCTATTTTTGTTCCAAGTAACTAGTTCATTCGCCCCATTAAACTGAAAAAATAAATAAAATAATGGCTTGTGCGATTGGGCTAGGCAATAAGTTTGCCTTACTCGGTTCAACAGTGCTTGGCCTCATTGCTTCTTTTTATATATATATATATATATTTTTTATATTAATGAATTTTTTAGATGTGTTTTTTAAAATAATTTTAAAATTTATTTTTCAATTAATATCCCTTCTTTATGATTTTTTTTTGTTTTTTAGCCTTTGTTTAATAGCAATTATTTTTAAATTATATTGGGCATGTTTAATTTTTTCCATAGATTTGTATGATTCATCTATAGTTTTTATATATATATTTTATATAGATTAAATATTTATTTTTTATAATATTTTTAATATGTGTAACTTTACATAATATTTGTTTTTCTTTTATTTTATTCAATAAGCTTTATGAGTGTGTCAATCTCTATTGCATATTGATTTTCATAAATAAATTTATTAAATACAATCAAGTAAATGACTCGTGTTGTGATATTAAATATCTTAATCTACATTGATCTTTTTATTTTTTCAATTATGTTTTTATTTATTGTTAATTACTTTTTTTTCATTTATTTACACAATAGTTCATGATTTATTTAATTCAATACATGCATATTATTGTCTTTTTACTTATTTTGGTCCTCATTTAGCGGCTTTCTTTTTTATATATATGTGTTCATGTTTGCTATTATTATCTTTTTTTTATATGATTCAAATAAAGTCAATTTATTTAATTAGATGGGACTATAACCTGCGTTATTAAATTTCTTTTTAAAAAATAAAACACGATGGTAATGCTTAAATATTTTAAAATGGACTCGCAGGTAACATATCGTGCACCAACCTAGTTTATACTATTTCTCCATTAACAACCATTCATAATAATTCCCATCACACCATCGATCCAAACGTTATCAATGGAGCCTGTTTGTCTCTCGAGACAACGTTTGCGTTTCTTCTAAACACACTAATAATGATGTTTGGTTACCGATTGAAAGTAATATACAAATTATAGGCCCTATCATTTATCTGAGGTAGGACCTCGATTATGAAAAACCAGTTTTTTACTGATTTTTGCAAGTTCAACCGCAGGTTGAACTTTCTCTTCTTGTCGTCTATGCACAGTGAATTAATTCACTCTGCACACAAAAATAAACAATAAAAAATCTATTTTTTTTATTTTTAATTGTGTTTTATTCGAAAAACTAGTGTTTAACATTATTCAATGACACTACATAAATTAGAAGAAGATCGCATGATGGTGTAACATTTACAGAATTTGATCGTAATCCCAATTTTGTTCCTGATAATATTTTACCTGATTTTGTTGCACGCTCAAAAAATCATGGAAACTGTAGTCCTTGTCGGATAAATTTTGTACGTGATGGAATTGTAGATATTTTAATGACACAATAAAAAATATTTTATATAAAGTATTATTTATTTCACAATGTAATAGTAGTAGTTAAATCTACAATATTTAAATTAAAAACCATCAATATTAATATATGTCTTTTTTAGTTATTTTATAACCTCAATTTAAAAAACATTCTTAACCAAACACATTAAATTACTTTTTGTTCAATCTCAATTTCAACCACAGTTTTAACCAAACATATATAAATATCAAACCAACCTCAACAAAAAATATTTTTTATAAAACAATTTTTTTAAAACCACAACTACAAAACCTACCACAATACTTATCTTTAAATTTATCTTGTTATTCATTTTTTTATTTAATGGCATTGATTATAATTGAAAGCATGTTTGACCTTTGTCTTTCTAGCTTTTATTGATATGCTTTAAAGCAAATCACTGCAAAAAAAAAAAATATTAGGATTTTAAATATTAATTGCCTTGTTATTTAGAATGAAATGTGAGTTTTACAAAAAAAAAAAAAAGTAGTTTAAAAATATATTAGTGTGTACTTCAGAAGGCATAAATGATTTATTTTTGAGATGGAAGACTGTTTACTTTATATAAAAAATAAAAAAAAATCTTAAATATTTTAAAATTAACTAGCTTTAATCATTTTTATACCTAGTAATTAAATAATATTTAATTATATACTTAATAGCCTTAATTATTTTAAAATCAATTTATCTCAATTATTTTATTTAAAGTATATTAATCTCCATTTTAATTAAATTATTTCGTAGTTATATTTACTAAAAAGAGTTCATTATAATATAGTATTTGTATTTTATCAAAATAAATTAATTAATCATTGTAGTATTAGAAATTAAATAGTATTTTTTATCATTGTTTACCAGGCTTAATTTATTAGCATTTTATTCCATAAGAAAATGTGTTCTTTTCCCATCAAATTTTCCATCGTATCTACTTATTTGTTTGCCCTTTTTATTTCTTAAAATAAAGAATTAAAATAAGATGAAAAATATTATAAAATGAATAAAATGATTAATTTATAAATTAATATAAAAACATAAGGATTAAATAATAACTTTTGAAATTATGAGGACTAGTTGATTATTTTTTGTTAAACTATAGGGACTATGTTACAATTGACTCTAAAAACTATGTAATTTTTTTATTATTGTTTTTTAATGATGTTTTTGTGTTCTTCAAATAAATAATTCTCTTTTCAAGCATTTCATTTATTTTTTAAAGAAAATATTTGATTTCTGAAAAACGTTATTTAATTTAAGCGATGTCTTTAATGATAATTTAGATTTAGATTATTTTAATAGCAACAAAGCACAATAATTCATTACCAAATAATTTGATATATTTAATCCTACGGTTTAGTAATAAAAAATATAACAAATACAATGGGTGCCAAACAGACTCTAATATTTTCTTTTATAGCTTTTAATTTTTAAGAGTAGAATGTGATTTTTATAAGAGTATTTTAGAGATATAATATATTTTAAGATGAAATACTTCTTAAAATATAAAAGATAAAAGTCGGCCCAGAATGAACCAGAAAATGCCAGGCCAGGGCCGAAAGCAGGCTCGCCTGAACATATATACCCGTAACCCAGCCCAAGGTAAGAACAAAGGTATTATTCTTTTCTTAGAGGTAAAAGGAAAGGTAGAGAAAAAGAAATGAAATGTAAAAAAACAACAATGATGGTCAACCTGTCCCCGACATGCCTCCCAAAAGAGTGACCCAAGTCTCTATTACCATGCTTTATCATTGAATTAAAATATTCTAGTGTTAATACTGTTGAAGAATGTGCTAGTAATTATTTTTTAAAATATTTTTTATTTGAAAATGAATTAAAATAATATATTTTTTTTATTTTTAAAAAATTATTTTTGATATTAATAAAAAAAATATAAAAAAAATCAATTTTAAACAATGTTTTTTAAATTTTAGCCAACCCTTCTTTGAAACGCAAAATTATGAGATTTTAGGTTAATTTTATATGGAAATTTATGATCAACTGATGACTCTTAACAGTTAAACAACAATATATCGACGAATCTTCCGGTTAACTTCATCATAGATGACAAGCCCTCAACCCAATCTTGCAACTTTTTGTTGAAGGGCCACTCTTTTAGAAGCTCCTCCATTCTGGGGGCTTTCGTCTCATCGCCACCCCCTGACTCCATCTCATCTCAGCAAACTAATCCTACCAGCAGACTATGAAACCAAAAAAATGAAAAATAACAGTTAAATCAAGAAGCCAATGTTCGTTTATTTTCCCCAGAGAGCACGCAGACATGATTTAGCAATATTCCAACTAACCCCAATGGCCATAAACAGGATTATATCACTGCGAAGTGCAAATAATGGCAGATGATACGAAAAAACTTGTTCAAACTGGAGACGTCAAGTTCCCGAAAGGAAAATCAATGGGCATTTTCCGAAGGGGAACATGTTAAACTAATAGCTTCTAAATCTGACTTTGAAAAATACTGGAGATAAAAGATTAGGATATGTTGTAGCCTTGATTATTTAAACTGCTTGAAGTTCTAAACCTTCTTAGCTTTGATATATATAAACGTAGGAGAAAAATTACAGCAGGTAGAATCATTAAAAACTGATTTTCTTTTCTTTTCTTTTATCAAAATGTAATATGAAAATGGGTTTTTTCGAGATTCTTCTCCCAAGAACTGTGCTGTGCTGTTCGAAGAACTGTGCTGTGCTGTTCGTAATTACTACTCTGTAATCCCTCACGGAAATAAAATTCAAAGCACAATCAGAAAATAGCAAAACACCGACAAATATATTATTTTGTCGGTGTTTAAAGCATAATTCTGTCAAAAAGCACAATAATTGATGGCATAATAAATGAAAAAATATCATCATAAAATATATTATTGGTGATTTTTATTTTATCAGGAATATAATAATAGATAGATCTACCGATAAAATTATACACCAAACAAAAACATTACCTAAAATAATTCTATCAATAAATTCATTGGTGATTATAACAGCTAGGATAATCTGACTTGAACCTGTTCTCATATGATGGCCTGGACGATTGATGATTGATGATTGCTGACTTAATTTGGATTTAAGGTCCAAATGGTCGAGATACTATAACCTGCCCATGTATCTTTGATCGTAGTGTTAGAGATATCGTAAACCCAATTTCTATTGGGTTCACCGGTAGATCCAGCCTCCAACTACAAGTCTGGATCAAGTTTCGGATGAGTTGAAGGATCGTCCATGTACCTCTTATACAATCAGGTGTTATATGTTTCATGGAAATAAATTCATCAAATATAAAGAAAATAACTAAAAAAATATTCAAATTCTACTTACCATAAACTTCTTGGCTCGGCTATTTACGAGTTGTTGCATCCCTTTCTGTCTATTCTCCTTCCGTATGTGATTTTTAACAAAGAGTTTCATCGGTCTTGAATCGCGCCCAAGCACCGTAACCTGTAAAAGAAAGCTATTGTTAGTTAAATATTTTCGTATAATAAAACAATAAAAAATTATCATATAAAACAAAATTTTACCATTCGTTTTGCATGTGAAATGAATGGAATGGATCCATCGGTGTGCGTGCTCATAAAATCATGAATCTCCTTGGTCTAGTTCTCCAAACCTGACTGTGACCACCTCATGAAACATTTCGACATCACGTCTTTGGAGATAAACATCCCAGATACCCTTTATGATGTGCGGATGTTTGAGATCCATTAATTACATAGTCACGTCTTCCCAACTTAGAAGATCTTTTTTCTTTTGCATATGTATTTGTTTTTTTAAGTATCATACTAGAAATCACGCAACCTGATTCATAAAAAAATAAAATCAAATAAGATACAAAAAAATAAAATCTTAATATTTTTTTAAGAAAAATATCACAATTTGAATTGAATCTTACCTGGCATTGTGATTCTCTCACACTTTCATGGTCACGCCATTGTCAGCCTCCTCCCAATAAAATTTCTCCTTCCATGTCAATTTCATAAAATAATTAGTTTATTAAAATTAAAAAACTAATTGAATTAAATATTAAAAAAAATAATTGTTTATGTATATACTAAACTTGAGCTTTCCTAACCAGATATCAAATAAGCTTCCATTCAAACTGAGGCACTCCAATCGATGATTTCATTCCCAATATTATCGTGCGAGTAGCCTCAACATTTATAAGCCTGAATTTCAATTCATTCATTAAAATTAATTATTCAAACTTTATTCATTGTTGTTTAATTTTTTTTCATGTAGTAAAGGAAAACAAATTTACATATTATAATCATGCTTCCACTTAGCAATATACTTCCCATTGTAAACATCTCACTTAGAAGGAACACCAGCTTTGTGAGCCATACTCACACTTGACGAGCCTACATCGAGAAAGGATGTTTGAGGTGTCTCATCATAGTCAGCACCTAGTGGCACTGTTGCTTATGTTCATCAGAAGTGCTGCCAGAAGAACCAACAATGCTCCTATCCAACTTTGTCTTTACTAATCTTCTCTTCCTCATCTAAACAAATTTGATAAAAAGAGAAATAATAATATTATCACTATATCCTATTTAAAAAAATAGCAAAACCTCTCTTATATAAAAGTTTACCTAAAATTTTAAAACCTACAAATACATATTAATAACTCATGCTGCAAACTAGTTGATTTTATTTAGACAGCCCATTAGCTACACCTTTAAGTATTTGATGTATTTATCAAATTATTCGATTAATTATAATTAACATAAAAAAATTACTCCTGCCACCTTTCTAAACTAACTTTTCATCCAATTTAAATAAACTCATGATTAGTAATAATTTCCATAATTTATTTCTCAAACATACTAGTTTCCATACCAAAACACTTCACATAATCTATTTCAACATTTTTTCATACATCTTGGATAAGTTTCTTAACTTCTATAATTCATGCACGCTAAAAATATTAATCCATAATTTCACTCTAATCCATTACATAATTGCACATTTAAGGTTTTTCAATGTTTCATATTTACATTTTCTCGACATAACCAACCACAAACCTAATCCTAAAACACAATTTATATTCTGCTCCTCTTTCTTCCAATACCACAACACAATATATAACCCCCTCATTAACATTATTTAAAACATTAAAATGAACTCAATTTAATCAAATCTCCAATTCTTTTAAAACACCTAACATGGTTGGCCACTTATAAGTCCAAATTTTATGGTTTTTAATCTAATATATACTTAAATTTGTTATCATTCATATCATTCTCATTCCAAGCAACTAACAATTCATCAAAACAACCATTCCCCTAAAAAGTTACATAAACCCTAGAATTGAATTTTTGGGATTTTCTTCCTTCTTACACCTAAAACTACTAAAACAAAGAAAAATATTAAAAAGTCTTACCAACCGAATTTGCACCCAATTTATTGATTTATTTGCAAGTTTTTCCTCTTGATCTTCTTTGTCCTTCTCAAATCGTGTCTGTCTCCCTCTAACAATCTATTCTCTCTTGTTCTTTCCATCTTAAATAATTTTTTATACAAGTTGTTCCTTTAAAAACCTCACTTCCTACCTTCCTAACTTGTCTATGCATTTATAATTAACAAAAAAAAAAGAATGAGAAAAACATATCTCTCTCTCTCTCTCTCTGTTTCCAATTGCATCGTTGGCTTAAAAAAAATTAATAATTTTTATAGTCCGTTGGTAATTCCATCTATAATTAACATTGAAAATTTTTTAGAACCCCCCAAAATTTTGTAACCCCCACCATTTTTTTTCCCGATGATATTTTGTTTCGTCTATGATTCGAATGTTCAGTGGCAAAGTCCTGTAATGTTTTTCCATTCTCTAGAATTCTTTGAGGGACTAAGTCCATTGGTTCCTATTGGTATTTCACATGTTATCGGTATTATCGTTAGTATAAAGCAATGACAAAGTCTTTTAATTTTTTTTAACTCCCTGGAACTCTCCGATGAACTAAGTCAATTTATAATTTTGTTGGTATTTCACATGCCATTGGTATTTCTATCGGTATAAAATATTTTTTTCCCTAATATTTTTGTATTCCATGTCTATCAAACCTGCAAATAAAGTAAAATCACAATATAATAACACCAATTCTATTTAAAAACAAACACTAAAATCACAACAATAAATGTTCCAATTGTGTTAACAATAGTTCATTATAAAGCAACAACATATGAAAAAATTACATTAATGACAATTTCATTACATATCGATGTAAACTTGTTAGCATTGCTTGACAAAAACGAAGACAACATCAATGTTATAAAGTCTAGCCTTTGTATTAATTTTGATCAAATCATGATGGAGATCAATTCTAATTCCTTTATTAGTGATATCATACTTATAACATTTGAATAAAAAAAAATTAATTTTATTTTGCTTGCTATGATATTGTAATTTGCTTATCTCTTATAACTTTCTATAATAATCAACTTCAAACTCATTAGAAATTGATCTCTTAACACAAACTTTACTATTATAGGTCTTTCTCCATGATCATACTCTTCGGTATGAAAGACATATTTATTAATAAAATATATGTTATAATACTTGATTTTTTTTTTCAATATCTAAAAATAGTAAATTCAAATTACCAATAACATTGCTTCTCATTTGATACATAAACTCGTACATTCACACATGGATGTATCCAGTAGCCTCCAGCTGCATCATATATATGGTTTTCCAGGTGTTGCCTACCAAGCTCTCTAATTAATTACAATCGAAACACAACGACCATAATTGTATGCGTGTTATTAACGTGTTTTCTCTGTCATTTATTGAAGGTACTACGTACGCGGTTCTTATTTGGACTTTGAGTAATTGCACAGGCCAGTGATGTGTCGTGAGCTAGACAGAAATGATCAAAGGTTAATTTACAGGTTCAATTTTGAAATCATATATATATATATATGCTGAAAGAAAACTAGCTAGCTAGGGGACAGCATACCCCATAATAAGCAACGTCTTAATGAAGAAAAGAGAATCTATGTAAACCCTACTGTGCTCCTATCTCACATGCAGGCCGGCGCCTAATGTTGACCCCTTAACTCAATATCCCACATGAAGTTTTTTTTTTTTTGTTGGTCTCGCCTACTCCTAGAAGGCAAGAGCTAAATATTTATTCATCTCTCTCTTTCACATGGACACACACACGCAAACTGTTTATACGCAATCATGCATCTGTTTCCATGAGAAATACATTGCTAGCACCAGAAAGCTAGCTAGGCCAATATTCAACACGAAATTAATTAGCTAGAGAGAACCTTGAAACAATAGGGTACTTCATTAACAACAAACATGATTGAGTGCCTAGGTCCAAAGAGACTCTCTCTTAAGAGGGTCTTGGATTACATTGCTTGAAGAGGCAAAGTTAAAATACTGAGGAATGCTGTTGAAGTTATTGCAGCTGGCTAAAAGAAGCGACTTGTCATCTTGATCTAGCTGGGTTGGTAAGTTAGGCTCTTGTTGCATCTGGATGCATAGTATCTCTGCTTGAGCTACTGCAAGTTGCATTTGTAACTGTGATACTTGATTTTGTAAGTAAGATATTGCACCAACACATCCATAGACGGGGTCTCGCACTCTTGCATTCGCTTCATAAACTAGACTACCCACAGCATCTGCTCTCTGATGAATTGGAATCTCCTGCAAGATCATAATATTCTCATCACTTAAAGCTCATCATTACTGTTAAAAATTGCAAATAACAACATTCTTTTCCGTAGTAACACACACAAGACAGAATCGATAGATCATATAAATTAATAAGGGATCGAGAGAGGAAAAAACCTGCAACATTTTGCTGACATTACTTGCACCAAAAATCTTGTGAACAATGGCAAACTTATGGGGATCATCAGAAGGGAAGTAAGGGGCAAAGATGCAGTCTTTGGCGCACCGGCGCCTTAGTAGTTTGCAGGATGCACATGGTGAAGAACCCGCCATATTAATTTCTGTCTTAAAATAACTCAAAGAAAATTCCCTCTTGACGCAGATAGGTACAAAGAAAGATTAAAGGAAATACAAACGGGAGCTCAATGTGGAGCAAGATGAGCTTCAAAAAATGTGTATTTATAATAAGTTGAGGAAGTGGCACCCCTAGTGTAGATTGGATGCACGCTATAATTAAACAAATAATAAGAAATATATATTAAATGCATGGAGAGGGCTAGCTAGGATTCCTGGGTTTGGAGGAACCCGTAATCTATCATGCACATAGTGTTTTACAGTTTTGGGCTTTAACAATTAGTCAATAGTGCTGAATAGAGCATGGAGGTCAATATTCTGTAGTGTAGAGAATAGAGATTGGTATCAAGATCAAATGGAGGAGGTTGACCACCGCCAGGCGCGTGATGGGTTGGCAACGCATTGGTGTAGCAGTAATCTTATCCACGTTCTTGTTTGACTATTCGTATATTTTTATGTTCTGATTGTATTACGTATGTACACTGATCATGTGAGTCTTTAAAAGAAATTAATATATAGTATGATGATTATATTACTTTACTGTTAGGTTTCAAATGTCTAAACCTCTGTCATATAGAAATGGAAGTCTAAACCTCAGAAAGTGTGAGTCATTAATTAATGTTAATTAAGCTGGTTTAGGGTTTACCAGCTTACCTAGCTAACCAGGATCAAGACACCAAGAACAATGGACTCGACGTGAATGTTTGTTTGCGAAATTAAATTCACATGGAAATTTCACTCTAAATTCTCTCCTCCTCTCTCGATCGGTCCGCCGTCTACTGCTGTTGCAAATCAAAATGCATCCCTTTTCCTTTCCTTTCCTTGAATAAATTAAAGAAGGCGAAGAAAATAGCATAAGAATACGTACATCGCTACCAACTCCAATGTCTAGTGTTTGTGATCAATCAAAAAAACTTATAGCGTACCAACTCTGTGGAATTTCTCCTTCCAATGCCACCCAATAACACCAAAATATTTCAACAAAAGTGATTATTGTGTTCAGAGATTAATGACAACCCTACAATGATGGAGGGAGAGGCACTTGACATGAGGAACTTCTAATAAATTTCCGTACAACTTTTTTCTTGAACACCAAGTGTATGTGGCTTAGCTTGTAGGTGTGATTAATTTTTTCTTTAAAGGTGGAATTTTTTTAAAGTATAAACTATATTTTATAAAAACAAAAAATATATGTTTTTTTATGTGAGTTATATAAACAAAACCACCCACACCTTCAAGCCAAACACTCCCTTGATCTCTACAACAATCGATCATTTTAACACGAGATATATAGATCAGTAGCTAATCGTAGTGACTAGTACACTTCAAATTAATGTATGTTTTGCTGTTTTTTTTAGTTTTTTAAAGTATTTTTTATATAGAAATGTATTAAAATAATATATTTTTTTTACTTTTTACATCAGCACATCAAAACAATTTCAAAACACAAAAAAAATTAATTTAAAAAACAAATAAAAAATTCTCAATTTTTTCAAAATCGCTTTTAAATACAAAAACAAACAAGCTCTTAGTTAACATTTCTAGCCCCGTTTTCATTCTTTCACGGTTAAATTTAACCAAGCATAGGAATGCGGTTAACTTCTAGCCTCGAGGGGGGTTGACGTGCATAATCAACCGTAAGAGAGGTTCACATTTGTCATTAATTTGCTGTTTTAATTATATAATTTGCTATTCTTTACTTCTTTATTGTTTCACATTGTTTGAATGCCTTACAAACATTGCATTCCACATGAATGTCATTGAACAATGTCTAGTTATGGTTATGGTTATGGTTCCACGGTAAAAAACTTATATCTCATTTTGACTATGGTCGCATTATTCTAAGCCATCAAATCATCCAAAGACTGTCTCTTATGATAAACAGACATCAATTGAACTCCTAATTTACTCCATAAAATAATACGACGATGATAGATGACCCACCAAGTAATTAATGCGAACCATTAAATGAGATCCGACATAGAGCTATGGTCGAGCTTCTAAGGCATTAAAAAAACCCCAATTCCAGAGACACTGAAACGGAAAACATAAGAGTTGTGGAACCCTAAGACCTATTCTTTATCTCTTGCATTTAATGCTCACCACATGATTCCAATTCCAGGCTTCTAAGCTTCTCTTCCGAGAAAAACAAACTCTCGTTCCCTAGCTAGTTGTCATGGCGTTTCTATTACCTTTCCCCCCCTTTATATCTATATATGTTATTTAACTAAGTATATATGTTATTTTAGACTCTCGTATCTCAACCATGGGGCCACCTGCGACATTTCTTTTTATTGAACTGCATCGAAAAACGCGTTTCACTCCTAAGTTTCAAACCCCTAGGCTCTAGGAAGAAGAAAAAGGAGCCATACTTCAGAAAGTGAGAACCTTGTATTCTGTTTTACTTTGGTATTTTTAAACACATGAATAAAATAGAGGAAAAACAGACATCTTTCCCCCCTTGGAGAAAAATAAAACATGCGAGCTCCAATGCAAGCATTTAATGTGCCTGGTGATAGGGAAGATTCGATTCTTGAAATTTGCATATGGTTTATTTTCAAATCTAAAGAGGTGAAGATTAGAGGCATTGTTTGACTTGAGCAACATGGACTTGAAATTCAGTTGCTTGAACAGCGTCCATGTTGGGTTTCCAAGGCCAAGGCGACCAATTCTATTCAAGCGGCAAGGTCTGCATTATAAATTCGGTGCAAAATTAAGAAAACTATAGGCCTGAACAAGAGGTAAGCACGTGAGCATGCACACGAACATGGGCCATGTTAATTTGTTACTGCAGAGCTACGTTTTGCCCTCAAAATGAAGTCATTTATGGTTTAATACTTCAAAAATTAAAGAGGTCATCTTCAATCTAGAGTTCATATATCTATTCTAACGTGACGAGTACTTCCCATACCATGTGGTCATAAATGAATCTCTTTTGGCAACGCTGACAAGAGTACTCGAGAGGCGCCAGAAGAGTAGCCTTTCCTGACGACATACACTGCAAATAGATTGAAGAACGCACAACTAGAAAGATAATTCAATGATTAGTGAAAGCTCATTTTCATTATTGTCTTGTTATTCTACCGTAAAATACAATGATAATGCATTGACAGGAACATAAATGCTCTAGCCGTGCTAATTGTTTTTATTGGTTGGCACATACAATCTTGATATGGCTAATCCAAGCCAAGCCAGCAGAGCATGTCATGCAGACCACTATCCTACCAGCCTGTCCTTTATTCAGATCCAGCACAGTAGTATCAGCCTCTATAGAACATGAATAAATAAATAAAAACTCCTAACCCATCATATTATCTCATATGAAAAGACCCAAAATGATCAGATAATCAGAGCATACCTTGATGTTCTTTCGATTGAATGGAATAGCAAAGCGTTCTCTTTGTCTTCAGTATCGTTACAGTTGAGGGGGGAAGTGATTGTAATTAACAAGGGGAGACTTCATACGACTTTCCAGTCATGTGAATGAATTCGGTGAGGGCAAATAAAATTGGCAACAAAGTTAAAATTCAATGTTCTGCTGCAAACTTTGGTGTTTGCGCAATTCACGCGCATGCCGCTTCTTGATTCCATTTCTAAACAGAGTGCAAGCAGCACTCTTTGTTTCTGTACGAAATGAAGAACATGTTCTGCTCTTCTCGACAACTTTCCTTTTCAAATACTCTGCCGCCTGTGCCTGGACTGGAATGAGCAAACAGAATATGCAACCATAAAATGAAAAGGAATGTTTGAAAGAGTTCAGCATGAATCTTATTTACCAATCCTTAGTCACTTGGAGAAACGAGAACCACATATAAACATTCAACAAAATAGTTGCACTAAATCCAAAGTAGCTAGTTCTGAGGTCCAACATTAATTAGTCTATATGCCAAAGATGATGAGGTTATAATATACAATTAGCTTCTATTTACAGAATGGAAGATATACAGTTCTTCAATATTTCCTCACGACTATTTATGGATTAAAGCAAACATCAGGTAAATAAAGTGATGGCTAACCCTGATATAATCCAAGCAAGGTCAGATTCGGATTTGGCATAAAATTTTATATCATCCAGTTTTACGCTATTGAGCATAACCCCAAATCAAATCATTGGATCAAGCTAAAACTTTACCAAAAGATTCCATAGGTATTTTTCTATATTGAGATAAAATTTCAAGTGAATCGGAGTTTGGAAAGACCTTGTGATATAGGTCAGAACAGACTGTACAGATTTTGTTATTTACTTCATTTTGACTCATGGACTTTCTATTTGGCAAAGATCATTTTCCTACAAAGATGTGGTAGCTTGTTTTGGAAATTTTCTAGGTTTATAAGAATCTTTAATGGGCTGCAACATAATTTCCAAGTATGACAAGGATTCATTAATATTCCAAAATAGAATTCCTTATTCATCTTAGCTACACAAAATAAAAAGGGCTTGTGGTATTTAATAACAGATTGGTTTCTATGATCATTGGGCAACATTGTAGGCTATAAATAAGCCTTATATCAGACTTGTATTGTTTTCTTTCCTTTTCTTCTCACAGCAACATAAGGAATTAACTTGTGGGTTTTATTTTTATTATTTTAGCTATAGCTCAAGGCTTGTTTGAGCTTAATTAATATTTTGTTTTTAGCTAGGATCTAAAGCTTGTTTGGATCAGGGCTTAGGCTTACTAGAATAGGTATTGGGTCAGTTTTGTAAGTGGATCAATTCAGCCCACAGGGGTAGATCCATTAGAGTTAATTTTTCAGAAGTACTTCAATTCTTGTGAGCCTAAGTTTCGGTAACCTTTTGATCAATAATAATTCTAAAGTTTTCTCAACTTAACATGTAAGAGTGATTCTTGCATCCTTTGATTCTTGAAAAAACTAAAACTAACTTATTGAAGATTAATTGGCTTCATGGTGTCATTCGATTCAATTCCAATAATGTTGGTGCCTTAAGACATGTTTACATTGTGTCACAGTTCTATCAGTCCTCTTTCGGCTTTTCATGATCAAATTTCAATCTTAATTATGGGTTGCGTGACCACGAGGTTCGCATCAATTGGTATCAGAGCTTGGATCCATTAATCAGGTTATATCCTTTCGTTAATTTTGTTTTTTTCTCTTGTTTTGCGTCAAATCTACTTGTTTCTATCAATGTTTTTGTTTCGGGTCTGTTTTCTCTAATCCTAAGTGTCTTCTTACTTTCTTTATTATCATTAGCATTGTTTTAGGGTCTGTTATAAAAAAAATAAAAAAAATTGGTTGAATTTTTTGTTTTTTGTCTAGTTTGAAAACTTATAGTAGAAAAAAAATGCAAAACGAGTATTACAATCAAGATTACATGTATTTTGATGAGGTATTATGATAAAGAAAAATGAGGTATCAAAAAGAGAAGTTGGCATAAAAAAGAGAGGAACAAACAAATTGGTGTTTTTGATGAAAAATGCAAAAATCTATCCCGTAAGTTTAAGGTTTTAATGAAAGAATTTGATAAGTTAAACGAACTATTCTATGAATGACAAGCTTCAAAGAGAGGAGCAACAACACAAAAAGGATAAAAGACGAAAGATAAAGGCTGTTACTTTCATATAAAATTGTTAGAGGTGAGTGTTGACAAGAAAAGAGCTCTGAAGGCTTAAACAAAGGCTTATAAAACATCCATTATACCTATTGGTGATTCAAGAGTGAATCATCTTGAAGAGAGAGGGAATAATACAATCCAAAAAATGGCTGAATAAGAAAATTCGGATTCTAACATAATTGTGTCTGTTGTCCAGTTTTACAATAGCAATCATTCTTCAAAATCCAATTGTTGGATTAAGTTGAAAATTTACCTAGAGTTTCCGAGAATATTGTTCTATATTGGAGTAAAATTTCAGGTCAATCGGAGTTTGGGAAGGCCTTGCGATATAGGTCAGAATAGGCTATATGAATTTTGTTATTTATTTTCTTTTGACTTGTGGACTTCCTGTTTGGCAATGATCCTTTTCTTACAAGGATGTGACAGCTTGTTTTGGGAATTTCCTAATTCTACAAAGATCTTTAATGAAATGCAATATAATTTCCAATGGTGGCAAAGATTCATTAATGTTCCAAAATTCTTTTTTCACAAGGATTCATTATTCATCCTAACTACACAAGGAAAGAAAAGCTTATGATATTTAATGACAGATTAGTTAGCTTATTTTAGGGAATTTCCTAATCCTAAAATGAAGGTTAAAGGAAGGCAATAAGAATTTCCATGTTTTGAGAGGATTCTTTAAGGTTACAATTAATTATCCTAGACAAACAAGGAAACTAAAAGAAAAGCAACTTTAGCAAACAATTTTTTAACTTATTTTGGATATCTAAAGGTGGTAACAAAAACCCTAGTGTTTCTAGCATGAAAATTTCGTTCATGATATGATTTAAATTAGAAAGATTATCTATCTTAGGTTATTTTGTTTAATTAGGTACAACTTTAGTTCTTCTGTTAGATTTGTTATTTTGATTATTTTATTCATGTTTGGGCTTAGTTAATATACTTTGAATTTATTTTAAGTAGTTAAATATTAGCCCACGAGTTTTGGGTCCATTAGGGTTACTTTTTGAAATATTATTAAGATTTTATAAGCTAAGATTTTCAGCAGCCATGAATTTATAAAATAAATTTGTGTTTTGCGTAATGCGACACATTTTCCTTGCTGGGACAACAAACAAATAGACTTATCCTGACCTTGTGATGTCTTCCTTGTACTTCTCATTCACAAATTAGTATTCATTGAGTGAAGGTTTCTTATTCTAATAGTGTTGGTACCTTGAAACAGGTTTTCATTGTGTCATAATCCTACCAAACCTAATTTCTTGGCTTTCCAGGAATTGTATCATCTTCGTTGTGGGTTGCTTGACAACATGATCAAGAAGCATGCATTCACCATGGAGAAATGAGAACCAAATATAAATATTCAACAAAATAGGTGCACTAAATCCAAAGTGTCTAGTTCAGAGGTCCAACATTAATTAGTCTATATGCCAAAGATGATGAGGTTATCATATACAATTAGCATCTATTTACAGAATGGAAGATATATAGTTCTTCAATATTTCCTCACGGCTAAAACGAGTATTAGAAAGATTTATGGATTAAAGCAAACATCAGGTAAATAAAGTAATGACTAACCCCATGTAGAATCTGAGATTATAGGTACATGAAAAGTAAAAGAACCATATATAACCTAGAAACATCATGTGCAGCCTTGAGTGGCAATTGCTAATGTAGATCATTTAGTCTTAAAATTTTCAATCCATCTGAATGACCCACTGGCGTGAATTCTGCTAAATTGAGAATATGAGACGCCAAATTAGCAGAATATACTACACCAGAAATGGCGAAAATGCCTTGATCACTTATCTCCTTGCCTTTTGAACTAAAAAACACAAAAAGAAATGCTGCATGCCACGCCCTACTTATTATCTATCTTAAAGCAATCTCGTAGCTTATGTTAAGTACCCTTCATTCACTGAATGATGAAACTCCACGAAAAACCCTTAAACAAGGATATAACGATATATAAAGAGTTGTTCTGTATACTCCTATAAAAACTAAGTTAAAGCCAACAAAGACATCTTGGAAGAACTCCTTCAGATGGTTGCAGCCTATCTTCCTAAGTCATTCTTAAACTCTGTGGCGCAGCACAAATTATCATAAAGTTTCACCAATATATGCATAAAAAACTGGCAAAACATAAATGAAGGTCTCTTTTCACATGAATTAGCTTTTGAAGTGAGAACTTGCAATCTCATCATCGGCGTCAAAATAAATTTTATCAATCTATTACATCCACGACCTCTACAAGCTTGATTTTCATTTCACTGCAGCTCATGAATTTCGAACATCTATTTTGACGAACGAAAAGGGCCGATGTGCTTTCTTCCATATAACAACGATTAAAGTGTCCAACAGAACACTTTATGCTTTGCTTTCTTATTCTTTTTTTTTTTTTGTTAACAATACCAGGCCAGCTTTTGCGTATTTTAACTAATCTTCCGAGGTCCTGATGTTAACGATTATGTAAGCTTCCAGTGGCTTTAAAGTTTGTGTCACTCAAACTATAATTTCTGGAAACAAATCCACAACCTGAACAATTTAGCTATACTCTTATGGTTTTCATGCTTTGCTTTCTTGTTTACATCATTTCGTGCACAAATTCATATCCCAACTCTGTTCTCTTTAGCAATAAAGTACAGCCATTTGAGATTATATAATTAATAACCATCGTGAAAGCTAAAATATAAGTCGTACAACACAGCACACGATATATCACCGAAGTTTGCATTAGCTGATCAGATACTGTACATGCATATTAAAGGATTAAAAACATACCAGAGCCTGAAGCTGCAGACCTCATGGCACGGTCCTTAAGCCTCTTTATATCTTCAATAACGCGTGCATTTTCGAATAAGTCGCCTGTTTTGGCATCTGCGACATCCTTCTTTTGAAAGCATGCTAGGGCTTTTTCACTTGCCTGCATGAGCAAAAAACAATGAAAGTGAAGGCTTGGACTAGAGATGATGATGGTGATGATGAAAAAAAACTTAACCTGTGTAGCAATAGAATAGAAGCCCTGATCGAGCGAATGGTGAGCAAAATTTAGCCATTCCAAATACGAAACATGTAGTGATTGGTCACTGCTAGACTTGACATCACGAAAAAGCAATGCCTCGTATTTCAGCGCCAAACAACTCTGCACATATAGAAGACACAATAAGAAGGTACAGATTGCTAGTTTAAATTTAATTGATTGAAGTAAAAGATTTTGGGGCTGCCTCGGTGTCGCCTATGAGAGCGAAAGCGCGAACGAAGAATTGGAGAATGAAAAGCTTCTGATAAACTGTTTTATATTTGATTTCGTGGAAAATAGAGAGAGATTCGAATCTCAAGAACTGTTTCAAGTCCGATCGAGTCTCGATCTGCGACTTCACGTCTTTGAAGACCAGAAGTGATTCGAGAATTCGTAGCGATTCGTCGTTGAATCTGCAAGAGAAAGAAAGAGAGAAGAGATTGAGTGAGTGAGTGATTATTCTCATTAGAATATATGTGAGGGCTGAAAATTGGAACCTTCTGGTTGTGATTTGAGAGCGGAAGAGGGAGATCTGGTGAGGAGCTCCTGTGTCTCCTGCCATTTTGGGAGGGAAATCGCCGTGGGCGGGAGGGAGCTTATGAGGTGAGTCTGGGCTTGGGTTTTCCTTTGGTTTTAAAGATTTCTATAGGTTGGATGTTAGACCCGGTCCAATAGTGACCACATCCACATATGTGAATTCCTACTAGGATTGTACGAGCTAGGCCTTGTTTTAATTTTTTGTTTTGTTTTACTTTTTCTTATGTTTTGATAAACTTTTTAACCCTTGCCGTTAAAATTGTCACACGGGTTTCTGTGAGGCTCCCCTGCCCGCGACTTGGCTGGAAACTTTCCTACCGGGGGCAACCAACCCCCCCTTGATGCTCCGCCCTTGAAATCTCCTCCATCTGACACTCCAGCAAATTATTAAAAAAAAAAACGCCTATCGCGCGGAACCAAAAGAAAAGGAACAATGGCAGGACGCAACCATCTCCAACTCCGAGAAATCCCTTTATCTCGAGCCGCCCTCCATCCACACCCAACCACCGACCCACACCGCCTCCATGCCCGCCCTCAACACCTCCTCCTCGAAGACCATATATCAATCCAACACCGTGAGATCCAATCCCTTCTTTTAGAAAATGAACGACTCGCAGCCACACACTTTGCATTAAAACAAGAACTCTCTTTATCACAACAAGACCTTCGTCACTTATCAACACTTGCTGCTGATGTCAAAGCCGAGAGAGACAATCAAGTTCGTGAAGTCTATGAAAGATCGTTGAAATCGGACGCTGAGTTACGGTCTATTGATGCTATGAGTGCTGAGCTTGTTCAGGTGAGGACGAATGTACAGAAACTTACTGCGCAACGCCAGGATATGACTGCACAATTGAAGGGGATGAATAATGAAATTGTTAAAGCTAAAACGGAAACGCAGCAGGTGGGTGTTCTTAAAGCGGAGATTGAGACTGTACAGCAAGAGATTCAAAGAGGAAGGTAAGACAAAAAAAAAAAAAAAAGGGGAGCTTTATAATTAAGGGACAATTCGAGGTTAGAATTTAAAAAGTGAAGAAAAATGCGATGTTGATTTTTTTTCTTGGGTGTGATTAGGGCTGCTATTGCGTATGAGAAGAAGACACGGGCGATTAATCTTGAGCAAGAAAAGGTATTGGAGAAAAATATGAATCTTGTGATTCGAGAAATTGAGAAACTTCGCGGTGAGTTTGCTAATGCAGAGAAAAGAGCAAGGGCAGCAGCTGCAGCAGCAAACCCAAGTAACTTACTATTGTGCCTGCCAAATGCAACATATTCTTGAAGTTTTGTGAAATTTAGATATTGACCTTTTGACCCGTGTGTTTAGGTCCTGGATATGGTGGAAACTATGGCAGTGCTGAAGTGGGATGTGGAGGAAGTTCATATCCTGATCCTTATGGCTTGCAGCAGGTGTGTGCTCACTATCCCTGTGTCTTTTTAAAATGTTGAACTTCAGTGTGTCGTTTCTGACAGATGTTGATCCAATAACAATATGTTGTCTGTGTCAATAGGTGCCTAAGCACATATGTTTGCAGAATCGTGATTGTTGTAAAACACAGAGAAAAAATCGTGAATTAATAGTAGAAAGTTGCGTTGGTTAACAAGTTACAAAATTCTCCATAAAGAATGTGAATTCTTTATCGATTAGTTCTAAGTAACCAAAACATCATAGCCCAAGTGGGTAGGGGGTGGGGGACAGAGAGAACCCATGTTCAAACCCTGGGGCTCTTCAGAAATATGACTCGTCACTTATAGTTGAAAACCAGTTTTATACAGTGTCACGATGTATTCATGGAAAGGCATCGGTGCTCAGTACCATCGCTTAACCTAAGCAAATGCCGATTGATCCATGTAGAGACTATATATAAAACTTACTGTGTTTTTGTAATGCAATTGATATTAGAATGTTACTTCTGAGCTCCGTTTTGAAGACATTTTAATTTGATATTAATCAAAATTAATACTGTATGGATTGCACTTGAACTCATTACAGGGTGAACCTCGAAATTTGAGAGAAACAACCCATCTTCTCTATGCATAAAAAACCATACAAGTCAATTTTATACTGAGCACTCGCCATTGGAAACAGAGCTCTCACTGAACTGCCTGCTTGTATATGAAATGACACATGCTTGGACCTCATACAATTTGTGATCTTTGACCTCCAAGGAAAGATGGGCACACGAATAACTTCTAAATATGCTTTATGTTTCAGGTTCAGGTTGGTAGTGATTCTGGTCCTACCTTTGCATCTGGAGTAATGTCTAATGGTCCCTATGACACTGCACATGGATGAGGTTCTCTCACCATGATCATCCAAAATGTTGAAATCATAATGTTGTTTCACTGTGTGAAGCGTTATAAATTCTGTAGGAAATTTTCTGCTGTCAACGATACAGGTGTTTTGCCTTCATTTATGAATCTGGTATTCTGTTCACTTGGTGGTATTTTTTTCTCCGAGGAATGCCTCATCATGCAATGAATGATGAGTGAACAGGATCGCTTTACCAGGCCAGAGGAAACTGTGAACGATTTCTCTTTCAATTGTCCCCCCAACAGCATTTTACATGTGCCTGTTGTGAATTTCTGCGTAAACAGGTGAAGAAAAGTAGCTTGAATGATACAAGTACGTAGCTCTTTTCTACATCGACGAAGAAAAAAAAAAGGAACAAAGAAGGTTAGCTTATTCACCACTAAACATTAAGGTGAAGAAGGTTACATCAAATCCTATTATTATCCACGTCTTTGAATGCAATAAAGAAGATGTCCAAGAGCCATATATTCCAGATAGAAACAATAAAGAAAAAGCTTATATTTTAGTCTCTGAAAAATTAGGTGAGGATTCACATGTTTTAGTGTTTGAGAAAGACTAGGTGATCAAATATCCACTTCTACCAAACTATAGAGCTCGAGGCAGAAAGCTTATATTTTCTCCAGATTTGGCCTTAAAGTGATAAAGGAGACGATCCTGATTAAGAAAGCAAAAGTTTAAAAAGGTGAAAAAACACCAGAAAAGGTAGAGATTCAATCGCCCAAACCAAAGATTATATCAGTAAACCATATCACCATTGAGGAAGCAGGAAGCATTAAAGAACAACTTAGTAAACCATATCACCATTGAGGAAGCATTAAAGAACAACTCAAATGCATTAAGGATGAGTCAGCTCTAGAAACCTTTGAAGAATAAGGGGCAAATAATAGAGCATACAAGATTATTGATAATGATGTAAATCATATCCATTAATGGGAAGTTCCTGAAGCAATTTTATTCTTGAAGGTCTTTTAAGCTCCACATTACATGATCCTAAATTGTTAGACATAAAACAATGTAATACTCCTAACCCACGAGAGTATAAATTGTGAATATAAAAAAATATATTATTTTGAAGTACGTCATGACTTGATGCTTTATTTATGAAGATATGTAGACAACCTAAAATTCATCCTAAGTTCAATCATAAAAAAAAAATCAAATCAAATCAAGAACAAGTTGTGTTCTATTGTAGTACTACAGGTCTGCAATAGTATTAATTATGAACGACTAAATAAAAAAATTATTTTTTTATATTTTATTTTACATCCTTGATATTAAAATGTTTTCAAGTCTAATTCAAGATACAAAAAAAAAATGAAAAGAAACATTCATCTAGGTGCTTATAACCATTTTTATCCAAAAACAATTGAAAAATCAAAAATAAATGTAAGAGGACAAGCGATTTAGCTAGCAAGAACAGGCTAAAAAGAGATCTAAATGCATAAATGAGAGATAGAGATACCAAAATAGATCTTTGACAAATTGGAAACTCAATTGTACCTTTGAATGACCTAAATATGAAAGACAATGCAAATTCAAAGTTAACTTAAGTGAATATTTGATGAATTTGCATAAAAATTAAGTTTCGGGACTTAATTAGATTTTTAATAAGCTGATTTGATTTAATCATGAGCTTAATTAAATATGTAACTAAGTTTTAAAAATTTAGGCCAAAATTAAAAGAATTAATTAAGTGTAAGGATTTAATTAGACGTTTAATAGGTCAAATTAATTTTATTAAGGAATTAATTGGTGAAAAATTAAGTTTGAAAGCCTAATTTGGACTTAATTAAGAAGATTAGAATTTTGAAGAACCAAATTTAATTTTTACAAGCTTAATCGGATAAAATCAGGGGTGAAATTACAATAAAATCAAAGTTTATGGGTTAATTAAGGGTCAAACTGAAAAAACTCGGGATCAAGGATCTTTCTTCAAAATGTGAGCAACATTGGAGGTTGGACCGAACAATTTCAAGGACTAAATTGAAGAAAATCAAATATTAAGATTTAATTAGGGGCTAAATTAAACAAATTAAAAACCAATGACTACTTTGAAAAAGGTGTTGGACTTGAGGGGTCTCAATTGATGTTCAATAAGGGCCTAATTACATAATAATAATCAATTTTATCTCAATTAAGGACATTTGAGTTTAAATCAAAAGATTATGGACTAAATTGGAGATTGCCTAATCCCAATTACCAAAACCCTAATTCTAAGGGTTTAAGGAAAATGACATCATTTTAGTAAGGGTTCTCCCATTTTGGCTGATCGTGAACCACTTTCCTGGGCAATAATCATGGCAACTGTGGCCACCAGTGAATGAACAACAACCATCATTCAATAGATAAGCATCCTCTTTACAGGGCTATACCCCTCTTTTTTTATATTTGTGCTCTACTTGCCACGTGTAAGCCCCCAACATCTTGTCACAAGGCAACTTTGTCTGGTTCAGTAAGATTTGATAATGTTACACCTAAATTTAGATCAATGGTGAGAAGGCTACATGTCATTGAATCAAACATGGTTTGATTCTAGTTGAAGACTAGCATCCCCTCTACAAGATCTATGGCTTGGTTGGCTTCAATGACCTCCTATTTGCCATGATTAATTCATGAAAGGTGCACCCTCAATCAACCATTTTCGGTCAAGTTTCAACTATAAATTCCCCAACTTGTTTTAAAAGTTTCAAGAGTTTGCTAGACATTCAGGAAGAAGAGAAACAAAAGAAAAAGAGGGAGAGTGGTCCCCTAATATATCAAAGGTAAAATGGGAAGGAATCCCTTATGATCTAGTTTTAGAAAACTACCTTCAAACTCATAAATGGTTTTACAACCACCTTCCGTTTTAGGCTATAAAAGAGGTGTCTTTTGATGTTTGAAAGGGAGATCGAAGAGGACAAAAAGCCATGAAAAAAAGAAGAAGAAAAAAAGAGGGGAAAAGGAAGAAGATATTGTGAAGAAGGAGATCAAAAGTTGCTTGGAATTGGTCACTAGTATCTGTTTAAATCAAGAAAAAAAAGGCAAAAACTAATTACAATCGTCTCTTGAAATTATATTACTCAACTTGATGGAGGGGTAGAACTCATTGAGAATACCCCTCCCCTCTGCATTTTAAGCTTTGATTTATTCATTCAAGTGTTGTTCATGATTTTTTTGAATTGATTCGACAATGTTTTAAGTTATTTTTGCATATATGTTCAAGTTGCTTTGAATGCAAGTTATAATACGATTGTTTGTTCTTGTTGTTAATTTGGTATTTTATGATGTTTAACATATTGTTAATGATATGTTTTTATGTTTGAATACTTGTTATATATGTTATGGTTTGATGATTGTATGTAAAAATATGATATATTGCAATGTTTGGCCATTCTGGCGTTTTCATTCAATTTTGAAAGTTTATATAGGTTATTTTGATGTTGTTTTTTTTTATGTTGAATGAGCTTTTGGATTGATAAAAACAATATATATATATATATATATATATATATATATATATATATATATATTTCCTATGCATTTTAAGATTTACATGTTTATTGTTGTTTCTGAAGATTTAAGCATGTGTACATGAGTGAATGTGACTTATATGAATAGGCCTTAGGCCTTTATTCTGGGTTTGGTGCATTTTCTAGATTAGCATATTCTAGGTTTCTAAGTTTAACATTTATCTGGAGAATATTGTTTTAGGTCCATGATTTCCATGTTATTTTGATCAATTGTTGATTCTTATACTTGCATATAACCTTGTTAATCATTAATTCAGGATTTTAAGTTCTCAATGATCCTCTCAAAAGATTCATCAAAGTTTCAAGTCTCCAAGGGATTTCCTTTTAAAAGGTTCATTAAATTTCTGTGTCAGCAAAAATCATCTAAAAAAATCACCATGTAATCTTTAAGTTTTTAAGGATTCTTTTTAAAAAGGTTCACAAGATACTTTCAAATCTTTGAATCCTATAATTAAAATACATAAATTTAAAAGTAAAAAATTCAGAGAGAAAAAGATTTTTAAAAAAATGAGAAAAAGCTTTAAAGAGAAAGGAGTGAAATAATAATTCTCCCTGAAAAAACAAACTAAACTTTTCTTCTCAGTCATCGCACCATTACTCACTTTGTTTTTGTCTATGTATTAATAGGGAGACAAGAAAGTGAAGCACTAAAACATTGGGAGTTCAAAGTCTATCTAATTTGGTTCGTGATGCTAGCTGCTGGCAGCGTGAGCATGAATGGCGACAGGATATAGTAAGTAGTTGCTAAATGGCTATCTGGTGTCTCTCCATATAGGTGGCTTTCATCAAAGTCCAGTACTCCCACAAACTAAGAATCATGGTACCAAATCAAACCCAGGTACTGTCAAACTTTCAGTGCGTGGACATGCTTATATTTGCAATAAAAAAAGAGAGAAAAGTTCCCTTCCAACCCTTGGCAAAAAAAAAATTGAGAGAGATTATACCTGATTATCTTCTTAAAGCTACGGTAGTTGTTGCTACGATCTCTCCAAGTTAATAAAACAGAGCGTTTTCTGCACAATTTAGACACATTGATGAGATATATATAAAGGAAGTGTCCTGGGAAATAAACTTCGTTTTGGAAGTAATTATATGAATTGGACACATTTTTAATCTCATCACAATTCCAAATCCAAAAGGATAATTATTGGATGGAATTTTCTGCGTTATAGAAGTTCAAGTCTATGCAAATCACGTTCATTATTGCATAATTTAAGCTTCAAACAAGAACCGATCGTCGTGAGTCTTGAAAAGACTCGAGACATATAGACACTGATGGTATAGTCCAGCTAAAGGGAAGAGCAATCTGCTTAATAGACACAGGAGATGAATTACGTGTTACAGAACTAATGTTCAACGGTTCTTTTAACAATCTTGATCGTCAGCAAGTTGTTGTCCAAGCCGTGGGTGAAGGTCAATTTAGAGAGTAAATTTGCAACTGCTAGTGAAAGCCTTCGTCGAGATCCACTATAGACAAGATTGGGCATGAAAAAATATATCCAGAGTTAAAGATTTTTGTCTGGGTTGGACGTAGAATTAGCTACGGAAGTAGAGAGAGAGAGGACCAAGCACAAATATTTTGAAGTTTTTTTAAAAGAAATTCAAGTATATAAAGAAAGAAAATTATTAAAAGTTTTCTCTTTCATCGAATCAAACTAAGAAATAAAAGATTGCGATCCTTTTCTTCATTAAATCAAATCAAGTTAAGATTTCAGATTCATATAAATACTTTTATTTTCATCAAATGAAATCAAATTCAAATCTCACATAGTTAAAGGTTTTGAGATCGTATAAATAATATTTATCTTCATCAAATCAAATCAAGTTAAGATCTCATATGGTTAAAACTTTCAAACTCGTATAAATAATTCTTATCTTTATCAAATCAAATCAAATTAAAATCTCATACAGTAAAAGCTTTCAAGTTCGTGTAAAATATCTTCTCATCCAAAATAAAATCTAAATCCAACCGTTAATCAAATGGTTGGTACAAGCTCTGAGAGCTACTTTTTTATATAATCAAATTCATTATTTTAATTCTAACACTATTTTTAATGTTTTAATATGAGATTTTATGTGTGCATTAACTTAAAAATTTAAATACTATATTAAAATAATATTTTTTTAAATAATCTAAAAAAAATTCAAAAATTTTAAAAAACACAATTGGATAAAACAAAGGGGCCTTTTCAAAAACACAATTGTATAAAACAAACAGGGCCTTGGCCCATTGAAAACGTGCAACTACGGTTTCAATTCCTAGAGTAGCTCTACATCCAACGGTTTACAACCAGTTGATCAAATATATTTGCAGTGTTATAATTTATTGTCATTTTGAACTTCACAATCATTCGATTATGATTCGAGAATCCACTTCGCATAACAAAAGCAACAAATAAATCAACTCACCCAAAATCCATACAACATGATTTGGAACCACATTAGTTTTACATGAATAACTTCTTTTTGTCAATGAAACACTACTCTAAACCAGTCAATCTACTTGCAATGCAATAAAAATGTCTAATACCGCCTAAACTTTTGCTTTGTGAAACACTGAAATCGTAGAAGACTAATGCCAGGAACAGCAAAGATATCCGATTGCCAGAGGTCGCGTGGGAACACTAACGAAGCAGTCAATTTTGTCTCAGATAAACAATGGCAATTGTCTCAATAACAAGCCACCAGCGGCCCCACACACCAAAAACAGGGAGTTTCTTTGCAGAATTCGAGCGGCTTCCATGTTACTGCAGGTTAACGATTTGGAAGCCGAGACACTAGAGATGAACAGTTTCAAGATGCAGGACGCCACCCTTTGATGGCATGTGGTCAGTCGAACTGATTTGCTCTCTCGAACACTGGCGGACCCAAGGGACCCAGAAATTATTCAATGATCTCTCGTGTTATAGAAACAAGATACAAAGTGCATCTAACCAGCATTCCTATACAATTACTATAACCAACTAACAAGAAAATTTCCATAGATTATAGCCCTTTGAGATCTTGAAATCAACATGTTCATGGTTTGTTTGAGGTGATACTGTGCTCATACTAACCGCTAATATATATCCTATGAAATACAATATATGGAGAGAGAAAAAAGGCAGATGCGAAACAATAATGCAAGTAATTTCTACATACACGTGAGCATATTCTTTCAAGCATAAAAAGATTTAGGTGAAAAACTAGGGTAGGTATATCATATAAAACTAGTTTAACTCTGGAAATTAACAAAAATACATGAATAGAAATGGGATTCTCCTTCATGGCACTACCGCCCCGACCAGATTTTGAACATTGCCTAATTCTATTTTGAATGTAAAGTATAAACTACCAACAACAAACTAGAGCAGAAAAAGGGGTAAGGCTACAAAACAGAATGTTGTGGAATTGCTATCTACCAACCGGTATGACAAACCAGGCTTGAAATGCTCTTCAATGATCAACCGTTTTTTAACTTATTTGCCATGTTAGCTAGGGTGGATGCATGCACCAAATCCAAATTCCCATGGCACATTAAAAAGGTAGTTCTATAATGCACCACGATGTGCATCCTAAAACAAGTATAAAGCGTGATTTTGAAAGAGGTGCGACTCACCTGAAAATATCAACCTACCTTAGCAGCAAGCAATTTGGAGATTATCCACTTGCCTCTATAAAAACATTCACACAATTAAATCAATCCGATGCCTAAAGCAGAAACCCCTCCAGGTACCAACAGATAAACAAGTAAAGGAGAAAAAGGGGTATTGCTCAGTGCAAGTGAACAACCTACCTCTTAGTCTCCAGTTCAAGAACAACCCCAGGAAAAGGAATATAATTAAATCCCTCAGATCATAATTCTTAGTACATAAACAGCTCAGATGACACTCTCAGTAAGGACGTGATCGATTTCCACCATGTTGATGCCTGTCTGGACCAGAATTCCCACCATCTCGGTAATTATCCCTGCGTCGACCTCCACCACCATAGCCACCTCTACCACCACTGTTACATGGTGAATAATTAAAAATTGCAGCCTCTACATAACCACTACTACATGCCACATTACATTTAACAAAATGAGATGTCATAATTAAAAATTTGTTCCAGCATTGGGGAAAGTACTCGTGAAAAGCTAAAATAGATACAAATTCAATAAAAGAAAAGCTAATATAAACCACTTCCAAAAAAACAAGCTTTCAAACTCTCAACCTATTTGAAAATAAACTGTCGACAAACATGACAAACTTTGCAGTTCACAGCCATAATAAGAGCTAAAAGATTTATTTAATTAAAAATTTAATCCTATATGTGCCGAATATGAAAAGCATCGAAGAGTCAATACAGAAATACATTATGCATACAAATAAAGCACCAAGTGCAAATGAATACTTAATAAATATATATATATATATGGGTTTTAATGACCTGGGGGCATTGTTGTTGCAATAAAAAATGTGTCAAATGGAAGTCCCCCCCAACCAAAAAAAACGAAGAAGAAAAGATAGTCAATTTTTTAAGGTTTACAACGTCAGAGTTTCAAAGAGTTATAGCTGAGATCACAGAAATGAAAATCTAAAAGATAACAGAGAAGTAACTACCAAACAAGTTGTTTATAACTTTGAAGGGCCGAAGCTAATTTCACTACGATTATTTCAGCTTTGTTTTGTTCCATAATCCCATTTAAAAAGCTCAAAAAAGGGAGCACTGAATATTTAACCAGGAAAAGAAGGAGAAAACTTCTAAAGAAGAGTAAATAATTGACAGAAACTAGTTGATATGTACAAGCTGACACTAAGGCCTATTAAAATAGGTCAACGCAATAGATACCACCTAGATTGCTATTGCTAATTGTAGTTAACGGTTCAACAAACACAATATAAACTTTGAAGTATCGCAAGGCATTAAACCTTCCTATCCATGTGGTAAGCATGTCGAACAATATCAGTTTTGTTTTATTACTATTTACAGGGAAATGACGAGTTAAAAGAGCTAGATAAACCCTGGGAATGTATAGAGACCCCAATAAGAAATAAAAATGCATGTGCAATTTCAAAGTACCACCACTCGTATTAGAAATAATAGGGACACGCCTCAGAACCTCCGCAAATCACAGCTGAAAAGAACTTTTGCTAGTCAAAACAGAGGCAGTATAGTTAGTGGAGATACCCATGGTCATGTGCAGGTTGCCTCGGAGCTGACTTTTCTGCCATTGCAACATTGATTTTATAGCCCCTGAAATCATAATCTGGAAAACCAGCACAAAAATACAAAGTAAAACAAAAGTTCTCCACAGCATTTACCAGGTAACTTATTTAAGAATACAGTACTAAATAGAAAACTGAGAAACAGTTGCATGATCAATACTGTTGTAAAAACCGCCAGCAGAGTGAGCAGCAGATGGGTCTTCATATGCCAAACAGGCATCACCTTTGTTGTTTCCATTCTCATCAGTGTATATCTTTATATTCCAGGGCCATTGATCTTTATAGCCCCGCTTCTGCTTAATCCTTCCAACCTGCAATGACAAAGTTTTCACATTAATTTGAGCACTTTAAGCACAACAAAGGCATAATACATAAGCAGTTTAGGGCATCTCCAGATTTTTTCCTTAATGAAATCCTTCAACACTATATCAAGGGAATGAGCTTCAAGGATTTTTCGCATAGGTACAAGAGATGGAATTTTATATAATGAAGTTTGGTAAGCACTATGAACATAGCACATGAGTTCTAGGAGCATAATTCCCCACACCAAAAGAAAAGCTATTACAAAAGCAACACTAAATTGAAATTCTTTCCCAGAAACAATGGCATTAAATAATTTGTTTTCATTCATTTTGGGTAAAAATCAGAATGCACACCCTTTGAAAGATAAAACTCATAAAATTTAACAGTAATTAGATAAAGAAGAAAAATAACTAACTCAATCACAGCAGTTAAATGTCATTTACAGCAAAGACAGGCAATTATGTTGTAGATACAAAATCAAAATTTTCTGCCAAACAACATGCATCTTCAGCACAATTCCCCAATCCGAAATTCATAAATATAAATCAAAAGAAAAGGCATGGAATTACTTGTCCAATGCCGCCAAAAAGTTCTCTCAGTTCTTCAATGGTCACATCAGGTGGCAAATTAGATATATATATTCTTGCATTGTCACAAGTATCGCCACAATTATCATCGCACTGCTTAATTTTAGCCGGGGCATCAGCAGGAGCAGCCCCATAACCACTACCTCCCTGATTTCGAGAACCGCCACCACCACGTCCACCTTCATACCCACCAGGTTGACCACCTCGTCCACCACTCCTCACCTCACCTGTAGTATCACCCCCATAACCACTAGCAGGACCACCATAAGATGGAGGGTATGATGTGGGTCCACCAGTATAGCTTGTAGGTGGAGGAACTGCTTCCATTCCGTAGTTAGCATTCCCACCATACGAGTTCGGAGCCGGTGGATAATTACCTCCACCACCACCATATGAAGGGAGAGATGGTGGTGGAGCTTGATTGTATCCACTATCATCTCTTCCTTGATTACCACTGTAAGACCCACCTCTATTCCCACTTCTATTATCATAACCACCTCCTCTGCTTCCATCGTTATAATTACTACTTCTATTACCATCATAACTATCACCACCTCTTCCTCCTCTATTACCACCATATCCTCCACCACTTCCTCCTCTATAACCACCATCACTATCACTGCGATCATTTTGGCCAGCAGCAGGAGCAGGAGTACCGCATTTATTACAAGCAACTCTTCTTGCAAAGTTCAAATTCCCACAACTACATCCACATATATACCAGTTTCCATTACAAAATCTCACACATGCTATAACACAGCAATTTGAATTTTAAATATAATGATTTTCAATTATTAGTCATAAAAATGCACTAAAACCTAACTAAATCACAGATCAGAGAGATTACCCTGGTTTAGGGCAAGGCCAATCACCTTCCCTGCCGCTTCCACCTCGGCCACCACCTCTTCCGCCGCCTCCTCTGCCTCCCCGATCTCCTCCTTGGTATCCACCTCCTACAGATCAGATCCAATAACAATTAACAATTAAACACTCAAAATCACAAGAACGGATCTCAAGACCCTGACAATTATCGGTTAAAACTAATAAAAAAACATTTAATTACTTAATTACCTCGACTTTGCGAAGGACCACCATATCCTCCTCCTCCTCCGCCTCTTCCCCCGCCTCCACCACCACCTCGACCACCATATCCACCACGTCCGCCACCATCGCCTCCGTAACCTCCATATCCACCTCCGCCGCCGTAAGACGGAGGACCAGAATCACCGTCTTGACCATACATACCAGACATGACCTAGTTCCTGTATAGCTCCTTCTTCTTGTATTTTCGTTTCTTTCGGTTCTTGCTTTGTTTCTCACCGAGACGCGGTGTAGACAGAGAGATTAGGGTAACGATATTATCTATTGTGTTTCTGTGAGTGTAACTTGATTATATAGGGTCTGGCCTTGACTTGACTCTTGAGACGCAGATATTTTCCTCGACTACGTACTATGGATTTACCTTATTTACACATTAGTACTTAAACAATTAGATTCCTCAATTTAGTGCCCATTATTTAACCTCTCCAGCGACTTGCTGATACGAAACGTCAAATTATATTAAAAAATGGGTTATTTTATTTCATAAAATAAAAAACTCGAAATATTAATAGAAATGGATGGATATGCTGAGGACTAATTTAATGTTTTCACTTTTTGTATTCACCGACTGGGAGATGTACAAGTGGCAAGTGCTGATTCGAATGATTAATTTGATTTAACTGCTACAGAAAATGTTACCGCTTGGTCGTTGGATGGGCGGATTGGTCTGATTAATCAGATTTGATTGATTAAACCAAAAATATTTACAAAAACTAAAGCTTGTTATTGGATATTACTTGTTAAGGAAAAGGTACGGAATTACTTGTCCAATGCCGCAAAAAAGTTCTCTCAGTTCTCCAATGGTCACATCAGGTGGCAAATTAGATATATATATTCTTTTAAATGTTAATATATGTTTTTTAATTCATGTACTCATAAGTTCTGTGTCGTAGCTTGAATAATTAATGCATGAAACGTCAAGGGTTTGAGGTCTAGGAGTGCATGTTTTTTTCTCTAACTAAAAGAGTGATTAATATATTATTTTAAACGTTTTAGAATAAAGTGATATCTTATCTCATTTGATTGAAGAATCTACAAGATTGCGGATTTTAGCAACGCTAGGCATGATATTATACAATATTCGGAGGAAATTAGTGTTACTTTTTATTATTATTTATTAAAATGATGATATAATTATTCTTATTAAAAAAAACTTGTTAATCATACCGTTAGAGTGAGATTGTCTTTTTCATGGAATACATTTGGTATTGAAAGAATGATTGGGAACATGATAATTTGTTTGGGTTTTTTAGGCTACAGTATAGATATTGAATAGCCCTATAAGACACAAAAATATTATCTTTAGGTTAGGGGCTTCTCTTGTCTTTTAAAAAAAAAATAGTAAAGATACATTCACACCTTTGAGAAGAGGGGAAATATATGTTTTTGTTAAGGGGATTCACCATTTTTTCATTTTATTGAAACAGTTCAAATACAAAATTATTCTTGGGTTTCAACAAACACAAGGCTGCATGTAGAGGCATTTTCATCGTTTTCATTTGATTGCCACACCCAAGCGCCTTAAGACAATAGCAGGCATTGGGGCATGGCAAGGTTGCCAGACCCCAGATGTTGAGGCATGACATGGTTGTCAAACACCTGATACTAGAGTCAAGCATGTCTGCCAGACCCAAAGTGCTCGGGTCAAGCATGGTTTCCAGACCCCCAACATCTTGGGTCTAGAAATATTGGCAGACCCAAGCGTCATGGGTCTAGTAGGGGCATCAAACCCATGTTAATTGGGTTTGGCCAAAGAATATAGGTCTGGCACCAATAGATCAAAGTAACTTGGGTCTGGAAGGTGATGTCATATCCAAGGAACTTGGGTCTAGCTCGGTCAAAGGCTAAAAACTTGGGTGTGGCACGACTAAACCTTAGGAGCTAGGGTCCGCGGGGACGTTATATTCAAGTTACTTGGGTCTAAAAGGGGATGCCATACCTAAGGAACGTAGGTCTTATTATTATTATTATTATTGAAAAAAAAATATTATTAATATTGAAGAAAAATCATAGATTTGATTTGAAAGGTAAAAATATCATGGTTGTTAGACATCTGGCACTAGGGTCAGACATGTCTGCTAAACCCCCAAGTACTCGGGTTTAGCAAGGCAGCTAGACCTCGGACGCTCGGGTCAAGCATGATTGCCAGATCGTAGTGCCTTGGGTCTAGAAAGACTGTCAGAGTCATGCACCATGGGTCTGGTAGGGGCATCAAGCCCATGTTAATTGGGTCTGACAAGGGATGTCATACCCAAGGAATTTAGGTCTGGTTCCAACAAACTCAAGTTACTTGGGTTTATAATGGATGTCATACCTAAGAAAACATGGGTCTTATTGTTATTATTGTTGTTGTTATTATTATTAAATTTAAAAAATATATGTAATTACTATTAAAGAAAAACTATACATTTGTTTCGAATGATAAAATTAAAAATTATTATTGTTGTTGTTGTTATTGTTATCATTATTATTATTTTCATTATTGTTAATATTATTTATATAATTATTGATAAATTTTTAAAAAATATTATTATTATTAAAAAAATAGTAATAAGATCACACTTGGGGTTGATACAGCCACATCTCAGGAACTAGGGTCAGGCAGGGGCAATAGACCCAAAAAAACTTAGGTTTTGCAGGGCATGTCATACCCAAGTAACTTGGATCTGGTAGGTGATGCCATACCCAAGAATATGGATTTGACACCAATAAACCCAAGTGATTTGGGTTTGCAAGGTGATATCAGATCCAAGAAACTTTGGTGTGGCACGACCGAACCCCGTGAGTTAGGGTCTGGCAGGGGTGCCAGACCCAAGTAACTTGAGTCTGGAAGGAAATGCTATATCCAAGGAACGTAGGTTTTATCATTATTATTATTATTCTTATTCTTTATATTATTATTATTATTATTATTATTATTATTAAATTTGAAAAAATTTATTATTACTATTAAAGAAAAATCATAGATTTGATTTGAAGGGTGAAATTGTTGTTGTTGTTATTATTTTCATTATTATTAATATTATTTATATAATTATTAAGTATTACTATTGGAAAAAATAGTAATAAGGTCACGCCTAGGGTGATTGACATGTCCACACCCCAAGAACTAGAATATGGCATGAACTCTAGACACATGGCTTTTGAGTTTGGCATTTTGGCCAAGCCCAAGTCGCTTGGGTCTAGCATGACCGCCAGACTCAATAGACTTAAAACATTCTCTATACTTTTAATATTTTTTTAAAAAATTTATATTGATCCGCTGCGGGGTGTAGACCAATATACTAGTTTTATTTAAAACGAGTCGTTTGTTTTTGTTTTTTTTTTTAAAAAAAAAGGTGGACAACCCTTATACAAGACAAAAAAATATTTTAATACAATATTAATGAAGAGACATCACTTACACAATATTAATATTGATGAAAACATGATAGATTCTTATAAGACTTTTATATATATGGAGGTGTGGAGAGATAATTATTCTTGACTTTTAACTTTTTTATATAAAGAGCCGTAAAAATGAACAAACAAAACCTCGTAAGCAAACATTGGGCCTATAGTGATCTCGAGGCTCATACCTAATTGGATCTGGAAAGTTACCAAACTCAAAGGTGATGGGTCTGGTGGATTATCATACCCATGTCTATTTGGGCTCAACGCGTAACTAGACCAAGGATGTTGGGTTTGACAGCTTGACAGACCTATATCTGTTTGGATTCAACGCGTAGCTGAACCCAATAATACTGGGTCTGATCATTTGCCAGACGTATACGTACCTAAGTTTAGTATGTAATTGACCTCAAGAATGTTAGGTCTTATGGCTTGCTAGATTTATGTCTATTTGGGCTCAGCACACAACTGATTCTAAGAATATTAGGTCTAACAACTTACCAGATCCATATATACCTAGACTCAAAAAAATATTAAACTTGAAAGCAAGCCAGATTTTTATTAGAATTAACATTTTGCCAAACTTAAATATAACAGCTTATCACCATGTTTTTGTTTCTATCAAATATGTAATTAGGCTAAAAATAAAAATTTGAAAATGCGCTGATTCATCCATCAGGTACACAGGTTAATTATTTAATAGTTGATATTACCTTAATATAAGTAAAATTGGTCCATGGTTTTAATATCTATTTAAAAAAATTGGGGTTGTGGCACACTATCGAGCATAGGTACCAAACTCGAATTAGCATGGTGGGTTGATTTGGTGGCTGGACTGGTCCAAGTAAGATAAAGGATCAGGATAAGCAAAAACCCGATAAAATTTGGTTGACCCGTGACTCGGATGACCCGGCAAAACACGATTGAAACCTTTTTTTTTGCAAATGTGTTTTTTCTCCCAACCAAAGATTTTTTTTTTAATATTTTTTAGTTGGTTATTAAACATTTTTAAAGTTCACTATATAGATCCTAGAAGAATGTTTTATTTTTTCAATATGGGATTTGAAGTCTTTTAGTATGTATACTTTATGTTCACAAGAAAAATATTATGTTTTTTTTTAATATAGAATAAAAAATATTTTTGGTTTAAATACTTCAATTTAGAAGAATAATATCCTAACATTGCATTTAATGTGGGATAAAAAATATTTTAAAATAATTTTTTAAATTTTATTATTTATAATATGTATAATTTATATTCACATAGATTACTTTTTAATTTTTTCATATAAAATATTAAAATTTTAAATATTTTTTAATTTTTTAAAATTGATTTAGGTTAATCCACGTAAATCCGTATAACTCAATGCGTAGCTTCTTATCTAGATCAACTTCCAATTTGGATCTGATAAATATATTGTCGAGGTTTTTTTTTTGTTTTTTTTCACCACGAAACAGAAATATTCCAATCGAAAGTCATTTTGCTAAAGCACGCCTGACGGTGACTTACAACCTCACACAAGGTATACACCTAAGCAACTTCTTGCAGCCAACGAATAAACCTCGGAACTTTCCTCTTCCTGTGGCTTCCCTAAAACCTCAGCTGAACCCAACACCGTTCATTAAATGGCCGCTAAGCCCCAAACCCATTTTAACCTCCATGATATATAAATTTTAATTATTTTTTAGCCTTTATTTTTTTTTTCCTTTGGTGGGTTCTTGTTTGTATGATTTTTATCTATGGCTAGCAATGAGAATCCAGGAAGTGAATCCAATAATAATGGCGGTGCTGCTTCTTCTTCTCCGACTTCAAAAGATGGAGAAACACCCACGCAAATTCAACCTTTTAGAATGCCTACAATAGAAGAGGTTCGTGCCCAAGACGTTTGGAATAACTGTGCTGTTCGCAGTGTTGCTAGTGGAGTCATGGGTGAGGATTGATTGATTAAATTACCTTCCTTCTTGTTTTTTCAAGACATTGAAATTAATGGGTTTTGTTTTGTTCGTGCTTTCGATAATCAGCTCTTATATAGTTATAGTGGTAATAGATGAATTGAATATCTAACAATTCTAGCCTCTGAATGAGAAATTTTAAATTTTTTGGGTGGCTTTATGATTGATTGGGTCGAGATACTTTCGGTAGTATAGCAATTATTAGGAAATAATTGAGTTTGCACCGTAGCTTTGAATTCAACAGTGGTGATTGACACAGGAGCTCCCCTAAGTTTTCCAGTCGGCGGGGCGACTCTAGGATGAATTTTCTCCCCTAAGTTTTCCAGTCGGCGGGGCGACTCTAGGATGAATTTTCAAGGGGCTTGGAGAACCTATTATTCTGTTACAAAAATTCATTTTTTTGCTAATGATCCAATCAAGGAACAACTGAACTGTTATATCTGGTTTCCGTAGTACTATCCATTACAAATGAATTTTTTATCATTTGACTCCATACCACCAAAAGGTTTAGTTGTACATTTGAGCTTGAAAGATAGCCTAATAAGGGGAAGGAATCATCCTTTTAGAAACTTCACCTTCAATAAAAGTAGAGTGTTTTCAAATCTGTGGTTTCAAGTAATATGATAATGTGTTTTGTGTAATGGAAATGTTTATTTGTAGGAGGTGGGCTGGGGTTGTTCATGGGACTGTTTCTAGGTGCATTGGATAATCCCATCATGCAAGATGAGATGACAGGAAGGCAGCAATTTATTTATACTGCAAAGCAAATGGGACGGAGGAGTTGGAGTTCTTGTAAAACGTTTGCAATTATGGGCTTGGTTTTCTCAGCTGCTGAGTGTGTCACTGAGAAGGTAGTATACCAAGGAGACTTTATGAATAAAAACGTTGATTTTTATGTACCTTTGAAATTTAAAAATCCATAGGAGTTTAATTTGTTGATTGTTTTTAGGCCCGGGCAAAACATGACACCACTAATACGGTTGTTGCTGGGTGTGTCACTGGAGGTACAATGTCAGCAAAAGGTGATCTCTTACTTTGCTGCTGTTCAATGCTTTTTTCATATTAACTGCATTCAGTTTGAGATTAGTAGTCAAGATGTTGGGTTAATTTATACAACTCAGCACTTGCTTGTCGTAGAGCTTTCAAATATGTCAGCTCATGGTTCCTGATACCATCCTATCAATCCACTTCCTCCTCACAGCTTATAAAAGATGTTCCTTAAATCTCCTTTGTGCTGACTTTTTTGAATCCATGTGCTTTATCATAGCTTGCAATTCATGTGGCCAAAAGGATAAAATCACATGTCATATTAAAGTTTGATGAAATTAACCTATTTTGCATATGAAAATCCTGACTAAATTTGCCTATAGTTTCTTGTTAGTGAAACTGAACAACATCTGCGGTAAACATGCATACACTTTCAAACCAATTTCAAAGGAACAAAGGAAATTTATCTGTTAGGAAACCAGAGGGACAAGTTCAGGAAAATGTGGAAAATTTTATACCAGTGCAATAGTAGTGATGACATATTCTAGGTATTTTGACCATTCACTATGTTCATTAGGGTGGAAATGAAGGAGAGTGGATGGGGTGTATACTGTTGAGGGAGGGAAGAGGTGCTCACCTTGTTTGGTAGGATAGATGCATTCTTGAGAAAGGAACAGAAGAATACCTTCCTTCCATCAATCTTCAGTTTTCCAATCCTTCCAAATTGGAAATATTGAAAAAGAGACATGAGTGAGATGAAATTTTTTCCTGGTTTTACATCATTTGGATCTTTTTGATTGCCTTTTTCCCGCATTTAAACTACTAGAAGGATGGATTTGTTTTCATTCTTCACCTATCCATTTTTTCCTTATGCACCGTATTGTCCCTATACTCCCGACTAAGTAGTGTTTTAATATGGCGGTAGAAGGGCATGACCTCATGATGCGGACAACAAAAGAATCAAGATTGGTGACTTTTTATAGACAAGGGTATCTCTGTAATTTCTCTATTTGCTGGAAATTCTGGGAAAACTTCGATGAATGCAGGAAAAAAGAATAAGATTTATGTGGTCTATTTCAACTATAGAATACAAGGGTGTTTTAGTAATTTTCAGATGTGGAAAATCTGAAAATTGTAGTTATTTATATCTATTCATTGTTTCAAATATGTTCCAAATATCTAAGAAAACAAAAAATTAAAAAAATATGTTTTTGATGCATTTCATCTATTCACACGTCCTTTTTGTAATTCTCAATTATTTTCTCTTGTTGATGTCTTATAAAAAAAAATCAAATTCAAAGAAATATGTTTTTGACGCGTTCGTGTTCATTTCGTATTTCTTGATTACTTTTCTTCTCAAATTAACATTAATGTTGTTTTTTTTAAAAAAAAGACTAAAATGAGAAAAAAAAAAAATAAGGAGCAAAATAGACAAGTGTCTAAAGTGCAACAAAAAATGAGGCTTCAAGACATAATGGAGTTGCTTGGGGGACCAAGTAATTAAAAAAGCTATAAAACAAGAGAAATGAGAGACCAAAACAAAATAAATTGGGTTATGTGGAGACCAAGCAACTAAATAGAAGATAAAATTTGTGGGTTATAAATAGATGAGTGAATTGTAGACGAAAGAAGCCCACCACACAAAAAAACCTAACTTTATCTCTCCTATATAAAATCCCTAGCCTTATCTCTTCCACCACAAACCCTAGCCACTAAAAGATAAAGAGAGAAAGAGCGAAAAAAGAAGAGAAAGTGTACTAAAATTTGAAAGAAAAACTCCGGTCATAAAAAATGAAGAGGAAGAAAAAACAACAAACTCTTCACTCCTTACCAAGGTGAAAACCCATCTCCAAGGTTGTTAAAATTGCGAGTTGACTCGTAAAATTTACAAGTCAACATATGCTTATCGTGTAAAATCACATAAAAATTAAAAAAATGATAAAATCAGATTGAAATCGTGTGAAATCATTTAAAATCGGTAAAATCAATTAAAATTTTGATTTCACTACCAATTTTACAATAATTCTAAATTTTCAATTTTTATCTTCCTTGTTGCATACATTAATGCATGAGCCTCACAAGCACATGTATCCATGAATTTTTTTTTCCAATCAATGATGAAGGAAACATCGTCTTGCTTAAACCCTTCCTAACAAATAAAAAATTATCTATTATGGGACAAAACTTTGCAAATTCTTATTCTATAGAGATATTTTTACGGACAAGAGTAGCAGATCATACTCTGGAGTTTGATCCACCATGTGTTTATGTCTAAATACCATAATCTTTTAAATAAGTTTACTACATTATGATTTCTCTATAGAAAATCCTATAACTTGTCTAAGATATGATCTAACAAGGATCCAAACTTCAAGATTAAAAAAAGGTACTATTTTGAATTGTTTGATTCATTTGTTTTGGTTCATACAAAGCCTACAATTCTTTATCGATTTATTTGTTGAGATTCATGGTGTGTAACAAACAATATCCGAAACTTATGAAATGATAGCAATATCTAAAAGTGTTACATTATTCATCGAGACAAAATATATCGGATAAGCTAAAACACTACACATGGTCATGCATTTGGAGGGAGGATTGGAATTGGTGCTAGCCAATAAGGGAGCATAGTTGTGAAGACATAGCTATTTTCAATGTTTTTTCTTGGACGCACAGTCTTACCAACCACTTACAACTTTTTTCCTTGGATCTTGCATGATAAGATTTTATCATGTAAGAACAATCACACAACATTTTTATTGATGAAATTACTTTGAATTTTACAATTTATTTTTACAATCCAAGTTTACATTGTATTTTTCATGTCGTGTCAAAAAAAGGTTTTTGACAGCCTTTCCCATCTCCCTCTTCATCATTTTCCAGCACCACTTCCTCCATTTTCCAGCCCTGAAACCAGCCTCCAAACCTCACCATACAACCTAGAAAACTATAGCTGTAACCCCCACGTAACAGCCTTGAAAACTCCATCCAAATCATTGCTTGGTTTCTGGATTATAATTGGAGCTACACTCCTCGATTTTAGATGTTTTTTGGCTTGATGGAAAGATAAGACATAGGCCTAAACTCTTATGATGAGTTTAAGACTCAATCCTGCTGTTTTGATGCTCAAAACATAGACGAAACAGAAAAGTCAGAATCTGTCAAGAAGTTCATTTCAGCTTAGACTTTGTTTGGGTTTTTGGCCTCTATCTAGAGTTATAGATGTCAAAAAAAAGCAAACTTAGATGTGTTGAAAAGCTTAGAAGAAGATCTAAAACTTTTGTGAGGTGTACAACTCCAAATTGTGTAGTTTCAATGCTCTAAATCTAGCGGAATATTGCGGAAGAAACAACAATAGTACTACGTAGCAACAACAACAACAACAACAACAACAACGCTATCTAGCACCACCCCTGACTATTCTAGCAGCTTTTCAAACCTCATCCCATTCCTTGAAGATCAATTTCAAATTCCAAAGATCTTTTGAATGACTATTTTGATTTATGTTGATTTTGATATGTATCAATGAGGTTTTTAATTGAATAATTTTTACTATCGGGTTGATATTTTTGTTTGCATTTCAGTCAAATCCCTCAAGTTGTATCTTGCTAGTTTATGTGTATTGGTCATATCATAGTCATCTCAAACATTCTAGTATCATTTTCTTTATGCGTGAGAAGCATATTCACATTGTTATTCGATTCAAATAACATAATTTTTTTTTTCTTATTCATGCATGTATATTCATATCTGATGAGTTTTGTATCTTGGTTACAAAATTCATTAAAGGTTTCAGCCTACATTAAAAGGCTAACATTCCAATATTTTCATAAATACTTCTTTTCCAAAATCATTTGTTTGATCTTCAATAAAAAAATTCAATGTTATTCACCTACAATGTTTTAGGCAAATGAACTTATAATAAGTCATACTTTGAATGTTGATTGGGAGTAGCACCTTCAACTTGTAATTTAATTTTCAAAAATAAAAATCTTTTTTTAAAATGCATTAAAATCTTTAGACCAGTCATCCATCAACGATTCCTAATATAATGAACTCTTAAAGGTTGTTACTCTCAGGTGTCAATTGGAGATGACAAGGTGATTCATTAATGCGTGATGTGAATATCTTGGTTTTGAATAAATTGTCTACTTGTTGTGGTTGTACATACACGAGTCATAACACAGATGTATACTGACATTGATGAGGGGCAACCAATAAAAAACTGAAAATAACACATCGCATGAAAAATAAGCTCCAAAAGGGTTATTGTCAAAACAATTTAGTCCACAAGGGATCTTCATATTAGTAGATCCTATTCCAAATAAATATACCCATGATAGTCATTGCTCAGGTAGAACTGAGGCGTACAATCTTTCATTCATTTAACAAATATTACGAATGAATCTTGGGTACTATAGTATAAATGAATTTTAACAAAGCATTATCCATGGATCATTTTTAAGATTTGGGTTGGGTTCTATGAGTCTAACATAAGCCCATTGGTTATTCATTGGCACAAATTGATAGACTATTGGTCACAGGTCATGATTAAAAGTCACCAACTGTAGACATGTCAATTCACCAAGTATTATTAAAATATTATAAATGAGAATGACAGATGTATCAGGCTTGTGAATGATTAGGCTTAAACCAACCACTCAAGGTTTAACTCATTACAATAGATTCACTATCATCTATATATAGATATACACCACTGGTAGATTAGGCATGACAAATTGTTAGGAATAAAAAACAAGAGTAACAATGCAACTTATTTTAGGTGGAATGTTTTAGGATGATAGCATCTTCCCTATAGCATATCTAATCCTTTACCTTAAAACTTTGTAAACTAGTTAAGGTTTTCTATAATCATAATACTAGGCGATACTTTTTTTTTAACATAAAATCTTTTTCCCCTCTATAACAAAAAATCCTTCCTCATCCTTGAGAAAGAAGGTCATGGTTGCCGCAATATTGGGTGCGGAAAGTGTTTTATTTTATTAGTCCTAAAGTTATTAGGTTTTCCTACTCTAAAGAGGAATATTTATGTTAGGGGCTTAGAAATCCATGTCCTTGATGGAACTGGCTGCTCTCTTTCAATAAGCAGCAATTTTGCTTTGATTGCGGACCGAATCAGAACCTTAGGCGTGACTCTTAAGAACCTTAGGTGCAACTCCTAGCATCTATCAAAATCCTTCTTCATATTCCATCACAAATCAACATTAGTACAGTTTTAACAGCCCTAAAACAGCATTTAAAAGTCAGATTTGGAACATCCCCTAGGCTGTCCTGCATCACCTCACTGTCTTTTTTTGTTGTTACATGGTTAATGAAAGGAGCTGCTTCGCCTTTTGCTGTTCCTGCTAGGAGCTTTCCTCTTTTATTCATTGATTTCGAACTTCTGTTAATTTGTTATGTTTTGATGGCTTCAGTTAATTACCCATGCAAGAGCCTGGTTGTTTTGGTCTTTGTTAGTCTCTTAGAGTGTGAACGGACTAATTAGAGTGGCCATACAGTTTTAATTTCATCATCAATTATTATCATAGTTTTGGTTTATTTTGAGTCATGCGCATTAATCAACTTAATCCTGGCAGTGTGACTACCTGCTGATTGAATGACTATCTTTAACAAACATATTTTAGGTTCAGAATTACATGTTAGAACCTTTCAATCATCTGCTTTTCATTCTCTTCAACTATTTTATGATATCCAGTGCCAGTCCCTTTTGGTTTTCTGAGATGGAGTTGGAATATCAATATATAAAAGCTTCTCTGTTTTGGCATCACCGGACTATCCAACTATGCTATCCTTGAATAAATTGAAGGCATGGATAATTAAACTGTGGAAGTTTCTGCTTGTGGATTTTGAGTTTTATTAGCTTTGGCAATGACATTCGGTGATGTTGAGAAATTATCAATCTTGCACCGACACTGTTTAGTTGTGCCCTCTACTGTTCCAGTTGCAGTTTGGTGTTGAATTATTTAGGGAAACGGTGTGAGTTTTGAGTTTTCAAGCTGCTAATTTTGCAACCATCTCTAAAATGGTCTGCCAATGGCTACTTGGCTTTAAGCTATCCACTTCTGCTCTAAAAACCAATAATGTGATTTCGCTGTGTTCTTGCCTTTTTCTGTTTAACTCATGTAGAGACTGTCGTTCCTTACCTGACCTAATGGCAGTTTGCCTTGCTCAACCTGACCTATCTTACCCTTCTGCCATGTTTTTTAGGTGGCCCGAAAGCAGCATGTGTTGGCTGTGCTGGGTTTGCTGCATTCTCAGTTTTGATAGAGAAGTTCCTAGACAGACATACTTGAGTGGACAAGTTCCCGGCTCCAGTTTTGCAGACCTTAGATCATCTGGATTTGGATTAAAGAACTAGCAGTCTAGCAGCTTGCAGTGAAATTGTAGTTTTTCCTTGCATTCGTTTTCAATCGATTTTAATTTGCCCCCGCTATGAAGCGGAACGACATTGAATAGACATACATGTCTCGTATAATCTTTTCATTTTTCCATTTAGCCGATGCATCACATATAGAATATCCAGTGTGATCGTATAAATTCCATATCTGTTACAGTTTCTAATAACGAGTGACTAGTGCTCACTTGTCTTGTCTAGACTTGAGAGATTATCCTTCAAGAGCATGTATTCAACTCTGTCAGTGTGTAGACTTTTGCTGGTTCAATTATGGGTGCTGTTATCTTTATAACTCTGATTTGAATTGCTAAAATTACCCTTAAAAGAAAATGTAGCAGAGGACTTGGCTTCTCTCCCTTCCAAACCATTAAGCTTTTCATTTCGGTGAAATCACAATGTTTCAAAGCGGCCACCAATATTCACGCCATCATGCATCAACCATCAACATCAGTTCGAAGACGTAAATTAGGTCACCAATCTTCATCACAAATTGGACAGGTGAAACATAGAATTACAAAAAAAAAAGTGTCAGGCGAAGAGTTTTTGGGAGTAAAATGTGAATTCGGGGAAAAAAAAGAGACGTTGATTCAAATTAGTAGTGCATGCTTGAATGGTCTCTGGTGTTTTCTTCTCTTATGAGTGCAACTAGCAGCTCCTTTCAAATATCTGTGCTCTGTGTTGTCATGTCGAGTTATTACATATTACCCTCTTTTTTCTTCTTAACAAAACCAAATTATTACCTCAAACTCTTTCTGTAATCCAATGGGATTTTGATATATATATAAAAAAAACCTTTTTCTTTCATTGATTTAGAACTGAACAGAGCAATCTTTAAGCAAGGAATTACAATGTTACTGCTTTGTTCAATATAAAAGAAAAAAAAAACAAGGAATTTACTAGTGATGACATTAAAAAAATATATATTTATATTTGAGTGGGGAATTTGGGAGTACCCTCCTGTTCATACTTTGCAATATATTGACTTCTCAAATAAACTAGATTATAACAGTGTAAATTAGATTTTACAAACAAGCAATCAAGTAAAACACATACATCAATCACAAAAGTACAATTACAAAAAGTACTAATTCTTAAATAAACCATTATATCAAGAAAATAATATTGGTTAACAAAATATATTGGTAAATACGTTTTACTCAAGTTTAACAATAATTTGATAAATAAATAAAAATATTGGTAGTGATATAAGTTATGCATATTGCTAAATATGTTTTATCATCTAATCCAAGAATTTCCAAAATCTCCATGCATAAGCAAAGTGACGAGGCCTTAAAAAGTCTAAGTAGCTTAGTAGTAAAAAATTTATATGTTAAATAATCGGTTAATTTCTCAGTTCTAGAAATTTGATTTATTTTTCTTAATCAAGGTGACTAATAGCTTATACCTGATGACTGATATATCAAGGTGGCTGGTACTTGTCTAAGTAGCTTAGGAGTAAAAAATTTATATGTTAGATAATCGATTAATTTCTTAGTTCTAACAATTTGATTCATTTTTTCTAGTCAAGATGACTAATAGCTTATACTTGATGATTGATATATCAAGGTGGCTGGTACCTGCAAAATGTCCTTTTTTTTGTAAATTTTAGAACTCTTAGATGCTTTAGTAAATATCTTTTTAAAGAGAAAATGTACAGTGATATTTTAGAGAGATAGACTCTAAAAATATATGTGTTAAAAATATCGAGAATGAAGAGATTATGAATCTTAAGTTCGAATGATTCATGGTGTATTTATAATTTATGAGTCTTGTCATTTTGTGGAGGGAGGGGTTATAGTGTAATTTCACTCTTGTAATATCTCAAGTTATATTTGAATTAAAATAATATGTATTGAATCAATATAAAATATGCGAAGGATCAATGTGGGGCTTTAGAAAAAATTTCAATGAAGTATTGGGCTCGGACAAAGTGTTTGAGTCCATTAAAATGAAAAACAGATCCAAACTTGTTGTCTGAACCCTAACATATTCAGCTTAGACGTAGTAACTCGAGTCTATGTGGATGTTAGGGTGCTAGGCAGCATGAGCATGTCATGCCTTGTTGGGCATGCGCCTAGCATGGGAGTGGGCTACCATGCTCAAACCCATGCATCTTGGGCCCAAACAATTTTCATGTTTTTGGGTATTTTGAATGTTTTTTTTTTTGGATATTTTAAAAGGTTTTGTGGGCATTTTAAATTTAAATTTATCACAAAGTATATTATAATTGTAAGATTTTACATTAAATGTCACCTTTTTGTAATAATTATAATGCCCCAGAATAATACCAAGAGAACATTTGACGTCCCCCAACCTTGCTTTCTTTCTTTTACTACTAAGAATACAACAGCAGAAGAGAACCAAGAAAGAATTTCCCCTTTTCTTTCTTTCTCCCATCACGCTATCGGGGTGATCAACACGTGAAAGACCAACTCTTGCTAACAGTAACCATTTTCATGAAGGGAGTATTTGATAATATTGTTTTTAAAGTGTTTTTATTTAAAAATATATTAATATATATATATTTAATTTTTAAAATTTATTTTTAATATTAACACATCAAAATAATTTAAAACTATAAAAAATTTAATTTTAAATAAAATATAATAAATTTTAGCTCCACTCTATTTATGCCGCACTACCAAATCGGAGCCGGAGCGAATACCTCACACCATTGCCTCATGAATTTAATCATGGGCTAATCTTCATGTTATAGGTTAGACCTACCCAACAACTTTATATCAAACGCCACCTAGAAAGTGGATCAAGCATGGATGTTTAACCCATATAGAAGGTGTGGATCATTCCATGCATAAGATCGAAGGAAGGTCTGTATGAGGTGTGTGTTTAGTAATGCATTATATAATATTTTTAAAAAGTATTTTTTAATTAAAAATATATTAAAATAATATTTTTTTATTTTTAACATTAATATATCAAAATTATAAAAAAACATCTTAAAATATTAATTTGATATCTTTTAAAATAAAAAACAGTTTGGAAAACCAATTAAACCACGTTACCAAACACATACTACATTAACTTAAATCAACCTAATTTTTTGTTATTTTAAAAAATAAAAAATATTATTTTAATAAAAAAACTAATTATTTTTACTAAATCACGAGTAGATTAAGGCACCATTTGTGTTTTTGTGGTGCAAAAATATTTTTTTATTTTAAATTATTTTTTAGTATTTTTAAATTATTCTAACATATATATATATATATATATAATTAAAAATAACATATACGGCTAATTAGACATATTGTTAATTAAGTTGGCAAGGCCGGGTCTTAAAAAAAACATTGAATCTTTGTCGGATAACATAAATGGACCGTTTTGACCAGTGGCAGGGATAGCCAACAAAAACTTGTAAATTCCATTATTCTTGTCACCGAAAAAAATCTCTTCGCATAACTAACTCATTTCTCTTCCTCTTCTTCGAATTAAAGCAAACAATAAAGCAGCAAATATCAAAAGCTTTCAGTGATGGTTTCTCGTATAACAACAACCCTCTCTTTCCTCACTTACCTCTTGATTCTCTTCATCTTCTACAACAATTCTCCCGTCAAATTCTGATAAAGTCTTCCTGGCACTGTACTATGAATCTCTATGTCCAGACAGCGCTAATTCCATAGTGAGTTACCTTAACAAGCTCGTTGAAGATGACGAGCTTCTCTCAATCGTTGATCCTTACCTCTCTCCTTGGGGTAATTCCAAAATCAGAGGAAACGACACCTTTGTTTGCCAGGTTCTTATTAAAAACAAAAAAAACTTCTGAGCTTTTACTTCATTGACTATTATCCTATTGAAAAACCAAATCTTTTTATCAGTAAGGAATTGCTAAGCTAAAAAAGTTTGTTTCTTTGATGTTTAAATCGCAGCATGGTCCATATGAATGCTTATTGAATACAGTGGAAGCTTGTGCAATTCATGCCTGGCCTAAATTGGTTAGACTCGTTAGCTTCTTCAAGTGTGTTTTGATTTGGTTTCGAATAAGTTCATGTGATAATTAAGGTGCCCAGTATTTGTAATTGTGTGTTTCGCTTGTCTTTGTCTTAAAACTGTGATGTTTAGTATTTGTAATTAAGGTGCCCAGTACTGAAAATGCTGTGGTGATTTTAATTGCTTTAGAACTCTTTAAAGTTTGTCTGGCAACAGCGAGGAAGCCTGAACCAATGCTTACTTGAATCAAATGGTCTTGAGAGAAAATATCATGCAACTAGAAATATATAGCTCAGGTTCTGAAATTTAAGTGTATGGTGATGATGCCATGCCATCTTTGGTGTGTTTCTCCCACTTGTTGCGTGGTTATCTGTACTATTTCAGTTTGGCCCTCCACCTAGATGTTCGTTGTCTTATGTTCTGCTGACTTCCTAATGTTTCTTTTCCCCGTGTTATTATGGTATTTTTTGGTGGGAAAAAAATTGTGATCCATGCATAACTGATTGGATCTATACTTGGTACCTCTGTGCAGCTTGAATTAAAATATGCAGCTGAAACAAATGCCCTTCAGCCTCCACATAATTATGTGCCATGGGTGGTGGTTGATGGGCAGCCACTTTATGAGGTTTGTTCTTTTAACTGTGACCATAAGAAATGGTTATTGATTGTGGACTTCGTATTTTTGCCACCACGACTTTCTGCGATTTTACATGCAATTTTGCTATTTGTGATGATCTCAACTTATGAACAATTGATGGTTGTTAACATACATCTGCAAGGCCTACAAAGGCACTGCCACACCCAAAGCTTGCGGCAAACCATCTGGTTATTCCATCCAAAGGCCAAAAGCAAAATCAATCCCTCCAGTTTGCTATAGGGATACGATTATATCAACGCTACTGGAACAGATTAAATCAGCAATATCATTGTGGGTGCAGTAGAAGGAGATCAGAGCTGCTTCAGCATGGATGCATCTCAATTCCAAATACTTTCTAGTTTGATTGCTTTGCTGTCGGCACGCTATTTATGTTGTCAAGTCAGCAGTACTCAGCTAAGTGCATGTCTGAAGTTGCCACCCCCTTTTCTCGACTGAAAACAATTAATGTTGTCATTTACTACCAGATAACGTTGTTTTGTGATTGGGGGATTGGGGTGCTGTTAGATAATATGTTGTCTGTGTATATTTATCAATTCAGCAACAAGTATGTGTCTCGATGAATACTGTAGCCTGTATTGTGCTTGATAAAGGCGGTCCTGTGGTTTGTTGCAGTGATCTAATATGACACCTTGATAGAGATGTACCCACTTGAGCAGAACAGTAGATAGCTGATGCTAAGAACGGTGCTGATAGACTAGATGACCTGCACGGCATACATCAGGTGGAGATGTATCCACCTGAGTGGGATGGTCCAGCGGTTTAGTTTTCGTCCTCGGGATCCTATCCTCCTCTAGAAAGACTCGGTTGTCACTGCTGTGGAGGATAGATTAATTTAAAACTGAGCACCTTTATCTGGGTGTCCTATCACACCTCAATCATGCTAGAGCTAAATTTTACCTCAAGCAATTATCAACTAAACTATTTAATCTCCTAGAATATTAGCTAGGTTTTAAAAATGAGGGAAGCAATGACAGCGTTTTCAAGAATACATGTGGGCAAATGTCTAAAAAGGGATGAACAATTGGAATCACAAAAGGCTACCGGGTACTAAAAGTCTAAAATGAATATTCTGAGTAATTTAAGGAACGCAATTCTTTCCCGCACCATATAAGTCCTCTCTTAGAGGGGCCCAAATTTAAGGTGGGCCCCGTTATTTTTATTTCATCAATATATATTTGTTTTGGTAACACGGTAAAGCCTAGTCGATATGTCCGAGTGGTTAAGGAGACAGACTCGAAATCTGTTGGGCTATGCCTGCGCAGGTTCGAATCCTGCTGTCGACGATTTTTTTAGCTTTTAATTAATCATTATATTTCGTTATCACTCCGGCTATTGTTTGATATTTGATTGGTTTTTAAATTTTTTATTTTAAATAATTTTTTTATATTTTTTACATTAATATAAAAAAACGATAAAAACACAAAAAATTATATTTTTAAAAAATCACGTGTGACGTAAGTAAACAAAACACCCTAAGTTTTTTAATTTACAAATGACAAATATTATCTTTTATAGATAAATAAATATTTTATATTAATTGTTTGAGCCAACCCTTAACCTTAAAAAACAGCGATATTAAGTGCTTAACAACTAGATCACTGACTAATTATTGATCTCAATAATTTATTTATTTAATATTGTAATATCTATGGTTACAAGACATTTGTTCAATTTAATGCTCAGTTTATTTATTTATAAGAGATAATATGATATATATATATATATTGCATGATAATTAACATGTTTTAAATTTGACAAAGTACGAATAAAAAATATAATAATCTTGGAACAACAATATTTGACTTTCAATTAAAAAAATAATTATATTCTTATTATAATTACCACGTCTATTTTTTACTGAGGTATACAAATAAAGCATTGTTTTTTTTTAACTAAATTATAAGAAAAGATATTATCATCGATAATTATATAATTATAGAATATAATTACATTTTATATATATTCTTATATTCTTACTATAATTAATAATCTTATATTTTATCAAATATAAGAAAAGATATTTATTGCAAAATATATCATATATATTACATTTAATAAATAAATAAAGCATTGAGATCAATAATAGGGTACAGCAATTGTTATTTTATTGCTAAAAGTTAAGGGGTCGACGACAACAACTGCCATCGATATTGTATGTAGTTTTAAACTGGAATAAAGCTAGACTCGTCAACAGAAAAGGCTTGGCTTTTATGAAATCAAAATTATCCGTGTGATTACAAATTATATTATCATAGTTGCTAATATGTTGGAAATACCCACCCCACTATTGTTCATCGAAATCATATTATCCGTGCGATTAATTATGTGATATCATAAAGATCTCGTGATTACAAATTAACAATATTATTATAGTTAATCATGTCTATTTTTTCATGATATTTGAAAACTTTTACAGGATGTTTTTAGAAACGCGGTTTAATCATGTTTTTTTAAATTTTAATTTTTTATTTAAAATAAATATTTTTTATTTTCAAATTATTTTAACATATTTTTAAATAAAAAACACTTTAAATTATCACGCTACTAAAATACAAACACATCCAAAAAAAAAAAAATATTAACGGTGGAGCCACTCCAATAAAAGTTCACCAGTCCTTTCCCAGCAAGGCAGACCGCTCAAAGGGTACTCTCATATGGACATGGTCCCACCCAAGCCTATCAATACAGAGATTTTCATGTCCCCCAGTGGATTCACATTTGGATCTTACTCTCTCAAGTCTCTAGCACGAGCCAGAAGAGGTGAAGGCAATTTCGAAGTTGGAAAATGATAGGTGGCGGTGGCGGTGGCGGTGGCTGTGGCTGTGGGCTAATATTCTTTCGGAGGAAGGGTTTCGATACGAAAGTGAGAGGAGAAGAAGACCACCAGGCACCGTTTGTCAGTAAATTTTACCATCCAGTTATCATGTCGGCGACCAAAACTACAGATTGTCAAACTATACAGGACCCACCATATTGCGACATATCAAAGAGAGAAAAAACAGTGATGTCCGGGCATTGTTCTTCTCCCTCGGCCCTCTGTTTTTACCAAAACCACCTTGTCTCTCCACTTCTGGGGGCCACCGACTGTTTCTTACTCTCAACTCTCTACTCTCTAACCAGTGAAAAACCCTAGCCAATCGATTTCTGAGATTTAAAGAGTTCATGGAAAAAAGAAAAACAATTCGAACTGGTAGCACTGCTCGCAGCTTATACGTAAGAGTTCCATACTGCTTGCTTCTGCTTTGAGATTTTATAGCATAGAAATACGCCATGGACAACGAGTCTTAATGATCAGTCCTTTCATCTCTTTACTGTATAAAAAAATCATATCAAGAGAAGCAATTTTAATTGAAATCATTTAAATATCAGAGTTAATGTGTGTGATGATATTTGGTATTATGGTTAAACTGTATTTTAAAAAAAAATAAGTTTTTTTTAATTTTAAATTATTATTATTATTGTATTTTATATAGTTTTGATATGTTAATATAAAAATAAATTTAAAATAATTATATTTTAATATATTTCTACATAAAAAAAACTTTAAAAAAAATCTCTACCCACAGTTATATATTCACCATCGATTTATTTATTTTAAATGCAGGAAACAAGCAGAGAAATTAAACGACACTGTCGTTGTTTTTGTTTACAAACGTAAACTGTTTTTTGTCTATTCGGTATCTTCGCATTATATTGGTGGTTCGGGATTTTTCATTTTCTACGTTTAGATTATAATATTTATTTTATTTTTAATTAATTAGTAGTTGAAACTGTGCATAAGTTTTGAGAGATTAAATAGATTAAATAAAAAAAATTGAGGAGATAAATATGAGGAGTGTAACTTAACTAGTAAGGTCTGAGTTTACTCCCTAGAGATTAACAATTCGAGAGTTCCACAAACCTTAATTAGGGTCATTGAAGGGCTTCCATGATCGTTAAGTTCAGGGCTCGTAGATAGGGTGAGTAAAAAAATAAAAAAACCGATTAAACTAAGAAAACCAGAAAAAAATAACCGAAAAAACCGAACTGTGAAAAAAACTGATTAAACTGATTAAAATTTTGAAAAAACTGACCGGTTCGGTTTCGGTTTTATAAGCCGGAAACCAAAAAAACCGAATCGAACCCAAATCGGAAAAAACCCGAGCCAAAACCAGTTTGAACCGGTTTTTGTCCTAAAAAACCGAACCGAACTGAAACCGGTCGGTTTGAACCGGTTTCAGTTTTGGTTTTTTTTTTTTAATTCGGTTTGGTCATGTTTTTTTGATAAAAACCGAACCAAACCAAAAATAATCATCCCTACTCATAGAATTAGTTGAAGTATACGTAAACTGACTTGGATATTCATATTAATCTAAAAAAAAAAATTAAAAGTGTGGCAGTGTACATACATAATACCATGTGTTTAATTAAAAAACAAAGTTATCAGTAAAACATTGTCGCCATATATACTTTTTACTAACAGTGAAATGACATTTACGCTACTAGAAAAAAAAAAGTTTAAGAAACTTGTATTTGAGGTAATATTGTTTTTTAAGAAATTTATTAGTCATTATAAAATTAATTGGAACAAATTAATCATGATATTTTTTTTATCAAAGTAAAATAATTATTTTGTCCTTGCAGCAAAAACAAAATTGTATGAACTTTTTGGTCTTTTCAAAGTAAATATGTATAGATGAAATTCTATTTTTTTTTATTTTTTAAATAATTAAATTACAAAATTATCCATGAATTAAAACAAAAATTGGTTTCAAGGGTGTTTTAGTCTTTTGATTCTATTTTATTTTTTATTTTTTACATTTGGTTAGGAGCTATTTGGTAATTTTAAGTAATTAAATATTATTTAAAAAAAAGTTATTGACGTGTCAATGTGTGACAACCCCCGCACCATTTGGGTGGTTTGTACAGACCATACAATTGTCAAAATCCTTTATTCGCAGTGGCCAATCATACTTTTTCTGATAATGTGGCTTGTGCTCATGGTGGAAGTCCAATTGAGCTACGAAAAAGTTATTTTTTCTTTCTTTTTTTTTCTCTCTCATGCTTTTGAAATTCACATCAATCCTTTTAAAAAACAATTGTATCATTTAGTATATAATTTTATCGATTTTGACTTTTATTCTCTTAATCACTATTTATTCTTCTTTTGAAGCTTTTTAAAGTTTAGTTATTTTTCCAATTTCATCCTTAGATATTTTAGTCCATTTGATTTTTTTTTTCACTTGGTCCTCATAATTTTTATTTCTATTCTATGTTTTATATATTTTTCTTGGTTATTATTTTTTTTAATTTTTTCCCTTGCTATTTTATTGCATTTGTTTTTTAATTCAATTTTGATCCTCATTGTTTTGATTGATATTTTCTTATCATTTTCTTGATTTATCTTTTTTTTTTATTTGTTCCCTTGATATTTTATTTCATTTTGTTTTTTATCCAATTTTGGTCCTCATTATTTTAATTATGTTTTTTTTTTGTTTTTCAATTTAGCCCCTAATTATTTTCTTTCACTTTGTTTTATACCATATTTGATCAATATTGTTTGATTTTTAAATTGTTCTACAGTTATATATTCTACTTTGTTATTTTTTATAATTGTCTTCCTATAGGGTAATACTTGTTTCATGACCTAGGCCAATTAAGTTTGACTCTTTTTATGGGTTGTTTATTAAAAACTATTTTTTTTTAAATTCATTATTTGACATCTGTTTATTAAGCCATCGACTTCATTGTTTCTTCTACTTTTTTCTTTAATTGAGTTATCTTGATTTTATATCTCAAGTAACAGGTTAATCGAGTTAATTCAAGTTAACTTGGAATCTTTTTTCTAGATTTTTTATGAGATTGATTTTTTTTTAATTTCATCATTTAGTTTTATTTCAGTTGGGTTATCCTAAGAGTAGGTTAGTTAAGTTAGTTAGGGTTAGCTCGACCTTTTCTTTTAATTCTTTTTTATTTAAATTTAGTTTTTTTTCTAGGGCCTTATTTTGGAAGTTTTTTTTTTATCTTGATTTCATGTTGTGAGTGACAGGTTAGTTGAGTTAAGTTGGGTTGACTCAAGTTTTTTTTTCCTTAACCTTTTTTTATGACATTGATCTTTTTTTTTTTTAATTTTTACATTTAGCATTAAATTATTGTTCCTTGCCTTTTTTTTTTCATTTTTAGTTTTTCTTTTTATTAAGCTATCCCGAAAGATGATAAGTAAAATTAACCTGAATTAGCTTGAGTTTTTTTTTTGAATTTGGGTTTTTTACTTGGGTTTTTTTTTTTAAAATTCTATTTTTTTTTTTAAATTTCAATCTCATATCGTGAATTTAAAGCATGGGTTAGTTAAGTGGTTGGGGTTGGCTCAAGTTTTATTCTTTGATATTATATTTTTTTAATTATTTTTTTTATTTTTTAGTATTTGATTATTATACCTTGAACTTTGTAATTTTTTTTATATGATTATTTAAATTTTATATCCCAAATCGCATATCGGTAAAATTAACTTGAATTTGCTTGCCATCGGGCCACATATCTAATTTTATCTTCGAGAATGAGACTTCACCAAATAACAGATAAAATCTTAAGCTAACAGCCAGTCCCCTTCTTGAGCTTGGGCCACATTTTTTTTTTTTTATGTCTCCATTTCTTTTATTTTCTAATATAAATGCCTAATTGGAACATGCAAGTTCCAAACTATTATTATTATTATTATTATTATTATTATTAAATGATAGTCTATTTTTTAAGTTGCAATTATTTTGTTTAGCTGATACAGATTTTTTATCACTTGTAAATTTCTTAGTTTTTTTTCATTGAAAACAAACCACCGGCTATAGAGTGAAAGGTAAAAACGTCTCACCTGTACTTTCTTATTCTTGATTCAATTAAGCAACATTTCGCATTGAACTTTTATATAGATTTAGTGAATAAATCAGCGCATCACAAAATTTTGAATTTTTATTTCAAAAATTTAATTTATTTGTATAAAGGGCTTGAATTAGTTTCCGTAGACCAATTTGAAATCTGGATTCACCAGTCTAGAAGGTTTTTTCTCCAGGCTCAACCTAAGCCATGCCTCTCTCTACTTCCTCACTCTAAGTAAGGAAGAGAGGGAGATGATTAGACCTTACTCCAGGGAAGGTCCACATTAGACCTATGCCATGTCTCATGTTTAATTATGAGCTGGGTCTAATTTATCGTCAATTTGGTAAGATACTAGATTTAATATAATTAAATTCAGTTACGAGTTGAATCTAAATTATTTTAAATCTGATAATTTATTAAATCTCATTATACCTATAACATTAAATTTTTAAATTTTTATTTTTTATATAAAAAGGTGGACACCGGGCCTAATGGCAACACTACTTGGAAAGAGCACGTTGGTGCCACGAAGGGCCACCAGGACTGCGGTTCGAAAATGGTTGATTCCTCTTTTTTGGATAGTCCAACTATCTATTTCCGACCAAATTTCCAAGGTGGATCCAGCACACTACTCAATCGATGCCTTCGTTGCTCGATATATTTCTCTCAGCATCCCATGCATCATGTCATTTGCACTCTATAGATATGGGAACTAGACAGGCTTTAAACTAGAACGGAAATTGTAAATGTTGTTTTTAAACAGTCTCTGTGACTGTATCGCAGACATTGCTAAAAAAGCAATCCCAATATCACCAAATGACCATCGCGTTTATGATCATCTATCATGCTCGAACATATTTAAATGACCCTCAGAAACACATTTTAAATTTTTTTAAAATTACTTTTAAAAACAAACATGCTATCGAAGTGCAGGAAAGAAGGTCTGGACCCTCAGAAAATTGGGCTCCGAACATCCACACGTGTGACCTGTATATTACTCTCAAACCAAAATCAACCACAACTGTAAATACATGGTGCATCGCCTCAAGGGCGACTGCTTTGTCCATTATTTTTGTGCCTCTGAGTAGAGGGCACGTGGTGCCTCCTTTGGATGCAAATATTAAGTAATAATATATTCCTCACGGCAATCCATACGTCAATATTATTAACACTGGCTGTGGAGCGAGACAAGACTAGTCGTCGATATAAGGTGTTTTTGCCTTAGCAAATCCACCCCCTCAAGACTAGTCGTCCCTTAGCAAATCCACCCCCTCCCAAGCCCACACCTCCCCTGCTCCTCTATCACTCCTTAAATGAGGTACTCCTTAGGCCCGAACGACAACCATAAATGCTAGTGTTACGACAAAAACAAAAAAAATAAAATTATCCTAACATTTTGCTCCTTTTTGCACCTAACTTCCCCGTTAGGCCATAACCCTCCTCCTTACGGAGTATGAACCGTTCTAACTAGATCCAAAGATGACCACATAAAGGGATTTAGCGTCCGGTTCGTATCGGATTATTGTGATATTCTCGGGTTGGAAGAAACATTTTCTATACGAGGAGAACGGCATTGATGAATTAATTACACTTTCTTTGAACTTTGTCCCCGGGAATCGACAGCAGCGATGAAATTTACAGATCAGTACTGTCCTCTTTTTTTTGTAGTTATTTGTCTTGGCAGGAATAATGGATCAAACTAGAAGAAGAAGCGATGTGTTAAAGCAGGGACAGATCTATCTTATGACTTCTTAAGGACTCGCTTCGGTTGAAGTTACAGAGCAACAGAAAGAAAAAAATAAAGTATATATTGTAATCAAAATGATTTGATTCTACAAAAAAGACAGAAAGAGGAGGAGGAAAAGTTCTGCTGCTATATCAAAAACGATTAGGAATATATTAAGATTTAAAAGCTAATAGTAATGGTAACAATAAAAGAAAATGAAAACCAGGAAAGGAAGAATAATACAGGAAAAAACAGTATATTATACTAGATTTCCAAATTATTTAAGAATTTGAGAACATCACGAGTAGAGAAATACGTGTTGCATCATTTTATCGGATAGGGGAAGAAATGGGGTTTGTTTGCGGGTCTGTGGTAATAATTAACAAAATATATAGAATACCATATGGTATATATAGTAAGATATGCATTAATTAATGATATAACAATGAAATGGAAACTAAAGGTTGGCTCCTGGTCATTTTCACACTGAGGTAGTAGTGGTTACCAAAATAAAATAAGAGCAGTAATCACAAGGACTACTCTTATTCCATTTCATTGATAAATGCTTGTAGCTTTAGCCTATTATCTCTTTTTGGTGTAGCTGTGGTTATTATAGGAAAGAGATGTTGTTTACATCGGGATCCGGAGAAGGATAGAAACGAGCACTCCCTTGAAAGCCCGGAACCAGAGACCTTAAAAATCTCTGGAAAAAAATCTAAGATCAAGATGGATAGCTAGATAGCATAGTGAAGAAAGCACCTGAAACTGTAAGTACAAAATGGGGTGTAAATTGGTAGTGCACGTGCGCATCACCATAGAAACATTACCCCATGGCGGGGAGCCCGAGCCGGGACCATGAAGCCAGAGTGGTTGCTAGGGAATTAAAAGATTGGGTAAAAACTGATGTTGTCCTTCTTGCCAACATGCCCACAACCTCCCGAAATTCGAGTAGTTTGATGCTAGCTAGAAACAAATCACAAAAAACAGTGCAGCGCCTATACAAAACAAAGAAAATAAGATAGGAACAGAGAATCTATACCAGGTAATTATATTAATATTAACCAATAGCAATCAGTAGAGTAATCAAATTGTTTAAGCAGACTAGTTTAATTAAGATATAATGGTCAATCTTATCAGCAAGTGGGGAAGTAGGGAGAGATAATTATGATCTTAATAAGCAATAAGATACCATGGAATTCTTTCTCTTGCATTTTCTTCCTCGCAATAAATTTCTTATTAACAGGTCAAAACAAGAAAGAACCTCGAACTGAAATAGAAACTGAAACTGAAACTGAAATAACGCGGTCGTAATTAAGACATATTAATTGGTCTGTTTCCTAGAGAGTAGATAGTCCAAGTGAGTTAGACTAGCTAGCTAGGTAGGTACTTTTGGTTCCAGAAAAACAAGGGTTTTAGGCCTCTTCGTTCTTGCTGAACGCTACCTTTCTTTCTTTCTTCAAATATGGCCAAGAAGGAGAATAGAAACATGGTCACACTAAGGATTTATACTTCTCAACCAACCTCATTCTCTATGTTGTAGCAAATTTTCAAATAATTGAATTATTGATCAGTCACTATAATAATCTCACAAGTAAATACTACAATGCTGAGATAGTTTAGTACTAGCTATAGCTACCATTGAAGAAGCAGCATAGGAAGAAGAACCGATTTTTTTAAACTAGATTTCTAGCTATATTTTGCTCAATGGCTCGACTGTCGACCCGTTTATAAAATCGTCAGAGATCATATATATCTCTTAATAATCACAATTAAGATAGGGCATTGAAATTAGAAGAGAAAAAAAATTACACTATACGGTAGTTGTAGCAGCAGCCGCAGCAGCACTTGTAGCGGCGGCACTACTATCACCACCACCACCACTTCCTTCTCCACCGCCACTATTAGAGCCACCAGCAGCTGCCTCCACCGAGACACTCGCTACGGCAACAGCAACATTAGGCCTTTTTCGCTTCTTCTTCTTCTCATAAGGAATCCCTCTGGCTTTAGCTTGACCTTCTCGAACTTCCCTCAAATAAATCCTAACAGCTCTAGCCCCAAAAGGGTTTGATTCTGGCAGTCCACCGTTTTCTTCATAAGCAGCTCTAAGCCGTCCGATTAGCGCATCAAGACTACCCCAAGCCTGCTTTAGTGGACAAGAACAAGGTGCTGGCGGGTTCGGGTGCCCAAAATAAGGACAACCCGTTATGTGGACTTTAGTCTTACCAAATTGATCCAAGTATTTCAAGAACTCAATCACATGTGCACCACTGCAACGAGCTAGGGTTAAAGGTGGCTTGTGGTTCTTTAAGTACTGCAAGAAAGTGTTCCAGTCTCTCCTCTTCTGTGACTCGTATCTACTTGGTGGTGCTGGCGGTGATGACCCCTCCGGTTGCTGTCGTGGCTGCGATGCTGAAGACGATCCTGCTGTTGCTGCTGATGGACAAGGTTCTCCACTATTCGGGTCGGGTGCAGTGGCTCCTCCAGATGTCGAGTCCATGAGAGTGATGATTGGTAGTATTTTTGCCAATTATTTGACCGAGTAATCAGAAGGGTTCTTAATTACCTCGAAAACTTCCTACGGCACGGTTTTTTATTGGGCTGATAAGAGTGTAGTAGCGATAGTAGTACAAGTTGGTGTTACGTTTCTTGTCAAAAAGAGAGGGCGGTGCTGAGTTATTGTTGTTGTATGAGTTAGTGAATATCTTTCACGGGAAATAGATTGCGTGCTGAGTTTCTTTATTCGTGAGAATGAGAGGGTTTTCTGGAGGAAGAAAGGAGAGAGAAGAGAGAGAGTTTGTGTTTGTGTTTGAGGATGGGACGTAAAAAGAGATGAACAAAAGAATGAGACTCTTCTTACTTCGGGAGATATAGAGTAGAAATAGATAGAGAGAGAGAGAATAAAAATAAAAATAAGTTCAAAAAAGAAAGAAAGGAAATACTGTAAGAGAAAAATAAAAAAGAGAATAAATAAGTATAGAGAGAGTTATGGAGCTATGGTGGTGGTCTTTTGAGGATTTTATTCACAATTTCACATGGTGGCCCCAATAGACAAGACATGTTTACTATTCGCCACGGCGGCCCCTCCACCCTCCCTCCCTCCCTCCTTCCTTTCTCTCTCTCTCTCTCTCTACTAGCAGTATTTCAATTCTTTTAAACTAAATATATACCACGACTCACGCGCTAATCAGGTGCGTGGAGCTTACATGTACACCGACGGACCCACAAAGCAACGTGACTGAAGGGGACTAAACTAGAAGAGAGAGCGTGGTGGCCACTGTAGCTGTAAGGAGCGTTGATTCGGTTGTTGTAAGGTAGTGGTGGATCGGATGGGGTAATTAATGAGGTCTCATGAAGGTCAGGCGAATATTTCTGGAGGCCAAGGCAGTGTTACAGCACTGGTCACGGTGGAATGTAGACGACTGCTGCATTGGATTTTGTATACTGTTTTGTTTCCTCCACCTCAAAATGGAATTCTTGCTTCGATATCCAGAAATTCTTGTCATTAATTAATGATTAATTTACCCTTTCAATATATTGAATAGTGTGCTATTCACTGATTATGATAAAAGTGAGTGTTAATGACCCTCCTAGAATACTGTCTGTGTCTTCCTTTTCTCGCATCCCAACAGAATTACCAGGATTTTAAAACATATATATATATAGTGTGTGTTCTTCTAAATCCATGTTGACGGCATTTCAAGTGATTGCTTTTATTAAACATACGGTGACGTTTATTTCAAAATTGAGGAATCCAAGTATTAATTTTATAATTTTAGCAATACAGTACGAGGACAAGTTTTTTAAAAATAATATTTTTTACTTAAAAATATATTAAAATAATACATTTTTTTTATTTTTTAAAATCAATTTTTAATATCAATACAATATCAAAAAGATTAGAAACATAAATATAAAATTAATTTTAATAAAAAATCAAAATTTAATGAATTTTTTTTTAAACCGTAACCCCAAACAAGACGTTACATTGTAATTGATATCTATTAATATTATACTCAACAAACTCAAGCTCCTAATAAAAAAAAAAAAAAACAACAACCAGCTACATTTCACTGGATTTTAATGGAGTTTAACATGAATGTAACGCAGTCATATAATTCCCAACAAGATTAACATAAATACGGTTCAATTTATAAAACAGTGGCAGTTATGAGATATATTTACCATAGCATTTTTCTTAATTAATTACAAATATTGGGAAATTAATGCTATTAAATATCAATTTTGCTGTACCGGAAAGAGTTAAACTATATATACACTCCAGTTATGATAGTGCTCAATTAATTTGACTAATCATCCTCGATCGATACTCTTTGAATTTACTCAGGATGAACCCCTTTTTCTTTCAATTGTTGATGGAAAAGAAAAGGGAATGCGGTTAGAAAATAAGCCATACCTTCGAACTCTATATATCTTGATAATTTCTGGTACAATGACATTTTTAATGATATAATTCTTAACTTTTTCTTTCTATAACCATGTAAAACTATGTGATTAGAAACATCTAATAGGTGATACAGTGATAAGATTTTGAGATCAAGAGGTTCGCTCCGCCTGTAATCTCAAATTTGAGCTCCGTGGTTGCTAATATGATGACCACTGGATGCTTACATGATCGTTAACTTCGGAGCCTGTAAGATTAGTCGAGGTGCGTGCAAGTTAGCCCGGACACCCACGTTAATAATAATAAAAATATGTGATTAGTCAAAATATAATTTGATTTTTTTTTTCAAAACAATATGGCTCTAGCATTTTTTTAAAAAAATCTTAAAATAATAATATATTAAATTAATGTTAAAGTAACCATAAAATCTGAACCTAGGATACATGTAAATCTCATGTGTTGAATTTGAAACTGTCATGTTGAGAGTTCTGAATGTTGAATTTTCACTTGAAAACATCGGATTCTGTCTCTTTCGAAACTTCTTCAGCTAGTTTATTAATTAATTTTCTTGCCCCTTGAATTTTCTCGACATGATTGCACAAATTGTTTCATGACGTACGTGGGTGAACTTTTTTGCACGAGTTCCTATTTGTTTTCGGCGTTTCAAAATGATTTTTAAATCAAAAGGTGTTATTTATTTTTTTATTTTTTTACTTGCATTGTAGATTCCGGGTAAATCTAACTATCTAGACCGTAGATTTTTTTTATTTTTTTTCTGACTTGTAGCAAGAAAGATTCGGAGATGAAAAACCGATGGGCAATCCGATACTTAAAAAATGAATTAGAACTTCTAGAAAAATAAACTATAAAAACGGGTCCGCGTGTGAATATATCATTGGTGATGATGTTCTTTCTCTTTAACATGCTAGTCCAGTGGTCCTGCCTTTCGCTTACTTGCTCTCCTAACATCTCCCTTGTATCAAGGATATATTCTCTTACAAATGCTGAGGTAAATTAATTTCGTTTTTTTTTCTTTGTCGGAAGGAAAATGCTCAAATTCAAGATTTCTCCAGGATCAGCCATTGATTCACAAGGCTCCCGAGCTACACAAATTAATTGTTGAATGCCATACATATCGTGTTTCGAGGGATCATTTCAAGTTCATAACTCTGAAAAATAACGTCTTCGGTTTCAGAAACTCTGAAAAATAACGTATTCTAGAACCCAAAGGGATTTATTATCTCCTAATAATCTCCGCCATGGCTACCCATCTAAATATAGAAAACCATCTGTCCCTAACCTTCTAGCTACAACCTACAATCTACATGGTCTAAATTGATTAAAAAAAATCCCACATTTCTCATTCGTGAGCGTCACGGTGAAGTTAGCTAGGGGAAGAGGGAGCCAATGTATTTGCGTGGGGATCTTGCCATGCGTGCTTGACACACACACTCTCTCCTCTCCTGTATATATTCTTGCCATGAAACATCCTCTCAGTTATAAGACCAGCATCCTGTTGTTTTCCTACGAGTTTTGCGTCTGAGTTGTGTGGATTCGGAAACTGACTAGGCAGAGTACTGGGGGGTCCAAGAATTTGAGAATTTATAGCCTATAAAGCAATCACACATATTTAGCCAGAGACCTTGTGTGGACGACTATGCATGCCCCTGCCCTGGCATCAGTTTTACAGCCTCGATTGCTTAGCCAGGAAAATGAAAGCCAGATCGGTCCTTGTACATTACGTATCATGCAGGTTCTTATGCTTCCGCGATATGTCAAAAAATATTATAGCTAGTACGTTCCACAGGCAGTATTTTTTTAATATATAAATGAATAATAATTGAATCTCAAGGACTATATTATTTTCAATAAAAGAAAAGGATATTTAAAACGTGTAATCGGGCCCAAACCCAACAAACTCCAAGTCTAAAAAAGATGACCAAAATCCAGAGGGCCTCGTTAAATCTTTTTTTTTAATCTAAATGAAAGGCCTAATTAAACTCAGAATAAAGAGACAATAACAACGAAAATAATGATCTTGTGGGAAGCATATGTCATTGTAGCGTTCTTGTAGCTAAGCTACAGAGTTTGATCATTTTACATCAAGGACATAGGAGTGTGTGAGAGAGCAGGCAGATCACCGAAAACCAAAAGGGGAGAAAAGAGCATTTTCTAGATCCATCATGTGGCTTAAAACCATCCAGAACGCCAGATGATCAAAGCATTCCCCACGTATCCGAAGGCATTTCACGGCATCAATGGGAGATAATTTGACTGAAGACTGCTTAGGATTCTGAATAATGTTTCACAAGTTGGGCTTATTGGTTATTATAATATGATTCTGAGGTACGAATCCATTTTCAATATTAATCAACTTGATTCAAGGCGTCCACAGGTGGCTCAGTGCATGATTCCCGTGATACATTGTCGAGAATGAAATTGCTCATAATTCCTTGCTCTCCGTGATTATATTCCATTTTTTGGTCTGGTAGTGGAGGAGATATGTCATATATATATAATGAAGGATATGATTTCTTTAATTTAATTTTTTTTTTTTGCATTTTCTCCCCTTTTTTTCCTTTCATTTTCATCATTCTTTTCTCAATTTATCCTTTAATGTTTGTTTGATTTTGAATTTATCTTCATGAATTGTTTAATTTGTTTTCTATAAAGTTATCACGTCTCAAACAAATATTTTGATATTTTTATTTATTTAATTTTACGAATATTTATTTTGTTATTGTATACTTGAGTAAAAAATAGTTTTTAAAAAATAAATTAAACGCAATGAAGTTTATCACCTGAATCACGAATTTAACAAGTTTAGTTAGTGAATAATCCCAATACTCAATATAAATATTTCTTTATCATTCTATCTTTTTATTATTTTTATATATATCATTTTTTTATATTTAGCGCTAACTATATTAATTTTGAGATATTGTAAAACATATTGCAATATCAATTATAATTAAAGATAAATAATTATATGCTTTTGAAAGTGTATTTTTTTTAGAATTGTCGATGAATAAGGGAATTTATATATTCAATATGTAGATATCTATAATATTCATAAAAAAATTAGCTCAACTCGTGATATTTATAATATCCATAAAATATTTAGCTCAAACTGATATATTCAATCTGCTTGGGTCTAAAATATTTTTAAATAGATCATGTTTATAATTTATATAAAATTAAAAATTAAATTAGATATAATTATGGCAGTCTTTTACTAGAAAAGTTATTTGGGATTTGGGTTTGAAAACATACTCTTACACTGGATTTATGTAAAAATGTTCTTGAGAGATTTGTCTCCTATCAATAATAATTTGTATCTTGATAGTGCTGAAAATTCATAAATTTTGTATATTATCTGTAATCTAAACCATTTGAAAAAACATATTGTGCAAGAACACAATGTTTTCCCCATTTTCCCTTTTATATATAATCTAAAGTATGTGGGGTGAATACTGTGCAACCGTACTATTTACCCTCTCATATTTTACTGTAGACGACACTGGTTATTGTTTTTTTTTAAAAAGTTTTACTATAAATTTAAGGAGAAAATAAATGAAGTAAATATTGTGCAGCCGCATCGTTTACCCCCTCATGTTTTACTGTGGACAACATTGTTTATTTTTTTTATGTTTGCTATAGATTTAAGGGGAAAAAATATGAAACCCGGTTGGGTTCATGGTCCGGGTGCACCCCACAAGTTTTATTGTGGACAACATTGTTTATTTTTTTTTTATTTTTTTAAAAAAATATTTTCTTTTTTTGTTTCTATATTTTTTAAATTAATCTTAACCTTATTTATATTTAGATAAATATGTCTTTTCTCTTTTATGTTATTTAGAAAGCCTATTTGAAATGACGATTATTTTTTAATTGTGCATTTAATTTTTGAAGAGATTTTTATGATTAATCTATATTTTTTTTAATCTTTTGTATAGACAAACATTATTTTTAAAAATAAAAATAAATTTATTTTCAAATAATATTTCCAATATGAACAGTCTTACATATTATTTATTTTTTTTTATTCAATCAATTTAATATGTGTGTCTATTTTTATTATCGTTTGATTGAATAAAAAAAATATTTTAATTAAAAAATTTAACAAATATAACCGTGTAAATGTCAGGTCATGTGAAATTAAATATTTAGTAGATGTTTATTACATGTGATATTTGTTTTTGATAGGTGGCAACCAACAAGTCTTGACAGATCAGTTGCTAGAAGACGTTTCATGATCGGAAAAAACGGATTTAGATGGTCGAGTAAATTTTTTAACTCCTATCAAAAGTGAATTTTTTTATTTTTATGGTTGAAATTGAGGTTTGTGTATAAAGTTTCTGAAAAAAAAAAACTAGAAAAAATAAGAAAAGTTAATTTTTATAGTTAAATTTTATACATAATTAAATTGTATCCAACCCCAACATCAATTTTAACCACAAAAACATACATTGTATTGTCATTTAATTGTCACTATCTTGTCTGATTGGAGGGTCAAAAAATAGTGAAAACATTTTTTTTATTTAATAGCATCAATGTCATTTTACTATACAATTAAAAAGTAAAATAATCATCTTGTACTTGATCAATTTTAAAATGCCAAAATGATCTTATTGCAAAAATAATTTTACCCTCAACCATTATCCTGTCATTTTTCTTTTAAAGCACAATATAATAAAAATAATATTCCCATCCAAAATACTTTGTATCCAAAGGAACAATGTTTTTTACCATCCCTTCAGTGTTTACCCCATTGCAAAGTTAAATTTCAGTTTCTCTTCTTTTCCTTCAAGTTTTAACTTGTCGCTATTTAAAAATATAAAATTTATTTAATATAATGTTTTTTTATATATTTAATTTTAAAACTGTGATAAATATAAACTATATTATTTTACCCAAAAACATTTACAACGATATTATTTCACTAAAAATTTAAATTTTCTATGCTAGCAAAAAAAAAAAAAAAAGCCAATGTTTCAAAGGCAAGAGATAAATCTTTTAACTTTTATTTTTCTCAAAATAATAGTGAACTTTTGAGGAAAAAGTAAACAGATGGCGACAGGTTACACGTTACACTGCTGTTAGAATCTGTGTCCACCATGCAGAAGTAAGATCTTAGACTATTTGTCATTACTTTGGAGGAATCCCCTTCTCCTTCTTGGCTGGCAGTGGGATTCCCACTTCCCAGTGTCAGTGGCGAGCAAGAATTAATGCGAGAGGGAGAGAGGAAAGGGTCAGCAAAATTGATTTTTGGAGTGACAACAACGGGAATACGTACGTACGAGGGCGGATTCTTTTCTTTCCAGCCTGCTGCACACGTAAGGGATCTGTTTTTATGAGAACTGGACATGATATGTATTTTTGGATGCCTCGGATTTGGAGTGCATGTCGAGCGATTTTGTTTTCCGTACGTGATATTATTTATTTTATAATGAGATTATGATATCTTTGTATTATTAGCCTCTATATACAACTATATATCCCATATTGATTCTTTACAGGATGATGTTAGTGTATCATTAATACATTAATGACATATACATTTGAAATTTGTTAATTACCAGCAACCCCCTCCCTTTGCTCGCTCATCTGCTGGTAATTAATTTTGAATTACCAAATAATAAGAATTATATTATTCTTCTACTTACTTTCTCAAATGAAAGTTATTTTGACTTGAAATTCGAACCCGTACAAGCCCACATTATTTTATATTATTAATTAGATTTTAATTTTAAAAAAAATGAAGGTAGTGAGATTCAAACTCCTAACCGCTTTTTAGTCGTCAAGGTTCTGATATTACGTCAGAACCATCTCAATTCAAGAGCTTAAATTATTAAGTGAAACCTCGATATATGATTTATATTATTATTCAACATACTGAACTGATACGCATAAGAATCTCATATGGAAAGATTATATGTTTCTATGGAAAAACTCATGTGATGAATGTGGAAGTGATTTTTATACTTGAAATTACTAAATTATCTTATATTTTAAATTAATGTTATGATTATGTTATGCGTTGTCTAATATGCTAGAGGCTTTGATGATAGAAGTGCAGATGTTTCAAGATTTTGATGGGCGGTAACGAAGTAGCTAGCACGTATTTCGCATTATCTGCTAGTGTGAGAAGAGCACTGTTTTAAAAACGAGTTAAAGAAGTGATGCGGGAGGGAAAGGAGATAGCAGCAAAAGCTCCATATGCAGCTATGAAGTTTCAATTATTTGTATAAAAGCACAACAAATAGTCTAATATATACTAATATCTTTTCCTGCGCTCCGTAGCGGTTATTATCAATTTTTTGCTGAACCGAATTCAATACAAAAAGATGGCAATTTCTCAACCCCACAGATATATTTATGTTGATTCTTTCACACTATTTTGATGCAAATACGCAAACAAGGTGTTTGCATAGCTAGGCATGACCCACTAGTATTCGTTTTGATCATTCATGATTCAAGTAATCACAGCTAGAGCTAAGAAAACGAAACCTCCTGCGGGTGGAACATCCCAAGCCTTGACTCTAGTGCTAAATAATTAAATAGTGAAGCTAATTGATAAGCGCATGCTAGTTGCTTACTTTGCTCTTGTTAAGGGAGTTCTAATGTGATTAATTTGCGATTTTGTGGTTCACTATGCACAACATAAAATGTTGAGTCACTATAAAAGTCCACAGCCATTTTATTACCGAGGTTCTTGATTCCAGTCAATAAAATACAAGAAACTCGCTGTAGACAATTCCACAGTGGTTCCATTTAAGTCTATCATGTGTAAGCATCTACTTAAAGCCTATACGAGATGGTCAGTATTTTCCCATTCCCCAACGATTCCATATCACACATGATAGCTTGGGCCAAATCAAAATCATTTCGTAGGTGCATTACCAATACTGCTAGATATTCAAATATACTTTCATTTCAGTTTTAACTGGTTTCATAATTCGAACCAACTAAACCAAATCAGATTGATGCATTAACAGGAAACAGGTTTTAATGGCATGAAGACAGTTTTACCTTTTCATCAACATCAAGCAAGCCTGTTGACCCTGTTCCCATTCTTGGAAGATAAAAGTTGTGGTAGTCAGTGAAAATTGCTTCGGAGAGGCATGGAGCCTGCATGGACTTCCGATGAAGAGAAACTGCAAGAGTAAGCAACTTTTCAACACGTTCAGAGATAACACACAGGCGTCTCAGGTCTTCAGTGGTCTCGCTGTTGCCATATATATGATTTGCTGCCATAAAGACAAGATTCGCAAACTTCTAAGCACTCACATGCGAAGATGATCAATAGCAAGGCAAGATGAGCAAGAAAAAGGAAGATCAGATATACTTTGCAGAGGCTTCAATGTGGAAGCAATAGTAGGGTACAGTTGCTCCATTTTTGTTGTCATCAGCTTCAAGCCTCCAAGATTAGGCTGGTGTAATATATCTTCTGATGTTATGAAGGCTGTACAAACCATCTGCTCAAGCAGTTGATGAGGCCACAATGTCTCCAAGTAATGAAGGATCTATGGAATTCAAGTATCTTTTAATTGGTCATAACAATAAAGGAGATAATAGAGCAACAAGAAAGACACAAGAAAGCACCCTAACCAAGATATAAGATATCAGTCAAGACATTGATCTTTGTTTTGTTCTTATTTTTTCCTGAAAGAGCCAAAGAGGGCCGTGAATTTGCAATCTGCTTCCTCATTTACTAAAAAAATGCAATGATCTTGCATGTAAGCAACCTCTTCATTGACTGGCCAATCAGATCACTGTTTGCAATTAGTAGAGCTAGTGAAGTGGATTGTGGAGCTAATTAGCAAAAAATTCAAACAAATCACGGGTATGAATCAACTGACCTGATCACAAAATTAAAATTTAGTAAAATTTCAAATAACTGGCTTTGCAGCTCCAGCGATTTGAACCATCTTCTGTTCAAAAGCTGGGTCATGTGACCCATGACATAAGTGTCAAAAGGTTTGAATGTAAACATCATAACTTCTGATTCCGTTTAGTTAAATGAAAGTAACAAGTTCGTAGTACAATCAGAATAATAAGACACAAAGTTAGAGATGAATGTTTTTGGTGAACTTCTACTAGTCCTTTAATCGACCAAGTTTAATTTCCTTAATCTTTTCAGGACAGAAATGATACACATACACATACCACAAACATAGCATAACATAGAAGTTAGGCTTGATGGTACAAGGTACAAGTGAACATAACATTAAGATTGCAATAAAAAGTTTATCTGACCTTTTCTCCTTCACGAAAGGGGTCTAGTATAGGTTTCTGCTCATATGCTGGCAAAGCAGGAGCATCATTCCAAATCTTTTGCCATAAATTCCCTTGCTCAGACATCTGTTGTGAAAGTCGGCCTCATGGTGGCAAATCATCCTTCAAACCCTTTTTCCCTGGACTTTTAGATGGTCTACTTTCCTTGCTATCATCATTCTCCCAATCCCCCCGGTGAATGCAACCGAATAAAATCTTCAAAAATAGCATCTGGATTTGCTGCTTTGAATGCTGACATGTCCAGTTCAAATTTTTCCAAAGATTGCAATATAAAATCTTCTGAAATTCAAAAGGAAAATGTGCTTGCATTTGAAAATGAAAGCATTTGGCAACAAACAAAATAGAGATGGTGAACAAAATAGGCTTCTCTTCTATTACAATGTAAACCGTTGTTGTTTTCTATAATTCTTTAGAATTAAAAAAAAAACGTTTTTCTTGTTATTCAAGCCCCTCCCCTGATTTAATTTTGTTATGTTATTGAAATAATATTTTGGATGTGGATACAGAAAGGCAACAATAAATGAACAGCAAAAGTAGCTGACAATACCAAGGACTTAAAAAGAATAAAACGGAAGCTTATTTAGTGCCTGATGATATGATATCCTTCCCATATGATATCCTTCCCCAACTGAGCAGAGAAGTTCTGCAATAAAATAGTATAAAGCTTCCTCGTTAAATAAATTTACACAAAATAAAAAAATTACACCCCCTTGATTAATAAACAGAAAATTTTGGAAAAATTACTCTGCTCGTCACATGTTAGATTCCATAATCCAGATTATAAGATGATCTTTCAAGAGTAACAAGGATACTCATTTTAAAATTGCATATGGAGGTGTTTGAAATCTGTTTCACTTCTTGAGGCATATAATATTTGAAAAACTTGCTCAGTTTTACTGAACAGAACTACGGTTTAGCATTTCCTTTTTCCTCTCTAATGATGGTGAAGTAAGGGATAGTCAATACCCATGCTTTATTGAACAGGATGAATCCCAACTAGGATCAGCCAGTGCTGCCTGTCCTACCGTGATGAAAATTTTTAGTTGAATCAGGTACAACACCACTATCAGACATTAAGACAAACTTCTGTAAATTTTTTGAGACTTAACTACCTGGTGCCAAAGAAATCCTTCCCACTCAAAAACTAGTGGAAAGTTTTTAGATTAGATCATTGATCATCCCATTCACAAGACACAGCTCCTCGTGACTGACGTTATAAGTAATATATGGATACAGCCACAGCAATAATCAACTGACCAGGGACAAAAGGTCGTGGATAAATAAATAATTTGAGCTTACAAAAGAATTCCCAGAAGCTTCAACTGCCTGCAGTCTTTCTTCATGCATGTCTTCTGTAATAAGTGGAGCTTCCTATAACATTTAACAAACAAATATAAATAATCTTTATCCATTGAAGTTAGTTTATAACAATCATGTGATAAGAATGTCAGTCCAGACACAAAGATATAGAAAAACCTGTGTGAAAGGGGCATGCATGCTCTGATACGACTTCAGAAGCTTCATAGAACCCACAACACCAGCTGAGCCCCTCCTGTTATGATCAGAAGATTTCAAAAGATCAGATACAGTGTCCACACGCTTCATGCCAGGCCTTGATGTCGTCGTTCCAGTCCCATGCAAACCATCCTGTGTCAAAGGGCTGATACATAGACAACAAAGTCATGTGCCAGTGATATGCATGGGATAAAATGAATCATTCTTGAAGGAAGAAGGTCAAAGGTTGTACTGTCCAATGGTGTATTCTTCATTTCAAAGTAATGTAAATACATTTCTAACAAAAAGAAAAAACAGTCCAGTTCAAACTACACATCCATCAGATACCATTTCTATACTAACAACTTTTGAGCTCTAGAAATTTACTTCATTAACATTTTTAAGAGTAGTAAACCATATATTCCAAAAAAAGAAAAACTTTGAAGGTTCTTCAAGTACTGGAAAATTAAGCATCCAAACTCTCTTATCTACGTAAAATTTCACATAACCAACAGCACAATGAGCGAACAACTATGTATCATATGTAATTTAAAAGGCACAAAAGCATAATACAATAGAACAAATCATGGCAGGAAAAGGATTGATGAAGATGAATGCCAACATTCTAATAAGCGAGTTATTTTTTATTCTAACTGAAATATATATTACTGAACATTAATCCATGAGATCCATTGGGCAGCTCTTCTCCTAACACACACACACACACACACAAAAAAGACATGCAAACAACCTTAGCACAAAAGGAAGAAACACAGTTGGAATATGTTGTCACATGAATATGATGCCCATATTGGTTGTTTACAGGAACCTAGCTACCAATATGATCAGCCTCGCATCTTCTAGTAAAAACAGTTCCCATATTTTGAATTCCAATATAAGCCTTCCTAGAAGGATCATGAGCTGGAACAAAAGCTGGCCACAAGCTGCATTTTCCAAGTACAAGACATTAGAAGCCAATTCAATGTGCTCACATTCTAAATTCTAATGCAACAGAGTTACAGAAATTAGTTATTTAGTGTGGGCAATCCTTTGTGGCAAACCTATTGAAACTTCAGTTTTATTTTAATAAGAAAGGAAACAAGACTGGTATTACATTAGCCCAAACAACAAACGTGATGTTGTTACTAATAAAATGTAGCACTATGTAAGCCTACAAACCAACACATTAAACTAACATCTAGAATCTTTGATTTGAAACTCACCTGGAGCAATTTGTCAAAGCAATTGCAAACGCACTTCAGAGTTTACAAGCCTCAGGTGAATCAAGAACCACACCACTAGCACTTTGAGGAGCAATAACCTGGTGATCCAAAAACACATTAGCTATGACTACAACAAAACATCAAATAGAGCAGAGCAAACTGCAACACAGCGACTTTGCAAATACCAAAAAAATCTCCCTCCAAAGCATAACTGCAAATCATGCAACATACTATTCTCATCCACAATTTTTCCTGCATCATCTAAAAATTAAATAAACAAAAAAGATTCCATAAAAATCTACCGCGATAACTAATACAATTTTAGAACAAATTGCTTCAAGTACCGCCGCTGTTGGTTTCAAAATAATACTCCATGTTATAGCTTTTCGTCGTGTGTTTCGGGTCGAATTTAACCTTATATAGCTTCTGCGAAAAATTCAACTTAACTGCACCCTTTTCCTACAGTCAAATAATCAACAAAATCCATAATGGACCACCCTATTTGCCGCCTCATTCATTCCCATAAACCAGTAAATTTACTCGTAAATTGAGAAAACTTACTCGTAAATTTTTTGGACCATCGGCAAGCCACTGCCTACAAACTGCCTCTGTTTCAGAAATAAACCTACAAATTAAAGAACCGAAAAAGAAAGTAAAACAGTAATCATCCCCCTTGCATTTGCTTCTTATATAAAAAATCCATATAGAAAACGTATTATCATAATAATAGTAAAAGTACCTTTCCCAAGCAGAGGCGAGTGTAAAATCATCAAATCTTTCGAGCTGCATATCCAGTAAATGAAACACGATTAATCAATTGAGATAAATAAGGAGGATTGATCGTATGAATTTGAAAATTCGAAATTATAACTGTACCTCCTCTTCGTCATCTCCAGATAGGCCCACTTTGCTGGTAAATGCCATTAAAGATGACGGCATGCATGGAAGGTTAAAGTTGTTTTTTAAAGTATTTTTTGTGTTGAAATATATTAAAATAATATTTATTTTATTTTTTAAAAATTATTTTTAAAATCAGCGTATAAAAACAATTCAAAATATAAAAATTAATTTTTAATAAAATAAAATTGAATTTTTTAGAAACATGGTTTGCATCGCATTCCTAAACATTTTCAAAATCACGTATTTGAGATACATTGCATTGATAATCGATATCTATTTAGGAAAGTGCAAAAAAAGGGCGTTTAATATTAAGGTAGTTTTTTTTTATGATTTGAAAAAAATTAATAAAAAGCATTTTAGTTATTATTAGTTTAATTTTATATGTGTTTGGTTAAAATTTATGTTAAAGTAGCTATTAAATAAAAAGTAATTCAAAAATGTTGGGTTAAAATTATTTTTAAAGATAAAATAACTAAAAATTAATATATAAAAAAATGTGTTTTTTGTTGCTAGCGTCAAGTACACAATAAGATCCTTCTACAAAAATTCTTTAAACCTTACAGGGATGATTTGTGTAGATTCAATAGAGTGTTTGTTGTAGGCAAAACCAAACTTTTGTTTCTTCAGGCACACGTTGGAGTGTTTAAATCGCGAAAGTTAAAATGATCCTTGAATTTTTCAATGATAAAAAAAAAACAAAAAGAATTGTGGTAAAGGAGAAGCACGAAAAAATAGCTTTACCATAAATGAGGTTAGACCTCATTTAATGGTAGGCCCCACAAATTAAACCACACTTTTATTCGATAATTAAACATTATAGAATTCGTTTGTTTTTGTGGTTGCTTCCATGTTTTGGGTGAACCCTAAATACTACTTGTTTGGTTATAAACTTTCAGCAGTGTTTTTATTAATAAAACCCATCAACTAATAATTTCGATAATATGTCGAACGCTCACATTCCTAATAATTCCACTCGTGAATCGGACCGACCTACAACAGTAAATCACCCATATCACTACCGTGTTGGAACAACTTTCTCACTGAATGGATGTTATAAATGAACGCCGGGCTCAATAAAGGCTAAGATCACCTAATAAGAAGGGATGTGGTCAATTTCATAAGGAGTCACTTAATGAAAATCACAAGGCTAGCGAAGAGGATTTAGAAACTGAGTTTGCCAGGGATTTTAAACCTCATCACCACCAATCTCGGCATCACAGAGATTAATTTCCTCATAACCGTGATGGGCGTGGTTTGGAGAATCAACCTCTTGATGAACTCACCAGGAGAATGAAGGTAGATGTGCCTGATTTTTATGGCAAATTAGAACCACATGCTTTTGAGGATTGGTTAATAGCCATTAAGGGTTATTTTGATTTATTCGTTGTCTAAAAGGACCGAAAAGTTTGTTATGCTAGAATAAAATTGAAGGGGCATGCATGTAGAAACTGAGTTTGCCAGGGATTTTAAACCTCATCACCACCAATCTCGGCATCACAGAGATTAATTTCCTCATAACCATGATGGGCGTGGTTTGGAGAATCAATCTCTTGATGAACTCACCAGGAGAATGAAGGTAGATGTGCCTGATTTTTATGGCAAATTAGAACCACATGCTTTTGAGGATTGGTTAATAGCCATTAAGGGTTATTTCGATTTATTCGCTGTTTAAAAGGACCAAAAATTTTGTTATGCTAAAATAAAATTGAAGGGGCATGGAAGTATTTGGTGGGGAAGTATAAAAGAACATTTACATTGTACTCGACGTCCATCAATTTCAAACTAGGAGGAAATGAATGACAGAAGGATTGATGGAAAAATATTTACCTATTAATTATAAGCAAATGATGTTCGAAGAAATGCTATAATTGAGGCATGGGTCCTTAACAATGGATCAATACACAGACCGCTTCTATGAATTGACTATCTGTAATACAATTGTAGAGATTAACCAACAAGGATTAGCCCGATACTACAATGGCTTGCATGGTAAGCTACGCAAGGAAATGTTGATTGCACATTTAATAAATGTGAAGGAAGCATATCAACTAGTATTGCGTATTAAAAAAATATATGGAATATGAGTGGAAATAAGACCATGTCAATGGATTTGAAGTCAGGACATACAATAAGTTTTTCTATACAAAGGTCATAATTGTTGCATGACAAACTAGGGGGCTCATTGATAGGAGATCATAAAAGAAAACCAAAAGTTACAAGTGATGGTCCATAATGTTATAAATACAATGAGTTTGGACACTATGTTGTAATGTGTCCCACTAAAGATAAGAAACTTGCCTTTATATGTGAAAAGGAATTGACAGTAATGGATGAAATAGAGGGAAAAGAAACCGAAAGGTCAGCAGCTGATAGGAGGAACACTTGAATGCTTTACTACCAAGTTGTGTTATTCATCGAGTATCTTTAAAATAATAGTAAAATGATTGGGCTTATAAATTAAAAAACATTCATCTCCTTATCGAAAAAGCTAGGTCAATGAAGATAATTCAATCTTAGTGAAGCATTGGTCTTTAGTGAGGTTTTTATTAGGAAAGGAATATATGGATGAGGCATGGTGCGATATCATCCATATGATTGTTTGTCATTTATTATTGGGACGACCTTGGCTATATGACCAAAGAATCTCCTATGATGATTACATCTATACGTATTCTTTTATGTTTAAGGGCAAGAAGCTTGTTTTCTCAAAACAGTTCCAGTATTGAACATAATTTTAAAATTTGAGGCAACAAAAAAAAATTCCAATATTGAACATGCATTAGTTTTCTCAAGATTTAAATGGAAAAAAAATGTTGCTATTTATAGTAAGACATGAAGTAAAGTAAAATGATGGCGTAATACCGAAAAAACTGGCAACAATACTCAAGAAATTCCAAAATAAAATGCCATACTAACTTTCACCAATACAATATGTACAACATGTTATTGATCTCATTCCAGAATCATCCTTACTCAGCCTACCTCATTATCGAATGGGTCCTACTGATAATGAGGAGCTTAACTGGCAGGTTCAATAGTTATTGGATATGAGTTTCATCCAATAAAACCTTGGTCCTTGTCTTTGTTCTAATATTACTTATAAAAAAAAATGGGAGCTAAAGGATGTGCATAGACAGCCGAGCAATTAATAAGATAACAGTGAAATACTGATTTTCAATCTTATAGCTTGATGACACGTTGGATTTGCTAAGTGCTGCCTCTATTTTTACAAACATTGATCTTCACAACGGGTATTATCAAATTCATATTTGTCCTGGTGATAAATGAAAGACGGCTTTTAAAACAAACGAGAGTTTATTTGAATGGTTAGTTATGCCCTTTGGATTAACTAACACACTAGGTACTTTCATGCGTGTTATAACATAAATTCTCAAACAAATTTTGGGTAAATATGTTATTGTGTATTTAGATAACATATTAATTTTCAGTTACTGTTTCTAGGACAATTTAGCTCACGTTGAACAGTTGTTGACAACCTTAAAAGCTGAACAACTTTATATTAATCATCCCACATATTTATTCTTGAAGAAGAAAGTCTAATTTTTAGGCTTTATAATCTCTAATCAAGGTGTTGAATTTGATCAGGCTAAAGTGCAAGCTATTTAGAATTAGCCTAAACCTCAAACTTTTTTTGAGGTCTGAACCTTTCATGGTATAGCTGTATTTTATTGGCAATTCATTTGAAATTTCAACATTGTAATGGCCCTAATAACCAAATGTTTAAAGGGAAAACACTTCTCTTGGATTGCAACATCCACCAAGGCTTTGAAATTGAGGAGAAGTTGGGGTAAACAACAGTTCTAAAGTTGCCATACTTTTTCTAAAGTTTTTGAAGTGGCTTATGATGCTTCACATGTAGGAATTTAAGGTGTCTTAATCCAAGAAGATCATCTTATTACTTTTAATAGTGAGAAGCGTAATGATACTCGTTGAAGTATTTGATGTATGATATATAATTTTATGTTTTAATTCAAACTATTAAACATTGACGTCCCTACTTGATCCATAGAGAGTTTATTTCTTATATTGATCATGACTTTTTAAAACACCTTGGCTCTCAGAGTAAACTCAATACTAAGCATTCTCGTTGGATGAATTATTTACAGCAATTTGAATTTGTTATTAACCACAAGCTAGGAACTAAGAATAAAGTGGTTGGCGCCTTAAATAAACAACCTCACTTGATGCACCTTTTCTCAGTTCATTCTACTGGGTTTAAAGACATTAAAATGCAGTATGTTGGTGATAACGACTTTAGCAACATATGAGGTAACTTCAATTCCAAAATTACATAATTGGTGGTAAATGCTCTATGAAGGACGAGTACTTATTTTATGGTACTAGGATGTGCATTCCCAAGGGGTCTCTCCATCAATTCATCATAACAAAACTATATAATGATGGGTTAGCCGTATATTTTAGTTCTGACAAAACTTATACCATGGTTGTTGATTGGTTTTATTGGCCTTGGATGTGTAAAGATGTGTATAAGATGGTCAATCATTGTAAAGTCTCACAATTAAATAAGGGAACTAAAAGCCAAGTTGGACTCTATACACCTCTTCCAATTCTAGATAAGTTGTGGCAGCATATTAGCATGGATTTTGTTTTGGTGGTAGTAGATCAATTTTGGTGGTAGTAGATCAATTTTCAAAAATGTATCATTTCATTCCCTGTAACAAAACCTTTGATGCTTTTAAGGTTGCTATTTTATTTTTACATGGTGTGCCACTCTTTATTATCTCTGACAGGGATGTAAAATTTGTAAGTTATTTATGAAATACCGTATAGACAAAAATGAGGACAAAATTAATGTTTTCTAGTGCATTCCATCCCTAAATGGATGGTCAGACCGAAGTGCTCAATTAGAGTTTGAAAAATTGATTACACTGATTTGTCGCTAATCATGCAACCAGTTGAGATCTTATACTTTCATAAGTAGAATTTGCTATCAATAATTCTGCAAACAAGTCCACAGGGCGGACACCTTTTGATGTGGTATATAAGAGTCAATCTTACACTCTCTTGGATCTTAAGTCTTTGCCAATACCTCCCAAACCAAGTGAAGTTAGTCTTGATTTTTCAGAATATATGAAAGATATACATGCAGAGGTTAAACGACATCTATCTTTTAATATTGAATCATATGCAGCTTTTGCCAATGCTAAATGCAAGGATAGATAATTTAACATTGATGATATGGTCCTTATTCATTTAAGACCATAATGTTTTCCTTTAGGGAATTTCAACATGATATATGCACGACACGCTGATCCTTTTCAAATCACCAATAAGTTAGGTTGCAGTGCATATGTCATAGACTTGCCTTCATAATTTCGTAGTAGTCTAGTTTTTAATATTGAAAATATTATTGCGTTTAAAGGTGATGCAAATGATCAAATTCTTATTTCAAGTACAAATGACATGGCAGCCTCTCTACCTCAAGTCTATGCACCTACTACATCACATTATAAAGTTGCCTCAATCATTGATCAGTAGTTTGTTTCTACTTATCGTGGGGGATATTACAAATTTTTAGTCCAATAGAAACATCGACCGACATTAGATTCAACTTGGATAAAGGGTATTGAACTCCAGCGACTGCATCCAAATTTATTTGTTGCATGCTTGTTGGGGTCAAGTTTTTCAAGGAGCCGATAATTAATGCAAATCAGGAAGATGAAGGTGTCCTTTAATTCATGGAGTCTGGTGGCTCTTTGGGCAAAGAAAACGGGCTATGAAATATACTAGACAAATGAGATGAGCCGGACAAAAAAGCTCTTTGAAGCATTTATAATTTATTAGTTGTTAGTTATTTTATTCTAGTTAGCTGATAGTTTTCTAATCAAGTTAGTATTCGTTTCTTAATTATAGCATAGATTGTAGTCCTTTAGTTGGACAATATATAAGAGATGAAAAAAATAAAATAAAAGGAGACTTTTTTATGTTTGCAATTGATTTAAAAAAAAAACATAGTGTATAGCTTAAAGTGATTCCTCTGCAGAGAGATTTTGTATTTATTAGTTAACTGTCACTCTTCTTAGATTCAAAGTGAGGTTGAAACTAGGAGTATTACATCATAATTTTAATCAAACACATATTTTAATCAAATCAACCACAACTAAAAGTGATTTTTTAATTTTATTTTTGATACCACAACCACAAAAGCTACCACAATACCAAATACACTCTATATTGTTGTGGTTGGGAAATCTCAATTCCAAACAAGCTTTTGCCTCGGGAACTTGGGCTTTTGAGATCATGAGGCCAGAGGTCCTTTTAATTTTGATTTTTTCTCATGACGGTCCTTTTACAAAAACAATTTTTAATACAATCCTTATATTTGTTCCTCCATCGCATTCATGTAATTTGGCTATTAACTTTGAAATATATTTTTTATGCTTTAAATAACATAAAAAAAATAGATAAACTATAAATATTTAAAAAAAAACAAAAAAAACAAGTCTTATCAATGTCAATTTCCACTCACATATAATTAACCATTTTTAAATTTAAGAAATTGAAAAAAAAGTAATAAAATTATAAAACTAACGGTATTATCAATTCCCATTAAAAAAAAGAAAATAATAACAAAACTAAAATCAAACAGATAAAAAATAAATACCCATGTTTTCTCTATCTTAATTTTAATAATAATAATAATAATAAATCGACTCCATTCAAACCACGGATATTTTCTTCATGGACAGGCCGGGCGAAAAAGGGCCTAGACACTCTGTTCGAGAGATCCTCTTCATGGAATGGGCCTGGGCTATTTAAAAACGGGACCAAGGGGCCCAACCAGAAAGGACAAACTTCGTTAGGTAGTGATGAATATATTATAATAAAACATTCCGTACAAATTTTATACTTCGTGTAGGAACCATAAAGATTAAAGATTCTCTTCCTTTTTCTTTTTTTTGTTAAAAAAAAAGATTCTCTTCGTTTTAAAGAAAAGCAAACATGAGTACGTGGGCCCTCCACGTAATGTAAAGTAGCCACTAGCGTCAACATTCATAAGTATCATAGGCGGTACGGTTCCCACCAGTTTTGCCAAGAAAAATGGCCCATGCATCACCGTTTCACGTGATTTTGCTTTGTAGGGTCACTTTGCTGACCGTTAGATCAACATTGGACCCCACCAAACCCGTCAAATCGACCCCTCTTGGTCTTATCATCAAATGCTCGATCCACACCAAGTTGCGGATGGTATACTTGGAAAATGTATGTCTGACGGCTTAAGAATATGAGAAATTTTATGATATTCATATAGTGATTATTAGTTGTTTTTTTTTTAAATAATAATAAATATGGGTGAAATAAAAGAAATTTTAGATGAATATATTTTTATTATTTTTTATGGGTTTTATTTTAATTTTAATTTATATGTTTGTCTTTTTTTTTCAATACATGTCTAAATAATAATTATTAGCATATCACCCGTTATTTTTTAAGTCCCATAAGAAAATTTCAGTAGTAGTTGTAACAACTATTAAAATATAAATTAATTTGAAAAACCTTCAAAATGAAGAGCTTCCCAAGTTTATTTTATTTTCTTGAGTTTTAAGACATGACACAATGCATAAACTTTGCAACCATTCTTTAATTATAAAAAGAGCTTGCATTGGTTTACTATTCAAGATAAAAAAATAAAAAAAACCAGCCTCGCCAGAACAAATTGTAAGTATGTTTGTTATTGATATGATGATCTAAGTCTGATTTGAAATCGATATTTATTACATTATTGATCGCGTTATGTTGCAGGTTGAGTTAATTTTTTTTGAATGTAAAAAGAATATTTACATATTGCTAATGTTTTTTTAGTGGAGAAAAAATTTAAACCATGTGAGGGGTAACCCGATGTGACCCGGTTAAATATATTGTCAAAAAAAACCCGGACGACCCGTAAAAATATAATTTGGCTAAAAAAAATTTCAAGATAACATTTTTTTTTATATTAAGATAATAATATATTGGATTGACTTTGATCAACTTGGATTAATATGTCAAATATGTGACTCGGGTTATGAGACTATGAAAACTCCACAGAAAGTAAATCAAAACAAATTATAAACTCTAATTTCCAATTAATCCAATATAAATGGATGAAATTAAAAAAAAAATCAATTAAAGAAAGCATTTAGAAAAGCAACCTAAGTTAACCTGTCAAACTCACAACTCGGGTCATATGATCGAGATAACCCTATAGAAAGAATATCGAAATAAATTATGAAGTTCAATTCTCAATCAGTTCAATATTAAAGTATGAGACTAAAAAAGAAATCAATTAGAAAAATAACATAAAAAATGACTCAAGCCAAATCTGTGATTCTATCATGAAATTAAGATAATCCCGTAAATAGCGAATTAAAACAAATTATGAAACTCAATTCTCAATTGATTCTATTGGACCCAATGTTAAACGATGAAATTTATATAAAAAAAATTATTTTAAAAAATGACACAAAAATTTAGCAAAGTCAATATGGTTTAACTCGTTAAGCATTATTTCTAGGTTACGAGGTCGGAATAAACTCATAAAAATCAAATCAAAATAAATCATGAAGCATAATTCTCAATCAATCATAAGATTAAATTATGAAATTGAGGAAAAAGTCAATTAGAAAAAAAACAAATTGAGTCAACTGGATTAACCTGTCAAACCTGCAACCCGAGTCATGAGACGACGACAACCTAATAAAAAGAAAATTCAATGTTGAATGACACAAGATCAAGAGAACCTTTTAGAAAAAAAATCATGATTTAACTAGGGTTAAAATACCCAAACTCAAGCCCCGATCATGAGACCAACATATCCCTATAAAAAACAAAGAAAAACATATTACGAAGCTCAATTCTCAACTAACCCAATATTAAATGATAAAATTTAAAAAATCTCAGTTAAAAAAACAAAAAAAATAACTCAGGTTAATTCTGGTAAACCCATTAAGTATTATTCTTAGATCATGAGACTGGAATAACTCAATAGAAAACAAATAAAACAAATCATGAAGCCTAATTCTCAATTAACCCAATATTAAAGGATAAAATTGGGAAACAAAAAGACAAAAAAAACCTAGCCAACCAGATTAACTTGTCGAACCCGCAATTTATGTCATAAGAGTGAGATAACCCAATAAAAAACAAATCTAATATTAAAGGATAATTTTTTTAAAAAAATGATTGAAAAAAAATCAAAGAACAAAAAAGAACAAAGAAAAATGTTTTTTTTAGGGTCACACTAAAACATGTGGGGAAAGTACTCTTCATTATTACAGTACTTTCCCCGCTTATTTTAGTGTATTGTTAACTATTCTTAGTGCTTGCGCTTCACCGCAGGGGCAGATTTTTTTGTATAAAAATTTATGTTTAGATATTTAAATGGGATAAAAAAACATAAAAAACCAATAATAAAATACATATCACCACACTAATTAGAGCTAGCCAACTTGGAATACCTTGCAAAACTAGCGACTCAAATCATGTGATTTGCATAACACGGTAAAAACAAAAAAAAATTATAAAGCTCTTTTGTTTTTTGAAAAAATCATGTTATCTTTTCAAACCCATTACCTAATTCATTAGACCCAAAACACCTAATATAGAAAAATCATGAAGTTCAATTCTCAATCAATTAAACATTGAAGGATGAAATTGAAAAAAGAATTTTGATTATACAAAAAGATTTTTTAAAATAGCAATTAAAAGAATATAGATCAAAATTAAATACAAAGTAAATTTAACATTTAATTGAAGGGTGTGATTGAAATTTTTTTTAGTAAAAAGACAAAAAAAATAAAAATAACAAGGATTGAAATCAACATAGTAAATAAAAACAATGTTGTAATTAAATAATGAAATTAAAATGAATAATAACTTTTACAAAATGATTAAGAAAAAAATATAAACAAAAAACAACAAGGACTAAGTTAGAAAATATAATACCATTAATTTGAATTGAATGATAAAGTTGAAAACTTTTAAAACTTTTACAAAAAGGAAAAGGAAAAAATTAAAAATCTAAAGGACAAGTACAACATTAGAGAATATAATATTTGATAAATTAAAATTGAAGGATGAAACTAAAAATAAATAAAAGGGTTAAGATAAAAAAAAATATAAATCAAAAGAATAAGAATTGAAGTTGAAATACTAACAACAAATAAGGTCAAGTTCTAAACTATAGGGGAGGAGAGAGAGAGAATAATAAGAAAAAAGGTCAATCGACACCAAATTAAACCACCACCAGTGATACGCATTGCACCAACAAGAAGTGAAAATAGTGACGCTTTTAATAACACGATGAAAATGTATTTATAGATGCCGGGAAGCGCCATACATACCTTTGGGTGTGCAACACACGTGCCCGCCTTTTTTTTATCCAAATACAAAATTGCTCATGAGCTGATTTTGCTATTAAAAAAAACATTGTGAAAAGACAGAAACACCCTGGGTATTTTGTCCATTTCACTATGCATTTTAATTGTTTATTATTTTTTTTATATCTATGTAAATACTAAATTGCCCTTCATCTTAAATTTTAATAACAAAAAAAATATTTTGAAAAACATGAAAATAGGATTAACGAGATTAAAAAATTGAATGCCAGATTAAATTAATTTGTTATAAAATAATGAGATTAAAAATAGGGACTAGATTGAAAAATACAGAGGAAATTAAATGCGTTTTTAAATTTAGATGAAATGTTCATTGTAGACCTAAACTCTTCAAATTATATATATTAGATCCCTTCAATTTTTAAATTATAAATATTGGGATCTTGATTATAAAATCTAAAATCCATTTCTCATGGGCTTATGGTACAAAAGTTTAAAAAACTCAAAGAATCCAAACACATTGTTTTACAAATGGACTACAATAAATTATATTGGAGCCTCGATTCAATTATTTATTCCTTAATTTCAATTTTACGTTGCCATGTAGATCATTGAAATGGATAAACTTCAGTGCCATGTAGATAAGGAAAAAAACAGTTGTAGTTCAGGATATTGTAATCACTAACAAGACTATGTTTACAATGCAACAAGTATAGGTATGTATTATTTCATAATAAATTATGTTTTTTCTATAATCCCTATATATAAATTGAAAACTAATATCTAAATAACATATAGCTGTGACATATCAATTTTAGGGCTTTATAGTTCCAAGTTTTTAAAATCATGTAACCACCTAATAACTTAAAAATGGTGTCTTTATAATTTAAATAGTATTTTTATTTTATTTTGTTCTTCAAGGTAATAATAAACTTTTATTTGATTGAAGCTATCCTTAATTTTTTATACCTATTACACTCACAAAATAATTAGCTAAATTATAAAAAGATGATGATGTTCTAAAATAAAAGATATATAAATAACAGGTTATTTAGTGTTCTGAGTAGCAGTTAATCAACATGTTAAAGTATTTGGATTTTATCTCTTTAATCTTAAGAATTCCAGACTTATAATAAAAAACTTAAGTGCTTGTAAAGATAATCCTACTCAAAAGGATTTAAAAACCTTTATTAATAAAGTCAGTATATATGAGAAATGAAATAAATGTCTTAAAAAAACATTAAATTCAAGGAACAAAAATATTTGTTTTTGAGTTTTAAGTGGGTTAATGCTCTGAAATCTATAAATATTTATCTTATGAGATAAAAAGTTATCAACCCTTACCTGGATGGTTTAGGTCTTAAGGGTATTTATACCATAGTTGTTAAACCCGCCCGGGGGTTGACCCGGCCAAGGGGCGGGTCCGGGTTTCATGGGTCAACCCGGTCAACTCGGGTCAACCCGGATTAACCCGGAAAAATTAAAAAAAAAATAAAGTTTTAATATTTCATATGAAAAAATCCATGTAAATATAGATTATACATATTATGAAGTTTAAAAGAATATTTTAAAAAGTTTTTTATCCCACATTGAAAAAACATAACTTTTTTCTTGGAAACATAGAGTATATATATACTAATGGGTTTCAAATCCCACATTGAAAAAACATAACTTTTTCCTTGGAAACATAGAGTATATATATGAAAGGGCTTCAAATTCCACATTGAAAAAACATGGTTTTTTACATGGGAACATGGAGTATATATATGAAAGGGATTCAAATCCCACATTGAAAAGATACTTTGTTATCTTTTTAAGTTGAAGTACTTAAACCAAAAGGTTTTTTTATCCCACATTGAAAAAACATGGTTTTTTTCATGGGAACATACTATAAATATATGAAAGGGCTTCAAATCCCACATTGAAAAGATATTATGTTATCCTTTTAAGTTGAAGTATTTAAACCAAAAGGTTTTTTTATCCCACATTGAAAAAACATTGTTTTTTTCATGGGAACATAGTGTATATATACTAATAGGTTTCAAATCCCACATTTTAAAAAAAAAAACCGGGTCTCGTCCGGGTTTGCCCGGGTCGCCCGGGTCCCGGGTTGACCCGCCGGTCGCCGGGTTTGGCCGGGCTGTTGCCACAGCCGATCTTTTATTAAACCCGGACCGGTCCAGCCAGGTCGGCCAAGATCCCGGTCGACCCGCCGGGCCGGGCCGGGTTTAATAACTATGATTTATACCATCTGAAACTTGTCGTTTTTAGTGAAGGAAAGGACTGAAAAATCATTTGTTTTTGGCGACATTAATGAGCGACCAATATTTCTTGCATATATTAATAAAATAATAAGTATGATAGGTCCTTTAAGAGACATTGTATACACATGTGAGTATAGAAAAATCATTACATCAATATGAATAATTATTTTAGATAGAGAGACATAGTAGTTTATCATATCTTCAATACTTTTGTTTTAGGGGATCATTTAGGATCATACACATAGTCTTAAAACTTGGTAGTGGTCGATTCAAATGCTTTGAGTGTGACATATTTGCTAGACTCATGTGTTTTTAGGCTTGGCTATTTGTGAAGCTCAAGCTTTTTGGGTCTAACATGTTTGTTAGACTCGCATTATCTTGAGATTGGTTAAATGTCAAGTCCAAGCTCTTTAGATCTGATATGCTTATTAGATGCACGCTGTCTTGGATTTGACTGACTGTCAAATCCAAACTTTTTTTATTTTTACATACTTGCTAGATTTACACTGTCTTGAACTTAGCTGATTGTCAAGCTTATGTTATTTATATTTGACATGGTTGACAAATGTATTTTATGTTGCTAAGGCTTTTTCTATTTATAAAAATTTTAACAAAATATTTTAACTTATCAAAAAATAAGTTTTTTTTTTAATAAATAAAGTGGATCTATATAGCCGTTCACAATCATTTGTTACGAAATGAATAGTATTTATTTATTTAAATAACAATGTACATGCATCGTACTTGTACAATAATATCAATAACTAGGTACAATCATGAGATAATCAATCAATTGAATGATAAAATAAATAAATAAAAATACTAAATAGTTTGTAACTTGAAAACATCACAATTATAATGTCTTTAAATAACTGTAGCAATTCACATAATTAATACGAATAGATGCACTAAAAGGGAAGTCCCTTTCTAATTAAAACATCCAATCCATAAACAATTATCTCTAATATACGTGTTTTTTTTTTTAATTAAAACATCCAGACACGATTTTCTTTGATATATCTGTTACTGATTTTTTTAGGAAAAAAGTTTTGTTTTTCAAAACTAAGCACAGTGGAGAATCTTTCTTTTTCTAAATTAGCACAATTAAAAAAATAATTTCGAATTAGTACAATCTGACTGGGTACACAAATGTGCTATGAGCAACCTCGACTCTGTTTGGGATTTTTTATAAAAATTAATTTTTTTTATGTGTGTCTTGAATTGTTTTAATGTGATGATTTTAAAATTAATTTTTAAAAAATAAAAAAAATATTATTTTGATTGATTTCAGCATAAAAAATATTTTGAAAAGTAACCACAACATACTATATATGTCTCACATCAATTTTCTTTTTTTAACAATTTGATAATTCTTTCCCTTTTTATTTTCTATTCAAAATGCATGTGATCCCTCAATTTCTATTTCTAAGCTAACTTTAGTTTCATTATTATGATTATTTTATCCATGGTATTTTGCGTAAAAAAAACTTGTTTTTATTTAAGTCAAGCGAAAAATAACTATTTTTTATTTTTTTTAGAAGATTATTCCATTATTTTTAGCAAAATCTGTTTAATTCACAATAATAAAACTAAAGTTAACTAAATAAAAGAATTGAGGCGCCAAATGAAATCTGTAAAGAAGAAAGAAATGAGTTGGCACAGTAATTTAATTAGAAGATAGAAAAATAGAAAAGAAATAGAAATAGAAGGGAAAAAATAATAATAAGATGCTAGGGACATAAAAAAATTACAATAACAACACTTCTAAAATCATTAAAAAAATTTTAATGAAACAAATTCATAAAATAAAATTAATTTTAAAATTAAAAATGAGTTAAATGCATTATTTAAAAACAACAATATATTCATTTGCGTGCATATAATATATGTTGAATATATATTTTTTGTTTTTACATATGATATCTATGTGTCTCAATTAATTAAATTGTGATAGTTTGAAAATTAATTTTTTAATTATATTAGTTTGAATTTTTTTTATTGTACTAGTTTGGGAAAAAAAATAAAAGAAAAAACTTAAACTTTGAATTAAGATGCCCATTAAGTGTTTTTTTCCCCCTTTCGAGAGAAAAGAAAAAAACCAATGGTTTAATTACACATCACCTGCCCTCTTAAAAGTTAAAAAACAATGTCTTTCGGTGGAGGCCGTCAGAGTTAAAATTAAAACATTATTTTTCTATATTAAAGCCTCTGTGTTTCTTAAAAAAGGAAAAGAAAGAAAGAAAGAATAAATGAAAGCCCGTGCCAACACTAACATACCTAGTTTGAATTTGAGATTCAATCTAATTTTTTTTTTAAAAAAAAAATTGACTTTTTTTATTTATTTTTAAATTAATTTTTTAAATATTTTTGGATTGTTTTTGATATATTAATATTAAAAATAAAAATTTAAAAATAAAAAAATATATTATAAGAAATCTCTACGCTACCAAACACGACTGTAATTTTCATGATACCCCCCTCCCATTATTTATTGCACTTCACCCTCTAAACAAACCACCCCAACAGCCCCCACGCCTCTCCATTTTCCTGCAGCCAGTACTTATACAATGACCAAACTTCGAATCTGAACCCAAACACAAAACTACCCTTCATTTTCTCCCTCTATAGCCTTAACTAATCACCCTGGTCTTGTCTCAAGACCGACCAGCAAGAACCCATGGCAGCGGCACTAGAGTGCTGGTCGAGCAGAGCCAGCACAGACGAGGACATGGTAGAACAAGTCTTGATGAGAACACAAGACAGATCAGAAACCTCATCATCTTCAATCACTACAACAGCAACATCCTTACAATTATCTGATAAAATCACAAATCTTTCACAAAAAGACACTATTTCGTCGTCATCTGCAATGCAAAAAAGGCTTCAAAGATTGAGTCGAAATGTGTCTGAAGCCATTGCTTCACTTAAAAACTCATTGAATCTTGATTCACCACGTGACTCACTAGTGCAGCTAACGAGCTCCCAACAGGGTAATGCAAATGGTAATAAGAGCGAGAGATGCAGAAAGGTTGTGTGGGCGAGTGTTGTAAGGAACCTCACTCAGCTGTATCCCGGGAGCCAGTTGCCCGAGAAGCTTGTGTCCAATATCAGGAAGCACTATGATTCTTTGCCACTCAGGTTTGGTTTTTATTGGTGATCCAATCTTGCTTTACCTTATAATTTTGCACTGGGTTTTGTTTGATTGCCACGAAAATGGAGGAAAATTAGACAAAGACACTTTTTTTGAGGAGTAACACTGCCACTCTATTTTGCAAAGAAAGCGCACCATTTTGATTTTTTTTTTTTTCGTGGTCTACTAATAGAAAGATAACATTAGTGCTAGAATTTGAGATTTAATCCAATATACTGAAAAAAGCTAAAAGCTTTTACAGGAATTTACCTTTTGTCTACAAAGTTTCCGGTTGTTCTTGCGTTATATGCATAATTGTTGCCCTTTCTTCTTTTTTGGTAAATTTGGGTGTTTTTGGCAGTTATGCTCAGGCAGGGTTTGATATGAAAGAAGTGTTTTTGCACATTAAGTTGATAGAGCAGACATCAGTTGACGAGCAACCAGCAATAATGATACAAGAAGTGTCTGATGATGAGGTACAGGGCTGTGTATACAAACTCACATTTGCTTGCAACTCGTCCATTTCGTGGCCCGCAATGTCTGGTGCATTGGATAGCGCTTCCATTTGTTGCAAGAAGATTCAGATCTTTGAAAAGAAAGGGTTTACTCTTGGGGTTGTTCTTCTTTTAGTCCAAGCTGGACAAGAGAAATCATTTAGAGCTCGGATAGAAAGCGCTTTAAAATCTTCTGTAAAGAAGTCCAAATCCACCACTGTGAAGCTTCCCTTCGGGCTTTGTGGGTGTCAAGAAGAGAATACTAAAGGAAACTTTGGTGAAATTGAAGAGGATTCTTGTGAACAGAATTGTAGGAATGCCATTGAGAATTCAAATGTGAATATTCAGCTTGAGATGCCCTTACCCACTTCGTCGATTGTTGTATCCGTCGATGAGTGGCAAACAGTTAATTCTGGCAGGGATGAGATAGGAAAATGGCTTTTGAACTCTGATAATCTTGAGTTCATTGATCAGATTGGACCAAATTCCTTTAAGGGAGTTCACAAGGGCAAAAGGGTGGGAATTGAGAAGCTTAAAGGGTGTGATAAAGGGAATTCTTATGAGTTCGAGCTCCGTAAAGATCTTTTGGAACTGATGACTTGCGGGCATAAGAACATTCTTCAATTTTATGGAATTTGTGTTGATGAAAATCATGGATTGTGTGTGGTGACCAAATTGATGGAAGGTGGATCTGTTAGTGAGCTAATGCTAAAGAATAAAAAGCTTCAAACTAAGGAAATAGTAAGAATTGCTACAGATGTAGCAGAAGGGATAAAGTTTATGAATGATCATGGTGTTGCATATAGAGACCTTAACACGCAACGAATTATGTTGGACCGGCACGGGAATGCTTGCTTAGGAGACATGGGCATAGTTACTGCTTGCAAGAGCATGGGTGAGGCGATGGAGTATGAAACAGATGGTTATCGTTGGCTAGCTCCAGAGGTTTGTTCCCTATCTTTCTTCACAAGTTTCAAAATTCATGTCTTTGAAAGAACTCAATTCTGATCACAACTATCCATTGGATAAGCACTTGTCACGGCCATGAACCTAGCAATGATCAAAGCGTGTTTTGCATAGATGGACAATGAAACCAGTCGATTAGCATGCATTTGAAATTTTGTTTTGATTATCATAATTTTTGGTACGTAATCGCAATTCCATGCCATGCATCAATGCCCTGTAGGATATCGAGTTATTGTGTTGTTTTGATGTTGGGATATTTTAGTTCTTAAGGGATCTTTGGTGTATTTTGAGCTAGTTTGCATAGAGGTGCTGCACCTTTTGTTGTGTAGCTGGGTTCAAAGTTAATTATTTGGCTACGAATACATTTAAGCACCTTTAACTGTCACCGTGAAATATTATGCCATTCTTATCTTTAATTGCCTACCTGTTACTGTAAATTTAACCAGGAGAATACTGTAAATTTAATTGCCTATCTTTAGTAGGAGTATCTTTTTGTGATAAACGATGTTACCCGTGTTCAAGGACATTGCTTAGAATCAATGTATGAAGGCACTATCTGGTTCACTCAAATATGCCGAAAGAGACTTTATACCACTCATCCCAACATAATTGCTTGAGCATGCGCAACATGTCTTCATAATTGTTCTTGCTTTACATCTCAACATAACATTTATCTTTGCATAAACACCCTTAAATTCTCCATTAGACAAATCATCCCAGCCACTACAATATTGTTTTGGTGCCACTTTTAGCAAAATGGTTTAGTTAGTGGAGCCCGCTGATTTGATCTCTTGAACTTTAAGCATGATTAGCGGTCCTTTTCAATACCTAATTTGTAAGCCAATACGTGGGCACAAACTTTTTTCAATTCCATTTGCCTATAGGAGCAATATACATATGATGATAATATTCAACTCGATGTAACTCCTGAAAGGAGATTCAACTAGGTAAGTTGCAGCTATCCAATCCAAGTGCTGTGGCCATAATGATACATAAATTTCCCTCCTTAAACAGGAACACAGATAAATTGATGATCCACCATTTCTGGTTGAAAACAGATTATTGCAGGTGATCCAGAGAATATTACCGAGACATGGATGAGTAATGCATATAGTTTCGGGATGGTGGTTTGGGAGATGGTGACTGGCGAGGCTGCTTATGCTGCATATTCACCTGTGCAGGCAGCAGTTGGTATAGCTGCCTGTGGCCTAAGACCTGAGATCCCTAAGGACTGCCCGCAACTCCTGAAATCTCTGATGACCAAGTGCTGGAACAATTCCCCATCAAAGCGCCCTAAGTTCTCTGAAATTCTATCAATTTTGTTGCGGCCTAGCAACAATATCAATAGGTAAAAGGTCTTCAAGCCCGTGGTATGCAGTCGGATTATTGCTGAATTTTGTGCTAAAAAAGTCCCATATCAAGTTAGTAGGAACAGGGTCCTATCATGCATAGTTGAAGATTTTGGAAGTTGATATAGCAGAAACGAAGGTATATTTCTTCTTGTACCTTGTGGAATCAATCTCGCAAATCAGAGAAAAGAAGATGAAAAACGTGCCTTGATTGGCCGATTGCATTTTTTAGATTGTCTGCCATGGTATATATTTATTCCATATCTCATCATGTTTGCAGCGTGAGTGATGGAAATATCAAGTAACTTTCTCTATGTGCGCGTCATGAATAACTATGCATCGGCCATTGATTGCGAAATGCTAGGGTTATTAGATCAGAGAAAAGATGGAAGAAAACAAAAGGAAACCAAGATCATATGTGGTCCTTTGGGCGTACAGATTTTGAGTGATACTAGGAATTTTCAGTGTCCCATGTTCTCTTTTCGTTAATGTGGTGGCCATCGGAGGGACCTAAAAGAGGCCTCTCATGTTTTTATGTCTCCTGGGAAATTAGAGTTGTAAAACACCCTTCTTTTTAGGTTCTAATAGCATAGTTTAACTTTTGAACATATAACCAGTCCCAAGGGGCCACGTATTGGAAAATGGATTTGGCTGTAGAAATTTCTGCATCTATTGCTAAATGCTCCCATGTTGTCGTTTTGTTTGTCTAATCCATTGACCAGTGATATAAAGAATCCCTAGAGACTTGTGAAACTAGAAAAAAGGCAGCTTCAGGCATTACTCCTGATCTAGACCTTCCCTGGTCAAGAATAAGAGAGAACGTTCTCTACTCTCCAGCTCTCAAGCATGCTGGAGGAAACGTGGCTATGGACAAAATCTAATAATGTAATGTGTAGACGTTGAAGGATGCTGGGGTTTCCGGTGATACTATAGCAATCGAATCTCATCGCTAGGAACTAATCATGTCATCTGAAAAGAGCACATGCATAGCATGTGCATCTGTTATTCAGACCTGAGAAAAACTCCAAAGGACACGTTCTGTAGAGTTTCAAGATCTCACTTCCAACAACTCTAGCTACATTAATTAATCGAATCCTTGGCTGGTTACACTGCTCTCGGTTCATACATGATCAGTCAAGGACTTCGATATAATATACTACTTAACATGTAAAGCCTGCAGCACAGTAACCATACACAGCAGCATTGAGTTTTTCTCAGAAGAGGGATTAGCCATTCATTAACGGGGTGCTTGCTGGCTAAATCTAAAGAACAACATAGCATAGCATCTAGGATCAAACTTTAGGTGCCGCTGTTATAGGATGAATCTCAATGAACCAGAAGAGCTACATAAGTTGTCTGGCAGAAACAAAGAGTGGGTGTCTGGGGACCAAAATCAAGGCACCCACTTATTTGTGCCTCCGGGAAGCAGACTGTTCAATGCCACCATAATAATCTTCGTAATAAAGATACCGTGAAAGCATGATGTCCCGTTGGTGCAATAATGACACATCAACTTTGTTCCGTCTACCTGCTAATTCCGATCAATGTTTGCATTTAAGCCCGTCACTAGTCACTGCTAGCCCGTGACGAGCATGAATGCACTAGAGGCTGGTTCTTGTTCATATAAGCGGGGAAGTATGCCTATATATATAATTTCCACCTTCTTAAATCTGTTTATAAATTAATTTTTTGTCTGTTCTCTAATTTATTTTGTATTTTTCTTTTTTGAGAAATAAAAAAAATGAAAGAGAAGCAAATAAGGTGGGAAAATTTGATGATGAGATAAGATATTTTTTTAACACATTTATTAAACGAGTATGGTCAATGCAAAATTTTTTATGGTGTTTAGGGAGTAATTAATAATATTTTATTGGTTTTTTCCTAGGACAATTTTAAAGAAAGGATAGAAAAAATAGATATAAATAGGATAAATAAATCCTAAATAGAAATATTCTTATAATTTTTTGTGGGTCATAAATTATTTTTTTATATATATATATATCCCTTTTTTTTTCAAGAAGAATACATGGAGTAATTAATATAATGATACGAGTCACTCCTTCTAATCACCATGAAAAAACTCTTTTATGCATAACAGATAAGCAGAAATAGAGTTTGAACTTCGGCCGCTGAAGCCCATCAGGACCCAATTAACAAGGCTGGGCCAAGAGCCGTTTCATTTCTTCTTTAGTTCTTACTCTTAATACGAGCTTCAGCAAGGCTTTCAACATTTTCAACCCAATTTATGTATCTGATCGCATATTTCAGGCTCACATGTTTAGCACCAGAGAAAACCCACAAGGATGGATCCACGCAGAAGCAGGATCAAATGTTTTCCCCTTCTTTCCGAACTAATAATGCATAACAACAGTTGTTTAAAGCGCTGATCTCAAGTCTGGCACGCCATTTTCAATACTCGCCATGGATAGATACGTACCTTGAAGGCATATTGTAGATTGCATGAATTAAAAATGTAAAAGGGACGTTGGAGAAGCTTCTGGGGTAGCCAGATAATGAGCAATGACAAAAGAGCAATGGATGTTTATTACGTTGGAAGCTTCCCAGACATTGAAAATGCTTTGGAATTGAATCTGATTTTAAAACAGAATCCAGATGTGAAAAGGGTGCGGTTCCCACATATATGTGGATGAATGCATGGATCCACAGTCGCTTGTACCATAAAATGTCCGAGCATGATCGCCATCTAGGAATTACCATAAAAATGGAATTGCCTGGTGATCTTTTCCAACCTTCAAGGCAGGAAGGCGTGCTCTACCAGATGGATGAGGCGTTGTGATAGAATGTGACAGTCAGTCTCCAATGCAATGCTCTTGAATCAACACCAAAGGCAACGCAGCAGTATGGTAAATATTCTACTTGCTAGAACAAGAGAAATAAAAACAAGAAAGGGCAGACGGGAAAAGGAGAGTTGAAAAAAGAAAGAGGGGATGGGAATACATATGAGCTCCAAGAAAAGAATGGTTCCATTTGCAGGGAAGAAGCAACCCTCTGTCATTTGTTGGCCCATTAGGATGACTCTATCTGGTCCCCGTGGCCAATAGGGCATCGTCGGCAAAAGGAAATAAAGATGGAAAGAGAGAGAACATACTCGGTAGGAAACGGAAGTGAAGATAAAATTCAATCAGGAACTTCTTTCCAGTCCCAAACAAGAAATAAAAACAATCAACAGTTGCCAGCCCGTGGCTTGCGCGGAAAGTCCAATAAAATATCTTACGTATGTATGTATGTGTCTTTTTTAATTGTAATTATCGGCATCGATTATTCCTTGTCGTTCTTCCTTCTTTCTTCTACCTTCGAGTTCGAAACAAATTCACGGACCTGGATCATTCTAGTATTCACCGAGGTAGTTGAATTATTGCATTTGTCATAATTTCTCGGTATGGAAAGTCCTCTCTCGGAGCAAGTTCTCTGGAACCAGAATTCACCGTGCTTCAACTTCATATATATTGTTTGAATCTTAAATATATATATATATATATATATATATATATATATATATATATATATATATATATATATTGCCATACATAAAACAATTTTAGTAAATTTAAACTAAAATGAAATTATTTGAATCTTAAAAAATATATTATAAATGTCAAAAAAACCATCTCAATCCAAAACTTAAGCTATTAGGTGAGGTTTCAGAATATGATTTATATTATTTTCTAACACATCCCCTCAAGTGAAAGCTATTTGGGGTTGAAACTTGCACTAGACCCACATTACTTTCTCGCTTAATTTTTATCAAATAAATAGGGGATTGTGATATTTGAACTCGTGACCACTTGGTCATTAAGGCTCTGATACCGTGTTAAAGAACCATCTCAACCCAAAAGTTTAAGCTATTAGGTGAGGTCTCAGGATATGATTTATATTATTCTCTAACAGTAAACATATTGGTTGCACAAATAAAAAATAATAAAACTTTAAGAATAAATAATTTATCATTGAGAACAACAAAATATATTATAAATGTCAAAAAAACCATCTCAATCCAAAACTTAAGCTATTAGGTGAGGTTTCAGAATATGATTTATATTATTTTCTAACACATCCCCTCAAGTGAAAGCTCTTTGGGGTTGAAACTTGCACAGACCCACATTACCTTCTGCTTAATTTTTATCAAATAAATAGGGGATTGTGATATTTGAACTCGTGACCACTTGGTCATTAAGGCTCTGATACCGTATTAAAGAACCATCTCAACCCAAAAGTTTAAGCTATTAGGTGAGGTCCCAGGATATGATTTATATTATTCTCTAACAGTAAACATATTGGTTGTACAAATAAAAAATAATAAAACTTTAAGAATAAATAATTTATCATTGAGAACAACAAAATTATATTTCTTTAAAGTGTTTCAACAAGTAATTTTTTTTTTAATTTAAGCATTGTTGTTTTTATTATTAGTATGCATGCTAGAACTTTGATCTTATATATATTACAAGTTTGAATATATAATCTGTATGCATGCTAGTATTTTTTTATTATATTTATGTTGAAAGCATATTTATCTTGAATTTTATTTTGCACATTTATAGATTTAAAATCACATGCATTCTAATCTTACTTTGAATAATTTTTTATGTTTTATATGCTTTTAATATGATAAACTAACATCTAAACTCCCTAATCTAATATAATACAACTTATTATGATAACACTTTTTTTATAGTATAAGAAAAAAATAATTTAGGATGAATCTATGTCAAACAACTGTGATACAAAGTAATTATTTTTAAAGGCTTTTATCATGCTTTCTTTCTTATTTTTTTAATTATAGTATCAATGTTCTGATTTTTGTTATCTACATGTGTGACAAGATAGACTGAGCGTGTATATTTAAGTTTTTAGTAGATATCAAAACTTTACTGGTTAAAACATAAATATATTGACATATAAGCAATCTATATATAATAACTATAATATTATTCTTTTAAAATAGCATCTATTTTAAGAATTTTATATAAGGTGAAGAAAAAATATGTGAAATTATACACTTGACATATAAATAGATGAGATGTACACTTTTAATGCATTCAAAGAAAATGCTACACTATATAAAATACACTTGCTATTTGGCCTATGCTCCACCGCGAGTCATAATTGTTTTAAAAAATATTAGGTATACATGCTATTTTGATATGTTTTTTAATATAAAAAATTCAAAATATAAATCGAAAAGCTTATGAAAACATCTAGTAAAATAAAATCAATGATTATTTATGTAAATAAATAAAAATAATAATTAACGGTAACTAAAAGGGAATCTGAAAAATTAAAAGTAGGATGTAGATTAAAATATTTGATCCCATAAAATGAGACATATACTCGTTTGTATCTACTAAATTTGTTTATTGAAACTAACAAAAAATAATAGAAATAGAAAAACATATGAAACTAATTGGAATAAAAAAAATATTATACAAGGCCGAGCATATTAAAAATATTATTTCAAAATAAATATTATTTTTATAAAATAAATATTATTTGTATAAAAACAATTCTTTAAAAATTAAATGCAAAATATATTTTTTAAAAATCCTTTATTAAAAAAAAGTTGCAAAACTCATGGTCTAGATCATGAGACTAAGATAAACTGATAGAAAATAAATTGAAGATAACCACAAAACAAATCTTTTTTTTAATATTAATAATGTAGAATGATAAAATCATGAAAGAAAAAAAGAATGCCAAACTGCATTAACTTTTCAAACTCGTGATCCATGTCATTATATTAGAAGGTCCACAAATAAAAAAAAAAAACATGAAGCCCAATCCCCAAAAAATAAAACACTGAATGATCAAATCGAGAGAAAAAATAATCACGCAAAAAATTATGATTAAAATAATAAGGGTGAAAAAAATAAGAGGTCATAAAAAAAATTAAACTGAAGGGTGAAATGAAAAATAAAAAAACGTTAACAAAAAGAAAAAGAAATCAAAAGAATGAGGGCTAAATTGAAAAAAACAAAACAACATAAACTTTTATTAAATGATGAAATTTAAAACCAATAAAACTTTAACAAATGAGTTAAGGAAAAAATTAGAAATAAAAAGAATAAGAACCAAATTGAAAATAATAATATATAATAAATTGTAATTTAAGGATGAAATTGAAAATATAATTATTTTTATAAACGATGCAATGATGAAAATAAATAATAAAAAACATAAGAACTAAAATTGACAAACCAAAATAAAAGAGAACAAATGTGTACTTTCTTTGGAAAAGAGAGAAGAGAAGGAAGAAAAAAAAAAAGAAATGACCATCATAGACAAACCACCCATCACCTGTCGCCACGTGCCACCTCAACAGGAAGAGAACATGATGACACTTTCAAAGACATGATAGAATGACAGGTTTGGCCACCGTATGACAGCATACGCGCAGTTCAAAAAACACGGACGACGCTCACACGTTGGTGTGTAAAGAGCATGTGCCAACAACTTTTTCAAATAAAAAAATATTTTTCCAACTTAAATATACTAGAATGCCTTTCATGAGCTTGGAAATTTTAAAAATGCGTGAAAGGACAAAAATGCCCTTGAATGTATGTCTTGTTCCTTTGTATTTTCTAAGGGTAAAAATGTATTTTTACTTTATTTTAAGAAGTGAAAAGCCAAAAAAGCCTTTTGTCAACATCTTTAATTTGTTTGACCCCAGGGGTAAATAAGTAATTTTACTGTTTTTAAGTTTTTAAAAGATGAAATAATCCTTGGTCAATAATTCTAAATTTTATGACCCAGGGGATAAATATGACATTTCTTGTGCAATTTTTTTAGAAAAGACTAACATGCCCCAAAAAATCTTTTAATGACCACTAAGTCATTGTTAAAGACCAAATTACCCCCACCAGTAAGTCTCTCATTTCCCACCCAATGGTAAAATAATAATTTTACTATAGTAATCCATAATAAAATGTCTAATGTTACAGTGAAAAAATCACGCCCTATATGTTCTATGTTAATTCATTTTCTATTATTCTTATTATCAAACACGAGCAAGTAAATTGGATATAATAAAATGAATTCCAAGAAAAACCAAATAAAAAATGATATGATAATAATTCAAGGACAAAATTCAAATTGTTAGAAAATCTGTAATTATGTATATTGAATACCCATTAAAGTCTCTTAAACTTCCATGATTTTTGGGTTTAGTCTCTTGAATTTCTATGACATTTGAGTTTCCTAATGTTCTTTAATGTTCTTATTTTCTTCTCTTATAAATAGACTACTTATCTTCTATTTTAATGAATTTAAAACAATTTCTATAAGAAAATGTATAAAATTCTCTTTTGGGACTTATTCTGAATATCCATGTTCTTATTTGTTCTTTATTTTTAAGATGTTATTAGCACGATCACTCTAGTTTATAGTGAAATCTTGACATGCATGAACTCCTATGTTACGTGGCTTTTATCAATTTCATTTTTTTTTCTTTTCATTATTATTCATTCTTTATGGAATATATTTAATTCTATAACTTATTTTGGCAATTCTTTTTGTCCTTTTTATGAATCAAGATTTGAAGTTCTTGAAGAACTAGTATTGTAAGTTCCTGAAAAATTAAATAAATTAAATATAGTTCTTGAAGAATTAGTATTTCTAAGGAACTAAATAAATAACAGTCTTAAAAGACTGATTTTTTTTCCTTTTATATTCATGATTTTATTTAATAAGTTATTTTATTTTTTATATATAAATAATGACGAATATGACAAAACTTGAATTTACCGCTTTTGATATATCTGAGAATAATTATTTGTCATGGACTCTTGACGCTAAGATTCATCTGAAAGCCATGAATCTTGGAGAAACCATCAAAGAAAAAAATAGTGCATCCTTATAGGATTGCGCAAAAGCAATGATTTTCATTTGCCACCATCCATAAAGGATTGAAAGTTGAATAATTCATAATAAAATATCCTTTTGTTAAGTGGAAAAATCTAAAAGAAAGATATAACCACCAAAAGTTTACCATACTTTCTCAAGCTTGTTATGATTGGTTGCACCTGAGGTTACAAGATTTTAAATCGGTCAATAAATATAATTCTATTCTTTTTAAAATTACCTTAGCTGAAATTATGTGATAAAAATATCATAGAAGACCAAATATTAGATAAAACATTATATACTTTTCATGCCTCAAATATTGTCTTACAACAACAATATAGAGAACGTAATTTAAAGAGGTGCTCAGAATCATGTCTTATTGTGGTTGAACAAAATAACGAGCTTTTAATGAAAAATCATCAATCCCATCTCACATGTTCTAAACCATTCCCTGAAGTGAATGGAACCCTTGTCCAAAAGATAAAAAAGAATAAGGGTATAGATATGTAATAAATGGAAAAGGAGAAGAGATAACCTTCAAAAAGCAACTCATCATATCACTAGAAATGGAGACACCATGAGCCCAAACAAGAAAAGGGAGGGATTTGTATAAACATGAAGATAAATGTCATATGTGTGACATGCATGGTTATTGGTCATGTACTTGTTGCATGACAAAACATCTTATAGATTTATATCAAGCCTCTCTAAAATAAAATGCAATTGAGACTAATTTTATTCATAAAGATGATTATAAAGATCATAATGCTTATCTTGATATTTTTGATTTCTTGAAAACCCATATAAGACAAAAAAAACATGCTTAGTGGTGGGATCCTTGGGGATGATTAATATTTTTTATATATTTGTATTAAGATATTTATTTTATTATATTTTCAATAAACAATGTCAATTTTATCTCAATTAAATAATAAACTTTAATTATATTTTGAATAGAGACATGACTTTTCATGATGAATATTTATGTCTAGCAGACACTGCAATAATACACATAATTCTTAAGGAAAATAAATACTTTGAATATTTGACATTAACCAATGCTAATGTTATTATAATATCAGGTCCAGTAGGCATGATTAAAAACTTCAAAAGAGCTAATATTTTGTTACCAAATAACACAAAATTAGGCATCAAATATGTATTATATTCACTTGAGTCCAGAAAAAAAATTACCCAATTTTAAATATATACATGCTAATGGTTATTATATTGAAATAATAGATGAAAAAAAGAAGAATATCTTTATATTATTTCATGTATTTTAGGTCAGAAGCTTGTACTTGAAAAATTACATGCTTTCTCTTTTGAAATTTATTATACAATCATGAAATCTATTAAAAAAAATGTTGTGATACATTAGATGTATTCCGACCTAAAAATATTTATGCTTTGGCATGATCAACTTAGATATCTGGATAAAAAATGATGCGATAAATTATTGAAAATTCACATGAGCATCCTTTAAAGAACCTAACAATTCTTTTACCAAGTGAAAATCCATGCGCTCCATGTTCTCAAAGTAAATTAATGACCAAACCATCTCCATCAAAGGTTTTTATAAAATCATCATTTTTTCCTAGGAGAATTCAATGAGATATATTAAGGACCTATTCATCCGCCATGCAAACCTTTTAGATATTTTATGGCATTGATTGATGCATCAAGTAAATGGTCACATATTTGTTTAGTTTTAGTTGAAATGTTGCATTTGCTAGATTAATATCACATATTATTAGAATACAGACGCAATTTCCTGATTATCCAATTAAGATAATTTGTTGGACAATGCTTGTGAGTTTACTTCTCAAGAATTTAATAATTTTTGCATTTCTATTGGAATTGGTGTTGAACATTCAGTTGCTCATGTATATAGTCAAAATGGTCTAGCAGAATCAATTATAAAGCTACTTTAATTAATTGCTAGACCATTACTTATGAAACCATAATTACCTACATCTATTTATGGACATGTTATATTACATGTTACATCATTGGTTAGAATTGTGCATACCATAAATATTCTTTTTTGCAACTCGATTTTGGTATACCACTAAATATATTTCATCTACGAACTTTTAGTTGTGTAGTATTTGTGCCTGTAACACCCTTATAAATGACTAAAATGAGTCTACAATGTAGAATGAGAATTTATGTTGGTTTGAAGCCTTTTATGATAAACCTATAAGTGTTTATTCCATTAAACTACAAAAAATTTATATGGGCTGAAGCAATCTGGTCGGATGTGGTATAATCATTTTAAATAATATCTCCTAGAAAAGAGGTTCGAGAATAATGATATTTTCCCATCCATTTTTATTAAGAAAACCATGTCCAAATTTGTTATTGTTGCAGTATATGTCAATGATTTAAATCTTATTGATACTCTTCAAGAGCTCATAAAAACTACAACCTATTTGAAAGATGAATTTGACATGAAAGATCTCGAAAAGACAAAAAAAATTCTTGGTTTATAGATTGAACATCTCTCAATTGGAATATTTGTCCATTAATCGACGTATACAAAAAGGGCCCTTAAGCACTTTCACATGGACAATGACAATCCTTTAAGTACACCTATGGTTGTTTAATCCCTTGATACGAAGAAAGATCCTTTTCGACTGCTAGAAAAGGATGGATGAATTCTTGGTCTAGAAGTACCATATCTTAGTGCTATTGGTGCACTTATGTATCTTGCAAATTATACAAGACCAAATATAGCTTTTGCAATTAATTTATTGGCAAGATACAATTCCAATCCCATTAAAAGACACTGTAATGTGGTCAAATATATACTTAGCTATCTCTACGAAACAACCAAAATGAGGTTGTTTTATAGTGGATTAAATTCACAATTGATTGGATATGCAGATGCATATTATCTTTTTGATCCCTATAAAAGGGATAACACAAACAAGTTATCTATTTACCTATGAAGGTACTATAATTTCTTGGAGATATGTCAAACAAATATTAATGGCTTCTTCATCAAATCAGTTATAAATTATTACAATCCACAAAGCAAGTTGAGAATGTATATGGTTAAAGTCAATTATCCAGCACATAAAAACAAAATATGGATTATCAACTATTGATGATAGTCCTATAATATTGTTTGAATATAATGTTGTTTACATCACTTAGCTTAGAGGAGGCTACATTAAAGGAGACAAAATAAAGCATATCTCATAAAAGTTCTTTTATATTCATGAGCTTCAATAAAAAGGAAAATTTGATATCAAGCAAATCATGTCAAATGATAATTTAGTAGATTTACCAACCTCAATGTTTAAGAAACTTGTCCAAAATATTAGAATGCGTTATTTTAAAGATTTATCATAAAACATGTACTTTTAAGGTGAAGTCAATGCAAACTGTACTCCTTTTCCTTTGCTTAGGTTTTTTCCCATTAAGTTTTACTTTGCAAGGTTTTAATGAGGCAATTTGACATTTTTTGAATCTTGAAATATCTATATAAAACCCTTTGATGAATTCTGAAGTATTCAAAAATAACAAAAATGTTGTCCTATTTTTCCTTCACTTATGTTTTCTCCCTTTGGGTTTTCCTTTGCAAGGTTTTAATGAGACACATTTTTAGTACATTGTCATTTAAGGGGAAGTGTTATAAAATTTGTAATTATATATATTGAATACCCATTAGAGATAATTGGACTTCCATGACTCTTGAGTTTAGTCTCTTGAATTTTCATGATATTTGAATTTTCTAGTGTCTTTTAATATTTTCATTTTCTTCTTTTATAAATAGACTACTCATCTTGTATTCTAATAATTTTGAAAGAATTTATATAAGAAAAGGCATGAAATTCTCTTTTAAGATTTACTAACCTATGACCTATGCTACAATGCGAGCCTATCATTTATTTTTAATGCACAACATGAATGTTTAGGCAATGGTAATATTTGTAAAGAAATAATAAAAATCTGATGGATCCAATAAAATTGAGTAATGTAATGGTCTGATTTAAACCATAGATAACGATAACAGATGAACCATACAAAATTTTTTTGGTAACAATTAACTAAAACAAATAAGCTGTCAATATCATACATGAAATAAAAAGAAATAAAAGATTGATGGAGACTCGCCGTCATTCCACTATGGATAATGCCCCTTTGCCAGAAGATCTTGTTGAGACGGTCCAAACCCCATTGTAAAGGAGTGCATGACAACATTAAAAGAAGTCACATGGGTTGCTAGAGTAACACTGTAGAAAAGAAAACAAAAAAAAGGAGTGATAATTCACCTATATTCAACCAATCAATTTTATTTAACTCAAGAATAAAACTTATCTATAAAAATAAACTTAATAAAAACCAATAATTAAAAAGACCCAAGAGAACCCAATCAAATTAAAAAACAAAGGACACAAAAAGTTGGAAAAAATAGAGCCTAATCTCCAATTAAATAAATACTAAAGGATAAAAAAACAATTAGCTTAAAAAAATATCAAACAAAACAAATAAATCTCGAGCGAACCCCCTAAAGTTGAGTTAATTTTCAAAACTTGTAACTCATAAAATCCTAAACACGGACTTAACCAAGAAGCTAAAATCCAAACAAATTAAAAGTTGAAGGATGAAATCGAGTAAAAAAACAATTTTAAAAACTTTGCAAAGAAAAAAAACAACAATAAAAATAATGAGGATGAAATCTAATAGGGAAAAAAAATAATGGAGGGTGAAATCAGGAAAAAAATTCAAATAAAAAAATAATCTCAGATTTTATAAATAACAATTAAAAAATAGAGACCAAATATGATAAAGCAAGAACTTGAATAAGGATGAAATTGAAATAAAATTTTAATTTTATAAATTATTTAAAATAAAGCAAATAATAACAAAATAACATGGATTAAATAAAAAAGAAAGAGAGGTTCAGCCCTCGTTTGGAATGTTTGGTATTACATTTCAAACGGAGGTTGGATAAAATTTGATTTTTTTTTTAAATTAATTTTTTTATTATGTTTTTGGATCATTTTGATTTGCTGATATCAAATTTTTTTTTAAAAATAAAAAAATATTATTTTGATGCATTTTCAAGTGAAAAACACTTTGAAAAATAACAGTTATCACACTCCCATCCACCCCCTTAATAGTTGATATGAAAAATTGTAGGGCAAACACAAAGACCAAGAAAGAGAGAGGAAAGAAAGGAGAAGAAAAGAGGAATGGTAGTCGATGACAAACCGACAAACTTATCTATGCAAATATTGCTTTTTTCATGGAAAACATGCCGGGACGCATTTTGGCCCCTTGAATTAGTCGCATGCACCGTCCTAAGATGGCAGAGCGACTGATGGGCCCACATCATGCACTAGCGTATTTTATTTATTTATTAAAATACTTAAATGACCCCACCTCAACTTATTAATTAAAAAAAAACTAGTAATAAAATGACAAAAATACTATTTAATCTGTCGCACGTCATTAAATCCACGCGGCATCGGTTGGCGATTCTTTTCGTTCTTTCTCGTTTTGCTTTGATTGGTTCGTTGGAGTCGCCACCTAGTAATTTATTGAGGGCTACTAGGAAACCGGGTGTCTTGGTCTCGTTAGAGATTCATGGGTAAGGGACTGGTTGTGGTTAGGGAAGGTATTAGCACCCCTAACGCACCCTACCGAGGTAAGTTGCTTTGTGAACTTGATGTGATTTAAAAAAAAAAAAATTTAGCCCAATTCTAAGGCTTTGATAAATCGGTTATTAGTTCCCAAAATATATGTAGATACATGTTCTACATTTTTATGGAAAATACAACATGATTTTTATACATTTCTTTAGATATTTGTGCATATAAATTAAAATATTGAATTCATTTTTTTCTTTTGATTCAATAAGATACATAAAAAAATACAAACACACACACAACTCTTTTTCTATTATTATTTTCTTTCTTTTCTTTTTCTTTTCTTTTTTTTTTTTTACATCCACAATACAAAATACAATTTCAAAACAAATAAACAAAAAAAATTACATTAAAATTACAATAATGCCCCAAAACAATGCGGAATTTACGGGGAACACCTTCGCAAGCCAAAACGGTGTTCAGCGGGATTTACGGGTTCGGGAACAGTGGCGGCGCGTCCTTCCATGCGCCGCCATGAAGCTAACCGGAAACAGCGGGATCGGACTCGGCCCTCTTCTCCCCTTCCTTTTCCTGCCGGCGGTGATAATCACCGTCATCTGCAAAAAGAAGAAAAATGCAAGCAAAGTTTCGGTTCTTCCTCCCCTTTTAGATCTGCTCTCTTCTGGCTTCTCTTTTTCTCTTGGTTCGTTGATTTTTCTTCTGCAGGTAACAGATCATCCGGTGGTTGTGTAGCTTCGGGCTACTGTTGAGGAGAACGGAGGAGGGTGATGGCTCGGCCGGTGCTTGGTGGGGAAGAAAGACACCGCTGCAAGGCTGGTGGGGGTGGAGATGAAGAAGACAGCGAGGTTCTTTGCTAGAGGCCGATCTGCGCCGATGAAGGGAGCTTTGCCGCGTCTGTGCTGATGAGGGAGACCGTGGCCTGCGGCCGGTTGAAGAGGGAAGATCTGTCAGCTGCGGGGTTTCGGTGGAGGTGAGGGAAGCTGGGGACGGCGCTGTTTCGGTCGGCTTGCTTGGCCGGTTAGTGGTGAAGGAGATCGATTCTTTGCGTGGTCGGGTACGTTCGTTCTTTGTTGAGGAAACCGAAGGCGGCGGACGTTGGCGATGAGGAAGGAAGCGCTACCGCTGGAGGTTTGGGGTTCGGTGGAGATCCGTGAGGGGAAAGGAGGGTGGCGGTGGCCACGTTGAGGCCGAATGGGTCGGCGCTGTGAGAGGGAGAGGCGGGCTGTGTGCGGCCGAGAGAGAGAAGGGAGAGTGAGGTGGGCGGCCGGAAGGGAGAAGGTACGTGGCTGTTTTGGGGCCGCAACCGAGAGAGGGATGAGGCTCCTTCGGGTTGCGGGGAGAAGGAAAGGGGCTGGGCGGCCGGCTAGGGAAACCCTGATGGATGGGGGGCGGCGGCTTCTCCTCTTTTTTGGGTGAGGGAGAAGAAAAAGTTAAGCTTTTTAGGGTTTTCTCCTTTTTTGTGTTGCCTCCTCAAATTGCAAAAATACCCCCCCTCTCTAAAAATTCAGTGTAACATGGTATTTATAGAAAAATTTTTGCTAGGTTTTCAAACTAGCCCCTCAACTTTTCCTTTCCTTCTCTTTTCCTCTTTTTTTGTAAATTTTGATTTTTCTTATTTTTTTGTATTTTTGAAAGCGAGCAATATCAACGTCAACTCAACAAGGAAAATCGGTGATCATAAAATTTACGCGTTAAAATTTGAACGCGTTCCAAATACCTTTGAAAATTTAAATTCTTTTGAGATGACGTTGAAAATGCTAAAACGATGCAAATATATCAAAAATGCATTTTTTGGGTTTTCATTGTTTTTTTGCTATTTTTGGTTTTTCCTAAAAAATTATCAAAACATGGGTCAAAAATTGGGTAGCAACAGATGCCCCCTCTTTACAATGATTACGAAGCAAAACTCAATGTTTTGCATAGTAAGCTTTGTAAAGAAAAGAAAAAAGAAAATGATCTCATTATCTTAGGCGACCTGCCCCTTTTGAAGATAAGTGGTCTATTTTCAGGGGCGACCTGCCCACAAACTCACACTGGTCTATTTTCACGGGCGACCTCCCCACACATACTCACTTTGGTCTATTTTCAGGGGCGACCGCCGCACAAACTCACACGGGTCTATTTTCACGGGCGACCTGCCCTCACATACTCACTTTGGTCTATTTTCGGGGCGACCTGCCCACACACTCACACGGGTCTATTTTCACGGGCGACTGCCCTTTTGATTGGGTTTACACGAGATCCCATCGACGATCTAACAAGAAACAAAAATTGGTGTCTAGCTCGGTCAACTCGAAATCCCATCTAGCGATTCCCTTTAACCAAAGCTAAATTCTGCGTGGTTAGGCTGACCGAGACCCCTTCGCCGATCCCCTTCAACCGGAACCAAAACTCTTATGTGCGGTTAGGATAGAGCGAGATTCCTTTCGCCAATCCCCTCCAACGAGAACCGAAATCCCGTATGGTTAGGATAGGCGAGATTCCTTTCGCCAATCCCCTCAACCGTAACCGAAATCGTGTGGTTGGGTGAAGCGAGACCCCTTCGCCGATCCCCTTCAACCGGAACCAAAACTCCTATGTGCGGTTAGGGTAGGCGAGATTCCTTTCGCCAATCCCTCTAACGGGAACCGAAATCGTGTGGTTGGGCTGAACCGAGACCCCTTTGCCGATCCCTTTCAACCAGAACTAAAACTCCTGTGTGCGGTTAGGATAGATTGAGATTCCTTTCGTCAATCTCCTCTAACCAGAACCGAAACTCTGTATGGTTAGGATAGACCGAGATTCCTTTCGCCAATCCCCTCTAACCGTAACCGAAATCGTGTGGTTGGGGAAGGCGAGACCCCTTCGCCGATCCCTTTCAACGGGAACCAAAACTCCCGTGTGCGGTTAGGATAGAGCGAGATTCCTTTCGCCAATCCCCTCTAACCAGAACCAAAACTGTTGTATGGTTAGGATAGACTAAGATTCCTTTCGCCAATCCCTCTAACCAGAACCAAAATCCTTTGCAGTTAGGTTAAACTGAGATCCCTTCGCCGATCCCCTTTAACCATAACCAAAGTCTCTTCATGGCTAGGCTAGGCGAGATCCCTTCGCCGATCCCCTCTAACCGAGCCAAAATCCTCTGTGGTTATGATAGAGCGAGATTCCTTTCGCCAATCCCCTCTAACGAGAACCAAAATCCTCCGTGGTAAGCGGGAACCGAGAGCCCTTCGCCGATCCCTCCAACCGGAACCAAAATCCTTTGCAGTTAGGTTAAACTAAAATCCCTTCGCCGATCCCCTTTAACCATAACCAAAGTCTCTTCGTGGCTAGGCTAGGCGAGATCCCTTCGCCGATCCCCTCTAACCGGAGCCAAAATCCTCTGTGGTTAGGATAGACCGAGATTCCTTTCGCCAATCCCCTCTAACCAGAACCAAAATCCTCTGTGGTAGGCTGAACTGAGATCCCTTCGCCGATCCCCTCCAACCAGAACTAAAACTCCTGTGTGTGGTTAGGATAGGCGAGATTCCTTTCGCCAATCCCCTCTAACCAGAACCAAAATCCTTTGTGGTAGGCTGAACTGAGATCCCTTCGCCGATCCCCTCCAACCAGAACCAAAATCTGTGTGGTTAGGCTGAACTGAGACCCCTTCGCCGATCCCCTTCAACCGGAACCAAAACTCGTGTGCGGTTAGGATAGGCGAGATTCCTTTCGCCAATCCCCTCAACCGGAAGCCGAAACTCCTTTATGGTTAGGATAGATCGAGATTCCTTTTGCCAATCCCCTCTAACCGAGAACCAAAATCTTTTGCGGTTAGGTTAAACTAAGATCCCTTCGCCGATCCCCTTTAACCATAACCAAAGTCTCTTCGTGGTTAGGATAGACTGAGATCCCTTCGCCGATCCCCTCCAACCAGAGCCAAAATCCTCTATGGTTAGGATAGACCGAGATTCCTTTCGCCAATCCCCCTCTAACCGAACCAAAATCCTTTACGGTTAGGTTAAACCGAGATCCCTTCGCCGATCCCCTTTAACCATAACCAAAATTCGTAGTGGTTAAGGCGGGGCGAGATCCCTTCGCCGATCCCCTTCAACTAGAACCAAAACCCTTTGCGGTTAGGTTACACCGAGATCCCTTCGCCGATCCCCTTTAACCATAACCAAAGTCTCTTCGTGGCTAGGCTAGACCGAGATCCCTTCGCCGATCCCCTCTAACCGAGCCAAAATCCTCGTGGTTAGGATAGGCGAGATTCCTTTCGCCAATCCCCTCAACCGGGAACCAAAATCCTTCGTGGTTAGGCTGGAACCGAGATCCTTCGCCGATCCCTCCAACCGGAACCAAAATTCGTGTGTGTAGCTCGGTCAACACGAAATCCCATCTCGGCGATTCCCTTTAACCGAGCTACGTGAGATCCCATCCTGCGACCTCCTTTAACTTGAACTTAAAAAAATATGTGCAGCTTGGTCAACCTGAAATCCCATCTGGCGATTCCCTTTAACCAAAGCTACATGAGATCCCATCTGGCGACCTTATTAAATCAAAACTAAAAAAATGTGTGTAACAAATGGTCTCATTGTAATGGGTGACCTACCCAGGTGGAAAGAATGTGAAAAACGGTCTCATTATGATGGGTGACCTACCCAAATGGAAAGAATGTGAGGTGCGGTCTTATTATAATGGGTGACCTACCCAGATGGAAGATAGAAAAATATGGAGTGGTCTCATTGTTATGGGTGACCTACCCAGGTGGAAGATAGAAAAAATGTGAAGTGGTCTCATTGTTATGGGTGACCTACCCAGAAAAAAAAAATGATGGTCTCATTGTGATGGGTGACCTACCCGGATGGAAGATGATGGTCTCATTATGATGGGTGACCTACCCAAAGATAGAATGTGACTTACCCGGCAAAAAGACTTGGTTGGGCACTCTCACGGCGGGATAAGGGCGACAAACTTGGCACTTTCTAGTTACGGGTTGACTTGAAGACTCCTCTTGATGACGAGGTTAATCTCCTCGTTTCTTTGAGATTTTCCTACTAGCAGGGTTCATCTCATTCTCTTCTCGTTCCAAGATCTAAACCGGTTCTTTGTTATCATCAACTCAATGATTCTTTCTTTTTTTTTCCTTTTGGTTTTTTTTTTTCTTCTTTTTTTTTTGGTCCCCAATCTTGCCGAACTACATTGAGGATTTTTCTTGCAACAAAACAAAATAAAAAATATGTGTAATGTGTTAACGTTAGATGACATGCATGCATCCTTACCGATTCGAAATATAGGTCCCCCCCTTTGATGATCCATCGTCATAGGGTGCCTTTGTTTGCATTCCAAAGCTTTATTGGTTCTTTCGATGCATTGGCTCATTCATGTGCTAGCCATCCACTCGATTGTAAATGCGGTGCCTATCTTAGGTGTCTTCGACGGTTCTTTGCTCTCGGTGTTTATCAAGCTTGACTCGCCCTCAAGTGTGGTATTGCTTGATTCATCATGAAGGATTTTCTATCTGGATTCTTCGAGAATTATCCTCCGATTGATTGTGTGCATCATGCCAACACCCATCAAGATTGTCAATCGATCATGAACTTTCCTCCAGTTGAAACAATACTTTTCAAGTATATGTTATCATCAACCTTCTTGGAAACTGCCAAGTCGTCCAGACATGCCTCTCATAACTTGCCGTAAAAGGCTCTTTGTTGCATTCCCGATGCTCTTCTCAATGGATTCCTCTTGGCTTGTCAAATCGGCTTATAAAAATAAATGATTTGGCATCATCAATGATGTTCATCACCCATATTCATGCGGTGAAATGCATCTTTAGGTTTCAAAACAAATGGCCCCACGAGTCGGCCTTAGTGGGTGCATCCTTCCAACATTCATTCAAATGCGACTATGTGATAACATTGTTCAAAAGTCATAGCCATGTTGGGGATGATAAACCAAGATGAAGATATGAAAATATCTTTCAAGTGCGGCGTTGCCCATCAATTGCTTGTTGAAGTTCACTAAAACATGGATTGTCTTTGAACAACATTGCCCCCAATATGATCTGAACATGCTCATTCTTCTGTCTATAACCAAATGGTTTTTGTGATCGCCAGGAATGACTTTGATGGACTTCGCCAACTCATCGTTCGATTCTTTCTTTGCCCCTAGGCGATCGAATCTTGTTTGTTTTCCTTCTCAAGGTCCACTGTATTGCCCCCAGGGTGGTCAACTTTTCAAGGAGTGTCGAGAAGTGTTGATGTCATTCTTGTCGGGGATTTTGCAAATTCAATCGATGTTCTTTTTGTTTGACAAATCTTCCTTGTTCGGAATCAAATCTCATCTTTCAAAGATCATGTCTATTCAAGTCTTATTGAAATAAAATCAAAGAGATGTCAATTTTTGAAAAGACCTTTTGAAAATCAAGCTTTTTGATCAAAGACCCAACACACGTTATTCGAAATATACAAGTCCTTTGATTGTCATGTATTTTGAAAACGAGAACTCGACCCGTTGTAAGACTAAAATGGCTTTTTTTTTCTTTCATGGTTCTTTGTATCGTTTTAACCTTTGATCTTGGGTATATCTTTTGACGGTCTGCGATGAGGTGACCTTACGTGAATTTCAAGAAACAAAAGACTCAAGTCAAAACTTGAGGATTCATCAAGAAAGATTGTTTTCTTTTTTAGCACCAATTTTATCATCATGCATAATAACAAGTAGCTTAATCCATGAAGCCACGACTCTTATGGAAAAACTCTTCAAGTTTTGAGAGCGCCATTTATCGGTTCAAATTGCTTACTTGATCAAAAAGGGCTTTTAAAAGCACGTAATGCAGGCTATGGTTCGTGGCTATGAAAGAAAGGGATTTCACAAGCTCAAAAAGTGTTTGAGGGTTTCAAAGACCTAGGATCAACATCAAACTATTCATCAACTCTTTTTCTATTGTTGTCTTTATAGAGGAAATGACATATCCTTATTAACCTTAAATATCGAATTCTCTTAACATAGGTTATATGCCAATCCAACTTTTTCTTTGATGAATAACCAATCTCAATCATCGATAACTTCAAGGCTTTATCATGGATGCCAAAGGTCATGGCTTTCACACGGCATTTCTCATAGTTTTCTAACATGCCCCCAGTCTAGGTCTTCTTTCTTTTAAGTCACTCTCAAACGTTGAACTTTTGTTCTAAGCCTTCTCTTTCACTTTTGTCTTCTCTTATTTGCCCCTAGTGTGGGGTGTGATCCTAGTCGGGGTTTTCTTGAAAAAATATTCTAGCAGGCTCAAATGGGGATCGCAAGGATAATATTTCAAGAAATGTGAAAGGATAACAAAGATGGCCTTTTCTCATTTCAAGCAAGGTCGGTTAGAACCGATAAATTTTGACCTCGTCCAGTGTAATGATTTGGACTTGTAAAAATCATGATTCACGGAGTCCATAACTATTGAATCCACTACATGTCATTATGCATCTTGCTAAAACTAGCTATATGATGTGTGGTTCGGTTTCGGGAGGTATGAGTTCAAAATTGTTTGGTCACCTCATGTCATTTTCAAGCATCAAGTCATTTCTGCAATCAAAACACTTTTAATGTTCATGATTAAACTTTGCATGTTGGAGTTTGATCAAACATATTTTGTCAAAATACCCTTTGAAATAAGCATCTCTCGATTTCAAAACAACGGGAAGACAAAGAAAAGACATGTTTCGTTCAAGGATGAGATGTGACCCCAAAACAAAATGCGAGATGGCAAAATTCATGACAAAATTGATTGACAATTCAACACCATTCTTGGATCAGCTTTTTCCGGCAATATTTGTGCTTGGCCAAGCATTTCGATCACTCATCATTCTGAGAATGTTCTGACAACAAAATGATCAATGACAAGCTCCTTCACAGATTCCTCTCATCTTTTGCTCACCAATTTGCGGACTCGATTACGCGGTTAGTCCGGAATCTAGCGGATGTTGGTAAATAAACTCAAATGGCGAGAGGAAAGTCAATCCCGACAAAGGTACTTGAGCAGTTGATGCTACAAAGTGAGACCTGGCTAAACCACATGAATAAGGTTTTCCACCTTCGAGTTATCTTCTTATTCATCTCTCTTCATTGTTCGTTCAAATCCACGGTAGAGCCTTCAATCTTTCTCATCTTGATAGTTAGCTCTATTCTTTTGGCAATCCTCACAACATCATGTCAATCTTCCAATGTTGAAGTTGTATGAGAATGTTTGGAAACCCTCCACTAGCTAGGTAATCTTGGCAGCATACAGAAACATGCAGTACCACCACTGCCGACGTGTGAAATGATGCATTATTTTTATTGGAGGAGAAACTGTTGAATATTAAACTCCTTTGTCTCCTCTTCGATCCCTCACTGACAGTGTAGTAAACAAACACCTGTAGAGAGAGCTCTGCTCTGTTGAAGTTTCAATCTTCTTCCTATTTTTCAGCCGAGGTCTGTCTCTTTTCCCTACTTCCGCGTTTTAATGCTGACACTGGTAGGAGAAACTTGTAGGTGATCAGAAACTACTGCATCCCTTCTTGGATTCTCCACTTGCGAGCCATAAACGGGTTTTTGTGGAGAGAGCTACGCCATGTCAAAGTTCGATGACTTGCTCATGTTTTCGAGACTAGGTCGACTCTTCGGCCTACTCCGGTGTTTCGGTCTGGAAACCGATGAGACAAAGTTTTGTAGCGTATGAAAGTACGCATCCCTTCTTGCATTCCCCACTTGCGGATCCCCAAACAAATCTATACGAGAGAGCTCGCAACGTAGAAGTTTGAGGTCTGTTCATGTTTTTTCGGACCGGGTTTGGCTCTTCAACCTACCACGGTGTCTTTGTCTTGAAAGCGATGAGAGATTTTTATAGCATATGCAACTAATAAATCCCCTCTTGCATTCCCAACTTGCAGAGCCATAAACGGATTTTTGTAGAGAGAGCTCGCCACATTGAAGTTTGATGATGCTAATATTTTCGGACCAAGTCGACTCTTTCCGCCTACTACAATGTTTTCTTGGTGCCATTGGTGGGAGAAAGTTTCAAAGCATATGAAACTACTACACCCCCTCTTGCATTCCCCATTGGCGAGATCCAAAAACAAATCTCCACAGAGAGAGCTCGCAACATAGAAGTTCGGTGTATAATCATGGTTAAGATCGGCATCTTGTGCCGCCTGAAGCGGAATTGAGCTCAATGTGGGGTAACTTCAAAGAAGACTAACGCACCATGCACGAAGGCTAGCAGTTATTTGGTGCCATTGGAAGATGTGGAGGCGATGACCAATTAACAATGCAACCGAACAAGAACGGAGATTGTCATTAGGCTGATGACCGAAGGCATTGCCGCAATTATTCATGACCGAAAAGAGGTGTAACTTCAATGGGACATGGACCAGCGGTGTTCCCACATAAGACTGTGTAGACATTCCCTTTCCCTTTGATGCTCTACACTTGTTCAAGCGGATCGATTCTAGCTACTTCAACTCGATGCTCTCAACTTCCTTTTGACAATGAGCCTCTCTCCGACAACTTTCTTCGCTTCTACCATCTTTCTTCATTCGCGTGTAGCACATCTCGGATGGGGGAACCTATTTTTCCTCCGGTACATGCATGATAAATGTATGAACATGTAAACTATATGATGAACTCGCCCTTCGAGGGGTGACATATGGTCGTAACTCTTGTATGATGAAACAAGAATCTTGATTCTTTCCCAAACTCTACAATGAAAATTTTCTCGAGTGACGGCCATTGGGTCACCTAAAAGTCTTGAGTTCAAGATGCTTCAAGAAGGGTTTGCCCCGATGCAAAACAATATATACGGAGCACACATCCTAAAGGCGGGTTCTAATCTTTTTAAGTGAGACAAAAGGTAGGTTTACTACTTGGTCTCTAAAAAGGGTCTCTTGTTGTCAGTGATTGCCATCGTGGAGGCAATATGGGGGCTTGTAGGCAATGAGATGGCACGTGTCCAACTATTACCAGTCTAAGCACTCAACGAAGAGTTGGGGTTTACACAAACTTAAACCTTGACTAAAAGTCGTAAGGTAAGCTGCTAGTCCCCCTCCTAACCTGAAGCTTGTGTGTGCTTTAAAAAATAAATACAAGTGATGCATGAAACAATTTTACAAAATGCATGAATAAAACAAAAATAAAACAAGACAAAATGCAAAAACATAAATACATCAAATACACAAAGCTTAGTCCAATAATGTTGAAAACAATACCTTCCCCAGCGGAGTCGCCATTCTGTCGCACGTCATTAAATCCGCGCGGCATCGGTTGGCGATTCTTTTCGTTCTTTCTCGTTTTGCTTTGATTGGTTCGTTGGAGTCGCCACCTAGTAATTTATTGAGGGCTACTAGGAAACCTGGGTGTACTGGTCTCGTTAGAGATTCATGGGTAAGGGACTGGTTGTGGTTAGGGAAGGTATTAGCACCCCTAACGCACCCTACCTGAGGTAAGCTGCTTTGTGAACTTGATGTGATTTAAAAAAAAAAAATTTAGCCCAATTCTAAGGCTTTGATAAATCAGTTATTAGTTCCCAAAATATATGTAGATACATGTTCTATATTTTTATGGAAAATACAACATGATTTTTATCTGTCCTTTAGATATTTGTGCATATAAATTAAAATATTGAATTCATTTTTTTCTTTTGATTCAATAAGATACATAAAAAAAAATACAAACACACACACAACTCTTTTTCTATTATTATTTTCTTTCTTTTCTTTCTTTTTTTTTTTACATCCACAATACAAAATACAATTTCAAAACAAATAAACAAAAAAAATTACATTAAAATTACAATAATGACCCCAAAACAATCTGGAATTCCTACAGGAACACCTTCTCGCAAGCCGAAACGGTGTTCAGCAGGATTTCTGGGTTCGGGAACAGTGGCGGCGCGTCCTTCCACGCGCCGCCGCAAGCAACTGGAAACAGCGGGATCAGACTCAGCCTCTTCTCCCCTTCCTTTTCCTGCCGGCGGTGATAATCACCGTCATCTGCAAAAAGAAGAAAAATGCAAGCAAAGTTTCGGTTCTTCCTCCCTTTTAGATCCGCTCTTCTCGGCTTCTCTTTTTCTCTTGGTTCGTTGATTTTTCTTCTACAGGTAACAGATCATCCGGTGGTTGTGTAGCTTCGGGCTACTGTTGAGGAGAACGGAGGAGGGTGATGGCTCGGCCGGTGCTTGGTGGGGGAAGAAAGACACCGCGCAAGGGCGGTGGGGGTGGAGATGAAGAAGACAGCGAGGTTGCTGCTGGAGGCCGATCTGCGCCGATGAAGGGAGCTTTGCCGCGTCTGTGCTGATGAGGGAGACCGTGGCCTGCGGCCGGTTGAAGAGGGAAGATCCGTCGGGCGGGGTTTCGGTGGAGGTGAGGGAAGCGGGGGGACGGCGCTGTTTCGGTCGCGCGCTGGCCGGTTAGTGGTGAAGGAGATCGATTCTTTGCGTGGCCGGGCCCGTTCGTTGCTGTGAGGAAACCGAAGGCGGCGGACGTTGCGATGAGGAAGGAAGCGCACTGCTGGAGGTTTGGGGTTCGGTGGAGATCTAGTGAGGGAAAGGAGGGTGGCACTGGCTTCGTTGAGGCCGAATGGGTCGGCGACTGTGAGAGGGAGAGGCTGGGCTGTGTGCAGCCGAGAGAGAGAAGGGAGAGTGAGGTGGGCGGCCAGAAGGGAGAAGGTCTGTGTGGCTGTTTTGGGGCTGCAACCGAGAGAGGGATAAGGCTCCTTCGGGTTGCAGGAGAAGGAAAGGTTGCTGGCTGGCGCCTAGGGAAACCCTGATGGATGGGGGGCGGCGGCTTCTCCTCTTTTTTGGGTGAGGGAGAAGAAAAAGTTAAGCTTTTTAGGGTTTTCTCCTTTTTTGTGTTGCCTCCTCAAATTGCAAAAATACCCCCCTCTCTAAAAATTCAGTGTAACATGGTATTTATAGAAAAATTTTTGCTAGGTTTTCAAACTAGCCCCTCAACTTTTCCTTTCCTTCTCTTTTCCTCTTTTTTTGTAAATTTTGATTTTTCTTATTTTTTTGTATTTTTGAAAGCGAGCAATATCAACGTCAACTCAACAAGGAAAATCGGTGATCATAAAATTTACGCGTTAAAATTTGAACGCGTTCCAAATACCTTTGAAAATTTAAATTCTTTTGAGATGACGTTGAAAATGCTAAAACGATGCAAATATATCAAAAATGCATTTTTTGGGTTTTCATTGTTTTTTTGCTATTTTTTGTTTTTTCTGAAAAATTATCAAAACATGGGTCAAAAATTGGGTAGCAACATAATCCAAGGGCTAAATTATTTGACATTAAAGACATCAAGGTCTTTTACTGTGCAACAAAATTTAAAATTATGTAAAGCCCCCTTCATTAGTTATTTTTTCCATTCTAGAATAAATAAGTTATTTCACTATGCATTTTTCTATGAAAATATAAAAGTCCTTAGTAGAAGCTAAAAAATTATTTTTTTAAAGGGTAATGATGTAAATTTATTGAACAATTTAAACATAAAATATCCATCTTGCCCTAATTAATTTTAGAACACCAAAATTATCTCAATACAGGTTTTTTTAAGACGAAGAAAAAGAAAATTCTATTACTGTTTACAGTTGTGTCTAAGTGAATTATGTTTAGATAAACAATGTTTTCTCTTTTTTTTTTTTTATAATTCTAATATCTATGTTTCTATTTATTTATTTTTTTTACATAAATGACATAAATAATTCTTAACAATCTAGATGGTCCATTAAAATTTTCCACCACATCCCAGTCCAGAACCCTAAGGGCCAGAGACCGAATGCAAAACCATAAAATACGCCCGTCCCTACTCCTTGTCAACTTCAATTTCTCTAAACCCAAAATAAAAAAATCTCTCCTTCACAGTCACTCCACAAGCTACCAAAACCAAACCCCAATCCTCCCCCCCTCCCCCCCTTAGATTCCATCCTTCCTCACTGGGCTAATCGGTACGGTTATCTCTTCCTCTAATCAATATCTTGCTTAACATCTTCACATTCGAATCTTATTAGGCCTCAGGGTTTATGGTTTTATTAGCAGCACCGTTTTTTTATTTCATTTTAACAATTTTGATTGGTGTTCGTCGTTTGTTTGGCAGTTTACTATACTTTATGCTTCCTATAAAGCGACCTGTTGAAGCAGTGCTGGTTGAAGGAGAAGAAGCACCAGATAACAGCATATCAGATTCATTTTCTTTCAAAAAGAACCGGATCGATTGCTCCTTGGAATCGAACGTGTCTAGTAACAAAAACAGTTGCGTTATTGGTAATTGCAGTGACACCGACAGAGACAGTAACAACCGCTGTAAAGAGGAGTTGATTATGTCACCTGGTGATTCGAAACCGATGGAGATTGATGAGGATCTTCACAGTCGCCAGCTTGCTGTTTATGGAAGAGAGACGATGCGAAGGCTTTTTGGTTCCAACGTTCTTGTTTCCGGGATGCATGGTCTTGGTGTTGAGATTGGTATGAATTATGAAACCTTTTTTTCTAGTTGGTGCTACCGGGTGGTTTTCCCTTTGTGATTTGTTGGATTTGTTTGTGAATAGATTGCTTTATTGATATAAGATTTGGTTTCTGTGGTTTTGAAGTTTGGTTCATTTATTATGTTTTAAGGTTAGGATAGGCAAAATTGGATCTGCGCAATCCAACCACAGACCAAAAATATAGCAAAGAATGGTGCAGCACATGAAATAGAGATGGTTAATGGAGATTTGTGTGGTGACTATAGCTATGATTGGATGTGCCCCTAAAATATAGATGGAGGCCTTGGCACTCTAAACTAAATACGGGTGGCTTTAAATCATCCGAGACTGCTAGGATCAACAAGATAACCCTGCTTATTTTACAAAATAGAGCCTAATTTCTAAGCAAGAAATTTCAAATCTGTTTTTCTCATTCCTTGGCTTCAAATTACCGAATCATTTCTGTGAGGGAGACACAGAGAAGGGAGGGGGGAGGGAGCGCATCATACATGGATGATTGAGCATAGTAAACTTAAAAACTCGTTTTATTTTGCAGAAAATGCTTAAAGAAAAAACCTTAAAACTAATTTACTTTGATAATAGTTGCTGGCTTCTCTCTTGGCAAGTGAACTTGATCTTAGATCTTTCAATTTGACCTCTCAAGCTCTTTTTATTCTGCCTGGAACTTCTCATTTTCCATTTTGGTACTGCATTGTTGAAGATTTGGGTTCAGCTTTATGCTTGTGCAATATATTAAAAAGTGACAATCCTTACGCACTCATGACCAGTAGGATCAAATGTCTTTATCATTAGCTTCTCAACCACTTTGGTGATTAGTCTTGGAGCTAACACTGGAGAAGGACTCTGGATTTATTGATATTTGTTTTTTTTGGTTTGATTTGTATATATCATGGGTTCGAGTAACAAATAAAACAGAAATTTAAAATTGTGATTACGAAAGGGAGCTTCTACTAGCTATTTCTCTTCACATCTTTTCCATTTTAGTCCTGTTTGTTTTTTTATCTCAAATTTTGATAGAATCAATTGGAGTCATATCAGTTGGATTGTTATTTTTATTAACCTGGCACCGGATAGTCTGTAATATATATTATTTTTCCTTTGGGTGTGGGGTGATTATCTAAAACTGTAGAAGCCATTGCTTGAGTTGAGATAGCATTATTTAAGGAATGCTAATGTCTTTAATTTGGATTGATTCTTGTTCCTATTGGTGTTAAATTTATTGACTCTTTCTGTCTCTCTAATGTGTATCTATCTGCTGTAATTCTCTTACTACAGCAAAAAACCTCATTCTTGCTGGTGTCAAGTCTGTGACATTGCATGATGAAGGAATATTGGAGCTGTGGGATTTATCCAGCAACTTTGTTTTTTCCGAGAATGATGTTGGTAAGAACAGGGCCCTAGCATCTGTTCAGAAGTTGCAGGATCTCAACAATGCAGTCACCATCTCTACCTTAATTACAGAATTGACAACAGAACAACTTGATAAGTTCCAGGTACTTCCTTGTTTCTCCACTTTGATATTATCAGAAGAAATCTTGTCCAAATATATGCATTGTGCCATCTTGACCACCTTTTTATAATCTTGATTAAAACCTGCAATTTGCTTAGCAGGTACTTTATCAAGGTTACCAGTAAATCTTTCTTTCACAGGAAAAAATGTTATTACAAATGCATGTCAGAATATGCTACTGAATTTGGATTTTTGTTATATTATATGCATTTAGCTAAATCATTTGTATTGTCAATGACTAATTTTCTCTTGCAACAAATTAGGTGGTCAATGCCAGTTAAGGTTCGCAGCTTAATTATGCTATTCTAGACAGGGCCTATTGTTATTTTATGCTACATGCATAACCCTACAAAAGTGAAAACATAGAACTGGCCCTTTTCTTTCTGTGTTGCATCATGTTGTTGTGTGACCTTACACTGCAAGACATGCCAATTCTTAAGAATACAATTGCTTGGTTCAATGAACTTCCAATTTCTTCTGTCCACAAAAGCTTGCAAGCATAATATTCACTTAACAAAAAATAAAATTTATAACCTGTTATATAAGATGGTCTCAACTATCAAAAGCATTAAATGTTCTAAGAAATTATAATGGAAGACATGAACAAGAGGACAGGAGAGAAGATTAGTGTCCAGGTGTACTCATCTTGGTACAAAGGATCGCATTGCACCACCTTTTCGGTGCGTTAATAAAATTCTAAGATAATCTAAATGCTAAAGTGAAGGATTTATATGTTCATGCAAATATGGGGAAAAAACCATCCAATGACGTTATGTTTTCAGTGGATCATCACTGTGTCCAGGGTGGCCTGTAAGCCAACAGTCCCCCAAAATCTTCAAAATTCACTATAGTCCCTATGATTTGGCATATGCTTCATATTGGTCCCCATAACAAGTTATTTTTTTTTTTGAAGTCATGTTGTGTCTAAGTTGCCCCCTTAACAATTCTATTCATCTTCTGCTATTGATTGTGTCTGCTATTTCTTCATCTGGTCTGCTTGAATACATTGCCTATCTTATTTTACAGAAATCATATGTATTTGCTTATACTGCTTTATGCCAGATGCTTGTTTTCTGGTGGTGCAGGCTGTCGTATTTACAGATCTCAATCTTGACAAAGCCATTGAGTTTAACGACTACTGCCATAATCATAAGCCCCCCATCTCATTTATCAAGGCTGAAGTTAGAGGTCTCTTTGGCTCTGTGTTTTGTGACTTTGGACCTGAATTCACAGTGTTTGATGTTGATGGAGAGGAACCACACACTGGTATAATTGCATCTATCAGCAATGATAACCCTGCACTGGTGTCATGCGTTGATGATGAAAGGCTTGAGTTTCAAGATGGGGATCTTGTTGTTTTCTCTGAAGTGAAGGGAATGACAGAAATGAATGATGGAAAACCAAGAAAGATTAAAAATTCCAGACCATATTCATTTAATCTCGAGGAGGACACCACAAACTTTGCTACCTATGAGAAAGGTGGGATTGTCACACAGGTGAAACAGCCCAAGGTGTTGAATTTTAAGCCATTGAGAGAAGCAATTAAAGATCCCGGTGAATTTCTATTGAGTGATTTCTCCAAGTTTGACCGTCCACCTCTCTTGCACTTGGCATTTCAAGCACTGGACAAGTTCGTGTCTGAGATGGGTCGTTTCCCTGCTGCTGGTTCAGAAGAAGATGCTCAGAAGCTTATATCTCTGGCAAGTCACATCAATGAAAACTCAGGAGATGCGAGAGTAGAGGACATTAACCCAAAACTGTTGCGGCACTTTGCCTTTGGTGCCAGGGCTGTACTGAATCCTATGGCAGCTATGTTTGGTGGTCTAGTGGGACAAGAGGTTGTCAAAGCATGTTCTGGAAAGTTTCATCCTCTCTTTCAGGTTGGTATCAATTTTTTATTTTGTTGAAACTTCTTAAGTCTTTCTCTCTCTAGCCAACTTAGGCATGTGGTAAACTTCAGTTTTTGTTCTTGAGCTTTTTAACACTGTTGAAGAATTTCATCTATTTAATTGTAGTCTTTGTACATAAACAAATGGAGGGTTCTTTTGTATACACACAGTTAAGAATTTTATCTGCATACTTGCGCACTCTGTTTGGACCATCAAATTTAGTTTGATCAGAAGAAGTTTTAAATAATGTTGTGTGCTTTGTTTGGGCTTTCCTTTAATTCAGTTTGATCAGAAGGACTTTTAAATACTGTTGAGGGTTTCATCTATTAACCTATAGTGAGTTTTTATCATAACATCTTGGCTTGATAAACTAGCCATGTTTAATTTACCTAATTTTACTTGCCTTGGATGTGGCTGTTTCCAAAGTTAAACATCTACCTAATGATTCAACTTTACTGCTTGTTGTGGTAAGCTAACTTTGCCTTTTCTGCTGTAACAGTTCTTCTATTTTGATTCCGTGGAATCACTTCCAACGGCAAATTTGGATCCCAGTGACTTCAAGCCACGAAATAGCCGTTATGATGCCCAAATCTCAGTTTTTGGGTCCAAGCTTCAGAAGAAGCTAGAGGATGCTAATTTATTTGTAGTAGGATCTGGTGCGCTTGGCTGTGAATTCTTGAAAAATTTAGCACTGATGGGTGTTTCATGTGGTGAACAGGGAAAGCTGACATTAACTGATGATGATGTGATTGAGAAGAGTAACTTGAGCAGGCAGTTTCTCTTCCGTGATTGGAACATTGGACAGGCCAAATCCACTGTTGCTGCTTCTGCTGCTGCATTAATAAATCCTCATCTCAAGATTGAAGCACTGCAAAATCGTGTGTCCCCTGAAAGTGAGAATGTATTTGATGATACTTTCTGGGAGAACTTAACTGCTGTTGTCAATGCTTTAGACAATGTCAATGCAAGACTTTATGTTGACCAGAGGTGCTTGTACTTCCAAAAGCCTCTTCTCGAGTCAGGAACCTTGGGTGCCAAATGCAACACTCAGATGATCATTCCTCACCTGACCGAAAATTATGGTGCTTCAAGGGACCCACCAGAGAAACAAGCACCTATGTGCACTGTGCATTCGTTCCCACATAACATTGATCATTGCTTGACATGGGCTCGATCTGAGTTTGAGGGTTTGGTTGAGAAAACACCAACAGAAGTTAATGCCTATCTATCAAATCCAGTTGATTATACTAATGCTATGACCAAAGCTGGTGATGCTCAGTCAAGGGACACCTTGGAACGTGTTCTTGAGTGCCTTGAGAAGGAAAAATGTGAGACATTCCAGGATTGCATCACATGGGCGCGTTTAAGGTACCCTCTTGTATTGGGTCTCCTATTCTTTCTTTATGGTAGGGCATACCTCATTCTGTTTTCTGACGTTATGCTTACATTGACTTCAGGTTTGAAGATTATTTTGCTGATCGGGTGAAGCAGTTGATCTTCACTTTCCCTGAAGATGCATCTACTAGTACTGGTGCTCCGTTCTGGTCAGCACCAAAGCGATTCCCTCATCCACTTCAGTTCTCAACTGCAGATCCAAGTCACCTACATTTTGTCATGGCAGCATCAATATTGCGAGCGGAGACTTTTGGGATATCTGTTCCTGAGTGGGTGAAACATCCTAAGACATTGGCCGAGGCTGTAGAGAAGGTGATTGTGCCAGAATTTCAGCCAAGAGAAGATGTGAAAATTGAGACAGATGAAAAGGCTACCACTATATCTACTGTATCTGTAGATGATGCAGCGGTAATCAATGAACTTATCAGGAAACTAGAGCAGTGCAGGCATAAGTTGCCAACTGCATACAGGATGACCCCAATTCAGTTTGAGAAGGTGGTCCCTCTTGTTCAATTTATTTAGCATGCATTTATTTGGATCATCCTGCTGTTGAACAAAGCAGGATGTTATCCAACCTTTTTTTTCATTTATTATAGCAGCTGATAATTTTGAAATATTTGCATGAATTGATGTTTGCTTCTTGTTGTGGACTTGAAGAATTTTTAATGTGGCCAAAATATAATGGGAGGTACTTTATCGGCCATTTGATGTTCTTGTGCCAACCCAAATTTAAGTGAATTTCCTTGATTGTGCAGGATGACGATACAAACTACCACATGGATCTGATAGCCGGTCTTGCCAACATGAGAGCAAGAAACTACAGCATTCCTGAGGTTGACAAACTGAAAGCCAAGTTTATTGCTGGAAGGATCATCCCTGCTATAGCAACCTCCACAGCTATGGCCACTGGTCTTGTGTGCTTGGAGCTGTATAAGGTTCTGGATGGTGGACACAAAGTGGAGGACTACCGCAATACATTTGCCAACCTTGCACTCCCTCTATTCTCCATGGCGGAGCCTGTCCCACCCAAGGTTATCAAGCATCAGGATATGAGCTGGACAGTTTGGGACAGGTGGATTCTAAAAGACAATCCTACCTTGAGGGAACTTCTGCAATGGCTCAAGCATAAGGGGCTTGATGCCTATAGCATTTCACACGGTAGTTGCCTGCTTTACAATAGCATGTTCCCTCGGCACAGAGACAGGATGGACAGGAAGATGGTTGATCTGGTTAGGGAAGTGGCCAAAGCGGAGTTGCCTGCATATCGTCGCCACTTTGATGTTGTTGTTGCATGTGAGGATGATGAAGGCAATGATGTTGACATTCCCCCAGTATCCGTTTACTTCTCCTAGGTTGTCTTGTCCATTTCCCCAGCCAGCTCGTCAGTCTTGATTTTAGGATGAGGGTTTGGAGTCCTTTCAACAGTTAGATTTTATTTCAATGCTGCATCTGAGAGTACACAAGATTTGATATTTTTCACACAACCATGTGACATAAACTAAATAGTAACTTATATTCCCCTGCGATGCTTTTTTATCGCTAGATATGAATAGGAAGTAATGTGAAACCTGAGTTTTTGCCATGGCATTTGTCATGAGAAGAATTTCTGCTGTTGATGTCAGGTTATCTGCTGCTGTTTTTCTTTGATAAAGGAGGTAGACTTTGGCATTGACATGGTGGATACGACGGACTTGATGTAATTTTCGTTGTTTGTCGCAGTGACTCCTTCCTTGTATGAGAATAGGGAGAAAGTTGTTAGTTTCATTGATAATTTTACTCCTCGGATGAATATGGAACTTTGAAAATTGTTCACGAATCACGAGCCCAACCTGTACTCGCTTTCATATTTTACAAATTCGAAAACCATTCATGCGAATCATGGGCTATTTTTTGTTCTTAGCATATTTTTAAAAAATATTGGTGAAATAATATAAGTGTTTTTTTTTTAGTAAAATAATATAATTTATATTAGAAAACACGATATTGCTATTCAGAATAGTAATATTTAATAAAAAATATTAATTGGATAGAAGAAATGAGAGGAGAGAAAAAAAGAAAAAAAAATCTTTTGATTATGACACCATTAATATTATTAGAAAAATCTCGACAAAAAAAATCTAACAACACTAAAAAAGATAATCAATGGTGACCTGAGTGGGTCATATTTCCGTTAAAGAAATGAACCACCAACCATCTTTGGACATCAAGTTATCATGGCAATCTTTATTGATATCGTTGAAATCGTCTTGTTGAGATCTTTTTGATAGTATTAATAATATTATAATCAAAGTTTCAATACATCTCTAAAACTTTTTTTCTTCTCTCTTTACTTTCTTGTCCATTTAATATGTTTTATTGGATATCACTACTTTGAATACCGACAAATTATAAATATCATGTTTTCTAATTACACATATGTTATATTATTTCATTGAATTTTTTGATTGATGTGATAATTATTATTTTTTAAATCATGCCCGCCTTTGAGTTTAAACACAGTAGATGAACCTTTCAAGTCAAAACAAAAATAAATAAAAAACATGCCGAGCTGTGATAATTGTTTTTTTTTTTAAATCATGCCTGCCTTTGAGTTTAAACACAGTAGAGGAACCTTTCCAGTCAAAACAAAAATAAATAAAAAACATGCCGAGTTCTTGATGGAACTTATATGGTCAGTTACAAAAAGAAAGAGTAAATTATAATTTAATACCTACATTTTTTTTTTGTTTTGTTAGCCTTATTTAAAAAAAATATATAAATTAGTCCTTTAATTAAAGCTGACTGTTAATTCTTCAAGAAATTTTTAAATCACCTTTTTAGAATGCATTTTAAATTTTGTCTATCACATGTAAAAATAGAAAACTTGATTTCAAATGAAGGATATTTAGGCAGATTTTTTTTTTAATTGTGATGAGAAACCAACATAAGGACTAACTATGAAACCAACTGTTAAAACAGAAGGACATGATATTAGGTTTTCAAAACAAATGGATTAATTGATTATTTCACTAAAAACACGGAGCTAATGATTATACATAAAATCTTGTTCATCAAGATTCATTTTCCTGTAGATTGAAACAGTGCTAAAAAGAGATAATGTTCAACGAGACTCATTGTACTGTGAATTACATATTTTATGGGGGCATGACGTGCTGCAACCCCAGGGACAGACATCTGATGCAAGGACAGTCATACCCATCACAAAGAGTTCCAAGGCTGTAGGGAGGAGGGGTTGCGCCACAGGCTACGAATACCTGGCGCTTGAGTTGTCATGCCCTGGCGTTGGGGCCAAACCCGCGAGCCTGACTGCCAACCCAGGCCAACAGGTTTGCTGACCTGCACCTTGGGTTCGAACATGGGCCCCCTTCTGTTGGGTCAGGTGACCAGACCTAATTGTCTTGGGTTCGAACCAAGACCCAACTTCTAATAGGTCAGGCATCCTAACCCAAATCTCTTGGGTCCGGCCACGGACCCACCCCCCAACTCCCTTGGGCCCGGACACGACAGACTCAAACCCTAACCTGCTTGGGTCCCACCAAGGACCCCACCTCCCCTGGGTCCGGACACGAACCAACCCCCTTGGGTCTGAACCCGATTTTATTGGGTCAAATGTCCAAACCCACGATAATGAGTCCTAATGGACTCATGAGCATTGGGTCCAGAGGCAAGACCCAATGCTCTTAGGTCTTGGATTTCTAAATATTATCATTTGTTTTATAAATATTATTATTTTTATTATAATTAATAATATTATAATTAAAAAATATTATTGTTTGTATTATACATATTATTTATTATTATTATTATTATTATTATTAATTTTTTAAAAAAATACTATTATTACTATTGAAGAAAAACCATTATTTTTTTAAAAGATTAAAAAAATATAATTCAAAGCATTCATATAAAAAATATAATCATTTGTGTTATAAATATAATTATTTTTCTTATAATTCAAAGCATTTATATAAAAAATATAATTATTTGTGTTATAAAAATAATTATTTTTATTATAATTCTAAGTATTAATATAAAAAATATTATAATTTGTTATAAATATTCTCTAATCACGCAAGTCTTTACTCTTACAATGTCTCTATAATATCAATATTTTTAACACAACTCATTCTATTCTCTCTAAGTTTTTGATTACCAACACCTTCAATTTCTATAAATTATTTAATGTTTTACAATTATAACACTATTAAATATAATTTTTTTATAAACCCGCGGCATACCATCCAATAATATACTTAAAAAGAATAGACCGTTTTAGATACAAGGAGCAAAACTTAGAACCCTTCATTTAAATGGCTGGAATCATTAACATCACTAGGAGTGAGCAAAAAAATCAAAAAACCAATTAAACCAAGAAAACCGGAAAAAAAAACCGAAAAAAAATTAAATCAATTAAAATTTTAAAAAAACCAACCGGTTCGGTTTTATAAGCAAAAAACCAAAAAAACCAAACCGAAACCGAAAAAAACTGGAAAAAAAACCAAGCAAAACCGAGCCAAAACAAAAAAACCGAGCCAAAATCAAGCCAAACCGGAAAAACCAAGCCAAATAAAAAAACCCGAGCCAAAACCAAGCCAAACAGGAAAAACCAAGCCAAACCGGTTTGAACTGGTTTTTTCCCTAAAAAAACCAAACCGAACCGAACCGAACCAAAACCGATCAGTTTGACCTGGTTTCGGTTTGGTTTCGGGTTTTTAAAAAAAAAAAAATTCGGTTTGGTTATTTTTTTGATAAAAACCAAACCGAACCGAAAATAATCACCCCTAAACATCACCGGCTCAAGATTAGGTGACAAACTGAGATTGCTGCTAATCAATTAAAATAAAAAATATTTGCTTTTTTTTTTTTTTTTTTTTGAGTGATGCATGCAATCATGCAAACAATTCAGAGAAACTAGCCATTCAACACATGGTAGTCCTACGTTGCTTTTGAGGAATATAATCACCAACCTCCTTTGCCTATATATTTTTTTTAAATAATCAATAGCAAATTTCTTGATTCTATAAACAGTCCCTTCTTACTCCAGAAATTTGCCACCACTTCAAAATGTAATCCTGTAACATCAAAGTTTATCAGCACCCTCATCAAACTCAGCAGAGCCCACAACTCGGAAATCCAGTTGCTTCTGATGTTTTGAACGACGGCGGTCATCAAAATCTTGCCATCCTTCAAGCTGTCAATAAGTTCTTTTATTATGTCATCAAACAACAATGGCTGGGATAGGAAAGGACACAGGAAGTAGGTGAGTAAACCTGACGAAGAACGTCCATTGTGATTTCTGTGTTGTGGAGATCTAGAGTTGAGAGTTGCAGGCACATCTTGAATATTGTAGAAGGGAGGGATTTTAACCCGTTGTTGCCTAGATGCAAAGCCTGCACAAACAATGGAGAAACCAATAAATACAGGATCACGTGGTAAGGTTGCTTGCCTGCTTCTTGAAGTGGAAGCAAATATACATGGGCAAAATACTCAGGAAGTTACTGTTAACCTCAAGCATGCTGGTATCACAAAATTGAGAAAACAGGGAATAGCATAATGAAAACATGAATAAACTAAGGACCTTCAAATTAAGCAAATCCCCAAATGTAACAGGCAAATCTGTCAGAAGATTTGATGAAAGATCAACCTGCACCACATAGAAACTTGGTCAAGCACATAAGAAAACTGCACTGAATAAATGAGAAATTATCCATCCAGATTCAGTTTGTCAAGCAACAGCTGAATCATGTACTCCCCCCACCACAGAGAATCAGAGATTAGGAGGAAACACCAAAAATATTACCTCGGCAAGAGAACTACAGTCCCCTATACACATAGGAACGTTGCTTATTCTGTGACAGAGAAACATTAAAATCAGGATCTGTCAAATAATTCATACCAGAGAGAAAAGAATACCCAACAAAGGCAACAGACCTTTCACTTTTTAATTCTGAACTTAATGTTCCAAAATCACCAAAGAAAGAAAGAGAGATGAAAGGGAGAATAAAAGAGGGACATGTGCGGAGGGGTCGCGTGCCCGGGGGGGGTATCCTCCAAATGTCAAATCTCTAATATAAACAGTACCTGTTATTGTTGACTTTCAAAACCTCAAGCTGGGTGAGAAGTCCAATTTCCATCGGGAGGCTACTCAACTTATTGTTTGAAACATGCAGTTGTCTCAGAGAGCACAGAGCACCCAATTCAGAAGGCAAAGTGGATAAACTGCATCAGATTACATGTTTGATGCCACATTATATAATCCCAAGTGTTTAAAACTAAACCAGTTAATGAGATAAGGCTAACTTTTCTAACTATATCAAAAAACTGAAATTAATATATGAGAAATTCCTAAAGTCTCAGCATGCAATAGCTTGCACATAAGAAAATACACGAGGCAAGATGCTTAACCTTGCACCAAATCACATGTAGCAGAGACTATGCCTTCAACAAAACAAGATAAACAGAACTCTATAAGAAATGCACAATTTTTCGGAGAATTAAGCAAGAAATCAACAGATAATGATTGTCTTCAATGATAAATTATTTAAGGTTGATTACCTAGTACACCTCAGTTAGCATGAGCTTGGAATTCCTATAACAGATTCAAGAAATGTGGATTGATTTGTCTCTTCTCAATGAGGCTTCTCTATGATTATAGCTTTCCTCATATTATAATACTACTTCTATCCAGAATGCTAGGGAATGAGACACTTATATTACATATTAGGTCCTGCTACCGACTTCCTCTTTATAACAATTACCAGAGACAACAAGCTAATTCACAGAACAATCTCAACAAACTTTGAGCAGGATAGCAACATAGGTAAATTCATTAATTATTTTAAGCCACAAAAGCACATTTAGTCACAAGCTTTTCAAGTTTTGCTGCAAATCAAATGATAACCAAAATCATCACAATTGATGTAATACTCACTTGTTATGGCTGACAGACAGAACTGTTAAATGCTTCAAAGATGTGAGTCCTTTCCATTTAATGCATTCATCCAACATACCATTTCCATTGAGCAAAAATTTCTGAGAAAATTTAAAATTAAACACTGAGATCCACGAAACTTTTAACAGAAGAGTCCACTCAATTAATCCAAACAAATAAATAAAAGGAAAATATATTGTTCACCTGCATGGAACTTAAACAGCCAATTTGGGCTGGTACATCTAGAATAAAATTGTTGCTGATATCAAGGACTCTTGTAGAAGGTCCACATGTCCACACTTCCTCAGGTATTGCCTTTTGAATTCCAATAAACAAGAACAAATGTAAAAGACTGAATACTGAAAACATAACATTAATGGCCTTGATTCAGGAAAAATAAAAGGTTGGCTTTCCCTCATCATTATGGTCAAATCTTGGATCAACATCATAGCAAGGTTAGTCCTGAGAAAAACATAAGAGATTTCCACAGCCTAAATGGATTTTTTGTTCCTAAATGGACATGGCGAATAGCACATCTAGAGTCTGATGAAGAAAATTTGAAATATTATTTCTTCCTTTTCTCTTCTAGTGTTTCATTTGATAAACAAGTTAAAAACGAAAATTTAATTGATAGATAACAAGGAAAGATTCACAATTTATACCTTTAAGTTGCATTCAGCCAGTCCAATAACTCCAGTAACCTTCCATCGTTCAACCCGGTTCTTATCAAACAAAACTCCAATCTTTTCATTCACCGTTTTATTACTACTAGTATTAGCCCTTGAAATCGGTCGAGTCTTAGCATCTTTTAGTATTGGACCATCCTGTTCAAACAAACCCAAAAATTAAAATCAACTAAACATAATCGAATAACAGTGTCAAAGTCTACCTCAAACAAAAACACACATTTTCCAGTAACTTCAGCCATTATCAAAACTAAAAAGCTTAAAACTTTAAGCTATCATCTATAAAAAATTTCATTGAAAATTTGAAACTAAAAATGGGAATTTTTAGTTCTCTTCAACACAAGCTTATAATAATTAAAGAGTAATTCTTTAATCAAGACTCCATAACCAGATGCTATTAGGGCTTGAAAGAGAAATAAAAAAAGAAAAGAAAGAAATAATAAAGATACCCCTTGGTGCAAGCCCTGAGAGGCCATAAGCATGACCTTGGCCCCATTTGTGACCTCTGATTCCCTCAAAGTCATACCATCCACCAACAACTTCCCTGCAAAAGGGAACCATCAAGAAACGACACGCCGTTTTCAGGGCTCTTCACATTCCATCTCAATTTCAAAGAAAAGAAAGGATATAAGCAAAAAGAAGAGAGAGAGATTATGGGTACCTTTAAAGATGAGTTTTTGGCCACGGGGAAGAACGTTGGTGAGAGGTTGCAGATGGGATTTGACGTCTTTGATTGTGGAGTCTAGAGAGACAGAGATTGGAATGGATCTTCCACTGAACTTCACTGTTATGTTTATCGCGGTATCTTGACCTTCCACCTCCATTTTCTTCTGTTTCCTTTCAGTTCTTGACGATGATCTTTGTGATTCTTTTTCTTTGTTTTGGAGAATTTGGAAGGGGAGAAAGAGAGACAGATTGCAGAGAAGGTCTCTTTGCCTTCTTGTATTTTAATGCAAAAATTATGATATGACGCTTTTATTTGTGAAAACAATTCATGCCCATATGACTAATATACAAATACAATCGTCATTCACTCTCTTTTTTTTTTTTTTTTTTGATTATCGTGGTGGTCCGGGCCGCTTGCGCGCACTCGACTAATCCCACGGCCCCGAAGTTAACGACCATGTAAGCCTCCAGGTGGCCATCATATGAGCAGCCATAGGGTTTGAACCCGAGACCTAAGAGGGAGCAAACCCCTTAGTCCCAAGCTCTTACCACTAGGCCACCACCTAAATGGTTATCATTCACTCTCTTTTTAATCAAAGACTAAGCGACTAATTCAGTTTTTTTTTCCGGTTTAATTATGTTTTTTTTAATTTATTTTTTTAATATTTTTTAATAATTTTGATATATTAATATTAAAAATAATTTTTAAAAATAAAAAAATTATTATTTTAATATCTTTTTAAAAAAATAATACTTCAAAAAACAACCATTATAATATATTAAACTAAATATACTTATAATCGTTATCTCTATTCTATCTATTATGCTATGCTGTGCTATAAGATTTAATATATTAAACTATGTGGTAATGAATTGGTGGGGAGGGCTATAAGTTAAATTACTAAATTGTTTAGTAATCTAATGTTATGATTTTTGAATTAAAATTATCATTGTATAGCTTAAATTAAAACATTTTAAGAAAAATCACATTATTTACTTCAAAAATAATTTCTTCATTTGAGTTGAAATTATCATTGCATAATTTAAATTATTTGATAATGGATTATTGTGAAGGGTTTTGAAGGGATTGAGAAAGAAAAAAAACAACACCGGAGCACGCATGACTTCCTCAACTTCGGACAACCCGCAAGAAAATGAGAAAAAAAATCACCAGCTCTGTTAAAATTGAACCAAGGATCAGCCCACTAGACGCAAACTGGTTAGATTCGAAAACCGAGTGCTTTAGATGAATGATATAACGAGAGATGCAAGGTCTTCAATGGACACCCAAGAAGTCCCTATACAAGCAATCGTGTTCGAAAACTTTAGCAAGGCCTGGCAATTGCAAAGTAATTTCACCTTTATCGAAGACTCTGAATTTCTTGGAATGAAATCAGGTAATTAAGTGAAAGATTTAGCGTCGAGACTAAGACCAGGAACACAAGTCCAAGGGTTTTTCCATTGCTCGGAGAGCAGAGGTTCGGGCAGCGTGTCCGGTCTTGAGAAAGGACAGAATGTGAGTGAATAATGTTGCTGGTAAACCGCTCAGTGCCTTAAATTCTGGGAGCGAAAATCGAAAAAATAGCAGGGGAATATTTGCTTATTTGAGAGGTATCTGGATCCTGGACCTATTTTTATAACAATAATGAAAAATCACATTTATGAAACAATGTGCCTATGAGAAATCTTGACAGCAACGAACTTCACTTGTTGAGAAACTTAGGAAAGCAAGACCACCTTGAAAAGTACGTCAGCAAATTAGACGGAATAAAGGAGTGGATTGCATTTTTTTTTTCTTGTGGGCAGATTTTTAAGTTTACAAAGTGCAACTACATGAACATACACAACTGTTCGCTTGAGATTGATGGCTGGAGAGATGAATATGAAGGCTTTGGTGAACGACAAAAAACTGTCGTAAACTCTAAAAGCTGGGAAGACAGGTCTCCCTCCCATGTGCATTAGGAAAGCTGTAGAAGAAGAAGAATTCTTAATTTCTTGTACCATTGCCAGTTATAGAAGGGGAATTACATCAAACGGGTATGAAATCGGTTGGTGGAAGGGAAAATGTCTGTTGCCCGCCTAGTTGGCTGGTTATAATCAACGGACTGTCATTTCCTTTTCACTTCTTAGAGAAACAAGAAATCTATGCAAACGCATCAATTCTGTTGTGACTGGTCTACCTAAAAACCAGAAACAAAATGAGGCTTGATTGCTGCAACCCTGCGAACACACAGAGTTATACTATCTAACAAGAAAGCCACCAAATAATCCCACACTGTAATAGTATAAATCATGTTAGAGATGTACATAAATACAGGCACTTGTCAACATGATTCTATACATCTCTAACAACCATAGTTAACTTGTCTCCATAGCTAAAACAAAGCATGTCAAAACTCGATTTCCATTTCTTCAGGGTATAGGCTGCATAAAGAAAGCTAAAAACTCAGTTCTTGCCAGCAAAGATCAGTTAGCAGGCGGCAGCTATGGTTACCAAGTCCCTAAACAGTAGCAGTTTCGTTGATTCAACAAATATTCGAGCTCAAATGCCAGTTATACTACCCTGTAATGTAGCAGATAGGGCAGAGTCTCTCTTTGTTTTTCTAAGTCAGTCAATGTGTAATCTGTAATATCCACCACAGTCAATGAAAAGATGAATTCTGTTCCTCCAACCATCCTTCTCTAGATTTGAATAATTCTCAAAAAGCATAGAACCCAAAAGTGGAATGAACCAGAATGAGGACAAAATATACGAGACAAGTGAACAATTTCCAAAAGAAAGTAAACCTGCTAAACTCCAAACAAACGAAAAAATAAAATAAAATAAAATGGAGTCAACATCAAACTTCCCTCAAAACAAAAGAAAATAGACAAGAGATAACCACCCCCATCAGTCATCACACCCTTTTGCCTAGAATCTTTATTTTCATGTTTTAAACGTATTTAAAAAACATTAACTTTTTTATTTTTTAATTTTAAATTAATTTTTTATATTTTCAAATCATAAAAAATAAATTTTAAAAAATAAAAAATATTAACCCCAAAGCTAAATCACTATACCAACAATTGTATGAGTATAATTCCCAAAATCCAAAAAAAATAAAAAAAAATTAATTGATCAAATTCATATGCTTCCTATAACTTAAAACTAACATACACAATAATCATATATATCTATATATATATATATATATATATATAACTCGGGATATCTAAACCAACTTACACACATCACAATTAATTTTCGAATTAATTGAACACTTTACAAGCCTAATAGATAGATAAAACACCGCGAGAATAACAAACATGTATAAAAAAATAAACAAAAAAAAAGCCCTTTCCCCGCTACTAGACCACTATTAGTGCCCACAATAATCATATTTTCATTAAAAAAAAAAAGTAATCTTAACTTATAATGTTAACATAACCTTAGTTTCCTAAATTTTTAACGTGTCACCTACTTTAAGATTATTACATCACAAAAAGAAATAACAAGAAACCTTTTAATTTTCCTCAGCAAAGTTAATAAAAAATAAAAATAAAAATCAGACAGCACAAGAAGGGCACCTGATCAAACCATTCTCATTACAAGCCGTACAAGATTTGAACCCAGCTTTCTCTATATACAACTTATGACTCCCATTACATTGACCACATAGAATAAACCTGTATCCACAACACACCTCACAAACACCAGAATCCGCTACAGGCAACCCCTCTATGATTTTCTTGAGCTCACCTGATTCATTTAACTGTCTGGTTTCCTCGGCTCCACCCATGTATCTCCCTCCGATAAAGACACGTGGCAATGTCAGCTTCCGACCGCAACCACCACCGTTCGAGAAGATCTGATTTAACTCGTTTAAAAAACTTGAATCCATTGAGAGATCTCGTTCGTCAATCAGAACGCGGAACCCACGAAGGATAGAAAGGACGATCTTGCAGTCCTCGAATGTTGAACGAACCACGCGTAGGCTTGTGTAGTAGACGACAATTCGCTTGTCGGTACCCGGGATTGTAATAGAAGGTTGTTGTTGAAGCAGTGGTGTTGTCGTTTTGTTAGGGGTTGGAGAGGCATTGTTTTCTGGTTCGGGTCCGGGTTTTAGTTCGGGTAAGGATAACGCGAGGGAGCGAAGGAAGGTGTTGGCGACCCGGACCCGGTGGAAAATGGAGGAGGATTTTTTTATGTGACTGGAGGGGTGGTCCTCTGTGCAGAGGTTTTGGATATCTTTGAAAGTGGGGAAAGAGAAAGGAGAAGACGAGGTATCGTGAATCTTAACTGTTGATTTAGCCCACGGCCGCCACATTGAGCGGTGGAGATCCAAATTGAATTCTTCTCTTTCTGGGTCTGATAGATTTGAGAAAAACAGAAACAATTAGGAGTATAAAATGGGTTTTGGCTGCTTTCGTTTCTCGGGTTTTGCTAAAGGGTAAGGGATTTTTAGGGGATTGAATGAAGAGCTGCAAAAGCGGGTGATGAAGGTTTAAGAGGACGAGGGGCAAGAAAAGGAAAGGTCGATGGAGAGAGACGGAGAGAATATGCTAGGCGGTTTGTTAAGGTGGTTGAGGAGGGTAAATAGAAACTCTTGGTGCTGTAGCTTGGCTTTGCTTTTTGAAGGGAGGGTTTACTAGGAGGGGTAGGTTAGGAGATGGAATGATTTAGCCTAATTATGGATGAAAGGTCCTCGTCTGTAGACATAGATGGCATACTTTTTTCTTTTTATTATTATTTTAGGTAAAAACCGTAATAATCGGAGATTGAGAGAAAGGTTTTCTTTTTGCTTCCTGTTTTCATCTGGGCCTTGTGTCAATTGGCCTCTCTCTCTCTCTCTCTCTCTCTCTCTCTCTCTCATGGTATTTGTGGGACATTTTACTGCTTGCCTTTTGTCGCAACATTATTGTAACTTGTAAGAGATGTCTGTCCTATGCACCGATAATATGTTTTTTCTGTCTAAATTGTAATGAAGTGGTGACAGTAAATCACAATGCCAATAACTGTGCGGTTCAGTGGCAAGATCGTCTATTAAAAGTGAGAGCATGGGTTACATTTTGTGTGTAAGGTGAGCTTGATCAGAAATAGACTGCACAATCACCTAATTAAAAGTGATAGAGCTAGTTTTTATCAGTTCAACAGCTCCCATGAATTATCTTAACTTCGTTTTAAATGGCATGGGATTGACCAACTAACGCTTTGAAGATGTTGGTCGGGTCCCAGTAGTACGTAGCATCCATGATCTATGTTATGTTTGCGCCATCTTTCACCTGCAATGCAAACGCTTGTGCCTGCTAGGACCACCACCTCCTTGGTGATAAGTTTTAGGAAAGGAGGAGGGACCTTAAGATCCAACGTGAGTGAAATGGGGGACCATAAAAAAATCACTGTTGTGTAGACAAGGCGTGTTTGGAAATGCTGAGTAGTCTGGTTACCAAATACCAAAAGCTAAAGGTTAACGATAAAAGCCTAGCAAGTGGGTGTGGGTGGGTTCTGAAAAGTTTCACATGGCAGCAGAGAAGAAAGTGAGGTGAGAGGGGTTGTGACTAAGAGAAGACTCTACCCACATGCCGTGATTGGCATGACATGGAAAAACCTTGAGTAGGGTGGATGCTTCTTGTTGGTCTATATATCGTATATGATTTGTGTTTGCTTGCGGAGAAGAACTGCTAGGTTGCCCCATCATGGCATATAGCAGAGATAACATTACTCCTAAGCTGGCAATTGGGCTGGCTCAGGATCCTAGATCTTGTTGACTTCCCTCATGCACCGCAAGTACAGTGATGTATTTATAATTTTTCAAGCCTTCAATCATTCAATATGCTCAAATGTGAATTCAATATGGTAGTTGTATAGGTGGAGGAGAGATTGATTAAACGAGGTAGTGTGAATGTCCATGGATTAGATTTGAGCTCGATTTTTGACGAAAACTCATGGAGTGAAAACCAGCTCATTGTCATATGTTCAGCACAAGGCCATGTTTATTTGACTATATGCATGCTTGATCTCATGCTGGAAAATGGACTCTGTCGCGTAATTGGTATTGGCAAGAACAGGACTGGTGTCTTGCACTGTCAAATATTAATTGAATTTCTCTTGAGCCTCTTGCCAATAGCTCTATTCAGCTTTTGATTAAACCGACCCATCTAGTTTTGGTTAGCCTATTGCCAAAGATGATTGCATAAACATGGATCGACTAAAAAAAGACATAGGTGGTCCAACTTGCAAACAGAATAATAAGGGAGGGTAAAGGGGAAATCTCACCGCGTTTTGATTTTCCTGTTCTTGTTTAGTTGATATTATACCTATCTTTCAATTTATATCTTAAAAGAAAATAATCTTGTCTTAGTCTATACTCGAGTTTTTGAAACTGCACATATCTCATTTGAACCTAAGTAGTCCTAACTAGGGGTGTTCAAAAAAACCGAATAACCGAGAAAACCGATAGAAAATTAACCGAGAAAACCGAACCGAGATGAAAAACCGATTAAACCGATTACTAAAACCCAAAAATCTTTCCGGTTCGGTTCGGTTCCGGTTTCACCACCAAAACCGTGAACCGAACCGGCTACCCATAAAAATAAAGCCGAAAGGCGTAAACGACCTAGTAGAAATACTAAATGGTACAAGTAAAGTGTAAACCTAAACCTAAATGACATTACAATTTGCTTCGCAGCCGCCGCCCACACCGGACCAGCCTTCTTCCTTTCCCCTTCAATTTTCATCTTCTCTCGCCTCTTGTCCCTTGCATCTCTCGCATCGTCTCTTGACTCTCTTCTCTAGCCGATCAATAAGTAAATAACCCAAATCTCTCGCATCCATCTAGTAGACTTGAAAGTGGAAAAAAAACCCAAACAAAACTCCTTGGCGTCTTTCTTCACCTGCAGCAGAAAGAGTCAAAGAGGTAAAGTTTATTGTTTATTCATGTGTTCATTCTCGTGTGCTTGTAAGTTTTACTTGTAAGTTGTAACATTTGTTCCATTAGAGATCTCTGACCTCTGCGTCTCTCTTCAGTCCTAGCTTATGCACTGATGTGAAAGTAAAGTGTTTGAATTGAAATAGGCAATACAAGCATCATGTGGCATGTCATGTTTCTTTTACAGGGATACCATTCCCTGCAATCCTATAGAGTAGCACATGTTTTGTGGAACCAAGGACGGACAAGATCGGCCTTGGCATTGCAAAGCCGAATCGCGAGGTAGTTGGAAGATAATCTGTACTATTCTTTTCTTTCCATTTTTCTTATGGGGTGACGTTTTCTTTTTTCTTCTTATAATTTCACAATTACTCGTCCGGGTTTTTGGCATTGACATACATCCAGGTATGTTTATATATTTATTTATTGCATGTTCCATGTCATTGTATTCTATAATACCCCGTTACTTATTCTCCGGAAAAATCGGGGTGGGAAATTTTACTTAAGAGAGAGATATACTTTTGTTTGAAATTATCTAGAAAGCATGTTAGCATATTCAGGCAAGATATTCAAGTATGGTGGCGTAAACACTAGCAAAGGTGATTGGATACATGGATGAGAAAGATCAATCTCTAACAATGAATCATAGTAAGTCTTGTGTATGAGCGAGTGTGTACGAACCTGTTTGCTTTTCTAATTAGCAAATCATGTAGGAGTATATAACAAAAGATTAGAATGGTCTGAACCCATACATTTGTAGGGCCAAAGCTATGGAACAGATTAAGTAGTCCCAGTTCATCCATATCCCACTATTGCAAATTCGGTTTAGAATATGTAGAAATTTGATGTTAGGACAGAAGCACCTGTTGGAAAAGAAGTATGCATCTAATGTATTTGAATGTACATTTGTGCGACCTTTTAAATAGGACTGAAAATTGAAAGTTCATATTATGGTCAATGTTGGGACAATCTGATTTTTGCCACACATTTATATCTTTTATTCTTTACAAATGCTAGCAAAGAATTCTTTGAACATGTGGCCGTCACTTTTAGAGATGGAAGATCCAGTCATAACTGGTGAGCACCACCTTCTGTTTTTGTTTTTCATATTGTTTTACCGTAATTACGAACAACTAATCGGGAATTTTTGGATCTTTGTTGCAGGAATTTTTGGATGCCGGTGTTCTTTGGGTATTTTTCTTCAAAGTTCAAAGTATGCGGATGTTTATGATAATTTATTGCTGGTTGCTAATGTATTCGCTTCTTAATGTTAACTTTTCTAGTGCGAAACGAGACTTTTAATTTGAGGTTTTAAAATTTAATCATGCATCTTGCATATTGCATTAATTTAGCACTTTGGGAAGTATATTAAAAGTCAGCTAATTTGCATCTCTATAGGATTTTAATTAGTGCCCAAATTCATGTCCAGATTTTAATTCATATTGAAAGTTAGTCAATTCATATTAAAAGTTAGCCATGTGAATTAGCTTAACATTATAAATGTTTAAAACCGAACATCAGTTTGCTTTAAATTTGAAAGCTTAATTTAGTGTAAGGCAAAATCCTTTTTCTTTAAAGTGAATTCCCCGCCTTTTGGGATATTTTGTAATGAATGAAAGACTAAATCTTCCCAAACCGTAAGCCAATTAAAAAAAATAAAAAAACCCAAGGGATTAGGTTTCCCGGTTTTTTCCTTAAAAACCGGATTTAACCGAACCGGACCGGTTCGGTTTGAACCGTTTCCGGTCCGGTTCGGTTCATTTTTTTCAACAATATTGTAATTCGGTTCGGTTGGTTTTTTGGGTCTAAACCGAACCGAACCGAACCGTGAACACCCCTAGTCCTAACACATGTTTTATTGACTATTATTGTGGTTTAAAGTGTCTCCAACCACATTCTGAGCTAATTCTAGAAGATTCGACACTAACCATAGGACCCATTATTTAGGTCCTGGGCCCCACTTTAATGCTGTGTTTGTTTTGTGCTAGTTTTTTTATTTGCGGTGAAACAAACACACTAAGGTGTTTAGTAAAAAACTAAATTGTGTTTTATACTATGAGGTCCACTAAAAAATTAAGTTTGAAACGCAGTTTTTGTGCAGTAGTTTTTACATGTTTTTTTAATTAAGTTTTGTAAAATTTCTTACCTGTTTGTTTTTGTGTTTCAAAAGTGCTTTTGAAAAAAATTGAATTTTTATTTTATTTTTTTCCTTTCTTCAAATTAATATTTTTTGGTGTTTTCAGATCATTTTGATGCGTTGATATCAAAAATAATTTTTTAAAAATAAAAAAAATATTATTTTAATGCATTTCCAAGTAGAAAATATTTTGAAAAGCAACCGCAACCACACTCTTAAATACAATTACCAAACATTTTATTACATGTTTTTTGCTACACATAAACTTCAACCACAATTTTTACCAAACACATATCTAAATCCAACTAACCACAGCTAACCGTACTTCTTTAAAACTTACTTTTTTCAAATCATAACCACAAAAGTTATCTCAATTATCTTGGACTTGATGTGTGCCCACAAGCTCTGTAAAGATGGTATCATGTGCATATATGATTTATAGCTAATAGGTTAGTAATATGTGATATTGTTTTTGTTCTTGTAAATATATTTAATTATTAATAAAAAATTATTTATTTTTAATATTAATCAAATATTTGATTGATAAATCTAAATAAAGATAAAGTTCTACGGATAAAAATATTTTTCAAAGTAAATTATAAAGTTGTTGTAATTATATGATTTCCATTGCATTAAAATATTGTTCCTAAATCTAAATGTTCACGGTTTATTTTTATTAAGACTGGATATTAACTAGAGTCGTTGAAACTGATACATGTTATGTTCTTTTTATTATGAAAGGAAGCAGTTGTTTTTATAAATTGAAGTATAAGGGATGCATAAAATTAATATGTAGGTGTTTGTCAGATGACATATACACTGAATTGACCCACATGAGAATCTCATATGGAGAGATCATATGTGTATATGAAAAAGCTTATGTGATGGTTGTGTAAGTGATTTTTAGACTTGAGATCACTAAATTATTTTATACAGAGAATGTTATGTTTTGATCCTACTACATGTTATCCTAATCAAGGGTAACAAATGAGCAGATATTAAGTATATTATGAATTATATAAAGACATTTGAGTGATCAAGAGAGGATTTATCATTTTAGGTGAATTATAAAAAAAAATTCACATGTTCTCAAATAGTATTAATTGTAAATTCTTATGCAATGTGGAATGAGATTTGAAAATAGTTTCAAATCTTATTCAAATAATTAATGGCTATTATGTTGATAACAAATATGATTTAAAAGAGCATACACACTCCATGCTATAATATCTAAATCAAAATATTATTGATAATGATATAATAATTATATTGAGAAACTAATCACTGTAAGGTCAAGTCAAACCACTTATGACTTTTCTAATATTTGAGAGATCCTAATAAGTTGTTAAACATTGTACTTGATCTTTTAATATAAATCAATCAATTATTGAATTGATAATAAATTAATTAATTTAACTTATTTAATCCTCTTCTATTTAAGATTATGATTTATATTTGGCCTCACTTATATAAGAGCCTAATAGGTCACACGTACAAGAACCATTGATTAGAAATTAAAATGGGATGATTAATCAAATGTGACTTGATTATAAATAAATTTTATTAATTAAGGAGTAGAATGTTATTTATATATTACAATTCTAGACCTAATATTGAATTTCCTTTCTTTCATTTTCAATTCATCATTTCCAACGTATATTTTATTTACAAACTTATTATCATTTTACGGTAACATTATTGATTTTATCGATTTTAATCGGTGCTTGAGCCATTACTCTTAAATTTTCTTTGTACGATCCTTTTTTATTGTTTATTATTTATTATCATATTAATTTTCTGGGATAATTTTTCTCATTCTTTTATTTATCAAAACAACATTATTAATTTCACTTACGTTATGAATTTTAAACCCAAAATTCATTATTCTGTTTTCAACTTCATTAATATTTCTATACTTATCCATTGAGATACGTATATCCATGTACGCAGGGCGGGATTTTATCCAAGGGAGCTAGAATATGGAAACGATTATCTTATCAATGATTGTCAGCTCCCATCCTAATTATCTGCTCCCAATTTTTGTAACAAGAATGTCCTGTATTGACATGGATGTGGATGGAAACGATATGACCATTTTGACAGTTATTTTTAGCATTTTATACCTCTAATTTGTATGATTGTAAGAAGCTAGAGTTTTCTTCAACAAAAGCCTTTGGATTCTTATTGTAACCAATACTATAAACTTAACTATTATTTTTAGATTGATAGACATTGATGATGCTGAATATAAGCCAAACTAATTGCAGATACAAAGACATGTAATCTGTGTTAAGAGAGGTAAGAGGGATAAAAAGGAAAGGAATTTTAGAACTCAAGTACTTGGAATTGATGTAAAAATCGATCTGCAAAGTAAATTATTCAACAGTTTATCTCAATGGCGTTTCCTTATAAAAATCTTTAGGTAGACCTGATCCATAACAGGTTGCAAATTATCACCAGCAGACATGAAGAGTCTGGTAAAATATTTGGAGCAGTATTTTGAGACGCAAGTCAGAACGAATCTATTGCTGATATTTTAGCAATCTCTTTTGTTATAACCCTCTCTAGTACTTCAGGTCTGTTGACAAAGAACCATGTCCTTCATGCTATAGTATTGAAATGGAAAGGGATCTTAATGCAAAGGCTAAAATTTTTATAATATAAATCTCTCTAATGTCTAAAATGGAATGTTTTGAAGTTGGATGTTCTTTGAGGAGAATATTTTTTTTACTCTGATTTGAATGATTATCATCAATCGGTAATCAGACAAAAGTGGTTTATAAACAGCCTGCTAATTTGCCCAAGGAGAAGTTGATTGAAATGGAAACTATTACAAGTTAGAAGTGTGGAGAAAGAGGCTACGAGTGACAATGATGCCCGCAGTCTCAATGTTTTTTAATGTCGCTTTTTTGCTCCTCTCATTACGTGCTACCTCTATATTTTCCAGGTGCATTATCAAGGCTATAAATGCATTTTCCACGACGAGCTTGAGTGAACTCCATGGAAAAAAATTGCTTGTTGATCTTCCTTGTTATCCATGGCAGAGTACTTACAGTCCTATAGAAGAAGCAGGGGATTTTTCGAAACATAGATGGCCAATTAAGCAGCCATCCTGATCACTCCTTTTCATGTATCTCTATTAAAGATTTCTCTGGCGTTTCCTCTTCTATCCCATTTTCCCCAGTTATACATGTTGATGAGCCTCCAAGTTTCCCTATTCTTGTTGACGATTCGCCTGTCACTATGTTCCGGCCAGTGGAGCAGAAATGTTCCCTAATTTCGGAGTCTGATATTACTTTAGATGACCCAGTATTGATGGTGAATGAAATTGAGGATATTAGCGACTGGTTGGCAAGTGAGAGCAGTCCACCTGCTCTACATAACTTTCCAGGAGATGATGCAGGGAGCCTCTTGAGGGAGGTATCTATAGGCACGCTGATGAATTAAACATCCTTGATTCTGCCTGGTATTGGGATGGAATTTGATAACCAATTGAGCATTCTCCATCTGCTTAAGGCTTATGGAGAGGCTGAGGAGATGGAGACGAAAGAGTTGGCTGGAAAAATTATGAGTCAGTTAAAAGAGAAGGCTTGTCCTTTTGGTTCAACTGTCGAGAGACTTGCTTATTATATGATTCAAGCACTGGAAGGGAAAGTGGACTTTCTATGGAAAGAAGCGAGCAAGAATTATGAGGCTGCATTTAAAACATTCTATCAGATATTTCCTTATGGAAGGTTTGCTCACTTTACAGCCAATTCTGTAATACTAGAAGCCCTCCCTGAAGATGCTGACATCGTGCACATAGTTGATTTTGACGTTGGTCAAGGTGTGCAATGGCCTCCAATGATTGAGGATCTTGCCACGCGAAGAAAAAGAATGGTGAGATTGATTGGAATAAAATGGCAGGAGGAAGAGGATCGTAGCGGTGTTACTTCCACGAGGAGGTCTGAGGAGATGAAAACTCGCCTATATGAACATGCAAAAACATTTGGTTTGAGATTGAAAATGAAGGAGATGGATAAGGAGGCCTTAGTTACTGAGATGAAGAAGACAAAGAAAAGAGGGATAAGAAGTGAATGGTTAGCCTTCAATTGCGCGGTGGGTCTCCCTCAGATGGGGAAAGGGAAGAGTGCTAGGAGTCTTGTGGAGTTTCTAAGGTTAGCTAAGGATTCAATCCGCCTCGATGGTGAAGGTGTTAGTGGTACCAGGGGAATTATAACTACTGCCAGAGAAAGCAAGGCACTCTCAGAGGTAGGCTTGCAGGCTTGGAGAATGAGGGAAGATAGTCTTATGGAGGCCAAAGAATTGATCAGAGAAACAGAAAGCTTCTATTGTGCGGCCATTGAAGGAGTGAAGGAGAACCAACTGGTTCTGAGCTATATGGGAATTCCACTGGTGAAGGTTTCAAGTTGGACATAAATGGAGGAGTACTTACTCAGAGGACACAGGCAAAGTATTAAATTTTAATTATTTGCTCACCCAATTTTATAATTCTATCAATTCTCTATAATTACAGAATTTTATAATTCTATTGGACGTGAGGTTTTTTCAGGACAATCAATGGCGAATTTTCTCGGTGCAAATAATCGGTTGCAGCAGCAGCAGCATTGCAATGTTCATCAAACATAAGCTATCGCACATAACTTTTTGTTGGCCAATTTGCGCAGACATATCCTGGACGATTTAAAGATCCAATCAGGCTACGGGTACCTGGACAGATGTGGCATCAAAAGTAATCTGAAGAGTAAATTATAAATTAGTCCTTGTAGTTTTGTAAAATAATTAAATAGTCCCTCTAACTTTAAAAATAATTAATTAATCCATATATCTTTAAATCTATTTCGAACTTGGTCTGTTTCACCCCTTTCATGTTTTTATGATTAGTTTTGTTGTTTAAGAAAAACATATAATATGGAAAGATTGATAAAAAAAAGAAGAAAAAACAAGATGTGTTTTAAAACAAAGATATCTTAAATTATGCATAGTAAATCTTAAATAAGAGATTAATTAATTATTTTTTAAACTAAAAAATTATTTAATTCATTCTAAAAAATTAGAAAGACTAATTTATAATTTACTTTGAAAGAAAATAAATATTAATAACTGTTAGTTTAATATGTCTTGTAGTCAATTGAATGATTATATGTTGCATTATTATATTATATTTATGTAGATATATATTTATTATTATTAAAGACTTAATTTATTTTTAATATTCATATAATATTAGAATAATAAATCTAGAATAAAGATAAAGTTTATGGGATAAAAAAATTATAAAGTTATAATTATGAGATTCTTATTGTATCAAAGTATTATTTTTAAAATGTTTTTAATTGATGTTATCTTAAATATTAGATATTTATTAAAGCTATAAAGACCAATATATATATTATATTTTTTTATATAAAAAAATTGAAATATAAAAAATATCTAAAATTAAAAATATGTACGACTGAACTGAATTTAAAAATTCAATACAAAAAGATTACCTATAACTTATTGCGAGCCACGGTTGCATGTGGCAGGAATAACGCAGTCACAGCATCAACCAAAGTCCCAAAACCTAGGGCCAGGGATTTATTCGGGCCTCAAAATATGGAGAGAACCTAGAATTCCAAAGTGGGTTCATCTAGAGCTCACAAGTTCTTGGGCTAGAGTGAGTTTTGGTCCATTAGTTTTAGCGAAAGATGGCCAATATTTTAATTCTCCTTCCTCAGTGTCGCATGTCAATATACATGTTTTCAATTTATTAACTAGCCCTCGACTAACTTCTCTATCCGTGAACTTTAGCCAGCGAGAATCGCTTGTGCTAGTAAAATCTGTGCAATCATCCATGATCCAGCACACCTTCCCTCCCTTTGACCTTTCTGTGTTATGTGCCATAGCTTCATCTCAAGACGGGATGGACTGGGTAGGGCAAGCATTGCCAGATGTGGTGGCTCTCTGTTACGTGACTCGTTTTAACTTTTTAACCAGGTCAATGTTTGGACGTGGAATTCAGTGTAATTCCCCCATCTATTGGAAAGCTTGATTCCAAGCCAGTAGAAATTAAGACCGGTTCCTCGGCAGAACCTTGCTTAAGACTAAAAAAGTTGCGTCTCTTTATGAAAAACAGAGATACGAAAAAGAAAAAAAAGAAAGAAAGAAAAGATACAGTGTCACTGCTGAAGAGGTCGCATGGCATTTTCTTATTGCTCCAAGAGGTTACTATGTCATTTTAGACGAGGAAACCAAATGCGCTCCATTCCACGTCAGGAGCCTGACTCTACCCGTAAACAACACCCATAAAGATTCAGGAGCAAGTAATCGTGGCCCAGCCCTGACCAGCCTCTGTGCCCTAGTGCGTAGCTGTGGTCCGATCATGGGTCCAGCTCCAGTCTCTAAGCTCCCATGGGGTGGTGGTAGCTTGCTAGTTAGAATACAAGATGACATGATGAAGAACGGTTTTATTGATTGCCGCCGGTCATTATAATCCGAGCAAATGTAGATAAACAAATTTAAGTGGTTGGACTATCAATTCTTGTCACATCTATTGCTACGTAGTGCACCCTTTTACACTGTTAATAATTCACCAAATGGCTTGGAAATAGCTAGTTTCATACACCCAGTTTACACTTTGCTGCTCTCAGCAGAGAGAATGCTTTAAAATAATAATAATAAAAAAAAAACTCATAATCAAGAAACATTATTAGTGCTTTTCTCTCTCGCATACAATGATAGAAAGATCCCAATTCCTAATCCTTTCTCATTCTCCCACCCACCCTCCGCACAGATTAATACCTTGAGAATTAATTACAGGCTAGTTGCAAACTTTGGTTAATTAGTGCTTCTGATAGTGTGTTCCATGGCCGCGTGTTTGATAAAAAATTATTTTTTTATATATTTTTAAATTGTTTTGATTTATTGATATTAAAAATTAATTTAAAAAAATAAAAAATTATATTATTTTACTACATTCTTAAACGAAAATCATTTTAAAAAATAACCACTATTATAATATCAAATACCAAACTTTTTGTTCCATTTTGAAGCGAACCATACATAAGAACCAGAAAATTGAGGTATTTTTTTTTTTTTTTTTGCAATGCATTAGTTTAACAATGCTTTAGATAGCTCCTCTCATAAGAACAGAGATCAGCAGGGTCACTGTTGCGTGCAAAAACTGCTGGTCACGATTAGTTTCCTACTATTAAGCAAAAACAATATATTGAAACATAATTCTGTCAGGCCTCAATAATTTTACAGAAACTGGAAAAGGAAAAAGAATCTCCACTACAATGGCTCGGCACCTCAAAATAGATCATACTCCATGAAGATTATTAATCGTTTTCAACCAATTCGAAGAATTATAATATCCCTCCCCAACTCCCATGCTTATCTTCGAAGCCATGATTCCCCCTGCCATGCTATCCTTCGATATGTAGTCTCATCATTCAGAACATGCTATATGCTATATATGTATAATATAGGTTGAATGTATGTATCTTATAGCCCACTCTCTCTTTCAACTCTTCTTTTCTTTATATTTGGATTCCTTGGTTGTTATGTTGCTACTAACACAAGCAATCAAGCTGAAGTTGGTCCCCTCGGCAAACATGTAAAAATACCATGTAACAATCGTTTGTCATCACGTAACTATCATCATCTCTACTCAACAAATATGGCTTAATGATTTTCGTATGTGAAACTGTGCGCATATATATATAAAAGTAGCCTTTCGTGCTCCCTTTTAATCTTATTCCCAGCTCGAGTAGAAATTCATAATTAACGAGAATTATAGGTGATTTTATAATTGATATCAAGCAGCATAGAAACCTTCAACCCGTAGCTCTGGCTTCAAGATTCAGATTAAATTAACGAAATGTGAATTGTGCAGTAATGTACTATCTAACTAATTTGCTGTCCGAATCTGGCTGGGTACTCCTATTGCTTTTAATAAAATAATCTGTATTATTCAAGGTATGCATGCATACTGCACAGCTGCTTCCGCCTTTATTGACTCTTCATTGAATGGCGCCATTTCTGAAGCTTGTTGATGGCATTTTCAATTTTATCTGCAGTGTAAATTGAACTGGTCCTCTTAAACAATGAACTGGTTCAATCCTGGCCTGCACAAGGCAGCTCTTCGAAAAATAAAATAAAACAATTACCGCATAATTATCTCACCTGCCCTACAATATTTATGTGTAAAGAGAGTGCGGATATATATAGGTTAAGGGCATATCTGATAGAATATATTTTGTTATTTAATTATACACACGCCAAACCTATATTATAACAGTCAAAGCTTAAGATACATACGTAAATAATGTTGTTCAGACATGAATATGTCATAGATCAGACAGTGCCCTACCATTGACAAATTCACATGATAAATATATTAATTCAGAATCAGGAATTAATTAACATATAAACACAGGCGCCAAGATGAGGAAGGTGTCTTGCAACGTCCATGGAACATGCAACTGCAACATTTGGAATCAATCTGTTGAGTTAATCAAACGGGGATGCTCAGACCGGTTTCTTCGTTTGAAGGAATCCCGCATAATTGTTGATCTGTCACAGATTCGAATTTTTCTTCGATTTACTACGTGGATAATATTCAATATAAAAAACAAAGAAAATTCCAAAGGTAGAAAAGGAATCACAACTACACGTCACGTGACAAGCAAGTGGTTGTGGAGGGAAGCTTAGAGGACGGCGCTATATATAAATTTGTTTGTAGAGAAGACAGAGTCCAATCCATCAGCAACCAGACAAACAAAACCCAACGTCATTGAACCGCCGCACACAATTTTTTAATCTCTTAGCCCGATATTTCGGGTAATTTGTAATGTTTCGGCCTTCGCCGTCGTCTTTGATTAAATAAAAACGTTTATAATCGCCCCATACGCACGCGCTTTCTTCTCTTCTCTTCTAAATTAGCTAGCTCCACTTGCCAACCCAAGACTCTGTCAAGCTCCCCCCCCCCTCTTTCTCTCTCTCTCCTTTTGTTTTCTTTATTTCTCTAGTGTGTTTTTGATACATATTTCTACCCCAAGAATTTCTTTCACAGGTTGTTGACTATCTTTTTAATGATGGACGGGTGGTGGAGATTGAACGGTGTGAAGCTTCGCATGAAGATTTTGATGCTGGTTCTGTTGTTACTGCCGCAAAGCTTGAGCTTTTGTTGGTCTCTAAACACGGAAGGTGACGAGTTATGCTACGTTTTATGTCCATATAGCTACGAGCTTTTGTTTGGCATGTCCTTACAGCTTTGTTAAAGTTGGTGTTCTTTTATATAGAAGTGTGATTGTGTTTGAAAATGGTGCAGGTTTGGCTTTGTTGAGGTTTAGAGAGATGGTGGAGAGAGATCCACATGGAGCTTTATCGAATTGGATTGAGAAAGATGGAGATATTGATCCTTGTTCTTGGTTTGGTGTCGAATGCTCTGATGGCCAAGTTGTGATCTTGTAAGTAAGAAAAGTGTCAAATAATAAGTAATCAAGCATTCTGATCCTACAGGAGTATATCTTTATCCTTTTTGCTTGCAAGTTAATTAAATTTGTGATTTTGGATGGTCCATTTAGTTGAATCAAAGATCCAATGTGTTTAGAGATGGTAAATTCCACTTGTATATTACTGGAAATGTGAAATGCTCGTGAATAACGTTAACTTTATCCAAGCAGATTCTAAAGTCAGAAATGTTGGATCAAAATCCAGACTTGAGCTGTCATATTGAGTTTAATTATTGGATGAACTTGAAGTGAAGGAATACATAGAGTCTGTATTGTTGCCAGTCATTGTACTTGTTGGTGCAGAATCGATCATGGTATAAAGCTTTCCCTAGAAGTGATCAGATGACAAACTATTTAATGCAGTGTGTGATGTCTCCATGGACAGTTCATAATAATGCGGGCCTCCATGGAGCAATTCTAGCTTTCTTTTTCTTCCTTTTGTGATTTTATCATGTCATCTATACTCTTCTTTTTCACCTTTTCGTACGCTACTCTTACCCCATTTATGCAGTAATTATCTGTGTAATTATGAAGTTTATTATCATTTAGCATGTATCAAACATCCAGTCATTTCTCCTCTTAGTAGCAAAGTTGTTTTTTTCTTTTCTATTTCCTTAAAATCAGAAATGTTCAACTTGTAGGCATTTGACAGATCTCTGTCTTGGAGGGACACTGGCACCTGAACTTGGGAGACTAGCTTACTTAAAATCATTGTAAGTTTAAAACTCAGACTGGATTTGATCTTTGGAAACCATTTTATGGGTCTTTATCTAATTCACATTTTCCTTTCAGAAATTTACGCAACAATTCTTTCTACGGAAACATTCCTAGAGAGATTGGAGAGCTGGAGGAGCTGGAGGTGTTGGACTTGGGATATAATAACTTTAGTGGACCATTTCCTTCTACCTTTTTTGCAAATAATCTATCACTGACTACCCTGTAAGTTAATTCATCCTGGCCGATTATATTACTTAGTTTTTTCCTTCTTAAGCTTGAATGGTTTTACTAAATCATCTCTGATCCTTATTGCAGCTTGCTTGACAATAACAAGTTTCTAGATGGCATATCTCCTGAAGTAAATGACCTCAGGGTGCTTTCTGAAGTTCAGGCAGATGAAAATCAGTTAAGAGCTTCCTGTTGCTGCAGAGACATTACCTGGTAAGCAAGTGCTATTACTGTTACTCCTACAAGCTGATACTTGATGCAGCCGCTATAGAGATGTCAAGGCAGAAAAAGTAGGAGAGGAAGTGGTGGCTTATGAGAGGGGAGGTGGTTATGATATTGGAATAATAACTAAAAGGAAACGACGAAAAAGCTAAAGCAACTTATAGGAGAATGCAATGGCCATAAAATCAATTCCAAAGAAACTGACATCCTAGTTAATCACAATGTACAATCCAGCTTTTGATTTATTCTGCCATCTCCCAAATTTGCTAATGCAAACAGAGGACCTCCTCCGGTGTATGCAAGGCGAAACATGAAGCGACTTTTGTGTGCCTCAGTTTTTCCCTGATTTCAACTATTTTTTTCGTGGAATCTGCTACTTGTTTAGTTTATACTAACAAGTGCTTTCAGTTTAGTTTACACTAACAAGTGCTTTCAGTTCTCAACTTAAATTAACTTCCCATGCACCAGCTTCCTGACAACACTTATTTTATTTGTCAGGAACAATGTTCAATCTAGAAATATAGCTCACCGGATGCTGCTGCAGGTGGCAGATCCTCCAAATCCACCCATAGACAACAATCGTCGTAAAGCAAATCAAAGTGGTTCTGAAGCATCGCCTTCTCCATCTTTATTATCACCATCCGGATCTCAACTATCACCATCAATGGCACCCTCAGACTCGCCGTCTTTATCACCGTCTCCATCATTCTCCCCATCACCATCCCCTTCGGAGTCTCCATCATTTTCTCCAGCAGAATCCCCCTCCAGTCTTCCTTTGCCTCCTTCACCCTCACCCATGATTGCACCAACTCCAGCTTCACCTGCTCCAGAAAATCGACCAAATGTCTTTATTGTACAACCACAATATGATTGGGTGTCAATGGTCCCTGCTCCAAGTCCAAGTCATTTGGAGCATTCAAAGTCAAAAAATCACACTGTTCTCATTGCTGGTGTTATTGCTGGCTCGATGTTTGCTTTGATTTCAGCCGTTGGCTTTTTTCTCTTTAGAAGAAGCAAGGTAGTCACTGTCAAACCTTGGGCCACAGGTTTAAGTGGGCAGCTACAAAAGGCATTTGTAACGGGTAAATCTTCTTTTTCGTATGGATTACATGCACTTGTGCGCACACACAAAACCCTGAAATTGCCAAAGCACGGAGGCATAAAATTTGTGGATTAACATAGCTCCTTAACCACAGCTTTTGCATCTGCTGCTTCCACAAATGACATGTATAGATTTTGATTCAATCTTGTCTTTTCTGATTTTTGGTAATGTGTCTTTTCAGGTGTACCAAAACTCAAGAGACCAGAACTTGAGGTCGCTTGTGAAGATTTCAGTAACATTATTGGCCCCTTTTCAGATGGCACAGTGTACAAGGGGACACTATCGAGTGGGGTTGAAATAGCTGTGACATCTACTGCAGTAAAATCGCGTGAAGACTGGTCGGAAAACTTGGAAGCCCAATTCAGAAATAAGGTACTTGAAATTGAAATTTGCTAGCTTCATCCATTTAATATTGGCGCCCCCCCTTGATGCTAATTTTGCTAACCTTTCAGATTGACACATTATCGAAAATGAACCACAAGAATTTTGTCAACCTTATTGGATTTTGTGAAGAAGATGAGCCTTTCACAAGAATAATGGTTTTTGAATATGCTCCAAATGGAACTCTGTTTGAACATCTGCACGGTAAGTACCTTACATTTTTATGCCTCTTCTGAATTCGTCAAGTGATCATATCTAAGATATAGTTACATTCTGCTGGATCATTAAATTAATATGGCATTTATAGGACGTGTGCTCATAGAAAATATCAGTGCCGGCTTTTGTTCAATCTGTGAACTAGCACTGAATTTTTATTTGCATAGAACTGAATATGCATCTCAAAAGATGATAAAAGGAAAAAAAGAAAGAAAGAAGAATTGGATTTTTCCTATTCATTTAGTACTCTCTCAGAACTGCAAATCATATTCATATCCTTGTATTTTGCAACAATCTACAAAGGAAGCCGTTCTGCTTCACAGTTAGACTGCATACTTGATGGCTGCAGTACATTTGCATCATAGCACTTATAGGTCATTGAAGTTTCAGTAACTGACCTATAGTACTGTTTTATGGTATGGATGACAGTTGAATTCTTGATTTCTTGTAGTAAAAGAAGCCGAACACTTGGACTGGGGAATGAGACTACGAATAGCAATGGGCGTGGCATATTGCCTCGAATACATGCATCAACTAACTCCACCTGTAGCCCATAAAAACCTGCAATCATCCTCAATATATCTAACTGAAGACTATGCAGCCAAAATATCAGATTTCAGTTTCTGGAATGACGCAACAGCAGCAAAGACTGGATCACCATCCATGGAGCTTCTAGAATCACAATCATCAGATCCAGAGAGCAATATTTACAGTTTTGGGGTAATTTTGTATGAAATGATAACCGGTAGGATCCCATATGCAGTGGACAATCTTGCTGACTGGGCATCAGATTACCTGAGAGGAGAGCAACCATTAAAAGAAAAGGTGGATCCAACTCTAAAATCTTTCCAAGAGGACGAGCTTGAGAAATTGTCTGAAGTAATAAGAAATTGCATCCATCCTGATCCAAAGCACAGACCAACGATGAAAGAGATTGCAGCCAAGTTAAAAGAGATCACATCAGTGGGACCTGATGGAGCAACACCAAAATTATCACCCCTTTGGTGGGCAGAACTTGAAATTATGTCTACAGAAGGAAGTTGCGAGGTTAACTCAGTCTGAAATTCGGATTCAAGTGTTCTTTTCATGTCCTGTTTTCCCTGATTCTCTTGCTGGTTTCTCAGAAGCAGTGCTTTATAGGGTAGATAATACTTGTATCTAATTAACGTGAAGCATGATGTTTGTATATAACTGAGGAAGGGAGACCTCTTGTCTGTCCATTGCTTTGTTCTTTCTCCGATGCCAAAGTCGTCTGTATAAAATTCAAGTATCTGTAAGTATACTTGCAAAATAAAAAATAAAAAAACGTCAGTTGTTGAATATTACCAGTTGCAAATACTCTCAGGATGAAAAATTTGAGTCAAAGTCTACCACTGCTGTAACCTTCAAACACCTATCACCCTTGTTTATGACTTTGTATGCATTTATTGTTAGGGGGTGGTCCGGAGCATATAGAGAAATCTCAGCCCCCGGATCTGTCACAGTAAAAAATCAACCCAATTCCTTGTAGTTACTGCATATGAGCTCACTCAGCCAAAATGCAAGTTAGGCATGGAAATATAGAAGAGAAGAGAATGAGCTGAAAACAAAAGAAGTAGAAACCAGAAAGTGGTCTGCTGGAGAAATGCAGAACTACAACAGTAGTTAACTCGAGAACATCACTTCTGCTATCTTTAGTTTAAAGAAAAGCATGATACAACAAAAGTGATTTAAATCCCTTCCCTGACTTTTGTTCATGTACACGAATGAACTCAAGGAGGAGAAGGAAAATAATTCCTGTTTCTAATGAGAGACAAATTGTGAAACCTATAACATTCTAGAGTATCAATAGCATGAAGTTGCTGTACATGAACCCTTCCAGCATCAATCCCATACCACTAATTGATCATGTGGTCATGCCTGTACATAACTATCTGCGAGGGACATTGTCTAAATGCAGTTTGCAACACTCTTTTCTAGCTCTATCATCAATACCATTAAGATCTATATACTAATCAGTTCATTACAGCTTCTTGATGCAGACTGTAAATAACTATCTGCAAGGGACATTGTCTAAATGCAGTTTGCAACACTCTTTTCTAGCTCTATCATCAATACCATTAAGATGTATATACTAATGAGTTCATTACAGCTTCTTGATGCAGTCCTTCCTTCTCATAGCTGGGATGGTTTTGTCGCTGGATGCCTGATAGACCATGATTTCAAAAAAATGAAAAAGAAAAGCTCAAATGCTTCGTGTAGCTTGGTCTTGTGTTCTATTATACAGATCAAGTGTGTCTGAGTGGTTTGGGTCCAGGCAGAGAGCTGCCTCACAATCTTGAAGAGCAGAGGTTTTGTCTCCCATTGATTCATTAAATGCTGCTCGAAGATGGAGCATTTGCAACTCAGGCTTGAAAGCTATGGCCTTAGTAAGCTCTTCGAGAGCTTCAGCTTCCTTTTGGTCATCCATTAGCACTGAGAATAAGAGTAAGTTTTGATTTCGCAGTCAATAATTGTGTTCAAGCAAAGAGAAGAAAAATGAAGTCAATAGAATGGCATTGAAATAAGTGTGAAATTATGAGGAGTTGCATCGAAAGGGGGCAGAATTTTCAAAAAGGAGTGGTGCTGATTACCAGCTGCTCTGTATCTGTATGGGTATGTTCTTAGAGGATCCAGAAGTGTTGCCATATTAAGGTCGTCTTTTGCCTTCTCACGGTCACAGTATTCTGATCGTTTCTCATATGCTGATGCACTGTAATGTGCCTTCTCTATTAGCTTGGTCATCTCATCAAATGCAGCTTTTTGTTGATTTTTTATATGATAGACACGCGCCAGACCTTGATGAGCTCTTGTATGCTTGATGTTAAGGGCAGTCTTGTAGCAGTCTGCAGCCTGATCCAGCTTACCACAATCCACATAAATACTTCCTAAATTATTCAATGCCTGCATATTATCAACACTCATATCAAACAAGTACATCGAGCACAGATGGGCATATGAGAAACATACTAGTATAGCCATTACTCACTTGTCCTTTCCTAAGACCATCTGAAGGGCATCTAAGAGCTTCCTCCAGAAGTTGGATGACAGTAGATGAAGATTCAGGATCCAGATTTGTATCAGCTAATGTATATGCCTTAAGGAAGAAAGCTTCAAATGACCTCTGGATCGAAATGGATTTCTCAGCCCTAGAGAGAGCTTCTTCACGATGACCGGTGTCATATAAAAGCCATCCTTCATATATCAGTCGTTCATGCACAGAACTGGAGTGATTTCTAGCCAACCGCAAACAGCGCATTGCGGCCTTCTGACAATTTAACCTAGTGCATTAAGTTATCCAGTAGTATATTTCATGTTAATGAATATAGCAAGGTCAAACATCTACAAGACAAGTCCAAATTCATTATACAACATGTTCAGGAAAGATTCCTTCTTGTTCCAGAAGTGCATAAAAGGAAAGATGTGTAGACAATGAAACAAAAGAAACAAAAATGAACATGAGATTTAGAATCACTATATCAGATCAAGAAAAAATAGGATTGCTTCATTATTAACACATTATTCATGCAATGAATTGTATGAGTTTATTAGATAAAATGCACAGAAACATAATGTTTTCAAGCTGGATATGGGTTTATTATCTGATGGAAAGAAAAATGAGATTGCTACACAAAAACATGCAAGGGATGCAGGTTTCCAAAGATTGCAGAGAAGAATTTTAAACAAATAAAGTAATGCAAAATGATATAAGCTTATTAGAAGTCAAACTTGATGATGATTAAACTGCATAATAGTGCAGCTGCTTGAGCTAAATAGAAAGTTGTTCCATCACAAAACTTACCGCAAAAGAAGCAAAGATTGTCGAAACCATAGTAGGCTCTTTGCGGGATCATTTACCAGCATCTGATGTATGACAGCCAGAGAGCCAATGTCATCAACAGAAGACCATCTTTCGTAAAGTTGCATCCAGCAGTCAGCCAGACTCCATTGCTGAACGCGATGGTTGAGAAGCTCAACCAAGTGATCTCCACTCACCTTCCCATGGAACATCATGTAATTAGGCTTCAAGGTTAATAATGCTCGAATATCCCTCAAAGCACTTTCATAATCTTCAAGAGCAATGACAAACCATGCCCGCAACTCAAGACAATCAGGTGAGAGCTTGAACCCGATAATTTTATCAATCTCTTGAATAGCTGCCCTAATCTGTTTCTCTTCCACCTTCATAACAGCTCTGAATTTGTATGGAAATGAAAGGATTGGATCCAGTTCAGTTGCAGTATTCAAATCCATTATTTTCTCCCGTCCAACACCATACAGAGATCGCTCTTGGTACATCCACCCTACTGGTTTATATTCAAAAATAAGAGAGTTCATCAACCTAAATGCTGAATACTGTTGCCCTTGTTTGTACTTGGTCCTAGCAACACCTGCTAATGAATAAACATGACCTGCATCAACAGCTGCCTCAAAATAAAATTGGGCACCCTTGTATTCTTTTCTCTCAAGCATTACACAGCCTAGTTGATGCAAAGCAAGTGCTTTCTGCCACTTTTCTGTAGCAAACTCTTCCAACCCCTCCAATAACATCACTGTTGTGCTCAGTGCCATATTCTCCTCCATAGCAACCTGGCTCAGGAAATAATAGAGGAAGAATGAAGCGTGCCCCAGCATGGCCAATCTCTCCCTTGCCTCTGGGATACAAAAAACACCCCTCACTTTGTGGTTATACAGAGAGTTTGGGAGCTCTCTTAGAAACACCTGTAAGCAAGAGGCTACGAGAAGATTTGCCCTTTCTTCCAAAGCATGATTAATAAGAATCAATGCATCCTCAATCCCACAGACCAACGAAGCCAAATGAGCATCACAAACACACTTCAACTCCTCACAACAAAACATGTTTGCAAAAGAAAGTAACTCCAAAACAATCGCAGGGCAAAACAAATCAACTCTCCTAGTCCTACTGTACACTTCCACTGCTCTCATCCCCTCCACTGATATCCCAGTCTTCGAAAAATCAATCTTATCTCTTCTTGACTCCACAAAGCTACCATATAGCATTGCCTTAAATGGGCCCGAAAGAGAAGCAATTTTGAATCTAACACAATGAACCAGCTCATCACCAATGCAAAATGAAACATCACCATCCTCCTCCAAACTCGAGCTCTCATTCCCCACCAACATTTGACTACTAAATGCCTCAAGATCATCTTGACCACATTGGCAACGATCATAAATCGAATTCGGATCGTATCCAGAAACCAAAGCAGCCTTAGGACATTCAAGGATGTACCCACTACAGTCCTTTGATGACACACCAATAAACTCATCTTCTCTCCTCTCAAACCTTAACCAAGCAGAAAGCACTGCCTTCGAGTGCACATCAAAAGCATATTGCCTCGCTGCGCAAAGGCACCTTCTAAGCAACTTAGGATCACCTAATCCACGCAAAATCGAATACTGCTCGATGCATAATATTGACTTATCCGTTAATGAGCAAGTATTCAGGCGTCTATGAATTTCAGCTAAAGATTCCACATAGTCTATAGGTTTCAAGTAAGAGTCTATAGGGGGTTCAAGGAGCTCAGTTGTTGGGAGTCCATAAGGAAGTAAAGCTTGAGCTCCTGAGCCAGAGTTTGTAAATTTAGATTTTGAAAGTTTTCCTCTTGAACCGGATTTGTTATCTTGGGGGCTTAAAGCATGGACTTGTGTGCTCTTGAATCTATCAAAGAGCTTAAAACCATGCATTTTTTTTCTTAACTCAAGATAATTATCTTGTGTATGACACTCTATATCTATCTATCTAGAACATGAGATTCAAAGAGAAAAAAACGAATCCAATGAGAAAGTAAATATTGTAAAGGTTATATCATGATTACCTCTAGACTGCAAAGTAGAAACAACTCCAATAGAGAAAAACCAGAGAGGGGAGACATAGACAGGCTGTTCGGCTAAAAATGATGTTTGGTTCGTGAGAAAATGAAGGAAAATTTTGGGATTCCGGACTTTGGACAGATTGTTATCTTTTCTTTCATGGAACAGATTCTTGAGAGAGTTGTGTGCGTCCTTTTTTTTACCGGTCTATCTCTCTGGATATACAGTTGCAGTGGGCCCCTTAATGTGGACTTCGACAGTTTTGGTGACCTGAAAGTTCTTGGTTGATTCGGTGGCTCACTCCAAAGTTAATGGGTTTAGGTTCAGCACTCAAAACCACTCCATTTTTGATACGGTGTCAATAATAGATGGTCAACGCATGAGAGAGAGGGAGAGAGGGAGGGAGGGTATTTTAGGTTAATTAAGCTGTCTTTTCTTCAACTAAAGATTGTTGATTTTAAGTAGCAGCACCAAATTTGCATGCTAAGCAAAGGTTGGAGCTCTGTAGTAAATTTATGAATCAATAGAAGTAAAGGAGGCTTCTTGGGTGTCCTCGGCACCAAACAGACCCACATCTTTATCAAGCCTTCCTTTTCTTTCTATTTGAAGTAAATCAAGGACACCATCAATGTTGAGGTTTCATTTTGAAGTTTTCTTCTTCTTCTTCTTCTTCCAAAGCAGATATTTTATTTGACCTTAGTTTTGAGTCATCATCTATCATTGTGTACTAATTCCCCGTTACAAGGTTATTTTAGAGTATAATGTAATAAATAACTAATGATACAATCATATGAACAAATCAACTATGTTTTAGAAAAAAAAATATTGTTGCAAACTTCACCTTCCATGAAAGATTATGGTATTTGATAACCATTTGATGAAAGAAAACAGAATTTCCAGTGATAATAGCTCATTATTAATAAGAAAATTTATTAACGCGGGTGTTCGGGTCAGTTTGGACGCACCTTGACTAATCCCACATGCTCTAAAGTTAATGATCATATAAGTCTCTAATAACTCTAAAAAAACTCGAATTCATACCAATTAGAAGTAAATTTAAAATCTGATTAATTAAACTACCCCTCAAAGTTAATTATCGATGATTGTTTGGGAGATGCGAAGCATCACAGATATTAGCTCGGTGAAATGTCTTAATCCAACCTATATTTTTAGCGTCCAGCGTAGATAAACAAAAGGGAAGTGAATCCCAATTTAAAGATCTGCATAAATTAAGCCACAAGGTCTTCTAACATGACACATGCAGATGTCAAGTGAGAGGACCAAGCATTGTCTAAAAAGATTGAAAAAAGAGAACAACACACAGACCACATTATAGATGGTTAGGTGCAATAGATCTAAACCATCCCTTTCTTAAAGAAAAACCTGTTCTTGGATGCTTTTTCCTCCACTAGCAGTTCCCAATGACAAAATTATTGGAATCATGGGAGGACACCTCAAGAAAACAAGTCTGAATATAACCCGCAACTTGCAAACTCACAATAAAAATTCAAAAAAATAATAATAATAACATGCGCAGCCTCAAACAGGTCTAGGCAGACAAGGGTTGTGCTCACGTGTTTTAAGACATCATGTGATAAATCCTGAAGCAAGCTCAGATGCATTCATTCTTACTGGACATCTTAGTCTTAACAGAGGAAGGACAAGCACAGCCCACTCTGGCCCTTCAAGTTTTAGATTTCGATCATTTTAACTCATGTGCAACCATTTGGCATTTAGGTCAACTCATCATCCACGTATATGAAGACCTGCGGCAGCATATAGCAGACATCTTATCCATGTGAGTTGTGTTACAGAGAAACAGCATGTGATCGCGGATTCAGCATGCCTGAAATTATGGTTCAAGGGTTACAATTAGGATGACCTCAATCTCAATTCTTATACAGTGTTTGGTTATTATTTCAGAATAAAAGGAACATAGATAATAAATATAGAAATGTATTTGATTAGAAAAATAAAAATATAAAAATAAATTTATTTATTAGATAATTTTAGAGCAATTTTTTCAACTTTCAAAACAGAAAATAATATGTTTCAAGAAATAATTCTAAAATTATTCAACTAAAACATGTAAGGATAAAAATAGTTATTATCATAATTTTAAAACTTAAATCGGGAGTCGATCCGAGGCAAGACCCGAGTCACAAGTCAAGAGGCTCTACTCGGGTTAACCCAAGTCAACATAAAAATAAAATAATTATTTTATATTTTAAAACTATAATTATTATTATAGTTTTAAAATCCAAATCGAGAGTTGACACGGGATAAAGTTCGAGTCACGGGTCGAGATGGTCAACCCGGGTTGACCTAATTATTTTTTAAAGGAATCAAAACAACCTATTTTGACCAAAAATATCAAACAAAATTCAACGGGTTTTTTACCCATATTTTGTCTCGGATCAACCCGGTCATGGATTGACTTGGGTCTTGATCGAGTCAGGTTGGGTCAACAATTTCTCTATTTTTTTCTTAACCTCGGACCAATCTAGGCCTCGGGTTAAGTACCCACTAGGCCAATTCAAGTTTTATAATTAGAGTTATTATAATATTATTGATTTCAACACTTAATATAAACAAAAGTAAACAAGATAACATCTAATTATTTTTTAAAATATATAAGTTTGATAGTAATACATGCTAAGGATAAAATATGTTTTTTTTATATATTTTGTTTATCATAACCAAACATGATACAAAAATAGTTACTTTGTCTTATACACCATTGTCAAACATAATTCTGTCTTCGTTTTCTTTTTTTATCTTGTTTCCACTATCTTCATCTCTTATATCCCGGAACATTATATGTCCTGCTAATATTTTCACATATTTGCTCACGGTTGATATTGTGTTTATGAACCCGAAAGCTTCATTGTTAAATTTTACTCCAACCCCAACCCATCCATCTAGTCTATGTATCCGTAATAACCTTCTACGCACACATGTCATGGATCTCAAATTGATGAATTATAATGCTACTTTTACTGTAAAATTCTTCATTATATCACTTTTCTAAGAGCCTTCAAATCTTGTGTTGAAATGTAAGAGAGGAATTCAGTTAAAAAATGAATTGAATCATACAAAACATGTTGGTGTTTAGATTGGAGAGGTTGGCTACATATTTTAACTGTAGTTGATAATTTGCACGTATAAAGAAGGATATAAAGAGAAATAAGAAAGTGATGAGGTCCTAAAATCAAAGATGTTGAGGGGAAAAACTAATGCGTTGGATAATCGATTGATTTTTTAGTTTAAGCAATCTAATCCATTCTTCATAGCCAAGGTGTCTAATGGCTTGATACGAAAAGCCCAGGTGATTGATAGTTGGTACATGTAAAAGGCCTCATTTGATGGAAGTGTGGACTCTCATATGTTTAAGTTAATAATTTTATAAAGAGAAAGTTCAATGATATTTTAGAGAGATAAGCTCTAAAAATATATATGCTGAAAAATATTAAGAATGAAGAGATTGTGAACCTGGAATTGGAAGGATTTATTGTGTATTTATAACCTATAAGTTTTGTCTTTTTACATAATGGATCAATATAAAATACTGAAGAACTCGTGTGGGATCTTGACAAAATTCTCAAGGGAGTGTTGGGCTCGAGTAAGGTGCCTAAGTCTATTAGAGGTGAAAAATAAGTCTAGACACGTTGTATAGACCCAAACACGTTGGGTTTGGGCATGGTAGCCTGAGCCCATATGGGTGCTAGGCAACACGCCAAGCATAGGCTCGGGATACCATGCTCGAGCCCATGCACCTTGGTAGTAATTGGGCTTAAGCATGATAGCCCAAGCCCATAAGGATTTTTTTAGGCCTTCTACGATTTTTTGGGCTTGTTAAATTTGGGTTTAATAGTAACCCTCTAAATCTTTGTGATATTTATATGTAAAGATTTTTAAAATTTCCCAGTGAAAACTCCACAAGTTTTGTCGAGTTTTCTTCGTATGAAAATTGAGTGAAAACTCACGGTAATATACTAAAGAGCCCCATGTGTAGGGGCAGGCACCATGGTTGAAAAAAGAATCTCTAAGTATATAGAAGGGAACCATGAAGGAACTCATACTTAGAAAATTTCTAAGTGGATGAGGGGAACCTGTGAAGGAGGAACCTATACTTAGAAAATTTTCTAAGTTGTTAGGGGGGCGTACTTATATCAACACTTATACTTAGAAAAATTTCTAAGGAGTGAATGGGACAGACCCATAGAGAGTGGTGATATTGCACTAGAGAGACCAAGTACATCATTTGAAGAGTGGTCGTATTAAAGTGTGAGAGGTATGCGACCTTTCTGGGATGACATGGGGCATGAGAGCCCCCCACTAAAGAGTGGTCAATAGAGTGTGGAAGGCATGGAACTTTTTAAAAAGGCATGAGATATGGGAGCCCCCCACTAAAGAGTGGTTGTTTTCTGAGAGTGGGTGGCTTGTGGCTTTTTTTCACGATGTAATGGGGCGTAAGAGCACTCTATATTAGAGAGAGGTTATCCTAAGAGTGGGAGATACAAGATCATCCATAGAGATAATATAAATTCTAGGAGCCCCACTAAAGATTCGTGTCAGTCTAAGATTGCATTGAAAAGGCAGGAGATCCAAGATCAATTCCTGGTGAATTGGTAAGAGGCGCTTTGAAATCATCCAGAGAATGTGCTAGTCTAAGACTGCACTAGAGAATGGAGGATTTGGGATCAACCCCTGAAGAATTGGTGAGAGGACTTTAGGTATCACCTAAAAAATATATCAGTTCGAGACTGCACTGAAGAATAATGGATCCAAAATCAACCCCTGATGAATTGGTAAGAGGCTCTTAGGCATCACCTAAAGAATGATGTTATTGTAATAAGAAGACCTCATACCCATCCATTAGAGATTATGAAGCTATTGTCCTAGGAAGACCAAGTTAATCCCTTCCTTGAAAGATGTAAGAAAGCCTTTATTACAGATATGTAGATGAGAAATGTATGTCAGAGATATATTATTTTTATTTTAAAAAACTTACATTCCTATTGAGGATTACACATCCAAAGGTGATTTGAATGATAGGCATGAGAGATGTTCTTAAGAGGAATATGTTTTGAAAGTGGCGTAAAGGTGTTTGCTTTGACTATCTTAATAACTTTGAATAAGTGATCTTATTTTTATTTAAGGGAGTTATAAATCCTTATAATACATCAAATACTTATGGGCTGATCCCTCATGGTTCTTCCTCGATCTTTCATTTCTATTAGGAGAATAATTTTATCTAAAAAGCCTTTCATGCTAGTTGTCCTTATAAAAACAAGGGGGTCCATGTCCTAGCAATTGGCCTATTCCACTCGTATGTAAATTTTTATGAATTGTTTCACCTTGAGTAAGCTTATATATGGTAAGGTATAAAATCTTCTACATGGGGCATGTTTCCTTACCCCTCTTATCAAGGCCTCTAAGGCTATTGTCTAAGCAATTCTTTCATCTTAAGCATCTCTTTATTGAACCTCTTCAAATATGCTTGTGTAGATTCTCCCTCTTGTTTGATAACCACCAAATAACTTCGTAGAGCTTTTCTTGGTGAGTATTCTGATGTTGAAGCATGCTATTAGGTTGGCGCAAAGGTCACTAAATCGTTTATTAGAGCTTACCTTTAAATTGTTGTACCATGAACGCGTAGACCCCTATAAGGTTATGAGGAGTATTTTTTTTCACATTGATTCACTATCCTAGATGACCAACTCTAAGCTACCGCGCACACTTTATATATGCTCCCTCGAGTCGGTCAGACCATTATATTTGTCCAAACTTATTTTTATGGAAATGTAATTCTTAAGGAGTCGAGTGTTCAATACTCATTTGAAGAAGGAAAAACCCTTCACTGATAGGGGATGTAGTTATTCTTATGGGTATACTTATGTACAAATCGTCTTTTAGTCCTTTATTTGTTATGATTTTGGGAGCCCGCGGAGTTTTGCATGGAATGACGGTTATGGTAACTGGTATCCATCTCAGGGTAGTTAAGAGGAGTATGTTTGGAGTACCAGCTATGTACATGGGTATCACAATGGCACAAGAAAACCCTTGAGAGAGTCTCATAAATGTCATTCTGCATAGTCTCCTTTAGGTAGTGTAATTGTCTACGGGTGTCTGGTGTGGCCGGTGGCTTTGGCACTTGGGTGTTGTGTGTAGTTGATGATGTCAAGACTTTTCAGGGTGACAAGATCTGATTTTGCCATTAGGTTACCAACATGATCTGAGTGAGGAGTTGAACCTGACTGATGAGTTGTTGAAGGTCCAACACTGCCACAATCTTTAGATTTACCGACGGAATTTTTCATCGGTATTTGTACTATCATTTCGTTGGTAATTAATTTACCAACGAAATCACCAATGAAAATGCTCTGTCAGTGACTCTTTCATTGGTAATTTTTTGTCTGTCAGTAATAAAAAAAATATTATTACCGATGAATTTACTGACAGAAAAGGCACGCAAAAAAAAATTATCCGTTTTATTCCGTCGGTATTTTCCTCAAAAAAATACCGTATGTAATTCCGTCGGTAATTATTTTAAAATATATTTTTTAAAAAATCAATTTTACAAAACTATAAAATAATTATATTAATATAAATCAACACTTTATAATACTCAAAAAGCTTGGAAAAAAGAAGAAGAAAATCATATGAAAAAAAATCCTACAATAATATTTATACAATTATTAAGAACAAAAACAATTAAAAATAAAATAAAATAACAAATACAGTGAAAAATCAAACACGAATAAAGAAGAAAAAAGAAAAATCTTACCTTAATGTGGTTGCAAGTGAAGTTAAGAAGAGAAAAAAAAATTCGTAAGGTATATTAATTAAAAAAAAACTAAGAAGAAAAAAAAAGAAAGGAGAAGAATACATACCTAAGCATGGAGGAGAAGAGAAGGAGTTGAGGAGAGAAGAGAAGAGAAAAAAATGGATATTGATGTTTTTTACATATGGGGAAGAAGAGGAGGAGGAGGAAGACAGGAGCCCCGTCTGTAGTGAAATTAGAGATTCTAGGCTTTTTATTGGAGCGTTTTACCAACGGATAATTAAATATTAATATTTTTAATCATTCAATCGGTGATTTCGTCTGTAATATTTAATTTAAATTTTCAATTTAATCAAAAATATTTTAGAAACCATCAAATATCACCGACGACTTTTCAATCTATCGGTGATTTTGTCTGTAAAGAATAGTAATTAATAGTGCAATTGGGAAGTGAGCAGTTCCAGAGCTCTCTGAAAAATACCGACGGAATTTTTCGTTGGTGATTCTCTTTATAATTGACATGATGAATATTGTTCACAGTTTACCAATGAATTTACCGATGGAATAAATTCCGTTGGTAATTCCGTTAGTAAAAATGGCACATCATCATTTTTTTTTGCTTTATTTTAATTATTATTTTTCCCATTGTAATTCCCTCGGTAAATACCAAGAGAATATTTTCGTCGGTAAAATCTGTCGGCAATTTACCAACAAAAATATTCCCTCAGTATTTCCGTTTATATTTATCGATTTTCTAGTAGTGCAGTTGGATATAAATATTCGCGGTAACGAGTATATTTTTCCTATGTCCTAGTTCAAGTGTGTCTTGATTGTGTTTTATAGAATGACCTAGAAATATCAAAAACAAGTTTTAGAAACTGATAGATTTTTATTAGTTCCCTACAGACAACGCCAATTAATAAGGTTTTAAAATCTAAGATGCTTAGAAATAATGTTGATATGTTGGATAATCAATTAATCTCTTTGTTCAAATAATATGACTCATTCTTCCTAACCAAGATGTCTGGTGGCTTGATATGAAAAGCCCGGTGGTTGGTAGTTGTACTTACAAAAGGTTCCCTTTGATGGATATAGAGAATCTGAGATGCTTAAATCAGTAACTTTATAGAAAGAGAAAGTGCAATGATATTTTAGAGAGATAGGCTCTGAAAACATGTATGCTAAAAATGTTAAAAATAAAGAGATTGTTAACCAGGAGTTGAAAGGATTCATGATGTATTTATTGCACACGAGTTTTTTTTGGAGACAAGGGGCTAAAGTATAAATTCATCATTGTGATATTTTGAGTTGTATTTTACTTAAAATAATACATATTAGATAAGTATAAGATACCAAGGGATCCACGTGGGGTTTTGAAAAAAAATTCAAGAAAGTGTTGGGCTCTAACAAAGTGTCTAAGCTCATTAGAGATAAAAAAAAAAAAAAAAGAGGTCTAGATGTCTTGTCTAGACCCAAGCATGTTGGGTTTGAACATAATAGCCCGAGTCCATGCAAGTGTTGGGTAGCATGCTCAATCCCCACTCCACCGCTCGCCCACTATGTGGTTCCCGCAAGTGTCGGAATTGACAACCTTCGAACATGTAGAAGGCAAAGCAAAAGATGCGGCCACCAAAACGCGGGGCACGTGCATTTCACAAATCAAATGGCCCCCAAAAGGGTTCTCAACAGTCAGCACTAGCTATCTCATCCAACATTTGGGAAATAAAGAATTCCCTGCCAAATTAAAAGTTCAAAGTCCAAATGCATTAACATTGACGATATCATGGCCTATCTCGGGGTTAATGCGAGATAGCCCCGATCCTAGAAAATACCGACAGCAAACACGGAGAATGAAGTTCCTGTTCCTGTCCACCATGTTCAACAATGGCTCGGCGAGGCCCGAATGCATGACGGGTTCCGTAAGGATATTGGCTCCAAGTGAAAGATTCAACACATTGCAGATCATATATCATCACATAAGTAGTGAACAATAGCCAGCACTCAGCGTTGTTCGGTTCGGTATGAAGCTATGAATTAAGAAGAGGCTAGCGTCTATGATCATAAATCATCGCTCATGCGAACTTGCTCATTCCAATCACTGAGATCCTATTATTTCTTTGCCATAATAAACATATGCATTACGCGCTGGGCTATGGTAAGTAATTGAAGAGAAAAAAATAATTAATCGAGATACATGCAAACTGGTTCGGATACTCATATTAATAAAAAAAAAATGAAGGAGAAGATTCCTAATATAAAAAAATACCAGAAAGATATATACACGCAGCTTCGTGACATCGTGTTGAGAGTTCTTTATTATGTTTACAGCATCCACCACATGTAACAAACAGCTAAAGGACCTTGAGAACATGACAGTGGAGGCAAAATCCACATCATCTTAAGGAGCTTAATTCTTTATTTGCACTTAGACTTTGAAACAACGGGGATGAAAAGTGCGAACTGCTAAGCTCGTTTTGCTATCTGGGCTGGGTCACAAGAATCACTCAGTGTTTGCCTTGTCCATTGAAAAATAAGGAGATACCTAAGCTAAGATATTAAAGTCCATTAATTCAAGAAATTGAATGTGACCAAGTTCTTAGCCGGATTTTAAGTCCAAGCATTAAAAAAAAAACAAAAAAAACAAAAAACGAATGAGGTGGAGAAATCATTGTACACAGACTTAATTAGTGTAATTATTATTTAATCTGTCATTCTAAGAAAACTCATTTGTATGGCCTCCCGGTACAATTGTAATTGTATAATGACTAATTGGTTATTATTATTTTGATTAGGGTTTAAGATTATTTTTTTTAATTGTATAGTAGTGTAGTGATTTCATCTTTTTGTTTAAAAAACACATTAAATTTACCTTGTTGCCCCTTAAAACAAATAAGTTTTAACTAGAATCTAAGGGCTTATTTGTATTTTCCTTTTGGTCTTTCTATGATTATCGGGTCAAGATACATGTAGGTTTGTCCTTTGCTTTGAAAATGAATAATAAATTTACTTTCTTACCCCTTCGATCAAAGAATTTTAAATTAGGATCTAAAAGTTTATTCGTTTTTTTCATTTTATAGTTATAGGATCAAGACATGGATAATTTGATATTTAAAAATTCAACAAATTTAAAGAAGAAAGTTTGTCGTCATGTTCTGTTCACGCGCCATTGTGTTAGACCACTTCGCACATTTCAAGAGGCTTGTGTAGAGGATTTGGGTAGTAGAAATTGTCCATTCATGACGGCATTAGAAAGATCACGACATTCTCTTTCAAATGAGGTGATGCGTGTGTTGATCCGGTATGAGGTTTGGCTCCGACGATGTTTTCTTTCTCTCTCTCTATTTGCCTTGAAAAACATGTTGTCCAGTCAAAAAATCCATGTTGTCCTCTTATTTTGTCTTTGTATTTGATTTAGTCGTCTCACTTTTGATTTTATGATTTTTTTCTTAATTTCTTTTGTTAACTTTAAATTTCCTTTTGATTTCACCCTTAATTGAAATGTTATTTTTCCTCTTATTAATTTTGTCTTAGTTTTAGGTTTGATACTTTTTTTTTAGCGTTTGTTTCGATTATTTTTTTGTCAAATGTTTGTTTTTTTTCAATTTTACCCTTGGATCAATTAATGTCATTTTACCCCTTTTTTTTTGTTTAGCATTTTGTCCTCGATCTTTTATATTACATTTTTTTTGTTATGAGGCCTTTTATCAAATTTAGTTTTTTTTTTTAATTTCATCTTCTAGCATTGAAATGTTATTTTTCCTTTTATTTTGTTTTGATTTTAGATTTGATTATATTTCTTTTGATTTTGAGTTTTTGTTTGAGTTTTTTGTGAGATGTTTGATTTTTTTTTTAATTTCACCGTTAAATCAATGAATGTTATTCACCCTCTTAGTTTTTTTGTTTAGTATTTAGTCCTCATTCTTTTATATTACTTTTTTGTTTTTGTTTTATGGCTTTTATCAAATTGAGTTTTTTTCATTTTCATCATCTATTATTGAAATATTATTTTTCCTCTTATTTTATTTTGGTTTCATATTTGATCCTCTTTCTTTTGATTTTAGATTTTTGACTTGATTTCTTTTGTGAAATGTTTGCTTCTTCTTTTTCTTTTTTTTCTTTTTTTTTCTGATTTCACCCTTGAATTAATCAATGTTTTTTTTTCACCTTGATTTTTTTGTTTATCATTTAGTTCTCATTCTTTTATATTACTAAATTTTTTGGAGCGACTTTTGTCAATTTTTTTTAATTTCATCATTTAATATTGAGTTGGTTGTGAATTGAGAATCGTGATTATCGTCAGTAGGGTTGTATCAAGCTTATGATCGAGGTGACGGGTTTGAAAGGTTGGCTTGGATGATATTGATCTTTTTTATCATTCGACGCTTTGTATTCTATATCCTTTTTTTCTAGTTTTTTTAAAAATTATCGTGGCCTCATGTGCATGGGTTGCATGCTAACAAATGCACTCAAAAATTTTTGTGTCATTTCTTCCCCTTTTATTTTTGATTTCCTCTTGGTTAGATTGAAATGTATTTTTTTGTTTTCTTTTTAATTAACTTTTTTTTGTTGTGATCACTCCTTTATGGTTTTTGTTCGATGCATCTAATGTCATGGGATAAGATAAGCTTATTCGATCCAACCAAGTTTGTAATCCAAATCCTAACTTTTTTTTTTCTTTTTTAAAACATGTTTGCAATTTCTTGATGTTTTTTTATATATAATTTCAGGATTTTTTTTTCTTGCCTGCCGTAGAGCGGGTCACAGAATAATATGAATGAACGATATTCATTTACTCTAAAAATGAGAAATTATTAGATAAAACTTCTGTACGAGGATCGAACGTTTTGGGTAATAATATGCAGTCACCAATTTTTTTTCGTATTCATGTTGTCTATAGTTTTTAAAAATGTGATTTTACATGAATATGTGTAGAGAGTAAAACGATCTCATTATTTGATGGGTGCCTATAGCTCCCATGGCAGAACGTAAGGAAGCCAGATTGTACGTATTGATGATGCATGGAACTATGAGCAAGAGCTCGGCCCAAAACAACATCTTGACATCCAAGAAAAAAAAATACTGTTAAGATAGATGCCCTAATTTTTTAACCCTCCATCGTCTTTACTTTAGAATGGGCTGGAGCTTGACGAAAGCAAGCTCTTGATTAGCTCTAGCTGAGCACGGCATGATGTGGGAATGCGTAATGGCATGCATGATTACAAATAGCAACAAAGAAGACTTTGTACTACCATGGACATCAAAATAAAAGGATCGAGAGTTCAATGTCTGGTGATGTTAGAAAGAGGACAAACATGCTCATTCTGGAATAACGGTTCGATCCGCATTAGTAGGGTTACGTATTCTCATGCAATAAAATATTTACGTTTTTGGAGGCCTGCAACAGATAAAATAATGCGATAAATTGCTGGGAGTTGACCTTCGCACTTCACTGATCGAATCTTCTCAAGTCTCAATGAACAGAAAAAAACAAGCAAAACAATTTTTATATTCTTCACGTGAAAGACTGAAGTGTATGGACGACCTCTTGATCACTGCAAAAGCCCAGTACGCCTTTGAAGTGTGTTTGTAGAAGCTCAATGTTCATGTTATTGACATGGTTGTGATTCTGTGATGACATGGTAGGCATAAATCAAGTTCTGCTATCTATCCGTGTTTGGTTAATTAATTAGGCTTTCTAAATCGACCAAGGAATATGTGAGAAAAAAATTAATTGACGTTTAATTCTGTAGAACCGAATGGATGATAATAAGAATTGGTCAATAAGGCATAAATTGATTCAATGATTAAGAATATTAAATTGAGACATAGTGCATATTATGTTTTTTATTTTATGAAAGGAAACAATGGTTCTTATAAATTGAGGTATGAGAAATACCTAAAACTAATATGCAGGTGCTTGTTAGATGACATATATACTTAACTGGCACACAAGAGAATTTTATATGAAGAGATCACTTATGTGTAAAGAAAAGCTTATGTGATAGTTGTGTAAGTGATTTTTAGACTTGAAATTACTAAGTTATCTTTTATAGAAAGTGTTATACTTTGATTATGACCACACGTTGTCTTAATCAAAGACAACAAACAGAAAAATATTGGGTATAATATAAACTATATAAAGATATTTGAGTAATCAAGAGAAGATTCATTACCTCAGATGAATTAGAAAAAATGTTTCATATGCTCTCAAATAATATTAATTATAAAATCATTGGCCAAGATGGAATGAAATTTTAAAAGAGTTTAATATCTTATTCAAATAATTAATGACTATAGTGTTGAGAATAAAAATGATTTAATAAAGCAAATATATCTCAGGTTATAATATCTAAATCGAAACATTCTTGATAAAAAGATAATAATTACACTGAGAAACTGATCATTGAAGGTTAAGTCAAACCATCTATGACTTTTTTATTATTTGGGAGATCATAACATGTTGCTAAATATTTTACTTAATCTTTAAATAGAAATCAATCAATTGTTGGATTGACAATAAATTAAATTGTTTAACCTATTTTATCCTATTTTATTTAGAATTGTAATTTATATTTAAGCCAACTTATTAGGGAACCTAATGATGAATCACACACACAAAAATCATTGGTGATAAATTAAAATGGAATGATTAATCAAATGTAACTTGATTGTAAATAAATTTTAAAAATTAAGGACTAGAATGTAATTAATACATGGAATTATAATTCTAGACCTAGAAAAAATCAAGTAGGGACTTAATTGAATAACTTTATAAAATCATCCTAAAAAATATATGTAATATTATTTAAGGGGCAAATTGATATTTTATTATTTATAAAGTATTTAGGTTTTATATCATGCCTCTTATTTTCTGCACATGATAACACAACATTACAATATAGAAACACCTAAAAAAAAAAAAGTTAACACTCAAATGTATAATAATTTTTCTCTCCTAAAAGGATTTAAGATATTTTTTTACTAGTGGTTCATATAAATTATCATTAGAAGCTGAATACTTGGAGGATTTGTAATTTATGATAACTCAGCTTTGAACCAATTATTTATGATGCTATTCAAGTAATCTTGAAATAAATCTTAAATAGATCTATTTTCATCTAACAAAATCCTAAAAATTTTAAAAAAATTTAAATTTATTATTTTTATTGTGTTAATGTCTTTCAATAAATTCAACATTTCTTTACCAATTTTTTTTTTCTTCTCAATGCTAGTAGATAAACTCCCGACCTTTATAGAATTCTATGAATGTTTGTGCCAGAGATCGAGATCACGAACCTTACCTCGGTTGGATTAGAAAACAACATTGAATCTGATGAATTGTCAGGGGCAGAATATTAAAAACTTCAGACACATAGAGGTTGAGGAATCCTTGGAGAAGCCAAAAATACAAGTCTTGTTGTTACGTGGGATGGTCATATGATAAATACAGGCAAAGACAAATCCGTGAATACCGACACCAGGAATCATGGGCTCGTCTTCCAGCTTCCCCATGCACGCCTGACTCTTTCCATTTGCATTTTAATTACTCACATGGTAACCTGTTTCTTTTTATGGAGGCAAAGCGTTTTAAAAAAATTTTGTTTTAATTTTTTTTTATGTGTTTAGATAATTTTGATATGCTAAAAAAAAAAATTTAAAATTAAAAAAAAATATTATTTTAATTAAAAATATTTTTTTAAAAAAAAACTCTTATCCCGAACAGCTATAAGCCTATTATGTGTTATTTTCTCGTCCAACCATAAGTGCAGGCAACAACAACAAAAATTGCATAAAGGACTTATATAATTAAGTAACATTAGAAGCGAATGGCAAACATTTCCTCGGTAACTACATTTTATTACATTTTACCATGCATGTGATCAATGTTGTAAGGATTAGAAAAGGTTAGACGTGCTTCCCACGCGCTTGCGCAAGATAGCGCTGGCCCGGTCATTGTATTAGAATCCTTCGAAGTTTACAGCATGCAATTGTTTCCCTTCCATAAAGAATTTTTTTTACGTATCAGTTCTTAACTTTTAGTACCAAACCTATATGGTTAACATTACATGAATGATGGCCCATCCCATACATAAATAGCATCACATGTATGACTACTCATTAATGGTGTGTGCATGCATATAATATTATAGGGGCCTAGGGGGTAGTGGAGTGGAAAAAGTATATGTGTGCTGTGACTTTTGCTAGGGTTTGGTATATACCATCATTTCAGTTGGATTTATCTTAGCTATGTCAGCTTGGATTCTCCTTTCTGTTGGAATATGTAAACTCTCTTTGAAATATTAATGATGATCGAAGAGAAAAGTTCAAGTAGAGGAATTATCGGAACCCAGAAGTTCATGATGGCTAACTGTTTGTGATTATTTTTGGAGTCAATCATAATTTCTCTAATATATATATATAGAAACTTCTCTCGTTGTCTTCCTCACAGCTCCAAGATATATTGAATTATGAAGCTGGGAAGTGATCAGAAAGGTGATGGTTTGATGATGGATGCTTCAGGCAAGAGCAAGGACGGGGAAGGAGATAATGAAAGTAAGACTAAAAATAGCGCAAGCTCGAGCAATAGCATTGTGGATGAGAGCGAGAAAGCTAGCTCTAGTGGGGTAAGGCCATATGTAAGATCTAAGGTGCCTAGGCTAAGATGGACTCCTGATCTTCATCTTTGCTTTGTTCAAGCTGTCGAGAGACTTGGTGGCTATGAGAGTAAGATCTTCAAATTCTCAGCAGCTTCTCGTTCATGATTGTTTCTTTGAACTTCTATGTTCTTGTTTGAAGAAAATAATTTTATTGGTTAACTTTGTCATCTATCTGTTTGGTATATACAGGGGCAACCCCAAAACTAGTGTTGCAACTAATGAACATCAAGGGGCTAAGTATTGCTCATGTCAAGAGCCACCTGCAGGTAATTGTAATAAGGATAACTCGTTTATATATAATCACTGTCCTAGTACTAATCACATGATTAATTTATAATTGGACTCTGAGACTTGTAATTAGATGATTGATTCCATAACTTAATTTCATTTTTCCTATTTTTTTGGTTTTCGGAAGCAGATGTACCGGAGCAAGAAGATCGATGATCAAGGTCAAGGTACAGATTTTGTCCTTTGTATATCTTATAATGGATTAAGATATTAGGGTTTGTTTCTTAGTTGTCAATATGTATATATGAGCTCCTAATTCTCAGAACTATCGCCGTTCATGAATTGACAGTTATAAACAGTAGGGGAGATCTTATTGGTAGTTCGGGCTACTTTTCCCACAACTTTTGGCAACACTCTCTGCTTCCAAATATTGATCACAATCGTAGTTCTGATTTCAGGTACTGATCAAACTTGAATACGTACAGATATTTTTTTACCCTTCAAAATTGAATTTGGGTTCCTTTTGGGCTTAAATTTATGCATTTCCGATGCTTTTTTCACACTAGGAGCAGAAGCGTTTCCAGAAGTACTGGACATGGAAACTGGATCACCAGTCCTTCTGTACTGGTACCAGATAGCATGAATATTAGAAGTGGAGCTGGATTTTATAATTCAATTTCTGAGAGGATCGATGGAGAAAGTGGCTCGAGCACAAGGCGTGGACCTTTCCATACGTGCAACAACTCGACTTTCACCGACCAACGTAGAAAGATAAAGCAAGAATTCCTGGAAACTGAATCTCATCAGCCGATGTACAATGGCAATTCGATCCAAGGCCAAATAAGTTCAACCACAAAACAGCCCTATTTTGCAGCCCAGTTTTCTAAAAGAGGAGGAGACACTAATGAATCAATCAGCTTAGAGACAAAGTGGAGCTTTAATGCGGAAAAAAGTAACAAGGCTAAAAGGAAGGCCGATGATCTTGATTTAAGTCTCTCGCTTTCCACAAGATCGAAAGAAAAGGAAGTCAGGAGAAGTTTATCGTGGGATGAGGAAGACGAGGGCAGCAATTTATCTCTTTCTTTATCTTCTACTTCAACAAAAGAAAGCAATTCTATATATCTAAGCATGCCATCAAAGTATCCAAAACTGGCAAGTACCCTGGATCTGACCATGTGAATTTGAGAATTCAAAGTGAGATCTTGTTGGTACTTGTACAAGAGGATTGGTGCAAATAGATTAATGTTGTGTACTGCGATATCTGGCATTGTCAACTTTCCATGCATTTATGTTAGTCATTTCCAAAATACTGATGCAATTAGTTACATATAAGTTTTAGCTAGCTCTTCTTAATTTCTTGTAGATAGTTCCTTAGTCTAGGCTAGTGGCTGATCACATTGAAACTGCAAACAGTGACATGGTTTTTTCTGAAAAATAGAAGCGGACAAATTCAAGATATACAGTAGCTTTGCTTGCTTATCTAGGCATTCCCATAGGCCACACCAATATGCTTTGAAATGAGAAATTGGTAAATAGGATTTTTTATCTTTTTCCTTCTTGCATGGGAACAGGTACAGAATTATCATTGTAGTATATACTAAGTATGACAGTAGCATCTCTCCCCAATATATAACAGATATTTATACGGCCATATACGGAAGGAATTTTCCAAGGAAGAGAATTCGGAAAACCTCTCTGCTTACCTCTCCCCGCAGAAATTTTAATAATCAGATAGTTCTTTCTTTTTTTCTTTTGTTAAATAGGTTTGATCAACAATATGCAAGAAATCAGAAATTTTATTTTCAGAAGTCTAAATAGTTTTCATTGATTATGTAGAAGCTAGCCCTGTTCTCGAGAAATAACCATGGCTTTGCTGCCAGCTTCTTTGACTTTTCCGATTATTAGTCTTGGGTTAGGCTTACTTTTAAACTTGGCACTTGGCAGGGCCTCCCCAGTTGCACACTTGGATAAACTCTCTGATAATCTTCGCTTTAAATTCTTGAAGCAGGGCAAACGTTGAGAAAAAAAGAAAATTAATGAGTATTAAATGTACTACTTATTAGTCTGGGCTTTTTAATTATCAACAAAACAAACTCAAGTTCATATTTAATTACAAACAAAAGGGATGATTTTTTAAAATTCAATATGTTTATGAGTGATTCTTTTAGTGTTTCGATAATCATATATTCATGTTAATATTGTATTCTTTAGAGTTCAAGAAATCGGTAACACTTACAAAATAATCCATTTTAATGGGATTTAAAGACTTTCAAATGAAGTTAGTAATTTTTAAATAAGAAATTGCAATAAATAAGAGAATGAGCCTTAAATTCCAAGAATAAGAATGTTTTTTTTTTGTATATAAATGCTATGAGATTTAAAAATATTAATGTCTAGAAAATAAAAATTATGAATCATTTACTTGAGTGGTTCATGGGATATTTATAGCCCCCGAGCTTTGTTATTTTTCTTTGGAGTGAAGGAGCTGAAGAGTCATTTTCTCCTAATAGCATTAATGAAAGATAAATATCTCTTACACAATATTAGTAAGGGAGACACACACACACACACACACACATAATATTAATGAAATGAAAATAAGCTAGGTCATGAAGAGATTTTTTATACACCTATGAGTGAAGATAGACGAACATTTCTGACATTAACATTTTGTGTTAAAAGTCCTTAAAATAAATAAACAGAGTCTTATGACCCAATATAAAACTTATAATGATCTCCAGATCTTTAACCCTTTGTGTTAAAAGTCCTTAAAATAAATAAACAGAGTCTTATGACCTAATATAAAACTTATAATGATCTCCAGATCTTTAACCCTTTGTGTTTGGCACATCACCAAGCCCATGGTTAATGGGTATGCCGACAAGCCAAACTCATGACCAATTGGGCTTGGTACGCAGCCAAGCCCAAGGTTGATAGGTCGAGAGGGTCATCAGACTCATGCCTAAATGAGCTTTGAGTGCAACTAAGCCCAAAAGTGTTAGGTCTGACAGCTCGCCAGACTCGTGTTAGTTTGGGTCAATATGTAGTTGAACCCTAAAATGTTGAGTCTGACAGCTCACCAGATCCACGTTCTCTTGTGCTCAGTACGTAACTGAACCCTATTGTCAAACTCATATCTACTTGGGCTCAACACGTAAATGGATCTAAGAACATTGAGTTTGGCGGCTCAACAAACCCATGTCCACTTAGGCTGAGCGTGTAGCTGAATTCAAGGATATTGAGTCTGGCAGCTCATTAGATCCATGTTAGCTTGTACTCAGTACTTAATTGATAAAAAAAAATTGTGTTTGACAGCTCGTCAGACCTATGCTCAGTTAATGGGCTCGACTCATAGACACGTCGAAAGATGTTGGGCTTGAAAACGAACTAGACCCATATCATTTAAGCTTGACATTCTGCCAAGCTTATAGATATTGAATATAAACACAAGCCCCACCCACCTATAATTAAATTATCACTTTTCCTTTAGACGTTATTACTAATTGTCTCAAACAATTTTTAAAAATATGTTGATACATAGAAACAAAGCAATTTGTATATAAATATTCGGTAATTGGTTGCTAATCTAAGTGTCGACTCTCGTGTCCTTCAACGACAATATTACATTGTTGGACACACATAAATAGGATTGGTCTAGAGTTTTGTATTTTGATAGTTTCCTTAGAGTGGAATAGGTTGAAGTCCCAATGACTATTTTATGCGTTGTTATATATACAGTGGAGGAAGGTTATATACATGCCCTACATTAATTGTAATTCAAGATCTTTTGATCCTCTTGATGGACAAAAAAAAAATAACAAGAGAAAACTTCAATTTAACCCCTAAAAATTACCTTATTATCAATTAAATTTCCAACTTTTTTATTTTATCAATTTTATCCGAAATGTAATAGGTGTTAGACTGTATCATCCCTCCATCAATCCATTGCATTGTTAATTAGAAAATCTCATTTAATAAGCACGTGCACATTAAGCTTTTTAGTCCAGACAACAAAAATAGGTCCTACATTTATATTATTTGCCACCAATTAAACTCTTAATCATGCACTTAATTATTTATTAGTCATTCTTACTCCTCCAATTGTTGATCACACGTTACAACTTTTATGGGGAGTGCACTAAAGTCAATCTTTTTGTAGATTTTTCTTTAATCGTTAGTTGTGAAATTATTTATATACCAATAAGACTTTTGAAGTTGTTCTTCATTGCATTGTCTGTGCATAAACTTTCTCCATTTCTTGCTACATGTTCAGTTCAGAAAATCTTATTCATCAATATTCTTCCATGCCACTCGAGCAATATACAAGAGGGGATAGCAACAACAATACGGCTAGCGAGGTTCATGAACATATGCTTTATGAAAACGTGAGGTCCATATATACTTATTTATGTGAATCCCATTACATAACAGTATTGAGCATAAATTGTTTTTCTTTTGTGACGTTATGAATTTTTAAAATTACAGCTCTCGAAGATTTAAACTCAAGGACCATCTTTCTGCCATCACTTCCGAGTTCATTCGATCCTTTTGGAAATTAAACTCTTAAAACTTGTTGAATATTAGCATGTAATAACCTTTTTTTTCTCGCAAAAATGTTGGATAGCAATCAATTAATCAAAGTTATACCTTGTTTTGAGGTCATATAAGCCATCTGTTGCAAGGAAAATTGAAACATGTTTGGATTCACCATCTGCCGCTCGATCCTATTTTCCCAAGCAGCCAACATAACTTGTTGTTGTTGTTGTTGTGTGAAATGGATCGGTTGCTTCAGTCTATACACACTTCTGCTTTGTTTTCCTCTATATATTTCAGCTGCAAAAGAATTTTCTTAAAACAATAATATCTAGGCTGGTTCCATACAGGGATATTATCTAGGCTGGTTCGAGTTCAAATTCATAATAAATGGATAATTGGCGGCCGGATGACATTGTCTTTAAAAGATCTGGGTATTGACAATGATTCAGGATAAAGGATTGCTTTATCAGGTCTCTTTCCTTAACTTCAGTTCCTCATATTGAGCCGCATGAATAATTAAACACCATTAGTGCATAATTTTAGTTAAAACTAGTTAATTAAGAAAGAGGGAGGAGGGGGGGAGGGACCTTCTCCGAACATGAGTTCACCAGAACAAGAAGAAAGCTTCTGCTCAATTGAATTATTTTCCATTCGAAGTAATTATGTGTTTTGGCGTTTAGAGTACTTGATCCTAGGACCTGTGATTGCCACCCTCGCCTGGATAGATACATAGAAAACAAGAGGAAACATGTTAGCGACTTGCAGTACGAATTTATTACATGTTAAAATCGTCGACTAGAGCAATCAGATTTTATTTTTGTTACTTGGAGAGCTTTCACTTCTGTTTCAAGTTGCATGCTATATTGCATCTGCTTCAGTCGGTATTTCTGATCAGAACACTGCCTGCTTGCCATATAAGCCTATGAAAAAAACAATGAGAATTCACGAATCATTAATAATTTAATTACAGCCGTAAAATTCTTGTACGTTGGATTGAACTGTAGTATTTTTCTTAATTTGATATCGTATTTATTTATTTATTAAGTTCTTTGTGCCAAAGAATTTTATGAATACGGTATAGTCCTTGTTAATTATCGAACACCAGGATTAATATATACTGTCAAAAAACGAAAAACAAATATATGAAGGTGCGAAAAAATAATAATAATTAAAACATTCATGGCTTAGTTGAATTTTTTTTATATGATATTAAAGTTTTAATGATTAAAAGTCACCTTTAATTCTTTCTAATTAAAATAATCTTCTACATAAATTAAATTTCTTTACTTATTAAATTGAATTTTATGGTTCAATAACAATTAATCAAAAATTAATGGTACAATAGATGCTTTGTCATAAATGATTTTTAAAAAACAAATATATGAAAACTTAAATTATTAGATAGGAATATATAAAAATCTATCGGTATAAGTAATTAAAAAAAATAATTCTAATGACATATAAAAAAAATCCAAATAGTAGATAATGACTTAAGAATTTCATTAAAAAATTGATGATTTAAAAATAATATCAATGCATTGAACAATATATACACACACACACACACAAAAAAAAAATGTAGAAAATGAAATAACATGAAAATGAAATAAATTAAGAGAATATGTTTTAACTGTTCAATTTGTTTCTTAATTTTTGCAAGTGATTGATAGTTTTTTCAAGAATTATTAATGTATCGTAGGAAAAAGCTTGCCCAAAATTGTACTGTCATAAAAGGGCCCAATTATTAAAGTTTTCTTCAAAGGCCCAAAATAAAGAAGCACGCTCTCCGCAGTCTTTCTTACGTCACTCAAGTGAGACCAGCCCAACAGCCCGTCCTTTTAATGGGCTGCCTAATCTCATTTACCATCACTAACCAAGCCCATCTTGCAGAATATCTTTACACACAAAAAAAAGTGTTTTAAAATAAAAACATTTTAAAATACATTCTACTTAATAAAGTATAATCAATCAAACACTTACAAGACAAAAAAAACACTTCATAATTTTATTTTATTTTGTAAAAATGACATTTTTTTTTAACTCTCTCCTGTCAGGTGACCGACGGAGTTTTCAATCAGGTCATACTGAGAGTTGGTCGTCAGGACTAATGTATAAAACTTAATGTGGTGAGCTACGTCCTCTCTTCGATTTTATCGATTTTATCCTCATAACAGACCCGTCTCTACCTTGAAGATCGCTTTCGTTTTCACTTCTTGTCACACTATCGTCAACGGTTGTACAAGGCTTAGGGTCGGATTTCAGGGACAGCAAAGAACACGGAGGAGATCCAACAACAAGGGCAGCAGTAGCTATGCTTCATCAGAATCCCGTTGTCTCCGATTTAATAGCCACCGGTTTATCTGGTACCATCGCCCTCTCCTTCCTTCGTTCATTTGAAGAAACTGCTAAACGACGTATCTTCGACCAGGTCTTAATTTACCCCTCTCTCTCTCGCGTAATTTTTATAAGACCTAAAGTGCTCGCGCAACTCTTTTTTTTTAAAAAAATAAAAATAAAGAGGAAGTGATGCGATCGTGCCTAAAAAAGAAATATAGCTGTTTGTAAGGTGGAGAAGAGACAAAAACAAAAGCCAAACTTTTGTTGTCAATTAGGCCTTAAGAGTAGACTAAAACAAGTAAAACTCTTGCGGGCTGCTGCAATGTGGAGTGGTAGTAACCCAGTTGCTCTCATCTTTGCGCGGCCGTTGTGTCAGCCGGTGTTATTTTCGCGTTTCTTCAGCCATAGAAAGAAACCGCAAAACATGGTCTTGACCAGGTTAGTCCTGCTTTAGTTTTAGCTTGATCTAAGTAAGGATAAACAATACCTGACTCGTTGCATCAAATTTTGATTAAAAAGCATAATATATATTTTAAAAACTTCTGCTTTTTGATGGATTCTTAAAGGGTTATATTCATTTATTTGCTTCATAGGATATTTTGTCTATGAATCAAACCTGTTTCTTGAAATGCGGCATTGAATCTTAATCCTCTCTGAATTTTCCGTTTGAAATCTCCCATCTTGTCCAGCTATTTAGAGATTGATTGTCACTTTTCTTTTCTTGTTTAGAAACTGAATAGGAAGCTTATGCATATAAGCATCGGGTTAGTTTTCATGCTGTGCTGGCCAATGTTCAGGTAATTTTATGACTTGAGAAGCTTGGCATAATATTACTATAAATCTGCCCCGTGAAACAGCTATTACAAATTATTGCAGTTCTGGACACCGGGGAGCACTTCTGGCAGCTTGTATTCCTGGTCTTAATATAATACGAATGCTTCTTATTGGATCTGGAATGTGGAAAGATGAAGCCACGGTGAAATCAATGAGCAGATTTGGAGACCGCAGGTTACAACTCACAACTCTGTATATAAAATTCGTCGAGTTTTCCTATGTTAAAATGCCTTACATCCTCTTGCATAGCAGTGGCTCCCTTCTCATTATTGATCCCACCTGGAGGAATAATGTTAAAACATCAAGAAAAAACTCCAAGAATACACATGAGCTGTTAGAGTTTTTTCTTGTCATATTTAGCACTATTCCACCCGGAGATATCCCTTTTGCTTTGAACTGATCAAAGTGCGCAATTTACTCCTACTTTGTTCCTGTATCTTATGATTGTATTTGATTTGATGGATTGGAATGTTCTTATTATAGTTATTTTAAAGTGAGTTATTTGTTATGAAGATCACTTCTAAGTGGGCGCTTATTTTTCTATCTTAGATAAAGGTTTCTGAACAGACACTTCTCTTTCTCTAAAAGTGATCCTTTACTTTTTTGGAGGTTGATACGGCATGATATTCTTTGGTTGTTTCTTTACGAGACTTCTCAATTTGACCACCTCAGTTTCCTCTGTTCATCAGGGAACTTCTCAAGGGACCATTGTACTATGCCCTGACAATTACCGTGGCTTGTGCTATCTATTGGAGGACTTCCCCGGTTGCAGTTGCAGCAATATGCAACTTGTGTGCTGGAGATGGTATTTGTAACTGAGTAATCTACTTTCTTTGCTTTATCATTTAACTTGACTTCTTGCTGAGTTAAGCTTTAGTGCATGGAGGAATAAAAATTCTTGAGTCTTTATTTTTGTACTGTGGCTAAAAACTACTCTATTGTTTTTTGTCAGGGATTGCAGATATTGTGGGAAGGCGTTTGGGAAGTCAGAAAATCCCATACAACAGAAACAAGTCTATAGCTGGTAGTGTTGCAATGGCCCTGGCTGGTTTCTTGGCATCTCTTGGGTAAGTCTTACTCAATCTCGTCTCATCTCATAACTTTTTATGATGCTTTTTGAACTGCTGCATAATGTTGTAGGTTTGTTAGTGATCATGTAATATCGTGACAGGTTTATGTTTTATTTCTCCGCATTCGGGTATGTTCAGAAAAGCTGGGAAATGATATTGGGTTTCTTGATTGTCTCCCTTGCCTCGAGTTTTGTGGAATCACTCCCCATAAGTACAGAGCTTGATGATAACCTAACAGTTACCCTAACTTCTCTGTTGTTGGGGAACCTTGTTTTCTGATGTCAAGAATTGTTGCTTGCTTGTGAGATAGCATTCTTAGTTTTGGCACGTTCATGCTATGTGTATTATGTGTGTGAAGTGTCAATGGTCAAAAATCGTATCTGCCGATGCTTCTTGATTCTTACGAGCCCCCTCAGCCTAGCGTGGTGAAAAAATGGCTGCTTCCTGGGTTTTAGTCCTCACCTAGTGAACTCAATGCTTGTAAGCGGTCTCGTCCGCTTACCCTACAGACTAGAGATTCCTCGTTGAAAACCAATTTCACTGTATATTTTTGTATTTATTTTTCAAATGGAACTCTCGGACAATTTGAATATGAAACCTTTGATTTAAGGTTCAGCTCAACTGTTTATGCAATAAACTATCGATACCTCAATTTCATGGTTCTATAAATGCTAATTTGGTACTTTTAGGGGGTTCGAGTACTGGTGCGATGCTTCAATTGTTTGATATGCCCTTGTTGCTTTGATTTCTCACGAAGGATTCCAACTAATGCTTTAATAGGAGTTATTGTACTTCTTGAATTTTTTCCCCGTGATCAAACGCATATTGCTGTAGTGAGCAAGTGAAGCTTTCACAAATACCGTAGACTATATCTCCTGACAATGCCAACTGATACATGCATTATTGCAACTAAGGTGCCGGTTCTTGTAGTACGAGTGCCTTCGATAAAGTGAAAAGCCACTTTATATGGCTCCGGAGTATTTTGTTTTACTTTTAATTTGGTAAATGCTTCAAAATCAAATCTAACAGGGTTTAGAGCGCATTTCAATTCAAGCAGGCTCCAGTTGGTGCGGTTTCTATGCCAACGTGTAGCGTCGAAGCTGCGACGCCAATGCAACTTATTTTTCGAGATATTCTGGAAAGGGACGTCGATAACTGATGTGCAGCAAAATATGTATCCAAAATTGTTGCCCAAGTCCTTCATCCTTGGCTAATAGTAGATTAGGGAGCGTTACCGAAAAGACGACACCAGCACAACTCAAGGGAAAAAAACAAAAGTGTCCAATTACTGGATTCGAAGCAGAACATTGGATTAGAAACCTCCATGGAAAGATAAACAGGAACCTCCTATCAAGTATCAGGGAACTTCTCACCAGTCGAATTCTTGCGATGCAATGACATTTCTTTGAGCATCACCGGCTATCCACCTCTGTTTCATTGGAAATAAAAGAATATAATTCCGCTGCATCCTGGTGTCTGCAAATACTGATTCCTCTTTCAGTATCTCTAGTGCGCTTGAGGCAAGGAAGCAATACAATTAATAGGAGAGATGGAAGAGATGCCAACAAGATCAAGTAACAATATCAGAGCACCTACGGCGTACTGTCTATCATGGGGGACAATATCTTCTTGTCAAGGCCATCGATGGTGGGTTTGGTTTTTTTGGAGCCATTTTTTGAGAGATTGGTAGCCTTGAGGATAGGCACGTAGCTTCCATTTTCATTTTGTAAAGGTTTGGTCAAGGTTTGAAAAGTGGAACTCAGGTGTTTTATTAATCTGACAAATAAAGAACTCATGATCTCAGGTGACAAAACCTTGTTTTGTTGGATTATCTTTTTGATTACTGTATAGGGGCCGGGGTTTGCGATGGGCCTGAACATGTTTAACTTCTTTTCGTCTTGTTCTATAGCCAGGCTATATTCAATTAAGACATGTGGTTTGTCGTTTTGATGTTGCCGATTGCCATGACACTCGTGGCGGGAGGCTCTATCATCTAGGCCCAATGGTTTACTAAGTCTTCGGTTTCAAATGTCAAGGCTCATAATATCCTGTGCTAGAAAAAACTTCATTAAATCTTCATTGAAATCGAGTTTTCTTCGCGGATAATTTTGAGCTAAAAAACGGTGTTACTTGCAAAATAAATCTTTGATGCTTAAACCAGTCAATTGTTTTATAGGCAAATAAATTGATGGAATCATATATACGAGTGTAGAGTGGGGTCGTTTATATATGATATCAATAAAAAATTACGGGAAAATAACATGATTGGTGAGATATTTAACTTACAATAAAAAAATTTTATTCATAAAAATTAAAATTTTCACCAATAATTTTATAAATTAAATCTTATTTTTTATATGATTTGGTTTATGGTTCAAAAGATATTAGGTTACATGCATTACAATTGATATATAGAAATGTATATTTTATTTTAATTTATTTTTTTAAAATATACGGGGGGATTGTTGTAAATTTCAAAAGGTTTTTATCCACGTGAAAAAAAATAAAACATTTATATTTTGTGATCGATCCACTTGTAAAACTAGGGTATTTAACAAGCGGGCACGTGGAGCTATACGGCCAACCCAGCCGATATCCGCTGCCATTCATGAAAAGGAATCGGTGAGGAATAATTCTGTGTCACTCTACTGCTCTTGGCTTTCTCAACCCTGTCCCGTCTCTTTCCCCTCCTTTAATTGTGGAGTCTTGGCATCAAATTTATGAGATGTATAAATCATAAAAAGCACAATCTATGCAGCTATGGTTTTGCTGGAGAGTGGTTCTAAGATGGAGAAAAATTGGCGGCAGTGCCATACCTGGATTTGTTATCGTTTTGCACAAAGTGGGTGTTCTCCGATTGTTCATTGCAAAAACTAGAAAAGCAAAATAACCAAGAAGCTCCAACTAATACATACTGGTTCAATTAGGACACACATATAAGCGTATGCAAATTGCAAATTAACTATGTACGTACATAAGAATAAATAGAACTCACAGCCACAAGTTAGCGATGTTCCTCAAAAATTAATATTCTCAAGGAATTTTCTATGCTTTCGTGATGTCGTGATCACTTACACCGCAGTGACACTTGATCTTGTGCAACAGTACCATCATGTAGCAATCCTCCTCCGCTTCCTTGGCGAAAAAAAGTAAAATCTTCTCTGCATGGTGGAGTCTTCATCATCATCATCATCTCCTGATTCAGGAGTTCTACTTCGCTTGAGACAAGGAACTAGTACAAGCGATATGAGGAAGATGGAGAAGAAGCCAACAAGAACAAGCATCAGTATTCCACCATGTAAGGCAAAATACTTATCATGTGACAAAGGAGGCTCTCTTTGTTCTTGCGGTGCATAAATTGGGACCATGGCTGGTGATGATGAGAATTGTGGTTTTGGGGATACCCATGGAGTTTTCATATCTTATAGCACCGATTCTTCTTTGTGAATGGCGCATATGAAATGTTTGACTTCCTCTGCTACAAACCCAACTACCTAAGGAAACGTGATTTGTTTTCTACTATATTACTGGTTTTATAATGCCATTCTACCTAAGTAACAAGACTCATCTTGTTCCTTCTCCCACGGGAGTTCCTTGAAGGGAGGGAGGGGGTGATTGACATGGTCTCGCTCTTTTTGTCGCCATCCTCTCGCTGTCCTGGTGTGTTGCTTTTAGACGGAGAAATTCAACTGTCATTGTATTCACCATTTCTTATGGCTCCAGATAAATCTACAGTCATGGACAGCAGTGACTGTAGATTGGTCCAAAGTTACCTCAAAGCCCATAGAGTTGCTGGTGCGGATCCATGAAAATTTCAACAGTTGCATCATGTACTGCAGTTCCCTAATGCTTTCGGTGCAAGTAAGCTCCCTTTTTCTTTTTACCCCGATGCGATGCAGATAAGAGAAGATGGGAATGCTATGGGTATTGTAGCAGGTTCCTCTTTTTTTCTTTGAGAAATGAGAGGGTTTCTAAAATGTCTAAATATTTAATTTAAACAATTTATAATTTCAAAGTATTTTTTAATTAAATTATGTATTAACTAGTACTATTTTTTTAATGATCTTAAGAATGTAGTCACTAAATTCATATGGTTCTGTTTGGCACTGTGATTTAACTATTTTTAAATTTTATTTATTTTTTATATGTTTTTAGATTGTTTTGATCTGTTAATATTAAAAATAAATTTTAAAAAATAAAAAATATATTTTAATACATTTTCAAATAAAAAATATTTTAAAAAATAATATTATCATAGTATGGATAAAACAAAAATCTTTTATGAACATGACAGTAAGGTTTTAACTTAAAAAAGTAAATTTATATAACCACCAAATCTATTTTTAGAATTATAATCATGGACATCTCACATTAAATCCAATTTTCTAAAGCTAAAATATCCGAAGGTCACTTGCACGAGCGTTGTGTTAAGCAATTTCCATGTTTATATCTTATGTATTGATTAATTTTAGCGGTATTTGAAATTGTAGTAATGAATATTTTTTTAAAATGTTTTTAATTTAAAAATATATTAAAATAATAATATTTATTTATTTTTTAAAAATTATTTTTAATATAACACATCAAAATAATATAAAAACACTAAAAAAATATTAATTTAAAATAAAAAATAATATTTTTTAAAAAAATACTTTTAAAATATATATATATAAAAAAAAAAACCAACACCACAGGACATGGTGGACAGTAGTCACATGTAAAATGAACGTGCTGGGAATATTCGGCATGTTTTTTTCAAAAAAACCATCGTCACTAAATTCGGCTTGGCCCATTTATATGATGCTTGTCAGATGCTGTCTCCAATAATCTCCAGTTTCCAATTATTAATTTATGGGTTTGTTGATTTGTTTCCTAGGATAAAATTATTTTATTATTTTTTTTAAATTAATATTTTTTTATTTTCAAATCATTTTAATATTAAAAAAATTTAAAAAAAATTATATATTACTTTAATATATTTCTATAAAAAACACTTTAAAAAAATAATCACGATTATATTTTTAATTACCTCGGTTGAGTTTATTCTTTTTTATTTAAACGGTGATGATCAACTTCTATGTATTAGGATTAAATTCATTTTTATATCTCGATAAAAAAATAAAAAAAAGTCATCAAATCATGACTATATGATTTATGAGAATTAAACCTCTTATGGATTTATGAAAATAATCCAATAGGCGAGGGGACAATTCCACCGTATTTTAAATCTTTATCAATAATAATATCTCAGACATGGGCGGCTGGATGATGATTGAAAATTCAGAGGGGATTTGGGAACCACATTCGTAAGAGACAAGTACATTTTATCGCGCAACGGGCCCAACTAATTTTTTAAAAAATGTAAAAAAGGAATGCTAAGAGATTAAAGTTTTCCTTTTCTTTTCAACTTAATCAATTAAACCATATAAAAATTAATTTAATATAAATTAATTTATTTAATAAGTTTAAAAAAAATTAAATAACTAGTAAAAACTTAAAAAAATAAAAAAAAAATTATTAAAAAAATATTAAGAAGATGACATACTGTATAACTCCGATCACACATGACCTTGTTTATGAACTTATCTGAGTTTAATAATTTTTTTAAAAAAATAATTTTTATTTAATTATATGATAAAAATTAAATGCTTATAATTTTGAGCATCAATTCTAAAACAGGTGTTTGTTAAAGACCGTAATAACCCTAAACAAAACAAAAAAATATTCACGGAATCTATTTCTCCACCAATTCAAAATCAATGCATGAAATGAGGAAAAAATAAAATAGTTTTTTTAAATTATTATCAACATCAACTAAAATACCAAATTGCTCCAAAGTTACCGATTAAGCCCCTAAAGTCAAGCTTTAAAAGTGAATTTTTTTTTTTTAAAAAAGAAGGATTTAGACCCAATATTAGGCAGGTTTAATAACTTTTTTTTAAAATAATTTTACTTAATTATATAATAAAAATTAGATGCTCGTAATTTTGAGCATCAACCCTAAAACAAACGTTTGTTAGAGACTATGATAACACTAAACAAAGCAAAAAAAAATCATTCACGAAGTTTATTTCTCAACCAATTCAACATCGATGCATGAAATGGAAAAAAAATAAATTTTTTTTTTAATTATTATAAACATTACATAAAAGACCAAATTGTTCCAAAATCGATGATTATCCTCTTGAAGTCAAGCTTCAAAAGTGAAGTTTAAAAAAAAAAAAACCTTAGACCCAAGTTAAGTGTTGTTTTGCATTTATGGGCATTATAATAATATAACTTTGCAAAAAAAAAAGATAATGGTAATCTAGATCAATTAAAAAATAGCTAATTCACCATAATTAAAGGTGTGTGAGTATGAAAGTCATTGTATGAGAAACTGGTAAATTACCTATTTCAAACCATACTAATTGATCAAGATAAATCTTCTAAACCTCAGTTAATACTAGATTGGTGGCCTACGCGATGGACCAAATGTTTTTAACTTGGAAAAAGAATAGGAGATGATCATGTCTTTAAAGAAGTGAGAAAAATTCGATAATCGAGTTAAAGTTTGATTAATTTGATAATACTATAAAAAAAATGAGGCAACAACAACAAAAAATTAATGAAAAAAATATTGTCCGAGACAAAGTTGGATTAACACATGAAATTCATAACCTGGACATGAGATATATCAAGAGTACATGTTTATCGTGTGTTTTAGATCATGAGGTCGAGATAATTCGATATAAAAGTAAATTGATTATAAATAAAAGCAAAATTGCAAAACTTAGGATACAAATATAGATCAAGATATTAAATAGTGCAACATTGGTCATTTACCCGGTTGTGTTTAATGAATCTGTAATAGAAATTGACAGACACTTAAAATTTATTGAATAAAATAAAAGGAAAAAAAATATCATGTAAGATTGCATATATTAAAAATATTAAAAAAAATAAACATTTCTAATGTATAAAAATAAATTTAATGTATATATAAACTTACATATGAATCATATTAACCTCATAAAAAATTAGAGACACTCAATATAATTAAAAATAATCGCTATTTAAAAAAAGCTCAATAAACCAAAAAATAACATAAGAAGGGTATTAACTACAAAAAAAACTTAAAAAATATTTAAAAGGATATATAAAAAAATATTAATGAAAAAAACAAAGAAGAAAGGAAAAGCCTAGACTCATGGGCCTTGAAGCCCAAACCCGTGTATCTAAGCTTGCTATTTTATTTTTTATTTTTAAAAGGTGGACGACCTATTATATGCTCCTGGGGTTTTTTTTTATTTAAAAAAATGATATATGAGATGTTGCTTGTTGTGATAGATAACTTGAAAGACTGATATAAAAATTGTAGAAGGTCAAATACAAATTTTCAAGTGGAAAGAGAAAAAAAAGATGTCGTGAACACATTGGAGATCCGACGACTACATGTGCCGTATAAAAAGGAAGAGAAGGCAAGAGTTTTTTCAAAAATACAACTCTACCCTCGGGATCCAGATATTATTAAAAAAACCATCATGCAATTACGAATTAACCTCTTAAGCCAAGCTTTTAAGAATTTGAATCCAAGGGTAATAGAGTATTTATGTTGTGGAAAAAAAAATACCTGAAAAGACTCTTGACCAGAGTTAAATGATCTTTTACTTGTAAGAATATCAAAGTTATTTTACCGTATAAGAATATAATAAAAAGATGAAAAGACCTTAAATAATTCTCAAATGACAAGTGAATAGGAAAAAATATTGTTGTACCCTAAAAGTACAGCAATTTGGGAGTTTTTTAAGAAAAAAATCAACATTTTACTATTACAACTAACAATATATATATTGTTTGTACTACATGTTTTAGCTTTTCTCTATAATGACACAGATCCCACAATAAATCTTCATTTCATGAGCTAAGACGTTTTTCTTATTTTTCTCACCTGGATAATAATGTTGAAGGTACTAGAACAATGGATTTTAAGATTGGATTTTAAATCATGAAATAGATTTATCCAAAAAGTTAGTAAGATCCAACATGGCAGTTTTACTATATAACTTTTCAATAGCAATATTTTCTTTTCCATTTGATTTGGTGAAATGAAAATTAAAAACATTTAGTTTTAAAAAAATTATTTAAAAAATAAAAAGCTGTAAATATCCAAATTCAAATATTTTGTCAAAAATAAAAAAATAAAAACTTGAGCTTGAAAAGGCTGGGCTCGAAATCAAACACTTGTATCTTTGAGGTAGGTTGCATCCCAAATCATGTGCAAGCATGAGATGTGTTTAAACTTCAGGACCACTAGAGATTTATATGGTTATTAACTTTAGGGCTTGTGAGATTAGTCGATGTGCACTCAAACTGGCCCGGACATTCATATTAATAAAAAAAAATTATTAGTTGCGTCCAAAGTTTTTTCCTCGAACAAAATTACCGGTTTTTGCGCTTTTCATCAATTTACTGGACAGAGTTTTTCACCAATAATTATATAAAACCTGTACCGTTCAGCCTTCTAATGTAAATCCCTCTTCAAAATACAATTTTAACAAACTAATCAAAATAAAAATTTGATTTAAAGTTTTTAGATATAAAATTTTAAATTCATATCTCCCAAACCTCATCATAATTTTTTTCTGATTTTAATATTTTTGTATTTCTTATAAGGAGAGCTTTGATTTATCATGGTATTGACCAATTTTATAGATTTATCCCATTCATAGAAGATCTTATTTCTCTTCGATCAACTCTCTTTCGATATCTTTTTAATATTTCTCCAATTTGTATGTCCCTTTTCTTTTATATTTTTGAATCTTCAATCTAATTGAAAGAAACTCCTACAAGATCAATAATTATAATCTTTGTTACATCTTGATTTTCAATAATTAATCAGTTTAATCATGTATCCACGTAGATTATTCATCTGAATGACTTTGATATTTTTGTTCATCTACACACACACAAAGAACATAGCATACACGATTTTAAATTTAACATCTTGATTCAATAATAATAATAAAAAACTATACAAAAAAAATTAATCAATGGTCTGTATAACAATCCCTTTAATTTACACACGTGTAAGGCTGATCTTTCCTCTTACTTGTATAGGTTGATTTCAGCGACTTGTCTCATCTAATCTCCCTTGCTTATGATGACATTAACCATAGTTTAGGGGTGAGCAAAAAAATCAAAAAACCAAGAAAACTAGAAAAAAATAATCGAAAAAATCAAATCAAAAAAAAAACCAATTAAAATTTTGAAAAAACTGGCCAGTTCGGTTCGGTTTCGGTTTTATAAGCAAAAAACTGAAAAAACCGAACCAAACCGAAACTGAAAAAAAACCAGAAAAAAACTGAGCCAAACAGAAAAAACCGAGCCAAACCGGTTTGAACCAGTTTTTGCCCTAAAAAACCGAACCGAACCGAACCAAAACCGGTCAGTTTGACCCGGTTTCGGTTTTTTTTTTAAAAAAAATTTGGTTTGGTTACTTTTTTTTTTATAAAAACCGAACCAAACAAAAAATGATCACCCCTACCACAGCCTCATGTAAGAATCCTCAGTTGCTTATCTATTAACAACTACCTCGTGGAAAAAGATGAACTGAACTGTTTGGAACTTCGGATAAGACTAGTTACCTAACCCTCATTCCGCTGCAAGTTTTTTATTTTTCAATAAAAAAATTAAATATACATGCTTTTAACCATAATTTTAAAACCTGGTCCGGCCTGGCAGGCCGACCTGAGGCTGGAATCGAGCTTGGTTGAAAAAAAAATAGAGGAAGAAAAAAACTGGTGTAACCCGGCAGACCCTGCGGGTTGACCCGGCCAAAAACCCGGTTGCAACTCGTTGACTTTTTTTTTCTTCTAAAACGACGTTGTTTTGATTTAAAAAAAAGAATTGACTCAAGCGACCCGATGATCCGGTCAAAACCCGGAACCCTGAACTTGGAACGGGTCGGGTCTAAAAACTATGCTTTTAACATAAAACAAATTATAAGTATATATTGAAAAACTAATCTACCATCTTATTAAATAAATTAAGAATTATTTGTATAAATAAATAAAAAAAATATATTAATGATTATCAAAAATAAAACTAGAAAAATCATTAAATAGATGTAGATCAAGATATTTGATATCACAACATGAAATATCTACTCGGTTGTGTTTATTGAATTTATTTATCAAAATCAAATTTTTATTCAATCAAACGATAATAAAAATACACACACACATGAGATTGATTAAATAAAACAAAAGAGTAAAAAATATTATGCAAAACTGCACATATTAGAAATATCATATAAAAATATATTTTTATTTTTAAAAATAGATTTGATCTAAATAAAACATAAAAAAAAATATTTATAGATGAAACCGAATAATATCTTAAAAAAAACACATGCAAAATTAACTAAGAAAAACCCTATACTAAAAAAGGTTAACTAAGCAAAAACAAATCATAGAGAATGAAAATTAATTGAAACATAAATTAAAAAAAATATTTTAAAAGGAAAAGACATGTTAAAAAGGCATCAGCGAAAAAAAAAAGATAATGATAATCTAGGTATCGCAAACATGTTTCAAATATATAAGAAAAAATAAACGACTTGGGCTATAACCCAAATCTTTTGAAAAACATTAATGTCAAAACATGAGATTGTAAAGGAAAATGAGTAAAAAAAAGATGTAAACACTCATTAACTTTTAAAACACATGACCCGGGTTAGTAGACTGAAAGCACTATAAATAAAAAAATCACGAAACTCAATTCCCAACAAATAAAACGCTGAAGGATTAAATCGAAAAAAAAATTACAAAAAAAATCTAAAACAAAAATTTACAATTAAAAGAATGAGCGTGAAAATCAAAACAAAAAATAAATTAAACGGCAACCAATTTTTTTATTGGAGGTTGATTTAAAAAGAGAAATAACTTTAACAAAAGAAAAAAAATTAAAAGAATGAGGACCGTATTAAAAAAACTAATACATCATGAGCTTTGATTGAATGATGAAATTAAAAGTCAATAAAACTTTAACAAAAAAGCTAAAGAAAAAAAACTAGAAATCAAAAGAATAAGGGCCAAATAAGAAGAAATAATATATAAGAAATTGTAATTGAATGAGTAAATTGAAAACAAACAAAAATTTCATAAAAGGATCAAGAACAAAAATAAAAAATCAAAATAATAAAGAATAAAATTCAAATAGTAAAAAAAAAGAGGACCAAGGTGTGCTTTTTGGAGGAGGAGAGAGAAAAAACAACCACTAGAGGTGGACCGACCATCCACTACCTACACGTATCGTACAAATTGATAAATGACACCGTAACACTTTTAACGCCGTTTAAAGGGCATGGGTGATGTCCACATGCCAGCACGCGCTAGAAGCTTTTAATTATTATTTTAAATTATTAAAATATATAAATACCCCATATTTCTCTTATATATATAAAGACTAAAATGGCCCTATAAGAAAATTTCAATTTTTTTATCATAAGGATATTTGCATCATTTTAATGTGTAATAAAAAATAAAATTACCATAAAACCCTTGCACATAAAGTTAATTTTTTTTTACTATAAGGTCACTTTGGTAACTATATTGTTCTATAAAAAGGTAAAAAGATCTTTGTGCTCCCAATGAATTAGAAAAAGACATGTGTCCCTGTGAAAAGACCATAATACCCCTCACCCATGCCTTTTGTTTTGTGTAAATAAGGGCAAAATGAGTTTTTCACTGTGGATTGCTACAATGAAAACCCTCACATGTTTTAGTGTTTCTACTAACTACTTGACCTATACTCCTCTGAGGATTAGATAATTTTTTTTCCAATAAAAAATTTAAACATATAGGTTTTTCTAACATGTTTCTTTACATAAAAAAAATATCAATTGTAAATTAAAAATTTTCTGCACACATTTAATTAAATAAATAACCATTTGTGTTTATAAAAAAAAAAACAAATTCATTAACAATAACTAAATACGTACCTGAAAAACTCGAGAGGCTAATGTAAATTATGATATTTGATCTCGCTACACGAGTCATTTATTCAATTGTGTTCAATGACACTGTTTATTAAAGTTATTTTTTATTTAAAATGATAGTAGAATTAGAAACATGCGAGCCTTATTTTATTTTTTGAAAAAAATATAGATGACGTATTATCTGGTTTTTTTCTAGATTTCAACTACTGTAGTGGCCAAAAAAACAAAGTGTATGTATTTTTTTACCAAAAAAACAATTTGTTTTTACCCAAAATACCTAGAAAACAGCATAAACAAATTGGCAAACCCATATATTGTAATAAACCAAACTCTTCATGCAAATATTCTTTTTAATTTTTGTGTACATGAAATTTAAGAGTATTTTTTTTATCATGAAGATAGTCTTCAGTTCGTTATCTATTAATTTCATTTACAATTACATTGATACACATTTTGACATACAAAAATTGTAAGGTTACAACACTTGTTGATGATATACATAAAAATTTATTTACAAACTTTTATTAGAAATTAGAAGTTTTTATTGAACATAAAAGCCTAAATATCTTGGTAGCACTTTATTTAGAACCAGTCCTTCGAGAGAAGGTACTTATAAAACAAATCGGATCACACAATTAATATACACAATTGTACCATCATAATTACTAACACATGCCAAAACTAAACAAGCGATCCTTGCATCTTTAACACGTTATAAACACATTAATTTTTTGACAACTCTCTAATTTAATAAATTCTTCCTCCTTTTCTTTTCTTTATTTTTGAACAAATAACTCCCTTTTTTCTTTCTTTTATATAATCATTGGACTATCATCGCCCTGCTTACAATACCTCTTGATTAAGAATCCAATTATTCACTCATCTTAAGCATTCATCACTTAATACTTTAAATTAATCACAATCATTGTATTGTTACAATCATCCTCCTTCGTATTTTAACTTAACCTCCTTTACCATAATCATTAGCTATAATCTAAAAGGTGTGGCCAAAACACTTCCCACACATGACACTGTTCATCGTCTCATATTTTATTGTGAATATACTGTTCAAAATTTTGTTTTTGTTTTTTCAATTTTATCTTTAATTGTTTTTGCCTAATTGCATCTTTTTTAGGTCAAATTCAAGGACAATTGAATCAAATTTGTTGATTAAGGAAAAAAAATTGAAAGACAGAGGATCGAAGTAGAAAAGATGTTATAAATAGGTGATGGTTTCAAAGTTCACACTAAATGTTTACTTTAGTCCTCAAACCTTACAATTTATATATATTCGGTCCCTCAATATTTTTCCATTAAAATTTGGTACAAGATTTTATTTTTTGTTATTTTTAGGCTAAGGTTTGATAGAGAAGAGAGAAAGGTCGTTAAAATCCAGTGATAAAGAGAAAAAATCGTGTTTCTACCAATTCCGGACATCAAAAAGGTCGATCTTGGTATCAAGGGGTTTCATTTTATAACATTTCCAAATTTTCAAAACACAGAATACTTTAGACATAGCAAAATACGAGAGAGATTTAAAAAAAAAATCCCATTAAAAATTTTCTACCGAAATTTTGGCTGAGTTTCTCATATATTTAGAACTTTTCAAGTTATCAACAACATTTTGTTTAATACTAAATATATTTTTAGTTTTTGATCCAATCATCCCAGATCAAAACAACCATCACACCACCACCACCTTAAACATAACTTCTTAATAACATAATAAGGCAACGTATATCACATTACAATTTCTTCAAGCATGATTCTTATAAAAATAAGATAAGACAAATTATACCATCTTTTAATTTTATAATTCATAATTCACAACCATAAAATAAAACTATTTAGAGAATTTAAAAGAGCTAAATAACTAATATCAATTCCAAAATAGTTAAGTAATAGAAAATAATCACCCAAATATTTTTACATAAATTAGATTCAAATATTAAGGTTTACATGTTTTATCTAAAATTAATTACATATCCAAAAGAATAAAATACACCTACTCTATAAGGATATAAGAATAGAAAAATAGATCTATTCTGATCGGGAAAATGAAGGCCTTGAAATAAGAGAAATCAAAATAACAATTTAAATCTATTTATACTTTATGTGCTTTCTCAAATTCAAATTTATTATATTCCACTAATACACGATTACAATTTATATGTTTTCCAACATAACATATGTATCATTAATTTATTGTTACTTTCTTTTCTTATCTTCAAATAACTATGTCATTATCATCTTTTATCATAATTCATAAATGTTGATATCAGATTCCCTGATATCATTGGTCATCCCTGACTCAAATCAACCAATTAATGTCGATGTCAATTCTAACATCGATATTATTAGCCATTAACACTTAGATGACTAATTAGAAATATGATGATACCCTTTCCTCTAGGTATCATTAGCTACCACCACCTGGAGCAGCTAATCAAAATCAAGTGTATGTTGATGTCAATATTACCTTATTGAAATCATTAGCCCTCATCACTAGTATGGCTAATCAAGTAATAGTTTTGCTAACATCAACGCAACCTTGTTGGTATCATTAACCCTAATAATTGGATTGGCTAATCAAGTCCTCTTTTCTTTCATTCCTATCTCCTTTTACTCTCTCACACTTAATACATAGTTTACGCATATAATAAGTTGAAAATTTAACACTACAAGTTATTTTTAAATAAAGTTAATAACGTGCATACACCTACCTGTCAATCACAATGTGCCTGCTCCTGCTCCTGCTCCATGTTGAGGTCTAGCTACAGTAATATCCCCTGTCAATACAAGACCTATATATTACCAATCATTTTTAACTACTTGGGAACCTTAATTAGATTATCATGAAATCATTACTTAACTTAATACGACACCCTTATTCTAATTATGCAAATATCTTCCTTTAGTTATTCATGTTACCTTATCAAAATCCTTTATTTCTTATTTCTTTCTTTTTCTTTATTTTCCTTTCACAAAAATCAATTTAATTTGTCTTAGTTAAGTTCATCTACTCTAATATAACCCAAATATTATACGAAATATGAACTAACTTCATCATTCTTTATCAATGTCATATTCCTCCTTTTTGGCCGAAACCTTAACCTAATATGGGTTATGGTATTTCTTTAAAAGTTTGAGCAATTTAATCCTTATATACTCTTAAACATCCTTATTAATACTTATTAACAAGATTTCTTAATCAATTGAATTAAAAAAATACCATCCCTCCTTTTATTATTGTTGGTCGAAATCCATATATAATGGGAGGTATAAAATTTCTTCAAATCTCCAATAATTAATACTTTACCCATTAATTTTTCATGTCAATAATCATCAATAAACATTGATATCATCATTCAAACCATTAACTACACTAAAACCCTAAATTAAATAATATATATTACACTAATTCAAGCTCATTACATAGCAAAATCACAATCCATCATGTTATGCATAATCTTTGCTTCTAAATTTCAAGGAATTTAGAGCAAATTACATAAAATAATATAAATTTTTTCTTTATCTCTTCCTTTTAGCTTCTAAGGAATCTCCCAAACACTAAAACTTCCCTAGTTAACTCAATTTATGTGTTTGATCACTCAAAATCTCCTCTTAACACTTTAATATATCCCCAAAACAAACTTTACAACTCTAGATATGATTAAAATACCGAACAATACTCCAGGTTGGATAAACTAAACCCACCAAGAGTTGTAAATATCTAATATTTGTTTGGAATTATTGTTAATTGAGTGTCATAATGTGTGAGACTATGAAAAACAAGTATAAACAGGAAACAAATGTACATGTGTATAGAAGTTTAGGACTTTCCTTGCTATTGGCTTAAGAATAATAGTTAAATAAGAAGTTAAATGAAATCATGATATTAGCAACATTGTTAGTGATAATTATATCCCTGATGGGACAAAGGAGGCTATGAGGATAAGAAAATAACAGAGAGCAACAACATATACATAGACTCAAGGTAGGTGCCCAACAATTTTTTAAATGTGTTATGCACCTATTTTAAATTGTAATATATGCCATAAAAGAAAACGATAAGGATAGAACTAGATACTCAATAATGTGGCTAATGCTAGGTAATGAGCTATGTTGTAGAACTAGTTGCCCAATAATGAGGCCAGTTGTCCGGTAATGGGTTAGTGAGATCAGTTTGATTGATGAATAAAATATGTAATTTGATTTAAATAGACTTGTGTGAAGTTAATATTGTCTAGATGAATGACTTGTCAAATTGTTGATGAAATGTTAGGTGAAACCCACCTGTTAAATAAAAGTGGTAAATTATATTTATGGCATTAAATGCTAGATTAATAAGAATCTTATGATTGAGTTCATGATATAGATCATTGAATTAATAAATGCCTAATATTTGTGAAGGATAAAGACAAAGATTGTATCACCTGAGAAGAATGCATAAAATGATAGATGATTTAGCAAACTTAATTAGTGATAATGAGGATGATCTCTATGATTAGGAAGATGATGTTATAATATAAAGGATGACTTAGAGATAAAAAGGGATTAGGTGGATTATTTTGGAAAGTCAAGTAAAATATAAGTAACGTTGAATTATATGGATTTTTGTATAGAAAGCTTTGTAATTATTGTGATAATATAACAAAGTGAATAAAAAAATTAATTTAAATGACTTGTGTGGCATAGCCTGAGGATGTGTTTAGGGACAACCTCGTTTAGTTCCTGGGGGAGAACTGTTATAAGAATATATGACAGAAAAAGAACAAATAGATAAAGGTCACTAACAACAGAAGTAATGGTTGTTTAAAATATGTATATGATGTGTTTGATGATGTGTTACTAGAGTATATGTGACACGATTTGGAATTGTTCTTAGTGTGCATGTATGAGATTATAAAATATGCATCTAATAGCATATTTGTAATATGATATAAATTGACTTGACAGTAAATGTGATAAGAAAATAAATTATGGTTGTATTGATGGCAAAATGATGTTCCATTGGAAATGATGGTGATCACGTGTTGGAATGTAACTACCAACCATGTTGTTTAACACAAAAAGGGCAAGAAAAATTATGGCTAAAATTATAAAGTTATGAGAGGAGAATCCGTTTCGAACCTGAGTATACAAAGGAAAATAAACATATTAATATTTCAATCATGTGATGTAATGGAACATTAAACTGAAAGGTGAAGTAAACCTTGAATATGTTTTGACTCGGTGGGGTGCAAATACGTTAACAACGAGGTAGTGGTGTCGATATAATATGACAAGTCAAAAAAGATGATAATACAACTAAAATCAACTGTTATAAGAAAAGTCAGTTGCTAAATGAACAAGAGTATGATGAACGAGAATTTTAAATTGTTGAGTGTAAAAGTCGAATCACTAAAAAGTGTATGATATCATTTCTATTTGTAAGGGAATGAGTCTCTTTGATGTTTCTTTTTATATTAATAATGTTGCCTATTAACATGTGGATAGAAAAAATTTTATTTATTGGATGACATGATTGATGTACAGAAATATATTTATATAAATCCAGCGTGAAGGGTTCAAATAATGGATTGGATGTAAGTAGCAAAATTAAAAATGGTTAAGTTGATGAGTGTGACATATGTATATGTTAATAAGAAAATGATGCATAAACTAAGTTTTTTATTATCAAATTATAATTGATTTTGAATATTATATATATTGACTCCCTCAAAACTAGAAAAGAAAGTAAAAATTATTATAAACACTATTTTTGCAGGTTGTTCGATTCTTTATACTTTAATTTAATGAAGAAAGATCAAAATGTAAGGAATAAACAGTAATAGTCTTGTATATTTTTTTTAAAAAATTACTTTGATATTTCGAGTTCAAGGCTTAAAGAAACTAATTTATGTGTAAAAATTACGAGGTGTTATATTGAGGGACTTAATAGGTATAATTTATAAAGTTTGGGGACTAAAGTAAAATTTTTATGAGAACTTTGAAACCATCATCCATTTATGATGTTTTTTCTACTTTGGTCCTTCATCTTTTAATTTTGTCTTTAATCAACAAATTTAATTTAATTATTCTTTAATTTGACCTAAAAAAGATACAATCACGCAAAACAAAGTTTGAGAATTAAAAAAAATAAATTAAACAATAAATCTACAGTAAAATATAAAAGGATGAATAATGCGCATAATATTTAGAGTTTTGTATAATAATATTACAATGAGTTTAGACTGTTATTGTAATTTCTAAAACTACAGGGGACGATATATATTTATGTCTAAAGCTAGGGATGTATCTGTAATTACGTCGAAAATGTGGATTCCTAAACAGTGTCGAGCCATGACTGGTCTTCTGTGAGTCGCGCGAAGCAGAAGATCCCAACCAACTCTCTCTCCCTGCAAATCAAAACCAAAATTAGCACCACCCGAGTAGGCACAAGCAGAATCCCTCTCTTTCTCCGTACTTCGTTTCGATCTGTAAGTCATAGCTATTTCAATTCCGTGTTTATACATTGCTATGCCCATTATGACTATAATTTTTTATTTTGAGTTTCCAGATTTTTAGCTAATTAATTGAGTTACTTGTGCCAATCTGTAATCAGGGAGTGATAAACTAACACCTGTAGCAGGTTATCGTAATTTGTTTTTTGAATTTTAGATATTGTGTGAAGAAACTAGGCTTGATGATTCTGTATTCTTTTTTGCTAGGTACTGAAGATTTTGCATCATAGTAATTGGGCTTTGCTTAAAGGTCCATGTCTGTGCCCAACGAGGATAACATGTCTCCTCATATGCAGGTATTCATTTTTCTTGAAAAAAACTCGCGATTTTTTTTTTTTACTGAAGTAGACCATTCTTTTATCGGTGATTTTAATGTTAAGGTAATCTGTCAGTGATTATTTTACGAGTTCTTGTTAAATACAAGATATTGTGTCTGAAGAGCTGTGTTATTATTGATGGGATTTGATCATTGCGTCTTTCTTTTGTTCCAAGTGAAATTCTATACAGAGACGCTGCTGGTGCAATTGTCTGGTTGTTAATAGTTAATTCTCGCTATCGTGTGATAATGTGAGACCGTAGAGGCATATAATACATCGCACCGCCGTGATTGCAATGCAGCTTTGCATTATATTGCTCCTTGTTAAAAATGATTCCGAGTTAAAACCTTTTTAAGAAATGGAAGTAAGGAAGGAACTTGTGGTGTAAGTTGAATTCTCACCATTCTCTGTGGAGAATTATTTAGTTAAAACAATGGAGGAATAAGATGTGGATGTCTCCTGGTTAAAGATGTTGAGATTTATTCCCTCCTGCTCTGCTGGTTCTTTGCTAAGGAATCATGTGTTCCACTTGGAAATGAACCGTCCATGACCTATCACTCTTACCGCTTATATGGCTCTTCTCATATGTTCTTTCTGACATGCTTTTTCTTATAAAATTCTAGTCTATGTTTTTGATGGTTGTGATGTTTTTATCACAGCTTTCATCCCATTTTTTTGGGGATCTCCTCGATTCCATTATTGTTGATGTTGCCTCTGAGTGTCATCGGGTGGCAAGACTGGGTCTTGATCGCAATTTGGAGGAAGAGGAAGAAGAATTGAGGTTGTCAGCACAAGCTCGTGTTACAGTAGCTGATCCTAGTAATAGTGGTGAAACCAATGGCAAGTATGTGGTAGATATTTTCGGACAAACTCATCCATGTGTTGCAAATGAAGTTTTTGACTGCATGAATTGCGGGAGACCAATTGTGGCTGGAAGATTTGCTCCTCATCTGGAGAAGTGCATGGGAAAGGTGAGCCTTTGACTGCTAACATGCTTGGCTGTCTTATTATTATTTTTTTATTAAAACTTTTCTTTCTCATGTCATGGTTCAGTATAATATCTGGCAAGTATCTTGGCCAGTATTACGCTTACAAGAATTCTCCAATTTTCACTCTATGAAAACCTTTTTTTATGCTTAAGATGTTTGTATTGGATTTCTGTTTTACACATTGATTTGCTTTGGGTCTTCCATCCAGGGTAGGAAGGCTCGTGCCAAAGCCACAAGAAGTAGCACAGCCGCACAGAACCGGTACTCACGAGGCAGTCCTGTTTCCGCAAACTCCCCTTACTCAAATTCCACCAGCACAAACAGGTTATTGAATGGAACATACAGTCACACAGTCGAAGAGTACTCAAATGGAACATGTGAAGGGCCCTGAATAAAACACGAGTGATGCAGGCTGACTTCAAGACATGTAGCAACTACAATTAATGAGGGTTGTCTTGTTTTCTTAAAGTTAATATCAAAAGAGGACTTTACGGCACAATCTGTCTGTAAATATTGCAAATTAATCCTTTGTTTGAAACTTCGATTATGGAATGAGAGCAAAACCTCCTGCTGCAGTTGAATGTTGCTACATCTCACTTGTATATCTATTCCCAGCTCATCCTTATATTTAAAGGGCGGCTTCTATGCCAACAAGACATGAAAGTTCAATCTTCATATACCGTACTGAATAATTAGGAGAAATTTGGGGAAAGGAGAGAAGGTATAGGGCTAAGGCATGGTATCAAAGAAGTGCTGATCACGTTAAGCTCCTGCATTTCATGCCCTTTTACGGATTTCATTTCCAACTTCATTTCTTAACACTAAAACGTCCAACAGTGAAGATCAATTGAAGTGGGATATGAAGTTTCCTCAGTGAGGAAAAAATTCCGTTGCCGGGACTTGAAGGTGAGACCCGAATATCCTTGACCAACTAAACGGCAATGGATTCATGTTATAGTTGTCCCAGCTAAGAATATTATTATATAATATTAAATCAACTGAATATTCCATGTTTCATTGGGAATTTAGACATCTTCACTCGATCCTTTCAGGTGGTAACAGTTCGAAGAAGCAGTTGCACTTGTGTCACCAGTGTAATTGTGCTTTGAGAGGTTTGGATTCGAAGGCCTAGGCTTATAGGATGGAAGGTTGGACCACTACGTGATCTTCTTACTGATCATTGATGAAGCTATTATTCTGTTGTGTGTTCATTTTTTTTGTTTCAAAAGCTATGGTTCTTTTGTAAAAACATGTTGTGAAAACATGGGCAAGACGGCGGTGTCTTTAACATGCAGTGTATGATTGCTTTTTCAAAATCTTTTGAGACGTGCAGTGTGCAATGGCAAGATTTTGTCCAGGGAAATGATTTTCCTCACCTCATCACATGGGCAGCAGCGAGTACTATCGATCAATGCAAATGCACTAAGCCAGGAAGATGATTTCAAAAATCAAAACCAAAATGGAAAATGGTAAAGAGCAACGATAACCCTGCGGACAGGGGGAGTGTTTCGAGCTCCACCCAGAATTATAAATATATAAAGACAGATTAGGTTGCTTTTGTTTGAGACTTTTGAGATTGTATTTGAGAATTCAAACCAAAACAAGTTTCATGTCTCAGATCAAAGTTTTAAATATGGTTCATGCAATGCTTCCAAGCATAATTCATCTATATACAAGAAGGTAAATGGATGAGACGAGAAGAAACTCATGTATCATAAGAAAAACTGCATGTACAGATATGGAAGCAGTTCGAAATAAACCCCTCCATTTATTGGCAAAAACAGCACTCGATGATCAAAAGAGTAAGAGATGCGACTCAATATGGACTTCAAGTCCTATCACCTATGGAAAAACATAAACCATTTTGAATTTGTACAAAAACCACCCAGTAAACAGAACTCATGGTTAGTCAAACAGCTCCCAGTCCTGGTTTAGTTTTGTGGCAGATTGTAGTGGAACAGGGGCGCTCAGGCTTCCAACTCCAGACGCAAATGTCTCCCATTTAGTAGTCACCGATACTGCGTTGCTGTTATGGCTAAACGATTTAGAGTTTCTCGCTTTCAAATTCTCGAGTGTGTCCACAAAGCTCTGGATTCGACGAACCTGCCATGAAAATCCGAAATTAAACATCATCGTTCTGACACAGAACTGCACTGAACAACATATTTGTCGTTATGTTTTGATCTGAATAGAAGCGATTCCATTGGTTAAGGACTTTAATTTCCTTAAAAAGAAAAACGTGAACATCAAGGTCATCGCCCTGGCAGCCTGAGGCATTATGAGTCATCCTGAAGCAATGGCCACGCGAGGATTAAATAGTGCTCATGGGAAATAATTAAGAGGCCATTCTGGGTGAAAAAACCTCGCCTGTTTCCTACAAATAATGACATCAGAGGACCTCTTGCATACACTTTCTTTTCAAGTGTGGAGACAACAATTTTTCATCAGCAAGCACTATTCTATCTACTCTTCTCAAATCTCTCTCTCTTTTTATTTAGATGGAGTGGGAAAGCATGATTAATGAAATATGAAACTGACAACTCCTTGTAAACAGTTGAAATAGTCCATAAATCAGGACCACCATAGGCTCCAACTTATACCTAAGCTGTGTTTAATCATATAATTCCACTTTCTAGCATTGTTTTACCTATATTATTAGATCACTTTAAGCTTTCAGGCACATGAAGAGCAAGAATCTTTCAAGCCCAAGCTGAAACTTGACTTGGGAAATTTCAAGAAATCATAAATTCAAGATATGTTCCCTCGTGCTTTTGAACGAACTAATGGAAGATAATCATGGAAATACCGCATGCAAAGGAAAAAGTTTTGCAAGCAGGGAAGGCATTATAAATAACCTCAATCTTTCTCTGCACTTTCGCTTGTCCATCTGCCTCAATTGAATCCAATTTAAGCAATTGTATCATAAGCAATTCTGTTAAGACAGAAAATTCTTTTTCTGCAATCTTGGTCCCACTGCGAATATTTGTCTCTAATGCAACAACCTAAGAAATCATCAGCACATAGATAACCAATAAGTTCTCTGATTTGCATCAAGGAAGGCTTTAACTTTTATCTCAATGTGAAAGCTAACCTTCTCGCAAAGTTTATCAACCTCTGCCCTCACTCTGGCAACAGCTTCATAAGCTTTTAATGTATCCTGATTTCTCTTCATCTCCTCAAGCTTCCTCTCTTTGCTGGCTGGATCCTCAAAAAGTATCACCTTTGACATGTCTTTTACACCTACCATGTGCAGATATTCATCATTCTCCTTTTCTTTGCCTTTAAACAATAGCCTCTGCTCCTTAGACTCCAGACCAGTCTCATGGGCAAGGACTTTTTTCAAATCCCCTTCAATTCAACCAAATACAGCAATTAAGCATCAACTTGCGAAGGTAGAATAAGGGACAGCAAAATATTGCAACCAGTACCCTCACTGAAACCCAGCAGCCAGTCTAATACATATTAGGCAATGAAGGTAAACTCAGCCAACGTCATGGACAATCAAATTGCATGCAAGAAGGAGAGGGAACATATAATGAACGTTCGAAAACAAATGACCATGATCAATGTACATCCCCATAAAGCTAACTTAAGCAAAATTAATTTTTAAGCATGACTTTTGTCCGTTGGATAAATATGCAGTGCATATTGAAATAGAAACAAAAGCCGAAAGGCTTGTTCGATGACAAAAAAAAGAAGAAGAAGCATTACACAAAAATGCTAAGAAATGTCAAAATCCATTGCCAAGCATGACTAGACCCATTCAAATTAAATTCAAAACAATCACTAAATGAAAAACTAGGACCAACCACAGTTTTGGCTCTGACCCAACGAATCAACAGCAAAGTCGACCCCGGAAGGGAGAAATGAGATTCTAGCATTTTATCCAATGGGATCAAACCAAAGAAAGAAAATTTCAAGCGCAATTAATCAGTGACAAAAGATTACCAAAAGTGGATTGAGCAGGGACAGCAATATCATAGCGACATAAGCCATGAGAGACCTTGATCTTGATCATAGGCCCAGAAGAGCCATCCCCAACATCCATCTTTTGAACAAGCATGCCACCAGGCCTAAGTTCCCAGTGTATCTCCCTGTAGTTGGACTCCCTTGTCTCTGTGTTTTTTGATTTTTTCATGGTCAAGAAATGGAGTCAAGAACCATATAGACGTACAGAATTTGAAGAAAAGTGATAAAGGTAGAAGTTGGGTTGTGAGAGGGTTGTCACTGTAGTAGCAAATCAAGATTATTGACTAAGCAAACAAAAAATATAAGCCCTTTAAGACAGAGACTTGTCAGCGCTCAGCAGACTTTAGAGCTTAGCAGTTGGTCGGTTTCTCTCAATAACTTGTACTAAAAGAAAGTTGGTCCAGTTCAGGACCATGACATACTCTATTTTCAGTGCGTTCATATATCTTCATCAAGATCGACACTATCTAAGGTAAAAGCAATGGCGAAGTCTTCAAAAATATTCGAAATCTTATTCAGCCCAAATATATTTTCCTGTTTCTTTAGAATTTTGACAATATAAGATAGTTAAAAATATTTATCTATCCAAAAAATTAAAAAAAATAATTTTTCAGTTTTTCAAAAATACTGAATTTTGAAAACACCCTACAATTTCTCCACACAAGTTTTGACTGATTTTTTAATGAATAAAAAACTCTAACAATATTTTTTATATATATGCATGTACTTTTTAGCAATAAAAAAATTAATTTTTGTTTATATTTTTATATTTAGTCAGTGTCATAAACTTAATTTTTATTATAAATCTAATATAAATATTTCTTAGTTAACAATATAACTTTTTTATGATAATTTTTAATTTTAATAAAATAAAATTCCTATTAGATTATCAAAAATATAAAAATGTGACTATTATAATTATAGTTTTTATTTTTAAAAAAAGTTATAATCTTGATGTATTTCCTTTTTTTTTTAAGTAAAAATATCTTTTTCTGTTATCAATAATTTTTTTTAATTTTTAATTGAAAATGAAAAAAAAAAACTAGGACGTAAAATAATTTTTTTATTAGCAGACATACCCTTAACTTTTGTTTTGATATTTTCTTACAGTAAAATAATAAAACAAAATTGTTTAATACCGTTATCACTATCTTTAATACAACATCAGTGATGGGATATTAACTTTGTGACATCCTCGTGAAATCAACTCGTCATTTATTTGCCATTCAAATGCCAATATGTTTTTTCTTTTTTTTTTCTTTCTTCTTTAGGGTATGCCATTTTAGAAAAAAAAATTAAAAAAAATGTTTTTCCAGGTTTTGATTCAATATAAAATAATTTTCAATTGATTTCTTAATATTGCTACCTTGAAAAAAAATTAATCTCATGAATATGGGTTTTATATATATATATACTATCAACTCGTTATATTTATCATCACATTGATTAATTATTCCAGTTATCACTACCTTTGATATTAAAATAAAAAAGTTAAATTTGCTCAATAAACAAATTATTAATCATAATAATTATTGTAATTAATTTATTGCCCTTTAATCATTAAAACTTTGAAATAGTATTGAGGGTAAAATAATCTTTTTATTATAATATTATTTCTTTTGTGAATTATATAAGGTTAGTTTGATAATTTTATTTTAATGTAATATAAATTTACTCATTTAAGCTTGGAATTAAATAACTTAATGCCTATTATTAAAAGATTTTTTTTATTTTTTTATTTTTTAGAACAATGTAATTACTTTGATACCTTTTAAAGACAAAATCAATTGAATTCTCAACATAGGGATTTTTTTGTCATTTTATATTGTTTTGTTTTTGTAATTTTTAAGGGTATTCACATGCATTATTTTAAATTATATTTACAGCAGTTTGTTGCAAACGATCATTTTTTCCCCTTCTTCTTCTATCTCGAGTTTTGTGTTGACCCCTGTAAAATCTCGAAACAACACCCTTAAATTTTCCTTCATTGATATTTGGCCCTTATATTTTTTATTACTATTTTTTTATTTTAGAATAAGCTATAAAATTATAGATGCCTTTTAATTTCTCCCCATACTATATTCTAATCTATAAATAATCTATCAAATTATAAATGTTTTTCAATTTCACCCCCTGATATTTTTAAATATATAAATAGTTTATTAAATAACAAATATTTTTCAATTTCACCTTTTATGATTTTTTTAATCTATCAATATTTTTTTATTTTTTATATTTAAAATTTGGTCCTCATTATTTAATTGCTATTTATTTTATTTGAGATTACTTTTTTTATTTTTAAATTTTATTTTTTTGAGTTTTTTTTATCAAATTTTATTTTCGTTGTTTTTGTGTTCTTACAAGTGTTTTTTTAAATATTTTTTATACATCAAAAAAAATTATTTGACCTACAGTGGAGTGATGGAGTGCTGACAACATATCTAGTCATCACTATAACAACAACCCAATTAATCACCACCATAATAATTATTATTTTTTTAGTGCTTGTGTGAAAATATAGTAAAGATTTTTTTTAAAATGTTTTTTATTTAAAAATATATTAAAATAATATTTTATTTTTTATTTTTGATATTAGTATGTTAAAACGATTCAAAAATATAAAATAAATTAATTTAAATCTAAAAGAAAATTTAAAAATACAGTTAGACTATAATGTAAAACATCTTCTTATCAATGTCACCGTAGTTTTTACCGCATTATAACCCCACCACTTCCACAATAACAATTGTCATCATTTTGCTACCATCAACGATAATTATGTGTTATCACCACCACACAAAATTACTACCATTCAATTACTATTAATATTATTACTACCGCAACAATTATTAGAAATGCCACCAGCAGAACTATTGTTGTCATAGATATTGTCTCCTTCAAAAATTGTAACTTTTCTCACCTTATTATAATGAATAAAAAAAATTTATTTTATAAAAAAATATTTCTTTTTACTTCCTAATTCAATGAAAATATTTCTTATTTTTTAAATGTTAACTTTAAAAATAGTAAAGTAGCATATTTCCTAATTCAATGAAAGCATGGAATTATTGTTCGTGATTTTCTGCTATAAAAAAACCTGTTTAATTATCATAATACCTTCTCAATTAAAGAAAAACAATATAATTAGTAAGATTTTTCTAAAATAATTTCTAAGAACGCACATCAAGAAGGCATTAAATTCTCAAAATTTAAAATTTCACTCACCCCTAGCTACGATGAATTATAAAAAGCCACTATTTTCTGACAGTGTAAAATGACCAATGGCCGGAAATGGAATATCAAACTCTGATCTCCTTACAAAAATAAAAGGGCACATTAGACAAAATCCTAATATTATTATTGGATAATACTACAGAACCATTTATTTCAAGATCAAACTTGATCTTTTAAAATTATTTTTTTATATTTTTAAATTGTTTTAATATATTAATATCAAAAATAATTTTTTTAAAATAAAAAAATATTATTTTAATAAATTTTTAAATAAATTTTTTTTTTAAAAATAATTATTCTTCAATATTACCGATATACACTGCAGTGTTCGCTTATTACATTTGCACATATGATGTGATTAAAGGGTCCACACACTTTTTTCTCGTTTGCTTAATGATAATGATATCGAGGGTGACTAGCACTTCTCCAACCTGCAGATGAATATATATATATATATATATATATATATATATATATATATAATTTGGTGTTTGTTGGTGAAGGCACGCGGGTCCGATGTGCCTGTTCTGACATTGCTCAGTTCAACAGGGATTATTTGGTACCCACAGGCAAATAATGCACCGAGATCTTTATCTTAGATTTTCCAGGCCAGGAAGACGGTATCTTACTTGGGTTTTTATTATTATTATTATTATTATGGATTTTTGAATTAGTTTTTGTGGTTTTTTATTAATTTTACGGGTTTTGAAATTAATAACCATGTAAATTTTTAGTAACTATTATATTTATAACCATAAAACTTAAAACTGAAATCACAACAAAATAAATTACTTGGTCCAAACTCTTAGTATATGATAATCATTTTGCTTTCGTTTTGATCATATGTCATCGTGTGCCTATGTGTTTCTGAAATTTTATCAGAAGCCCATGTGGCTGAATTCATAGTAACGTTTTATGTCTGCCTCTCTCTAGAACCAAGTATTAATTTGTGAGGAATTATATCAAACATAAAGGCAACACGAAAATAACACTAAATTATTTGGTGCTGTTGTTATATTATTTATTGTTTTTTAAAATATTTATTGTTTAGAAATATATTAAAATAAATTTTTATTTTATTTTTTTAAAATTATTTTTAATATTAGTATATTAAAACAATTTAAATAAAAAAATTAATTTTTTAAAAATTATGATCTCAACAGATCTTCTCGGAACAAAATCAAAGTAGAGAAATATCGTTGGGAGTACTTTTCTTTCTTTTTTTAATAATAAAAACCTGCCTACTTCTTTATGATTTGTTTTTTCTCTATTTTTTTCACATGACTTTCAAATTTTTTTTAAAAAATGATTGCACTCAATGCAGGGAATACGTCGCGACCTTCGAAAAAAGGGACCATATTACTTGGTATTAATCACCGACAATAATAATAATAAAAAAAAAGTGGGTGAAAATAGAGTACTTCTATGTTATTTAAAGTTTTTTTAATAAAAAAATATAACTAGAAAAATAAATTTAAATGGAGATATTTTTATTATTTTTGATAAATCATGAATTTTATATTATTTTATATTTATATTCTTTTTCAAAATAAATTTCAAAAAATAACTTATATAATATCACTAATTATTCACTTATTACCATAAAATTTTCATTGAAAAATATACATTTTCTATAGTTACCAGCACTGATGTTAAAAGAATTAAATAACATAATTTTTTACTCGCAATTAAAAAAAAAAGAACGTGAAGATAGTTTTGCGAATTATTTGTGTTTGCAATTTCGAGACAGTAGCCCGCAAGAAAAGTCGTATGGGCCAGATTTCGTACCAGACTGAGTCAGAAATCCTCAAGAGATCCTTGGCCCAAATAAGTGCACGGTACAGTGAAATCAACTAGGCCCACTAAATAACCAAGAATCCTCTCCTTAGTGATTGGACTCTTGCAGGATGGTGTATTGTTTTACGAAAGAGAGTGAGAGAAACACATAATCCAAAGACAAGGCTTTTTTTTAAAGGAATATTTGTTTTTGTATTTTAAAAATATTTTTAAAAAAATATATATTTTTATTTACTTTAAATTAATATATTTTTAGTGTTTTTCAAATCATTTTGATGTGTTGATATAAAAATAATTTTAAAAAAATAAAAAAATTATTTTGATGCATTTCCGAACGATACTCCCAAACAACCCCTAAGTGGTTTGAATGTGGTTCGCAAGCGCGACCCAATTAAATCTTTATAAAAAAATATTTATTTTATTTAAAAAATATTTATTTTATATTTTTATATTGTTTTGATGTGTTAATGTCAAAAATATTTTTTTAAAAAAATCATATTATTTTAAAGCATTTCCGAGTAAAAGACACTTTAAAAACAACCACTACCACAATGTCAAACAAACTCTTAAACTTTAAAGTAAATTATGGGTTGGTTTAGCAGTCAATTACTTTATAAACATTGTAAAAGAGTTTTGAGTTTGAGTGTCTATATTAAAATCTTTTATTAAAAGTATTTTGACCTCATTTGCGGATTTATTCTGAATTTCAATTATAAAATAAAAGCAGTAGAATCTTTCTAAATATATAGTTGTTTGGAACATAACTAGATAGGTGGTTTGTGTTTTGTCGTGATCTAGACTAATTTTTTATAATAAAAAACAATGTTTAGGCACTGCTAGCGTGTTTTTTTTAAATGACGACACGAGTCATATATCTTATTTGATCCAATAAGATGGTTTCATTTAATTATATGATAGAAAATGCAATGACATTAAATAGATTGAATTAAAAAAAGGAACGTTTGATAAAGTTAGAAAAAATTACAAAGATGAATTTCAAGATAATGCAACGTTAAAGGATGAAATTGAAATTTTTTTAAAATGACAAAATAAGTACCATAAGTCAACCTATGCTAGTATGGTAAACACGCAACTCAAGTCATGAGACCAGATCAACCTCATAGAAAGTAAATTAAAAAATATATATAATGATGACCAATACCCAAAAATCTAAATGTAGAATGATAAAAAAAATTGTCAACAAAAATAAGCCCAAAAAATAAAACAACTACAAATATAGGTAAGGTTTTCAAACCTTGTTAGCTGGATCATATGAATGAGATAACCTAATAGAAAGAAAAACAAGAAAAATGATGAATCTTAATGTTAAAAAGAAACTAATTTTGAAGGACAAAACTGAACAAAGATATATAAAAAATGATCCCAATGAAATATCTAGGTCAACAAGCCAAACTTACTAACAAGTCATAAGATCGGGATAACCTGATTGAAAAAAACCTGAAGAAAATCACGAAGGCCATTTTTTAAAATAAATAATGTTGAAAGATGAAATAAAAAAAAATAAGTGCAAAAAAAAAGAGATTTAAATCCATGTTAACTTTTCAAACTTATGAGTCGAATCACTAAACCAGAAGCATCCCATATGGAAACAACAATGAAGACCAATTTCCAATAAATCAAATGTAGAAGGATAAAATAAAATAAAAAATCAATTCCACAAAAGGATCCAAAAAAACAAAAATAACAATTAAGAGAATGAGAACCAAATTTGAAAAAAAAAACGAGAGGACAACTTCGAATTTTGAATCGAAAGGGGGAATTGAACAGAAAAATCAAGTTCACAAAAGGATTCAAAATAAAAATTCAATATCAAAAGAATGAGGACCATATTTTAAAAAAATAACAAATCACAATTATAGATTCAATGATGAAATTGAAAACAAATTGAAATTTGACAAAAGGGATAAGAACAAAAATTAAAAATAAAGAAAAAAAATTAGGACCAAAGTTGAAATATCATTAAATGAGAGGACAACTTGAATGACCAACACAAATTTCAAGTGGAAGAGACAAAAGAGGAAAAGAAAAAAAAAGGCCATCGGTGAAGACATGTGCTACCCCAAGCAAAAGGAGATGCCTCGACGTTTCTAACATCATCATGGAAGCTATTGTTTGAATATCATGAGACATCGCACGTGCTGTAAAAAAACCATTGGCAACTCTCACCTATTAGAACGTACGTTGCACATGCCAATCAAATTTTTTTTTGAAATTATATTTTATATCTATTAAAATACTGAATTGCCCCCAGACATTAGTGAAATAATTTTTTTCTGTTACTGGTAATTTAGTCATTTCACTATACTTTAAGAATATTAAAAGACCACGTTATCCCCAATCAATCTGATAATGACTAATGGACATTACGAAAAGATTGTATTACCTCTAATAGCCAATTCATTGATTTTTTTGTAAGGGTAAAATGATTATTACACTGTTCCAATAAAAAAATGAATCTCTTTGTAATGAACAATGCCTTTCCCTCTGTAATTAGCTTTTGTTAAATTTTTTTGTCGAGACTCACTACCAGAAAATTATCAAATGGCAATGTAATTATTGACGAAATAGTTTCCATCAATACTTTTCAATGATAACAATGACAAAATATTTATGTGAGTAATTTCCTACGTAATAACCGATGGAATCAACAAAAAAATAAAAATAATTAAAAAATAAAGAAATATCTTGTCGGTGATTCCATCGTTAAAATGACATGTCATCATTTGGATTGACTGACGGTATTTTCCATCGCAATATTCCATCAAAAAGTTTATAGGTAGATTTAAAAGTGTTATAACCGACATTAGCCCCATTCTCCCCTTCTTCTTTTTTTCTTGTTTTTTTTCTCGAACTGCATATCAAAACAACAACCTTTCCCTTTATTTGTCAAAAATCTAAGCTCCATCATCACAAATTCAGCCACATAACATTTTGTAGTGTCAGCATTATTGTCTTGGTAAATTCTTTTTCTAAATATTCCCTACACCAAGTAAGCAAACCTACCCATTTATATTTTAAGTTAATGTATTTATACTTTTTTAGTATTTGTAGTGTAGTTTGCTTGTATATTAAGTGTTTTTCAACTTTTTGATAGAGAATTAAAGTTTGATTTGTATGTTAGGTTTTATTTGTGATTTAGAGAAATTTAAATTTATTTGTAATTTGATGAAATTTATTTTGATTTTGATTTTGATTTTGTAACTTAGGTAATATAATTGGTAACAATCACATTTTATCAATTTTATTATTATGTTGGAAATTTTAGGGAAATTGACTTTTTATGGAACTGAAAACAATTAAATGTTATTAATTTAGCTTGAATGAGTTTGAATTGATAAATGATAGAGAATTTATTGGGTACCGATTACTTATTGTTAATTGGACTTATTTAGTTAATTTTTTAAGGCATCATTACATTATTATACAAAAATAATAGTTGGTTATTAGATTGTGAACTCATTTTTAATTAACAAAGTTGGATTTTGAATTGATTGCTATATTATTAATAAATATTGTCATCATTATTCTATATATATATATTTTCTAAGTAATGGATGATTATTCTTAGATGTATTGATACTCACCCTAAGAGTTGAATAAGGAAGATTATTGTAAAGAGATCGAGAGTTTTATTAATTTTACACTTTTAAATCTGAAGAATATTAGTGGAAGTGGAATTAGATGTCCATGATGCATCTTTTAAAAAAAACATTAATTGAAATATATTTGTGTTGGTTTGCACATAGAGAACTCTATGTTCTTTACATGACCATATTAGAAAGAATTGTTGGATCAACATCTAGTTCTAGTAACATACATGAAGTTACAGATGATAATAGTAATCGTTATAGGAGTATGGTGATGGATGAAATGATAATAAATCATAGTTATTTAGGTAAAGGTTCACGAGTATATGAAGAGCCAAATATAGATATAACTAGGTTTTTTGAACTTTTAAAAATTCCGATGAACCATTATAGGATAGGGGTACAAATCACAATAAATTATCCACCATTGCATGAGTGTTTACTATTAAGTTAGATTATGATATGAGTGAGGCCAACTATGGTATCATCATCGAATAGACAAAAATCATTTTAATTTAAGAGAATATGTTGAAATATAATTTCTATGTTGCGAAATCCATGATGAAACCCCTTTGGCCTAGGAAATTCATATAAAAAAGTATAAAGATGATATAAATACCTATAATAGTAGGGTTTGTATGAAAGGATCAACTTTTAAAGAGTTTGAATTTGATTATTATGGCCTGTTAGAAGAGGTGATTGAATCTCAATATCATAGGGCACAAAATACAGTATTTATATTTAAATATTATTGGTGTGATATCGATAAAGAAATTAGGGTAGATCCTTTTCATGGTTAATAAAAAAGATAGACTTAGCAACATCAATGATGTTTTTGTATTTTCAAAACAATGACAACAAGTGTATTACACTTACATTCCTTCATTTAGAAAGGATCATAATAGAGTTTATTGGTTATCCATTGTGAAAACCAAACCTAGGATTTGTGTACAAGTTGTTAAATATAGTAACGATGAAGTAACTACACAAGAAGATGCATTTCAAATGGATAAGTTAATTGATCTAGATAAAGCTACTCCATCTACTGAGTTAGAAAAAGATTCAATTTTTTATGTTGTTGAGAATACTTATGTTCATATTGATACTAACGAGTTAAATGAGTTACTAAGTACCAATGGACATACAAAAGTTGATGAAGATGAAGCGAACAACTTCAGCTCAACAAAAAAGATGATGATGATGAGGATTCAAATTAAATAATGGATTTGAATTGATTTTAGATGTAAAACATCGTTGTGCAATTAAGATCTTTATTGTTGTTGTATAATGCATTGTACATTTATCAAGTGTTTGTTGTTATGTTTTGTGGTTTTAATGAGTTGTTATTGAATAAGTTATAAATACAACTAATGTTGGTTCTTAATTAGGTTGGATAAGGATCATAACTAATATAGCAGAATCACCGATGAATTAGCTAATATAAATAAAAAATATATAAATTATTAAATAATCATTGGTGACTCCATCACCAATTTAAATCACTGACAAACACTAAAATCATCAGATAATTAAAGAAAGTTGTGAAAGAATTTAGGAATTTCAACTACCAAACAGAATCACTAACAATTTTATGTTCGTCGAAGATATTTTAAATCATCGACGGTCTACTGAGAAAACCTAAAATCATTGGAGAATTACACAGAGTTTGGAAAGAATTCAGGAATTTTAAACAACAAATGGAATCACCAACTATTTTATATTCGTCAGTGATATTTTAAATCATCGATGGTCTGATCACCAACAAAAAACTAAAATCATTATAGAATTATAAAGAGTTTGAGAAGAATCAGGGGATTGGATTCACCGATAAAAATACTGACATATAAAATGTTGCAGGTGAATTTAGGGGTTTCCAAAAGTTTTTTGAAAATTTTGAAATAATGATGGATTCATCGATGGTTTTAAAATTTTTGATCGATGATGTGTTGACGTGTTAAATCACTAATAGAGACGCTGATGAAAATTTTTTATCAGTGAATTTAAATTTAGATATACAACTAAATCCTACAAATGGCGGCACAACACTCACTCGGTATATTCATTACTTAAGGTTTGTAAAACCCTCCTTTAAGATTGTGATATATGTGTTTAGTAATTTCTTTTCAATTTAACTATTTTAAATGTGATGAAGTGTTTGAGATTTTAAATGGATCTTGAGCTTTTCACTGATAGATTTATGTGTTGGATATGATTATTTGGACTTGAATGTTGAGCTTGGTATTTTTATGCAAAATAAGTCATTTGTACAATTAGTGAATTCTCTGATAATTATATTGGTAAAATGGAGAAGAGGAAAATAAACATTATCATATAAATGATGAGGAGAAAGTTTAATGCAATGAATCCAATTTCTTTTCTTTTGGACAAAGAGGAATCAAATTTCAAAATACCTTCGAATTATTTCATTTAGGCTCGATGAGAACCTCATATTTTTTATGTACTTATGTTGACAATTTGACTGCTTAATATTCTTTTGCAAGTGCAGCCATTGGTCGGCCGGTGGATAGTGATTTTTATAAACCAAAGCAGCCCAATAACTGCCGTGCTTGCAGCCGACACCAAAAGGCAACTTTTTATTTCACAGACTCGTTAATTTCTAGGAAATCCAGTTTCCATAGTATGAGAAGTTGAGAGATGGATTAATTTATAGCCATAGTATGAGAAGGTTGACATGAGAATAATACCCCTTGAAAATGGTATGCTAATTGTTATGAGGCGGATGGAATTGATGGTTATGCATGTTAATTAATCATCTTAGATTTCATACTTAAATATATTCATTTTATCATCCTGTGAGTTAAATAAATGAAGTGGAAAGATGGATTAATTTATAGTCCTAGTATATAAAGGTTGACGTGAGAATACCTCTTTGAAAAAAGAAAAAAGAATCCATCAATTGAGAAATAATATTTGGTTTGAATTAATGCGTTGATGATCCATTATAATGAATATTTAATAAGAATTTTTTTTTTCTGTGTTTTGAGTTCTAAACATACGTTATTTATTGTGTTTTTAGTCCGTTTGTAATGATGTTGAGAATATGATCATATCTTGAGACTGACAAGAAAGGAATAAGGAAAAATGTTTCTAACTATTAGATCAATTCAAAGAATAAATTATAGTTATTGAGTTTCGATGCATCTAATATTACTCTAAATTAATAAAATTTAACTTCAATGATGAACACTATAATAGATATCGTCATAATAAATTTTCATGGATCACTACCATGATTTGGAGTAGCTTTATAATCAGTATAATGTGATTTTTTTTATAGAAAATCCTCAAATCATTCTATCATTGGAGACAAATGAAGAATTTAGAGTCTCGTATAGGAGAGGCGATGCTGAGATTTGTTATAAATAGATAAACTACGTCATGATAGCATTGACAATAAAAGCGTTGATGAAAGTGTCTTTGTTTCAGTGGATCCAACCTAGAGATCATGTAGAATGGATGCCTATGATTGAGGCTTGGTGAGAGAGGTTTAAGGTTAGTACATTTATAATCTATACTTTTAGTAAATATACATTTGTTTTTAAATTATAAACTAATTATTTTATTCAAATGATTATAAAGAAAAACTCTGGTGGGACTTTGCAAACTTTAGGGTTGCCACGTGAGTCTTAGAAAATCATAGTGTAACTAGGTGAGAGTGAATCTGTTAGGTTTATTTTTATTTTTGTAAAATTGTAATACATTTTATAGTTAAATTTTTTTAGTTTAATGAACTTCGGAACCAGGTTGCATGATTATTGGTTGACACGCACACCTATGCCAAAAGAAAATTTGAGTCAGATGACTTTGAGATGTAGAAGAATTTTAGGCCTTCTCATGTCAATGAGAATGATTGGAAGAGATATCTAGAGTTCTTGACGCTAAAGGGTTCTAGAAGGCAATCACGAAGTGGATCCTAAAAAAAAAAACAAGAAGACTCATAGTTTTATTAGCAAGCATACTAGCGATTCTCTTCTTTTTACCAACCATACAAAACACCTGGTAAGAGTCTGTTTTATTTTTAAGTATTTTTCTTAAAATGATAGTTATTATTTGTGATAATATTTAACTAATAATTTATTTTACAGGCTACACAACTTGAAGGTAATCTGACTCCGATAGGATTATACATGAAAATACATATACGGAGGAAGGATAAACAAAAAGGAATGCAACAATTCATGTACAGTCGAGCTGAGACATTTATTGTAAGTAAACTTTGAAGCCTTTTGTACATTGTTTGGACTAATTTTTTTTTATCAATATATTTGACTTGTTTATTTTGTTATGTAGAAACAATATAAAGCTAACATACATGCCAAACACATGGAGGACCCTTCCACCCATCTGGAATACAATCCATAATTGTGGTTAGAGGCCGAAGTAATCAGTGGACCTAATAGGATTCGAGTTTATGGTAACTCTATGACTTCAGCCCGAGATATGAGGTCGGACTATAGTGTCTTGACCATAGGCACCCCATAATTTGACACGAGTCACCCATAACCAGCCATTGAGGAGTTGGTTGAACAACAAATTGGTGTTCTAAGAGCTAAAATAGAGGCAAAGTATGAATAACAAAGAAAGAAGCAATGGGAAGAGATGATGACATACCTATCCAGTCATTATCCTTCCCCTTATAGACTTTTACGAGATTTTTCTCCCTCTTCACCTTCATATGCAGCTTCTTTTTAATATTTATAAACATTTATAATTGTTTTTTATAGTTAAATTAATAATATTAAATGTGTTCTTCAAGTTAATTTTTTTTATTTAATGTTGTTTTAATTTCAAATTGTTTGATAGCATGAAATGTTTTTACTAAACCAACGATGAAATCACCAACGAACATAAAAAATCTGTTGGTTATTCCATCGGGACAACATACCCATTTTACTCGAAAAACTACAGAGTTGTTTATTGTTTTGATATACATCGACAGATTCATCGATAGAACATGGTTGTCAATGATTTCATCGGTTAATCCAATAATTAGATACGATATATAACTAACGGTTTATCTACTAGTGTATCCATCGATAATTATTTCCGATAGTTTGACCGACAGAAATTGATGTTGTCTATTTTTATCATTGATACTAATATTATGTTGGCCTTTCCATCAATGTTTAAATTACCAATATAATTACTGACAAATCTTAAATCATTAACATGACTCTAGCCGATGAAATGACACATTCATTAAATTCATCGATGATTTTTGTGTTGATGAAAACACAACATTTAGATCGACAGAATATTGCATTGGTGTAAATCAAATTTCTAGTGGTGATTTTAAAATAGTTTACGTGGAAAAAAAACTATATTCCTAAGTATAGTTTTATATCCTAGCTTGCAATTTTGTATATACTTTTTATAAACATGCCTAGTTTACTTTCCATGACTTTCTCATGTTTATTTACTGTTATGAAAATTGATCAATGAAAAATACTTTTCAGATAAAGAAAAATCTGACTTGATTTTCAAGAAAATATTTGTCTTTTATTTTGGGCATAATACATTTTCCAGAAGTTGTAAAAAAAATTTCTTTTTTATTTATTGATTATATCAAATTTGACAATCAATCTTTTTATTACTATATATTTTGTTCTGAATCTTTTTTTTTTATTTTGACTTTTAGAACTTGATTTGATTTGATTTTTATATCAATTTTGATCTTAATTTTTTTATTGCTATTTATTTTATTTGAAATAATTTATGAAATTTTTTTTTTTAATTTCATCATCTTTCAACTTTTTTATTTGTCATATTTGATCCTTATTCTTTTGATTATTATTTTTTTATTTGAAATAATTTATGAAATTAATTTTTTTTTTCAATTCATCATCTTTCAACTTTTTTTATCTATCAGATTTGCCTTCTATTCTTTTAATAATCTTGAAAAAATAATTAAAATATTAATAAGTTATTTTTCAATTTATTTTTCATGACATAACCAAATAATAAAAAATTATTTTTCAAATTATTTTTCACGACACTATTAAATATAAAAAAATAATTCACTTTTCAAAAATTCACTTTCTATAAAACCACTTAAAACATTTATTTTTTGGCAAACAAACATGCACAAGTAATTGATCCAAATTTTGCTTTTTTCAAAGAGAAATTAAATATTAAAAATCACTAATTATTTTTCTCATGGATAAAATATTCGGTCCTCTGTTTGGCAACTTAATAGCATTTAAAGGTCAGTTCGGGACCAAGAATATGAATTCAACCTTGCAAAAGGTTGTTTATAAAAAAAAGGGGAGTTTTGAAGCAAATATGTTGAGGATTGGTTGGTGTAGCTTTGTAGTTTCATTTCCTTTGGTTGAAAAGAAAGAAATAAAAACATCCATGGCGAGGATTTTTAATTATTTTATAGTGTACAATTCCAATTTGTTCAATTTAGGACTTGCATTTCTCTAGATTACTCAAAAAAAGCTATTGATAACCGTAAAGTATTCTGAATTTGTAATGCATATAACTTAAATATCTATCGCACTGGAGAATTGGTTGGTGTGTCATGTATCCTTCAGATTCATTCAGACAGTGGTATCTTGGGGTTTCATCCATGTTCTAGCCACCCAAATCTCCTACTCTAGTTCCAGCCAAGTTAAGACAATGGTTCATAAACATTGGCCCCTGAACGTCGCATCTCCCAAGGGTTTGAACGAGATGGATGAAGATGATTGTTGAGTAGACTCTTTTGGAACAATACTGAAAGCACCAACACAAAAGCCTCTCCTCATTGGCAATTTGGCACCACTTTCGTAGATAAGTTTGGTGAAGAATAATACTAAGGAGTTTTAATGGCAGCCCCCCCCTCCCAAGAAATCGCCTTCTTCTCCCATACAAAACGTGGGCCCGTTCTACTTATGGACACATTATAAATAGGCCTTCCAAATATCCATCTAAAAAGGCATGCAGACAACATAATGCATGCAAAGAAAGATTAGGACACCAAGCAGACAGATTTATGTCGTTCACTTCTTCGAGGAGAGCGCTTCGAGGAAGAGTTAAAATCATCAATAAATCCGTCCTCGAACAAAAATAAATCATCATGAGTGAAGCAGGGACCCTAATTTTCTTTAGCCAAAATGTAGTGGGTGGGACCTCGGTGTTTCTTCTTTGGGTGTGTCATTGTTGGAGCTTTCCCACACGTGTACACTTAGCATTTTGTTAATGGCGCATAAATGGAGCATGTGTCTTTTTCTAGCAATAACGGTAGCGGGTGGTCTGGTTTTTATTAGGATTGATCATGAAGAAAAAAAAGGTTAGGTAGTGGAACTACACCAGTAGGTAAAAGGCCCATCAACAAAAAGAAAAGAAGAAGAATAAGAATGTGTTATAATTATATAAATTATATCATGAGATTTTATTAAATAGTTTAAGTTTTTGGATTGAATTGATTTTTTAATATAGTATGTGTGAGTTTGTGCAAGTTTCAGGCCCAAAAAACTTTTACTTGAAGAGGTGTATTAGAGAATTATATAAATCATATATTGACATCTTACTTAACAATTTAAACTTTTAGGTAAGATGATTATTTCATAAAATGATTAGGATTTCGTGAATTATTTTATTTTATGTCTATTGTGAGATGTTGAAAGTGTATTTCGCTATGTGATCATATACACTGGGGTTTCTTGTTTTTTGATGTGTTTCTTATAACTCCTTTTTTTTTGTTGATTCCTAATATAAATAAATCGTTTGGCAGCATATGTTTTTTTATTCATTGCTCCCAAATATGAAAATTTAATAATTCTAAAACTAATTAAAGTATAGAGACATAACAACTTTACAAATATAAAGACCGAGTCTATTAAAAAGCTCTTTTTTAAAAAATTGTTGTTGATGAACCATTTTGTACACACAAACTAAATTCCTATTTAGGTTGAGAGAAACTCAGGCTATAAAAATTTAAACTAAAAACCAACAGTATTATGACTGGACCACAACTGAACTCGAGTCCACCCTCATCTCATCTGGGGCTCATTGCAAAACCCAAATCAATTAACGGTTAAATATGTCATATGAATTGGTAAAGCATTGAACCACATGCAACTGAACATACACAAATTACATATCATAGTTGTCGTATCGGGGTTGACTTGATTATTTAGGGGTTGAATTGATTATTTAAAACTTATATAAGTGAGTTATTGAGTTAATTTATAGGTTATTTGGTCAATTCAAGTTTATCATTTTTTAAAATATGTTATTTTAGTATGTGTTTTTTTAAATTCTTTGTTTTGACCAGACTATATTTAGTGAGGTCAATTAGTCAAGTTGAGAAGAATATGAGGCTTTGACCAATTAGTTAGTCAACCTTTCTTATTTATATATGCAGGGCAGTGGATAATAGTTAATATAGAAATTATAACACAAAATTAAGCTTATCAATATTCCCTAATTATATACATCCTATATTGTGTAATTTAATATAATACGCCCCCTCAAATTGAGGTTGGAGGGTCAACCTAAAGCTTGAACAGAAGATCAGTAAAAGAAGCAGTAGGAAGTGGCTTGGTAAGAACATCGACAATCTGATCCTTAAAAGAGATAAAGAGAATCTGAATGTCCTTCTTGGCAACCCTATCACGTATAAAATGATAATCAATTTCAACATGTTTAGTATGAGCATAAAAGATAAGATTCACAAACAAATAAGCAGAACCTAAATTGTCACACCAAAATATAGGCATATAAGTAGGAGTAATCTACAGATCTGACAATAAATATTGAAACTAAATAACCTTAACAGTGCCATCGGCCAAGGCTTTATACTCAGCCTTGGTAGAAGAACGAACAACAATGCATTGTTTGTCGTATTTCTAAGAAATTGGTGTATTACCTAAAAAGACAAGTTATCAACCCGTAAACTTACGATCATCAACATTATCAGCCCATTCAGCATTTGTAAAACCATGTAAAGCAAAGGAGAGAGCTACGAGTGATATGTAAGCCAAAAGAAAATGTACCCCAAAGCTAATGCATAATACCTTTAATGGTAGCCCAAAGCGTATTTATAGCAGTATGCATAAACTGACAGGCATTGTTAACAACAAAATAAATATCTGGTCTTGTAAAAGTGAGATATTGAAGAGCACCAATAATTTGATGAAATCATGTAGGATTAGAAAACAAGCAATCGAGCACCACAATAACCTTTGAGGTAGAAATAAAAGTATTAATAGGTTTGTAAGAAGACATATATGCTCGATTAAGTATGTCAAGAATATACATATCTTGTCGTAGCATAAGACCTACACTAGTAGAATGAACCTCAATCCTAAAAAAATAATGGACAACTCCTAAATCTCGAAGCTTAAACTCTGAACTCAACAACTATATCAAGCAGTTAAGCAAGATGAAATTGTTTCCCGTAAGCAAAATATCATCAACGTAAACTAGAAGATAAAAGATACCAGCACCCGTAGACAAGATGAATAATAAAATGTCAAGTCTCATACTTGTCAGAATTAGAAAATGCAATCAGTTCATAAATAGAAGGATAGAGTACCTAAGAAAGAGGGCTGACATATGAAGCTGAAGAAGTTGTCAGATTTGCTGTCCTTAGCAGCCATGGATAAAGAACCATATAATGCTAACAAACCACAAAACTAAAGGCGAGTAAGCCTGCACTTGTATGTTGTTGTAGAGGAAAGGAAAAGAGGTCAACAACTAAATTTAACCTAGTTGGAGATTCAAACTGAGACGCTGGACTGGTAACAACAAACCCAGGTGATCCAGTAGCAGAACTAGGAGAACTAGCTGCGTCAAACCTGGAAAATAGCAACTTTGAAGGAGGAGAACCTGTACTTGGAGAATGATCATTAGATAAACAAGCAGATGATGACATAAAAGCATGACTGATGAGTTGTCTGATAGTGGTAGAAATGGTAGGCAATATGGGTGGTGGACAGACTGTAGGTATAAGGGAGTGAAAAAAAGATGAATTAAGTAAATAGGGCAAGTAGGTAGCAGGGATATGATATGGAGAGGCGTTGTAGGGTTGTGCCATCTTTTCATATTTGTCAAAAGAAAACTCTTCTTCATCAAAATAAGCATGACGCGAGATATAAATATGTTAAGACGTGGGGTCAAAACAACGATAACCAAGATGAGAGGAGCTATAACCTAAAAACACACATGGAAAGAAATGAAAATCCAACTTATGTGTATGATATGAACGCAAAAACACCTAAAAATATATAGAAAATCATAATTAAGAGTACGATGAAAAAGACACTCAAATAGGTATTTATTTTAGAGGACATGAGTAGGCATACAGTTGATAAGATATAGTGAGGATTCAAATAGATAATTTCAAAACTGTAATGGGGCTTTACATTATCTAATGAAAGTAAGAACAGTTTTGATAATATGTTGATATGACGTTCAACAATGCCATTTTGCACATGAGTATGAAGACAAATTAAATGATGATGAATATTAATAGTATGAAAGAAAGTGTTTAACTTGCAGCATTCACCACTGTTTAATTTTTCATAAAAATTAACGCTTAATAAAAACTTGAAAATGATAAAAAATAGAAAATACATTAGATTTCGCAACAAGAGGATAATACCATATATATTTTGTATGCGCGTCAACAAAAATAAAAAAGTAACAAAACCATCAGAGGAAAAAAATAGGAGCAAAGCCCCAGACATCACTAAAGATTAAATCGAATTGAGCAGAAGTTTTGTGACTCATAGGTCCCAATGACAGACACAATAACTTTCCTAGCGGACATGCTTGACATTGAAAAAGTGAACATCTAGAGGTACAATTAAGTTTATTTTTTTATACTAAAAAAATTGAAAACATGGAAAATAGAATGACTTAATCGACGATGCTAGATATCAGTAGAAGCAGAGACACGAGAAGACCAATAAACTTTAGGAATTGACACGGTAGAAGACTCAAACAGAATATAGAAACCATCATTGCTCTGACCAAAAAATAGCACTGTCTTAGTGGTGAGATCCTTAACATAGAACACGAGATACATGAAATTAAAAATAGACATTATTACCATGATAATATTTCTGAATAGAAAGTAATGACTTTGTAATATAAGGAACATAAAGAATATTAGATAATGTAAAAGTGCGTTATGGGGGTATGTAATATAGTATGCCTAATATTAGATATGGAAAGGCCTTTACCATCACCAACGTACAAGTGATCATTACCAAGTTAGGGTTCAGATCTGGTCAGACTCGCAAGAGCAGGTGTAACGTATTGATTCACACCAGTATCCAGAAACCAATCCACGAAGTTAGGAGAAGAGACATTAATGAGCACATATTGGCATTCAGGTGTTGTCCATGGTTGTGAAGCGAGAACATTGAAAGGATGTATGGTGAAGGATAGGCAAAGTTGGCACCTGATATTATTCGCAAAAGAACGGTTATTGGACCATTATGAAGAGCCATTATTCCTTTTGTTTTGTTGCTAATTGTTCTACCTTCAGTCATTGTTATAAGACCCTTGAAAACCATTTTGTGTGCTGTTTTGGTTATTGTTGGAATGCTAGCTTCCATGAAATTATCTTCTACCACAACTGAAATTAGGATTGTTGTTATACAAACCTGAGGGCTAATGGTTTGCAACATTAGCTGATGGTGGCTGAGATGGCATGAGCAGTAAATGAGGAGTGACAACCATGGATTGAAGGGAGGTCTTGTGAAGGAACTCATGGGTAAAGAGATTACTATGAAGATCTATATACAAAAGAGGTTTTGTCTTGGTCACAAGGCTTGTTACCAAGTCTTTGAACTCACTGCAAAGACTACAGAACATATCCAATTGAAATCCTCTAGAGAAATTGGTTGGCTAGCAGCTGCTAATTCATCAAATAATGTTTTTGCCTTCTGCATTTATATAATGACTGAATCATCCCGCTGACGAAGATCTTGAAAAGATCCATAAAGTTGCATAAAACAAGGATTAGACAGAGAAACGAGGGTTTGCTCAAGAGTACACTAAACACAGTGTGTGGTTTGGAAAACGACAACAAGATGCAGTACATTCATTGAAAGAGAAGAAAGTAGTGCACTCAGAATAAGTCCATCCTATTGTTTGTAACGAAGAAAAAAAAGGATTAGTCTAGAAAAACCATCAGCAGCAACCACATGAGAAGGAGGACATAACAAAAAGCCATCAACAAAGTAAAAAATACCTTATCCAATAAGATACGACTTCATCTGTATTTGCCAATAAAGATAATTGGTGTTTGTAAGCTTCAAAGAAATAACTTGTTGAGTATTAGATAAGGAAACAATCGTTTGTAATTGAAGCCTTCATAGGGGGAGATTCACAGTAGCAATAATAGCAGGGGAAGATTACAAAGCAGAGAAAAAGGAAGAAGTCTGTATCGATTGAGAAGAAACAAAAGCCTATGATGTAGGAGATGGAATGTCCGTCTATTGTTGGGAAGGAAAAAAATTCAGGGCAGAGTCTATTAAGGAGAGGAAAAATAAGTTTTAATGTGTTAAGGCTCTAATACCAAGTTGAGAAGAATAAGAGGCTTTGACCAATTAGGAGATGGAATGTCGGTCTATTCTTGGGAAGGAAAAAAATTCAGGGCAGAGTCCATTAAGGAGAGGGAAAATAAGTTTTAATGTGTTAAGGCTCTAATACGAAGTTGAGAAGAATAAGAGGCTTTGACCAATTAGTTAGTTAAGCTTTCTTATTTATATATGTAGGATAACGTACAATAATTAATGTAGATATTATAACACAAAATTAAGCCTATCAATATTTATTAACCTGCAAGGTCACCCGAGTTTAACTAGGTTAATGATAAAAATAGTTTAAATAAAACTTGATCCAAGTTAGGCTCCAGATTACTAGGTCGATATACTAAGTTGAGTTTAATAAGTATGTTATTGATCCGGTATAAATTGCTAATCATTAATAGTAGCATATTTACCTATGCATGATTCGATAAGTTTAAGCCAAAGCATAATTTTAGTTGTATCTATTAATTTTTGACTTCTTTATTGACTATTCTTTCTATCGATTGTCTTGATTAATGACCATCCTATTAGCATAAGCTCATATCATAGCTAGGACTAAGGGTGTTAAAAAAAACCGACCAACCGATTAAACCAAAAAAACCAAAAAAAAATTAACCGAAAAAACCGAATTGATAGAAAACACCGAATAAACCAATTAAAAAATAAAAAAACCACCCGGTCCGGTTCGGTTCTAGTTTAAAAAAGCTTAAAACTGATTGAACCGAACCAAACCGAACCGGTTTAATTGAATCTGAAAAAAAGTATAAAAAGAAACCTCCTAAACCTAAATACCCTAACCCCACCTTTCCATCCGCCCCCCCTTCCCTTTCCCTTTCCCTTTCCCTTTTCCCCTTTCCCCCTTCCCTTTCTAGCCACCCCACCCATCCCTCCCTCCCCGCTCTCTCTCCCCCCTTCCTCTTCCCCTTTCCCCCTTTCCAGTCGCCCCCCCCCTCCCTCTCCCCGCTCCCTCTCCTCTGTGCTCGTTTTTCTAATCTTCTCTCATATTGTTGCCTTTCTACTCTCTGCTTTCGTTTCTGGCAGAAAACTTGGATAAATCCTTGTTTCTGGTTTTATTAACATGTAGTTGTGCTAGTGAGGTCTCGGTAGTTTGTGGGACGTTATTGGAATCTTTGTTAACATGTAGTTGTGCTAACTTGGATAAATCCAGTGATTGTGATTCAGCTAAGGGAGATCTTTCGAGATCTCAACCGAAGGGTCCAAATTCAAAGTTTTCAACAAAGATTTTTTTTAATGTGATTCGGCCAAGTTTATCTAGTGATTGTGATTCGGCCAAGTTTTCTCTTATTTAATTGGTTTCGGTTTTTCCGGTTTTTAAGGCTAAAAATCAACCTGAACCGAACAAAACCGGTTCGGTTTGAATCGATTTTTGGTTCGGTCCGGGTTATATTAACAAGGAATAGTATTTTCCGGTTCGGTTGAATTTTTAGGTTAAAACCGGACCAAACCGGACCGTAAACACCCCTAGCTAGGACCACTTTAGAGCAGCATTATGATTAATTTCTTAATAACTTTTTCATAACTACTAGCTAGTAGAAAGCCAGCTAGTTATGGTTTTATAGTGGGGTTACTTTCACTTTCGAATCCAGGTGAATAAAAGGAGGCCGATATGGACCACCGTTGCCGCACACAACGTGCACAGAAACAAATCGTGAATAAAATTACGCTAACGCAGAACCTTCAGTGTGAGCAGAAGGGGACTTATCCTCTTGCATAAAGCTAAAACTAATAAAAATCTCCCCCAGCTCAACAATTGATTAGTGATCCGGCACCTAATTAGGTAAACCGCATCTTAAATACCTAGAAGATTAATTTGATAATTCGATAGAATTATTTATATAATGAACTTCTTGTTAAAAATCGTTAATTTATGATTAGATTTGAGATATTTATGGCCTACCGGCTCTCTTCTTTCCTAAGCATTTGTACTGTATATACATACATACATACATACATACATACATGTCAATTAGGTGGTCGTAGATGTACTGTATGAACCAAAATTTTGGAGGTGAGAGGGCTTAATTTATGATAGGTTTATTATGTTTGGCCAATCAATTAATTGACAAATGAGGGTTGGCCAACTATACATATTCTTTGGAGTGCACCGTGGCGTGAGCCTGAGGTGATCTTAATGTGGATAGGAGCTTGATTAAGTTAAGAATGGCAAAAGGCTAAGGACAAAAAGACGCATCCTATTATTACCTGCCTTTTGTCCAATATTAATTATTGTTTTTTTTTTAAAATATTAATTATTGTTGTTGAAGCTCGATGTTGATGTTGATTAGAGAGAACATTCCGCAATATTTCCCACCTTCCCATATAAACGATGATCAATATGAATTTTCAAGACAAATCATTTTAGTTAGTGGTAGAGCAAAGCACCTATTTATAACTTCTTACATTACTCTAGTTTACTACCTGCTAGGTTTCATCTTGTATATGAGCTCTCGTTTCTATATCTTATAAATAAATAAAGATTGCTCCTATATTCACCCTCTCATGCCAGTTGCTAAATATTCTTTTCTACTTATGGTGCAAGTTTGAATAATGGGATGTGGAGAACTTAAAATACGAAGCTATGATGTTCAAGTTCATAGAGCTGGAGTGGAAGATCTTGAGAGAAGATGTGAGGTAGGCCCGACTGAAAGAGTACTCTGCATAGATACCATGGGTGACCCCATCTGTAGAATCAGAAACAGTCCGATGTGCAAGATGCTGGTACGTGCACGCTATATACTGATCATCATCACTCTTATTTATTTTTCCCTTCCTTAGTTTTCATTACATTCATTATCACACAAACCCTATATAGGTGTTGTTACATACTTACATCCATTACCGCTTGTAATGATGTCTTATTGACGAAAAAAATGCAACCTTGTTTCTTTTACGTTAGGTAGCCGAATTGGGCAGCGAACTGGTTGGTGTCATTCAAGGCTCTATAAAGCTAGCAACCGTTCATAAACCTCCAAAGAATATAGCCAAGTTGGGTTATGTGCTAGGCTTAAGAATTGCACCACTTCATCGACGAAAAGGGATCGGATCGAGGCTAGTGCTTGAATTGGAGAAATGGTTCATCGCAAATGATGTTGACTACGCTTACATGGCTACGGAGAAAGATAATGAAGCGTCAGTTAATCTCTTCATAAACAAGCTTGGATATGCCAATTTCAGGACACCGGCGATTCTTGTTAATCCAGTTGATCATCGCGCCTTACGTTTGTCATCAAAAACTGAGGTGGCAAAGCTCAAAGTCGAGGAAGCTGAGTTTCTATATCGCAAGTTCATGACTTCAACAGAGTTTTTCCCTGATGATATAGGGAATATACTGAGAAACAAGCTAAGCTTGGGTACTTGGGTGGCTTATCCCAGAGGTGAGTCATGGGATGATTTTGGTTCAGATGGGAAAGTACTTCCAAGAAGTTGGGCTATGCTTAGTGTATGGAACAGTGGGGAGCTCTTCAAGCTAAGACTAGGGAAAGCGCCCTTATCTTGCTTTCTATACACAAAGAGTTCAATATTGATTGATAAAATCTTTCCATGTTTTAAGTTGCCTGCAATACCAGATTTTCTTAGTCCATTTGGATTCTACTTCATGTATGGAGTGCACCATGAAGGATCGTTATCAGGAAAGCTGGTTCAACACTTGTGCCAATTTGTGCACAACATGGCGACAAAGTCCAAAGATTGTAAGGTTATTGTAACAGAAGTTGGCGGTAAGGACATCCTAAGGCTTCACATCCCCTACTGGAAATCACTCTCCTGTCCAGAAGATTTGTGGTGCATAAAGACCTTGAAAAATGAAGAGAACACAATACATCAATTGCCAAAAGCGCCACCGACAACAACATCCCTTTTTGTAGACCCAAGAGAGGTTTGAACAATTTGAAAATACCCCCTGGCCTTATTATTCTTGCTTGAGGCCAAACCTCACCTCATGTATTGTTAGATAAGTCCATCCCTCTCTCCCTTTGTGGGGACTAGCTTTTCTGTTGTACCTTTCACATCAGTGACTCAAAATCTCAAAAGATTTCCTCAATTAGGTGCCACCCTCTCTGTCGTTGTTTTCAACTGATCAATTGTCGCTACCCTCATGATCTTGACTAATCAAGAAGCCAGTTGTCCTTGATTTGTCCCTCGCTCTCGAGTAAAAAAAATTCGATTGGATCATCCAACCTTCATTAATTTGTCGCCACTCATATATAGCTAAGGTATTCCTTCACATGCCATTGCAAGAAATTCAGATTTCTTTTGAGGTGAAAGGCGGACATAGCTATTGAATGCAAAGAAAAATCTAACGAGGTCTCCAAATTAAGTTATTCAATAAGGTCATTTGATATTGTTTCTGCCAAACCTTTTATGATTTCGACGAATTTGAGCTCATGCATAATTAAGGCACAGCATAAAGTTGGGAAGATGTCAGCTTCAATGACCAAATGCGGATCCTACATCTTCCGAAACCCTAGTTCTGAGGATAAAACAAAGTTGGTTAGGGTTTCAAGTCAATAGTTACAGTCGACACCATGTTTGGCTAGGTAAAGCAGCCACGACTTGGGTATCTATTAATTCTCTCCAGCCATAGAAGGAAGTTGCTCCATTTATAGGCACCATTGATTTTGTTTTTCAAAGGTATTTCTTGTCAATACGTACGTATACCGAGGCTAGCATAATCACGATTATTGGGATGATGATTGTTATGACCATAAAGATATAATGATTTCATTGGTTAGAAAGTAAGCAATCGAATGCAATCATAATGGAGCAATATACTTTGATTATTGAAAGAGGCTTTTGTCTTTTGATAGAAATATTTTGAGTGAGTGGAGCACGAGAGCACGAACAAGTGGTTTAAATGACTTGAGAGGTTTCTAATCATGATAATGCCTATATATACTTGCATGTGTGTTGCATTACATTACATATATATAGAGCTAAAGTTGATATATGGGTCATCGCTGCAATAAGCACGAGCACCAACCCCTTTATCACATTTATATTAATCCTAGCTAGCTAGCTAGCTTGCTAGTAGTTTCCCCCCCATCTTATTTAACTCGAACTTTGAAGCTTATTAATTATCTTCTTACTGTTGTAAGAGTAGTAACATGCTAGCTAACAACGTTGATAAATTCTTAATCTTTTATTGAATTCCTTGGAATTTTAATTACAGCTTGGGTTTTGTTCACGCAAAGATTTGCGACGAGTTGGCTTTAGGGAATTAAAGATTTTAAGAACGATGTAGAATTAGGGTTTTGATTTGCGTGGAACAAGTGGGTTTTCTTACAGATATGTCCTAGGTAAGAGTTAAGCAAGGAGGGACCGTAGCAAATTAGCAATAAGAGATAAGAGTGCTTAATAAAAAGAAAAAGAATACATGCGGCCAGAGGCGGAGCCCTGTAGAAGGCTTAGGTGGGTTATAGTACAGGTCAAAATATTAATTATAAAAAATTCAATAACTCATTTATTTTTTGTCTTTTACGGAAACAGAAGAGAAGGAAATGTCAGTAGTGTAAGGTAGCTTTTATTTACTCCTACTCCGTAAAGGTATGGGTGTTATAGCAGGCAGTGGGAACTCTTGAATTGAGGCTTCCAAGATTGTCTTAGTTAGTATGTGATATCTTTCCAATGCTCGGGCTAGAGACCTTGAGAAAAGGAGTTTCTTTGTCCGGAACCTAATACAAATAATTAATTGGTGTGACCATCAAATTTACATGTCTTCCAAGTAAACTGGAATTTTAGCTTTTTTCTTCTCAAGTATAAAAAGAGCTACAAAAATATAAAATCATCAAGTAAAAATTTATAAGTCGTGACTTTTTATTTTAAATTCAATATTTCACATTCATTACACTAGACTGTATCCTAGAAATCTAATAATTTAAATACATTAAGTTTTTTAATACTTGAATGAGTCTCAATTCATAGGTTATAATTCGTTGAATATCTTGTTAAATGCGTTGTCTTAATTTATTTTAAATTCAATATTTCACATTCATTGCACTAGACTGTATCCTAGAAATCTAATAATTTAAATACATTAAGTTTTTTAATACTTGAATGAGTCTCAATTCATAGGTTATAATTCGTTGAATATCTTGTTAAATGCGTTGTCTTAATTTGTGTAAAGTAGAAGGAAGCGTGATTAAATTGTTTAATAACAGTTTCTTTTTCGTGTTTTTTTTAATGAACCATTCTGGACCATATTTTTTTAATTTTTTGAAACCACTTCAAGCCAAGCTAACATTAATTTGAGTTGAGCTTGAACAAGCCAAGCTTATACACAACAACTAGAACTGAAGTTACGGGGACACAACAAAAAATAAACACATGAAAAAACCTGACATGAGGGCTGTGGAGTTCGAATTCAGACTCATGAAAAAACATGAACTAAACACTTGAAAAAATAATATACTAGTTATTTCAAAGTTAAGTTCCCCAAATCTCCTCGTAATCTGCATCATTATTTTATCCTTGTATATTCTGCATTTACATTTCATGAATATTGTTCATGTCAGCAACAAGAATCAATGACAGTTTGCCAGCATTATCATTCTGATATATTTAACTCAATAATAAATTTTTAGTTGGAAGAATTAAATTCTAGATTCAGTGATGGGACAGTGGAACTCCTTATACTTAGCTATATTTTAGAACCTAAGAACAACTTTAAATCATTTAAAGCTAATGCTATTTACAAGCTTGTTGAAAACTTTTATCCTGAAGATTTCAATGAACAAGAGATGTATTATTTGAGATCTCAGCTATAGCATTATCATAATTGATATGATTCATCATAAGAGCTTTCAGAATATGTCTACCATTTCTGAATTATGTTGAGGATTAACTGAAACAAATAAGTCACAACACTATCATTTAATTGACAGGTTGATTCGTCTTGTTTTGACTTTGCCTGTTTCCACTGCCACTACAGAGTGGGCATTTTCAGCTATGGAACATGTTAAAACTGTGTTTCGCAATAAAATGAAAGAGGAATTCTTAGCATAGTCTATGATGATGTATATTGAATGACAGCTTGTTGAAGATATTGATTCAGATTTGATCATGGATGAATTCTATTCTACAAAACATCGAAGGGTGCAACTTTAATAGTGTAATTTATTTTTATTTTTATTTTTATTTTCAATTTTATGTACTTTAAATTTTATTTTATTTTTTATATTAATTTTGTGTTATGTATTTAGATTGAAATTTTATTGTTAACTTGATAAATTTATATATATAAGTTAATGATTGATCTTAAAAAATAATTTATGTGTATTTGTATTGTAGCCCAAGATTAAAAAAAAAAAAAATTCTTGGCTGTCCTTGTATGCAGCGACAACATATATTCAAAGTAAAATAAATATTCAAAATTCTTAAATTTACTCGCACCCAAAACTCCTCAGTAGCCCTATATTAAGTTAGAAATAGTAATCTAAGTAGAAAAAAAAAAACATAATTAAAAACTCGTGATTAATATTCTAGTTTCTAGTTAAAATAAGATTTCTAATTAAAGCGTATTACTGTCTTCCTAAATAGTCTACTTTTATTGAAATATCAAAATGTACATATATATAACTGATGTTCTTTCTCTCATTTACTTCATCGCATCTTATTTGTATTACTGTGTTATTTAATTGAGTTTTTTGTTTTAACTGAGTGGTTTATCTCATTTTCCAGCTTGTTTCCTTGTGTATGAGTGTGTTTTTGTTAGTTTAGTAAATTCAGGGAGAACATTAATTTGCTAATGAGATAATATAATTGTATATGCATATATAAAAAAGGTATTATCCCAAGTAGGATCTTAAGCAAGCCTTCTAAATCCATATTATTGCATTTATAAGAAAAGTTTTCTTATGTGATATTCCAAAAAATTCAAATAGCTTAGAAATAAGATTTATGTATTAGACAATTAATTAATTTTTAGTAATCTGATTCATTTTTCATAGTCAATGTGATTGGTAGCTTGTACCTGATACCTAGTAGGTCAAGGTGGCTGGTGACTAATATCTATAAAAGATTTTTTTTATGGATTTGAAAACTCTCAGATGTTTAAGTATATTTTTAAACAGAGAAAATATATTTATGTTTTAGAGAGATAAATTCTGAAAATATATACGTTAAAAATGTAAAAAATAATGATATTGTGAACTTGAAACTTGAAGAATTTATAAGTTATTTATACCATATGAATCTTGTTTTTTTTAGGGACGAGAGGTTGAAAAGTCATTTTATTCATATAATATTTTGAGTTGTATTCCACTTAAAATAATACATATTAAATCAATAAAAAATATTAAAAAACTTGCATGGAGATCACAAAAAATTACCATGAAAATGTTGGCTTTAGATACAAGTTATCTAAATTCATTTAGGATAAAAAGTGAGCCCGGACACACTTCCTAGAGCCATGGTTGTTGAGTTCAAGCAACTCCTGGACCTATTATTTTTAGGTTACTACCCAATAAATTTGGGTTGATCACAGTATCTCACTTAGGATTGGAATTTTGAATAATAACGTATTAGAAAATAAACTCACTCACCACTATTCCAAAGATATATTAACATCACTCCTTGCACTTGCATAGCCTTATCGTGCACGCCAAAAAAAGAAATTAAAAATAAAGAGAAAAAAACAAACGGAAAGTGTTATTATGACTCTGAACATCACACCACTCGACCATATAAGTTAATTCCATGGAGGCTTCTAGCAAACAGCTTTTTACATCCTTGTATGAAAGAGAAAGAGAGTACAAAATTCACCATAGAATAAAGAGCACACATGTATATATCCATACACTCGCATAAGTCCGATTGTCTGATTTCAATAATTTCCCACTCCAAGAAAATTAACATGCAGGCTCCACAGTAATAAGAGTAGACCAAAAAAATGATGCTGGCCACTTAGAGAGAAGGATGTTCAATTATTTCATGCTGGCAAACATTCGTTTCCAAGTGATGTCTTGACAAATCTCCCTCGGAGATTTAGAAGTTCGTGATCATCAAAGTTTGTTTGATCAATCATTGGACTTTTCTCTTAGTATTCGAGCACTTAAGAACCTATGATGGATCACGATTCTTAGAACACGTATCAATTCCTTCGAGGAATGTGAGGATCAAGGGCATGGCAAGGTCAGTTTATATGGTTGGTTTTTAGCTTCCTATATTTATTCCAGTCCTTAATCTAACGATTTCCGGAAGATTAGAGGAAGTTCTTTGGGCAGAATACATCGTGCACGACAATCTACAAGCTCCCACCATTTTTGTTGCTTTGATATCACTAAAAATTATTCTGACTAAAGAAATCTGGACGAAGGCCGGTCTAAGCGACCTAAAGTAATCATTTTAGGCCCAAAGACTACCAGTTTTGATTCAAGCACCTCGGCCCGCGAATTATCCTAATCTGCTTTCCATTAAATCGATACTGGGCCTTGTAAATCTGGAGTGATGGTGAGTCTTTATTTGCTTTGATCTTGGGCCTGGAAGACTATCTGAAATCCATCTTGGCAAAAGCACCTAGGCCTGCGAATTATCCTTTTCTTCATAAAAATCATCGTATAAATTCATGGATTTGGCTCATAGCTTGTATGGTCAAACTGTAAAGTTTGAAATGAATGTGTAATCATGGGCCAAGGATCTGATTCTTTAGATAGAAATCGTGGGCTTTCAACAAATTCCATTGGGCTTTGAAGTAAACAGCCCTGGCTCTGTTTAATGCGTGCAGGCCTGCTAGGGGGCCCATTAATGAGGTGCCTAGGTATGAATTTGTTTTATACCGTATCTTAAAAGTAACCTCCGAGACACAAAGGTGACGATGAACTAAGCTAAGACAGTCCTTTCTCAAATTAGTCATAACTTTATAAAAAACCAATTATCCTAACTTTCTCATGTATAATAATGTATTGGTGGTTGTTACACCACATCTCATGATTACCGACTTTATTACATCGTTGTCTTATAGGCGAAGTTGTGTCTCCTTCATATATAGTGGAATTGCTTGTCTCTTCTTCTTCTTTTTTTTTCTTTTTACTTGTTTTTTTAGAATACTACTTGTTTATTTCCCTCTTATCGCTGTAAATATTTTTTTAATATTGTTATTAAATTTAGTATAATAATTAAAATTAAAAACTCTTTGTCCAATTTTTTTGCATAATTTAAATTTTAAATTAAATCATATAGAAATTATCCTAACATGTCCTTGTTAATTAAAAAAATTCAAATATAAAAATTCAAATGAAAAAAATGGATAGAGATCAAAGTAACTCTAACCACTCTGCTAAACTTATGACTCGAATTATAAATTCTATCAGATTAAATTAATTTTTTTTATTTTATTAAATGATGAAAAATATAAAAAATTATTTATCATGATTCAATACCTAAAAAATAAAATTAAATAAGAATTTCCCATTAAATAATCAAATTGAGGGGAAAAAATCTAACCAAATATCCTATATAGTACAAGAAAGCCTGGAGTCGTGGAAGCCTATACCTTTCTCTGAACACTAACCTTTCTCTTTCTCTTGTAGTATAATATACTACCAAATTAAATGTTAATTTAACCTAACTTTCATTTGCTAGTGGTTCATTACACATTTCATATCATGATTACTAACCTTTTCTTTTTTAACACTTTTTTTTTTTTTGGAATACTTTACACGGACAAAATTGTTCTTCTTCTCCCCCCCTCTATCGTTTAAATATTTTTACCGAAATCCGTACGTACTCTCGACACGATTATTTAAGTAAGCTACGCTTTTTTCTCATATTTTTATCAGGACAGGACATGATCAAAAACCTGTATTCTAAAATCTACCAGCAGTTCATATTTAAAGTTCCTTGATAATCTGAAAAGACAGCACTCAAATATTTTCAAGGAAATTGCACAAAGCTAATTCTACAAAACAACAGCAAGATCAAAGATTGGAAACACACGCATCGCACCAACACAAAAAGCTTCTATACCAGCATCACCGTTCATTTAGAAGTGGACCCCATCAATCCCCACCCTTCTTTAAGAAACCTGTCCCACAGGCAACCATCCCTTTCTCAGTTGTGACAATCCAGTCCACACACGGCAACGCCTAGTCTTGTAAACTTCCAAATCTCCCCCCCTCCAAGTCCACAAAGACCCAATACAGAGCGCTCCCCACCACATTTCTCCTGCAAACTTCAGCTCAATGAAAACACCATTGTTTTCCATGGCAGCAGCTTGCTTGATCGACGCAACCCACTCCGCAACCTGCAGAGACACGCAAGCTGCAACCCACCTAAAACTAATCTCCATCTTAATAATCTTCTTTACAAGCATAATTGGCATCTCTTCTCCCGTTCTCTTAGCTCGCTATTTCCACGGAAAAGCCCTCTACGACAAGATAACTCTGATAATCAAGTGCTTCGCCGCAGGTGTGATCCTCTCCACTTCATTAGTTCACGTACTCCCCGACGCGTACGATGCACTATCTGATTGCCACGTAGCATCAAAACATCCTTGGAAAGATTTTCCTTTCGCTGGTTTTGTTACTTTGATTGGGGTTTTATTGGCTCTGTTGGTTGATTTAGCTGCAAGTGCACGCATGGAGCAACATGGGCATGGGCATGGGCATGGGCATGGGCATGGTAACGGTAACGGTAACGGTAACGGTAACGGACAGTACACGGTTGTTGGGATACAGGAGGAAATGGTGGGAAAGAAAGAGAGTGACAAGTCGGTTAAGGTGGAGATCATGGAAGAGGTGGATTTGGTGAAGGTAAAGCAGAGGCTGGTGTCTCAGGTGTTGGAGATAGGGATTATTTTTCATTCGGTGATAATTGGGGTTACTATGGGTATGTCACAAAATAAGTGTACTATCAGACCACTTGTTACTGCTCTTGCTTTTCATCAGATTTTTGAAGGGATGGGTCTTGGTGGCTGCATTGCTCAGGTAAATTACTCTTAATTATTTTGTCAATCTAACCTCTGATACGGTTGGCACTTGGCACTCATTAATTAATTAACTTGTGGGTTTTGTAATTCGTGAAGTTTAATGATATGCCGTGTTTTAGTTTATTACCTTCCTATTCCTTATTGTGATAAGAAAAGGTCTGTGTTCGTGGGCTTGAAGTGGGGTGATTTGTAAGTGTAGGCTCTTACATGTCTTTCTTTCTGTAACCGACTGTCTTTCATTTCTTCAACCACCTCTTCCTTTTCCTTCGACGACTGCGAGCTTCTAGTTTACACATTTAATGTAAGCACGTGATTATAGAATATGTAGCTAGTAAGTAAATCTGATGAGGGACTGGGTGTGCTTACTTAGTTTATAGAATTTTACATGGCAGTCGGTGCGAGAATTAATGAATCATTCCTCATGAACAATGGACAATAAAGTGGACATGCCACCATAAATTAGGTTTAGTTTTATCGACTTTCTTCATTGCTATTGATTTTATTTAGAAGAAAGTTTGTCGTCAGAACATGCCAACATAAATTGGGTACACTTTTTTTTGGGAGTTTCATTTTTGTTATGAATCTGATTGTTGAAGCAATGGTGACAAATTGCAGGCAGGGTTTAGCTTTGGAACAGTGGCCTACATGTGTTTTATGTTTGCAGTGACTACGCCGATGGGGATAGTGTTAGGGATGATCATATTTTCAATGACTGGTTATGACGACAGTAACCCCAATGCCTTGATTATGGAAGGATTACTGGGGTCATTATCTTCAGGTATACTTGTATACATGGGTCTTGTTGATCTGATAGCTGCTGATTTTTTCCATAACAAGTTGATGAGTTCTGCTCCATGGTTGAAGAAGGCATCGTACATCGCACTAGCTCTTGGCTCTACTTCAATGTCAATCCTTGCTCTTTGGGCTTAAAAATTCTTTTTGTGCTTTTGTTTCCAAAGGCCATACATTAGAGTAATGAGAAGGGAGTATGTAAGTAGTTCAAAAACATCCAAATCGTTTTTAACGAGACAGGGTCATTTCTGCTGTATCATTTCGCTAGCATGTAACTATCAAGGTGTATAATTCAGAAAATGTGGTGTCCTGCGGCCATTTGGTTTCAAAAAATGGAGCTAGGCTAGTTACTTGACATTTTTCTTTCATGTGTCGTTGATTTAGCCAGAGAATGCTATAGCATCCACCTTTCTACAACGTAGTGCTCTTCTATGCCAAACAAGTGGAGGAGTGCTACTAATTAAAGAACTGCAAAGATCATTAAATTTCCTGATGTTCCAGTACTAATTTTTGTCACTAGTTGATCAATTAAATCACCATCTATACCGGCTGCGTACAAAATATCACCATATCGCATAAATTTACTTGGACGATATAAGAACAACCGAACCACTTTCAACCCTTCCATCCATGCACCTCTTTGCTACTCCTTTGGCTTCTGCTTGTTCTGTACCGAATTCGTATGTCTCGTGTCTGCATAATCAAGCAGAAAAGGAAGCGTTAATGCTCGTTGGTGATGATATTGGGCATTTCCTTTATGGGCACTGTAACATTCTTGGTTAATTTGTTTCAGTTCGTTCCTACGCTGAGCAAATGGCCTAATGATTGGGAAAAGATTGCTGAGAGTTCAGACATGACGAATACAACGTCAGAAACCCACTATTAAATTGAAACACCTTGGATTGTTTTCTTTTTAACTCATGGAATGATGTACTGTTTTTTTCCAAAAAAAAACAAAAATCTCAGTGCTAGTCGTGACTGGAAGCTCGCAAAATGACTCCGTGTTCCACCATAAGTCTATATCAAAGCTACGTGCCGACAGATGATTGGAAAAGGAGGGCCTACGGGTATGCCTTTTCTTCTTCTTTTCCCTCTCTAGAGAAATATGGATTTGTTTTGTTGAGCATTCGCCGTTCTTCCTTTTCCTTTCTTTCATATTATCAGGCCATAAGAACCCTACGATGAACCGAGTCTACGCTCACCAAGAATGTGATTGGTCCGTCAGCTTTCTTCAACCTTCGGCCAGTGGACCGTATTTATTTGTTGATATATTTTAGTTGGAGACCTTTTCCGCGTGTTGGTCCCGTAGCTCAGTTGGTTAGAGCGTTGGTCTTATGAGCCGAAGGTCGCGGGTTCGAGCCCCGCCGGGACCATCTCTACTACCAAAGACAGTACCTTGAGGTTAGCAATTTTTTAATTTGTTTATCCTATTTTGGATGCCAATGGCAACTCGTCGATTGGAAGACAAAAGAAGAGAGCCCATTTCCTAAAAATAAATGTATTTTTTCAGCCAATGCCTGACAAGATTGGGCCCATCTTATAACATGAGTTCTATGATCATTACGATCTCAAGCCCATATCAAAATCTGGGCCACAAGTAAATTCCTTGTTATTTGTTATATCTAATGTTGGGCCAGAATAAAAAATTGATATTTTTTAGATCCGCAAAGCCATCGTCAGACAGAACTACAATATTGGACAAAAACATCACTAACACAAAATATGAAATATAATTACCTAATATGAAAACTTGTTCTATACCTGATGCGTTTTGTTGAGATGGACCGCCACCTTCATGTTCTTGATCTGAAAATTCAAAATCGCAAGGTGATGGTGTATTTTGATGCTAATGGGCCAAGAAGGGTGGCACAAGAGGTTTATAGATAGGGCTACCGTGGATTGAAGAGGCTTCGAATGATTTCAAGAGAAGAAAAGGGGAAAACGATCTAAAAAGAAAAGAAACTTGAAGGAGTTCTTAGAGTTTAGATTTCATTTCTGGGAGAAGGAAAAGAAAAAAAAATTGAGAGGTTCTGAGCAAGCAAAAAAGGGAAGGAAGAAGTTACTGGGACTAAAAACAGAAGAGAAAGTACCAAGAAGGAGAATAAGGGGGGACGAAAGTCAAAAAATTAAAAAGACAAACTGAAAGCTTTTTGTTTGAGACTTTCTGTATTTCTTTTAGGTTGGTTCCTTCCTAGTGCGAGTTCCATCAGTTTTGAAAGTTTGATATTTTCTTTCCTCCTTTACCCTTTACCCTTTTCTCTTTTAGTTGTTAAATTCATGTTTGGACTTTGGGGTATGTGGATTCGAAGTTTGTTTATATCATGTTCTTAATTATCAATATCATTTCTGGTGCTTGGTAGAGCCTTAAGTGATATTATGGAAGTTGAAATCATAATAGGAAAATTTTTGTTACTCTTTTTTTTTTTTTTATGAATGCCCTGGTCAATAATGTTCATCCAAACTTTTTTTTTTGCATAAGGACAAAGTGAGTTACTTAAACAGTGTTGACGACATAAATCTCTTTCTTAATCATTTTTTAGCTTTACCATTAATGTTTGAGTAACTAATACATGTTTGTTTTATGAAAAGTGATTTTTAAAAAATTATTTTTCAAACTTTTATATGGTTATTTGTCATTAGAAAAATTGATCAACAGAAAACACTTTCCAGTCAAATAAAAATTTAGCTTGGCTTACAGGAAAGTGTTTTCTTTTTATTTTGGACGGAAAACACTTTCTAGAAGTTGTGAAAAATATTTGGATTTTCTTGCTTAGTTTATTCATTATTCAGTTTCTTTTGAACTCTAAGCTTTATGGTTAGTTTCTTGGTATTGTTCGCTTTCATTGTTGCATTCTAATGGTTGTTTTTCCTTTTTATAAGAATGATTAATGTGTTAGTTTCATTGTTACCGTTACAAGGTCTTCCCCCAATTCAACTCCCCCCCTCTCCCTATTTTTTTTTCTTTGTTTTCCTTTTGGCCTAAGGTAGATAGATTTTTCATCTTTTTGTTTTCATGCTGAATTGAAATTTCTTAATTTTCCCCCTTTAATTGTTGTTTTGTTTGTTTGTTGTTGTTGTTGTCTTTTCATAGTCTGTTTATATATATATATGTTAACAATGTCACATATAAAGCATGCGCTGCCTACTTTCTAAATATTATAGGAATTCCTATAAAAAAACAAGGTGAACCAAGAAAAAAAAGGCACACAAGTTTGTTGTTTCTTCCTCCTCCTTCCTTGGAGCAATAACTATTTGTTTTTTTCCTCTATTTATTTTGTTCTTATTTGTTACGTTATATATATAACAAAAGCTAAATGGTGTGGAAAAATCATTGTAGATTAAAAGAGCTTTTACTGTGGATTGTAATAGTGATTTCACTTTCAATTTCTTATCTTTTCGCGAGTGGATAGACATTTCTTTGGCTTTCTTCCATAAGGATATCCAGGTTTTTTCAATTTTCAAGTATAGTCAAATAACATTTTTAGTCTCAGAAAAGACAAAAAAGAAACTTTGCCTTTGGGGGTATTTTTAGTAGTTTTACATGGATATTTTGTGTAATTAAAATGACTATGAGGGGCGTTTTAGTATTTTCATGGTGTATTTGTTATTTTTTAACCGAAAAGCTATGGGTGTGTGTTCCTCACGCCCCAGCGGGTGGGCAGCGCCCGCGCCATTAAAGAGGCGTGTATGACGCTTCCTGGTAGCTAAATCTGGCCATCCGACGTTTAACTGGATGCGCATTCGTCCCCTCTTCCATATGGTGTGGCGCGTGTAGATAGATAATGGTTGGATTGCCGTCGATGATCGATTGTTTGTGTTTTTTATTTTTTTTTTCTCTCCTGACAACTAAAGTGCACAATTATCCTCTTTGTTTGTTATTTTTCAAATCAAGCATGGTTGCCATACCCAAGGCGCTTGGGTATGGCATGGTTGTTAGATCCACGCGCTTGGGTCTGGACCTATGCGCCTGGGTCAAAAAATTTAAATTTTTTCAAAAGCATGATTGGACTGCAAAAACAAACTTTATCTCATTCAAGCAGAATTTTTCATTCATATATAATAGAACTTAATTGCAAACTCTTTTTTGTTTGTGCAACTTATTTTATAAATTTGTTATATTTAAAGAGGAAAGAATGAAAAAAAAAGTATTGAGTTTCAAGTGATTTATTTCAAGCCTTCAAAAATAAACTTTTCCTTTTTGTATGCATTGTTGATGAAAAAATTAATTTTATGTTTTCATCCAAGTTTTGGACAGTTTTTAAAGGGTTCATGCTTTTTTAAATTTGAGATGTTGTTGCATGATCTAATTGTCAAAATTTGTTACAAGGAGAGTTTATTCTACATTATAATTATTAGTATATATGAAAATTTAAAATATATAATCATAACAGAAAAATTTTGAACTTTTGAATTGATACATTATGTTGTAGGAAAAGAAAATACAATATATGTAAAAGACTTATTGTCCCCTTAACTATCTTAATTTATGTAATTTTATAGATGATTTCTTCACTAAAATTAGAGATTAATAAAAAAACAATTAAGTGAATTTTAGGGATGCGTGTGGTTAATGTCTCAAAATAGAAGAAAAAAATATAGAAAAGAAAAACAAATATTTGGTTAAAAAGACAAAGATGAAAATACAAAATAAATATGTTTTTAGAATAATTATAAGTGAATTCCTATATTTTCAAAAAAAAAAAAGACGCATGAGTCTTGCATGTTTGTCGGGCAATTGGGTCATGCCAGACCCAGGTATGGGTCTGGCATGACTGTCAGACCTAAGGTACTTGAGTCCCCAAGTCACTTGGGTCTAAACACAAACATCTAGACCTAGTAACCATGCCCGACCCATACGTCTGGGTTTGCCAGACCCGTGTTTAGTTTAAAAAATTTAATTTTTTTTAAAAGCACGATTGAACTGCAAAAACAAACACTATCTCATTTAAGGAGGATTTTTCATTCATATGCAGTAGAATTTAACTGCAAACTCTTTTTTGTTTATGCAACTTATTTTATAAATTTGTTATACTCGAAAAGGAAAGAATGTAAAAACATATTGAGTTCTAAGTGATTTATTTCAAGTCTTTAAAAACAAACTTCTCTTTTTTGTATGCATTGTGGATGAAAATATTAATTTTATATTTCCATCCAAGTGTTGGACAGTTTTTTAAAGGGTTTATGTTTTTTTAAATATGAGATGTCATTGCATGATCTAATCGTCAAAGTTTGTTACAGTGAGAGTTTATTCTACATTATAACTATTAGTACATATAAAAAATTGAAATATATGATCATAAGAGAAAACTTTTGAACTTTTGAATTGATATATTATGTTGTATGAAAAAAAATACTGTATATGTAAAAGATTTATTGTTCTTTTGACTATCTTAATTTGTCCAATTTTATAAATGATTTCTTCACTAAAATTAGAGATTAATAAAAAAAATTGAGTGAATTTTAGGAATGTGTGTGGTTATGTCTCAAAATAGAAGAAAGAAATATAGAAAAGATAAAAATATATTTGGTTAAAAAGATAAATATGAAAGTACAAATAAATATGTTTTTAGAACAATTATAAGTGTATTTCTATATTTTCAAAAAAAAAAGTGCATGGTTGTCAGGTCCAGGCAAACGGGTCTTACCAAGCCCAGGCGCGGGTTTGACATGGCTGCCAGACCCAAGACGCTTGTGTCTGACATGATTGCTCACTCACGTTACTTTGGTCTGGCAAAGAGTTTAGTGAAGGTTTAAAAATTAATCCATTTAATTAGGTTTAATAAGACTATTAAAATATTTTCCATGTTCTTCATATTTTTTTATATTTTTTTAAAAATGATATTAACCCGCTGCGGAGTATAATACAATAAACTAGAATTTGTTAATTTATGTGAATAATGTGATGCTTAAAGCATAGCCCTCTTTATTAGTACAATGGGGACAAAAATTAAGGGCTGGAAAAAAAAAAAGGAAAAGGGGAGAGGGACTCGTGTGGTTGTTGGTTGTTGGTCAAGCCCTCTCACTCTCACTTCTGTTTAAGTTGATCCTCGAATGATTGTTGGATTGATCAAATTTTTGTTAGCCATGACAACTCTGTTTCCTTTAGCTCTCACTGTTGTGTTCGCTAGATTTTTTTATTGATAGTAAATGATATGTCGAGACCTAATGTTCTTCTAATATCTCTCATTTCTAGGTTAGTTTATTTGCATTGGTAATAAGGGCGGTTTTATTGTCGTTAATTGTTGTTCTATATACCTACCTGATGTTCTGTTTGCTGGATTCTTGAGTTGTTTCAGCCTCTCATTTTTGGAATACTTTGTTTGCTTCGGTAATAAGAGCTATTTTGTTTGTCGCTAATTATTGTCGTATGGGAGAAATCTGTTTTTTTTAAAAAAAATAATCTATATTAACAGTGCAATACAGAGAACGTAGTTTTCTTCCTTGATATTATGAGGGGACAAAAATCAAGTACGAGACAGAAAAGGAAAACTAATGATGGCTGACGAGACTGTTGCCTTTCATGGGCAATATCTCTCCCTCCCCGTCCTCCCAAATCTGTTTGCTTCTTGATAGCTCTTTTGTTTTATATTTTATTTCTCCTCTCTTTATGGTTTCCCCACCTCCCTCCGCCCCAGTCTCCCTACTTGATCTCTCATTTTATGATTTGATATTGATCACGCTTGAATATTTGCTAGATATTGATTGACCTCATACATTCATGATAATGATACATCTACTGTTAGGTCTTAAAGCTGATGCCAATGGTTGCTTCTGTATGATTCTGTGAGCCTCGTGTCGTGCTTAAATTCTCTCATTGCTCTTTTACACCGAGTCACGTCTACTCTCTTTTTTCGCCCAACACTAGCCTGCTCTTTTACACCGAGTTACATCTACTCTACTGTTTATTTTTTAAAATAGTTTCCAGCAGTATTTAACTATGTTTGAGTTGAAATCTTATGTGCAAGCTACTGGAGCTTGATTTCTTCGTGGTGTTCACATAGTTGTTCCCGTTTTTACCTTGGATTCTATACCTGGTTCGCCAACTTCTTCTTCTTCTTCTTCTTCTTAAACATGAATTTACTGGGCGAATCTATCACCATTAATTCAATACTTCTAGTTTAGATCTTATTAATAATTTATATTTTGTAATGTGTAATTGTTGTGTTGTATATTGTGAGTGTGTGTGTATAAGCTTCATTAGATATTGTTCATAAGAAAAATTGGAGAGTACTGACCTGGTCAAAATATGAAGAACAATAGGAAAAGCAAATGAATTGGCTTGATCTACCCACTTTGATCATATATTATTGTCTGGTCATTAGTGCTTACAATGAAATGTGAATAGATTTTGAAGAAAGCGTGTTTATCAAGTGCAGATGCAGTAGATATTGTGTGCGTCTGTTACAACAACATGTGATCCAATATCTATATATCTATATATTTGCATCTGTTTTTTTTTTTATCTTCTGTTTTAAAATAATATTTTATGTATTTTTGTATCGTTTTAATGTCAAGAATAAATTTTAAAAAATAAAAAATATATTTTAATTTTTTTTTAAACGAAAAGCATTTTGAAAATAATTTTTACCATTATCTTAAACACCATCTTGAAATGTGTTTTTTTTTAAGCTTTTTTGAATTTTTTTTTTCAAATTATTTTTTTAGACTGTTTTAATATGATAATATCTTAATAAATAAATAAAAATATTATTTTGATATATTTTAAAATAAAATACTTTAAAAATAATCACTATTACAAATCAATTGATAGTGAATCCAGGTATAATTTTATTAAATTTATTTTTTCATGTCATTGGCCGGTTAGGTTAAAACTTATTTTGTTATTTTTTAAAAAAAATTAATAAATTGAGTGCCGCGCTTTTCTGATTGTATAATAATAATAATAATAATAATAATAATAATAATAATAATAATAACAATAATGTTCCACTCCGAAATTGAAATCTATGGTTGGAGGTTTGTAGCTATGCTACATAATAAATTAGTTTATGATGTTTTGCAGTATTATTAAAAAAAAAAAATTTATAAATTATTTCGAGTAAAACAAATAATAATAAAAAAATAGAAATTAAATCTAATAGATAAAAAAAAGTTGAAAAATGATGAAATTAAAAAAAAATTATAAATTATTTCAAATGAAATAAATAGCAATCAAAAGAATGTGGACCAAATCTGACTGATAAAAAAATTAAAAGATGATGAAATTTAAATTAATTCAAATAAAATAAATAGTAATAAAAAGAATTGAAATCAAATTTGATAGATAAAAAAATTCAATCAAGAAAAGAATAAGAGAAAAATAAATAACAGTCAAATAATATGGATATCATGAAAAATTGAAAAATAAAAAAAATGATTCAAAACAAAATATATATCAATTAAAATATTAATGATCAAATTTGAAATAACATGATATATTTTTTGTAATTTCTAGAAAGTGTATTCCGATCAAAATAAATTTTTTTTTTTTGAAAATCAAGTTTAATTATTTAAAAGACATTATCATCAACTCATTTCACTACAAATTTTATTATTTTATTATAGTCTCTAAGGTATTTTCACAATTCTCATCCATTTATGATATTTTCATTTCCTATCATCACATTCATCCGTTTATCATCATATTATGTTCAGGATATCATGTTTTATAACAGTAATGAGAAAACTTACAAGTGTACGTAGTTTTCTAAATATTTAATGCTATTCAATTTTTTTCCATTCTTTTTTCTTTCAAATTCGTTTTCATTTTGAATTTGGCTCCCAAGATTTTCTTTCTTTTACCATAGTTTGATGAATAATGCGTTTGTAACAAGATGACGAGATTTCTTGCCTATATAAGGGCTTGTTTGCAAAATTGTTGTATTTGAGGACCCGAATGAACTTGTTCGTGTGTGTCTTGGGAATTTGCAGGAGGAGAGTGCGTGTTAGTGCATCATTTCTATTAGAAGATTCATTAATGGTGCTGCGGCTCAAGGGATAAGGATTTGAAAAAAGGGTGAGATTTGAAGTTATATATTGAAGGAAAACTACTGTGTTGAAATTGACTCCACAATATCAGAAGGCTCGTATAATTCTTTTTCTTTCTTTCTTCTTTTTTTGTCCTGCTACCGATAATGACAGATCATAAGTCCACTGTCTCTTACTTAAACAACAAATTGAGCTGAGTTCTGAAAATCTGGATGAGACAAGTTGAAGCCAGAAGCTCTAATCAACGGAAAGCGTACACATCTCTGGTTTCTTGCGTTAGCCTTGACCTCTTGGATTTGTGAGCTAAACACAAACCAACAAGGGAGGCCAAGCTTGTGAATCGCTCATATGTAGCCATTTGTTTAATGCAAGACTCCAAAACACCAAGCAGAAACCATGGAAGACTTTACAAGAGAATTTGTCCTCTCTTACCTCTCCATATAGGCCCACCTCTTAATTGGTGATGGAAATAAGACCCACTTTTTCATTTACTCATCAGACATAATACGGATTTAGCCCCATGCATCAATTATGTGTCAGGGATACAGCCATGCTCCACACACAACTCCATAACCAGCTACAGCCCAGTCAAGATTCTTCCCTTGCGGTGCCTTGTTCTAAGCATATAGCTTTCGGATCATAGACAGATATGGTGCACGCCAGTTCTTTGATCAAACTACTGTTTTCTTCAGCTAACAATGAGTGTGACCAATTTTAGAACTGACCCGTAAAAGGCCAAGATTATTGAGCTGTGTTTTCTTTACCTAGTGGAAGATCTAAGAGATGTTTAAGAAAGAGAATCAAGTGACAATCGATCAAACAGTTCAAGTTACATGACCCGACGAGTAAAGGCAATTGCGAGAAGAAAAAAAAATTATATGATATATCAACTTACAAAAGATCTATACAATGTGGAATGCAAACATTCTGCGTGAACATAGACAATCTCTCAAGCATCCAGCTCAGTCGCATTAATTGATGGGAATACCTTGCTTTCTGATCTATTCCTACACATTCTCTTCAAAGAAGAACTCAAAGACAAAGAAGTAGATGGTGATTCTGATAAACAATCACGATTTACCACAACATTTCCATTCTCATTCTCAGAATTTGAAAAATCAGTGACAATTTCCAATCTAGAAGCCCCACCATCACTCAAGCCCCTCTCATCTGTTGACTCCCTACTCACCTCCGTGGACTTGAGATCATCAATAGCAATGTCATTGTCATCACCCACAGCAGGAGCTCTACAAACAGGACAATTAGAGTGAGAATTCAGCCACATATCAATACACTCAACATGAAAACCATGACCACACTTTGTCAAGCTCTTGCCAATCTCATTTTCCTCGAAGGGACTTAAGCAAATGACACACTCTAAGCCTTGTTTACACTCTTCTGCTTTGTAAACAAACAATGGAATTGAAGAAATGACTGATCTATCAAGACCCTTTGAAGGGGAAGTAGAGAAAGTAGTGTCAACAGTGAAATTATGGAAATGGTGGAATCTTGAAGCACGCAGAACGTGAGACACAGACACAGAACTTGATCTTCTTCTATGGCGAGCTTGTGCCAAGAACCACTTGGCATAGATGTGGAGAAGCAACACAAAGAGGATTACTAAAAGAAGGGATATAACTGCAGCAAGCATTATGTTGCTGTCATACGAAGATATGCTGTTGATGAGATGACTCATTGGATTGTGCTCTGGTGATTCGACAGCACTTGGCATTGCTGTGTTTTCTGGGGTTTAAAGAGAGATGTCTGTAGAAGAGAAAAGGTTGAGGATATATATTTACACATGAACAGAACAGTATAGAATGATCTTTTTTGTAGACAACTAGGTATCAATGGAATCTGCTACCACCACCACTTCAATGTAGGGATTAAAATATATAAAGAAGACATCAACGTGAAAATGAAGTCGTTGATTGAGGATTAGATTACGGGCAATGTGTTCTGGAACACTTGCGTGTATTAGTTAGCAATAAAACAAGAGTGTGTCTAATGTCTACAGTGTGCTTTGAAGTCAAAAAGAATCCCTTTATCCAAGGAGCTAATGGGAGTCATGCATAGGAAAGAAGAGAAGAAAGTCGAAATGGAGGACTCGTGAAGGCGACGGCAGAAGAGGTTGGGGTTATTGGCTTCATGTGGCTATTTTAATTGTTTAATAGGGAGGTAGGGATCCCAAGATGAAAAAGGAGATCTAATATCTCTACTATGCCATCCTTTTCATGTCTTTCTTGTTGACTTGGTAGGGCCTAACTGGCCTTGGGCGTCAAATTTTGTGTTCGGGGTCCCACCGCTGCTTCACCACTACCAGTCAGGACCTCCCTTTTCTCTGCATGTTTCCGGGCTAGATATCAATTTTAGCGTTGGGTATAGGCTCGTGACCTCTGACCTGTCTCGGAGGCAATGGCCACTTACCTGTGACATGCTAAGGCTCCTACTCATAGTTGGACTATTAACATCAGATCCAAAAGTCAGCAACTCGACATCCTGCAACGGCACTCAATCAACAGCCCGAAATCCAGCAATGATTTACAACTAAAACGGCGTTTGCAGGGACGCAGAGCAGCCAACCTGTTGTTAACCATTAGGAAGTACGTGCTACGCCCATTGGCATGTATGATTGAGGGGCAGTGCTTTCACGATAATCTCGGATTAGGGTGTGAGAAATTTAAAAAATAATCGGATTCGTCCTCGAAATACGCTTAATTTGGACAGTGAAATATTTAGAAAGCGGATCACTAGAATGTGCTCTAGAGTTTTGCACCTAAAACAGTCGAGTTCCAGAATAACAAAAACAATGCAGCTCAAACTTTGTTGTAAGCATTGGAATTTGAAAGGAAGGCCATTATTGATTACGCAATAAGAATTTTATCGTCCGAGTGGTGATTATTCTAGATACACTTGTTGTGTTTATGCTTATGATGCGTCTCGTTAATGAATGGAGAGCAATTGAAAGTGAAAATGCATTGAGTTAGTGTATAGAGTCCCAAAAACTTTCTTCAAGCATTTCAGTCCATGAGTTTGTATCTTTTTTCCTGGACTCCAGTAACTCCCATTTGTATCTCTATTATTGTATGAAGCGGCACCTGAGAGTTGAATACAAGTAACCTGTTAGAATGCGTCAACAATTCGTTCTAGAAGCCCGCAAATCACTTTACAAGCATCAGGCCAGACTTCTAATAACAGGGCATCACTCGATGTGCCAAGAAGAATAATTACTCCCTTGATTCGTATAAACATGTTCATCCTAAGCTACTTACCATCAATTTCATTACAAAAAAAAAGTACCAGTTCTGAATTATTAGGAATTACCTCGATATGTGGAATTTCTTTTAGAGGCCTATCAGCAAAATATGCATATAATGCTCTCAATACAGCCTGCACAAATAAAGCAATAAAAGATGAGCTTGATAACCCAAAGCATTGGGATATTCAAGATCGCATGTTTAATGTATAACCTGGTGAGAGATGACTACAACAGGTGCCCGTTGTCTTTCCAGTTCAATAATTACAGGCTCTAGCCTGCATCAATGTGGAAATTAGTTTTTATTTAACAAGGAATATGAAGTATCAAAGGTTCTAGTTAAAGCTGAAAAATGCAAACCTTTGGATGACATCGAGATAAGATTCTCCACGAGGGTATCGATACCTCAGCTTGTCCTTCTTGCGTGCCCTGCTCATAGGGATACAAGCATCAGGCCTCAGGGAAGCAACTAATAATGTCCAAGCGCAGGAAAAAAACACAAACATGTGTGTGGTTTTAAGACAACCTCAACTGATCACCATAGGAGTTTACTAGAAGAAAATAAGTTATTAAGGTAAGAATGTAAAGCAAATGGGAGGGAGGGGGCAGAGAAAGAGAGACAGTATGAGAAGAAACATACCCATACTCCTCAGGCATGTTCTTCTTGATCTCTTCGTATGTCATTCCATCACATACTCCAGCATTTATCTCATCAAGGGCACGCCATTGGATCTATCAAAATGACGAATTGTGAACTTTTCTACAATCAATTCCAATGTCTATCAATTACCCAACAAAATCAGCCAAAGTAAATCACAATTCTGAATGACCAACTAATGTTCTGAGGGGGTTCACACTGACCTTGGGAAATCCAGGGATAGGACTTGCTGTTATAATTGTTCTTTGAAGTGTGCTGGTCCAAATCTAGACCACAGCAAAATCAGAACAATGGTCATAAGAATTCATATGGCTCATTCTAAACACACTCTACTTGACAGAATTTCCATGGAATAAATTAAATAATTAAAAGTGAAATCAGTGTTCCAACTTCCCAAAGCAAAAAAGAGAAGAGGAAAAAGGACTAAATTGTAAAGAAACTGTAGTAAGTTGCAGAGAGTCACAACTAGAATGATAAAAACAGTAGGCAATTATGATAAGTTGAACTTGGACTACAAACTAGAACCCTGGTGTGCTCATTGACACAAAACATCAAAGCATTAGGCAAAGAAAAGGCCAAACTTGAACTGATATTCAAAGGGATAAACAAATTAATCATCGTTCCTACTTCCCAAATAAAAGAAAAGAAAAGGGAAAGGAAGATAGAAGAAGAAGAGCTAAATTGTGAAGAAACTGTAATGAGTTGCAAGTTGCATGATAAAAATAATAGGTGATGTAGAACAATTATCCCAAGAGTTTAGTTTTCAGTTGACAAGGTCAAGCCTGAACAGAAGTCCACAAAGAAACCCGAAAACATCTGATATAAAGCTTGAATTTAATTTTCATGTTTTAATTATTTTCCTGGTTAATTTTGAAGTTTAATTATTTGTTTCCTGCTTAACTTAGAAATTTTAATTTAATTAGTATTTTACTATTTAGAAATCTTAATGCTAAATGGATTCTATTAATTAAGTTTTAATTAGAAATCATTTTCTATAAAAGATTTTAGAATTAATATAATTAGGGATGTCTAGTTTATTTAATGGAGATCAATATTATTATTTAGATTCAATAAAAATACCAGAGATTTTTCTATAGATTTCTCTTCAATTATAATCTGTAACCTTAGAGCTTGAAAACTCTAATTTTATCTTAATATACGCTGTCATGTGGTATCAGCGCGAGTCAACATCTGAATCAATGGCGAATCGTGAAGAGAATTGTGGAGTGACAATCATTTTTGTGAAGGTGATTAGGGGGTGTAGGCTGTTTAGGATCAACTAAATCACCATTCAGTAACGATAACAGCCTTAGAGGGGCAAATGCAAACTGGATTTAGCGACATCAATACCAGAGTTTATGACCTTACAACCAGGCTTGAAGCACTAAGGTTGCGTGCAAGCATGAACTAGAAAAGGAGAGGCACACAATGGGGATAACATTCGCAGCCAACTTGTCATTAAACTAGTTCATGCAAATCCTCGTGGTCAGTATGACTGAGTATTCATTTGATAAAAAAGATGTATTTTGGTTGATGGGAGGCACAAACAAGAATCGCAAAGAGAAGAGGAACATGTTTAGAGACTTATCCCGGGGCCGACTTTACCTTAGACCTGTTCCTTAAATTCCATCTATATAACATGAAGATGAACTTGATGGAAGTCATTGGACCTTATCAACTCAAAACAAACAACCACAACCCGAGAGACATAAATCGATCAACGTGATTGAATGTCAATACGAGCGAGAACCTTTCAATGATGAGGATGTTCTATGCAAACCTGATGGAGATTATGAAGAAGATTTATATGATGATGAAGATCTTGCAAACAATGACACGGAGGACACGGTAATTTTTGACAAATCTCTAGAGATATTTTGGAAGATTATTTTGGTGTTCCTTTAAATACAACAATTGAAGTATTGAAGGACATAAATAATGATGAACTCAAGTTTAAACAGAAAAATATGAGAATGAACCAAAAAAGGACTTCATAGGAACAGAAGGTATAACATCATATATAGATTTTTTTTATCATTATACATGCACCATAAATTAATTTTTGATGTTTGTTTCAGGTTGTAAATAGCACATAATTAGGAAGTAATGTGGAGCCTAATTGTAGGGATTCTAATTAGTCTACTTTTCTAATATAGGGTCCTAATTGTAGAGATTCTAATTAGTCTACTTTCCTATATAGGGTTCCTATCTTGTATATAAGGGATAGATTGATCAATGTAAAAGTAAGAGAGAATATTTGTTTTCTTCTTTTATGTTTTCAATGTTCACGAGGTCAAGGACATGTTACTTCGTGAATAAGCTAGCAACAATATTATATTTCAAGTATTTGTTTCTTTGAGGCGAAAGAATTCAATTTCTGATAAATAACTCAAGGACGAGTTTTTCTCAAGTGACAGAGACTGACATAGAACAATTATCTCAAGAGTTTATGGACTAGATTGACAAGGTCAAACTTGAAAAGAAGTCTGCAAAGAAACCTAAAAGCATCTCATATGAAGTTTGAAGTTATTGTTTTCCTGATTTAATTATTTTCCTAGTTAATTTTGAATTTTAATTATTTGTTTCCTACTTAACTTAGAACTTTTAATTTAATTAGTATTTTACTATTTAAGAATTCTAATACTAGGTGGATTCTATTAATTAGGTAAGTTTTAATTAGAAATCATTTCCTATAAAGGATTTTTAATACTAACATAAATAGGGATCTCTAGTTTATTTTATAGAGAAGAAGACTATTATTCAGATTCAATAAAAATACCAGAGAATTTTCTCTAGATTTCTCTACAGTTTGGTTTGTAACCTTAGAATTTGAGAACCCTGGTTTTATCTTCGCTATACGCTATGTGACACAGGGCAATTCTGTTAAATTGAACATCGACTAAGAGCTTGAATCCTTCTCATTGACACAAAACATCAAAGCATTAAGAAAAGAAAAGGCCAACCTTAAATGTAAAACCTATTAAAATACCACTTTTTTTATCTTTATGTTCTGGAAAAACTTCTTGAGCTGATCTTCAAAGGAACCAAATAAATAAATTATAAGTTAAATCATTGTTCCTACTTCCCAAAGAAAATAAAAAGAAGAAAGAAAAAGAAGTGCTACAAAGTGAAGAAACTGTGATGAGATGCATACAGTCACACTAGCATGATAAAAATAGTAGCAATTCTGTTAAACTGAACTAGAAGCATGGTGTTCTCACTGACACAAAACATCAAAGCATCACAAAAAGAAAGGGCCAATCTTAAATGAAAATGCTATTAAAAACCCCCTTTTCTATCTTTAAAAACTTGTTGTGGTTAGGAGCACAAAGGTGTTGCTACAAAAGCTTCCAAAAATCTGATTGTGTAATATCTGAATTCTTTGATTTATAATTGCTAGAAGACATATCGCACATAACTTCACTACTTAAAGTGAAAAAAGTTAGGACAGTTGCAGGAGCACCTCATATATAAAAAAAGGTTTTCAAAGATACACTCAGAATAGATGTGGACATAAAAGGTTTATCGTGAGGATTGATGGGGCTTACAGATGCTGCCTTTTCAGATTTCAGTCGTTTCTCGACAAAGTTAGTGAGCTTCTTTGCATAAATTTCTCCAGCATCACTGCAGAAACAGAGTATAGTGCATTCCAGTAATGAGTAGGGTAAATCAAATCTCAAAGAAGAACCAAGGTTTGCAGAAAATTAGAATGTGTCAAAAAGAAAGATTAGAAGCTGAAGGAAACATGTCAGCATGGAGAATTAAACCTAAATAAAAATGAAACCACAATTGGCAGTAGACATGAAGGGAAGATTGATTGAAGATAGAAAGACTAGATAATGTGGCATTATAATTGACACACATCAAGGCATCTCATTGCTCTTGGACATTGGTGGGACTAGTTCTAGGTTATGACAAAACTCATCTTTGGATTGATTTTGAAAAACAGATGTGAATATTGAAAGGACAAAAAAAAGCCTCCAAATTTAAAAACATAAAGAACTTATCAGCATCGGTATCAAGTTTTAGAGGACTTCAATAAAAAAATGATAAAGAAAAGGGTAAGAATATAACATGCATAATTAATAGATATTATAAGTGGGTATGTATAGATACAAAGTGATTTATATTTGGTCTCTCAGGTGCGTATCAATTATAATGTTGCTAACAAGAGTGCTATGAAAGCAATTCAGCTTCCGTGCTCAGCAGTTTTGCTCCTCTTTTAATCATAAAAGATTTACATTCAAACACTTTTGGGTAAAAGAGAGATGCTGATCTTCACTGCAATACTGTAAGCAGCAAGAAGCCAACAGGGATTCTATGGAGAATATTACAAACTTCAGCAAAGCCTTCAAGACTGCTGAAGAGGTCAATTTAAAGAGCTTTATGTTAAAGTCTGCAGATTATCCCTTCAAGGAGAGCTAGTTTCACACAACAAAAAGGAAATGATGCCAAACACTATCTGCAAATATCTCCATCATACTTTACAAAAAATAATACTCTTTTTGGCATCTGTGCTAATATAGTGAAACATAGTAGCAATGCAATGAACACAAGATCGAGAATAGAGTCATACCATACAGGTCATCCAAGATTAAAGCTAATTTGACAAAATATAACATTTACTACTTCAAATTCAAACTATACCAGAAAATTAATAAATCGTGAACCACTACCTCAATACAGTATCACCACCAATTCTACCTCTAACATTATCCCGACTCTCTCCATGCCTGGTAAGTAATATTGGGCGTGGTGTAAGGTGTGTATTCACCTGCATCACATTAACAGAAGTTCTTGGTTTGGGTGAAAAGAATGACATTCAAATCAGCAAGATCATAGCAGTGGAAGAGATTGTCACAATAATGGCTAATCATGTTTCATCACCTAAGGCATCTTAGTTTCTTTTTGTTTATTTAAGCCATTGCTTGCAACTCAAGCAAAGACCATGTTCTTGCTCCACATAGAAGTGTATGAAAATCTCCGAACAAATATTCTCTCGAGACTACAATTTATTTTCAACAAACATGGTAGTTAAGATTCAACAGAAACTTGAGTATCACTAGTGCCAGCAGAGATGATAACAGAATTTCAGAAGTAGAAATTAGAAACGAGAAGTGGCCCAACAGAACATTTCTATAATCTGCTAAGAAATAATTGATCCAAGTTATGGCAGGACAACTTACCAAGAAAAAAACAATTCGCCCAGGCAGGTAGCCACTGATATTGTTAACCTGAATGTATGAAACCAAGTTGTATTATAGAATAATCAGATAGAACATAGTAAGTTCAAAGACAACGTCCTTTATTATATACAGGGTTCATGAAAAAAGTTGAATTATCCAAGGTACCATATAGAACAAAACAGCACTATCAATTTACATCCTCTGCTGCATATAACTGAATTCAGGAAAAAAAAAAATTCTCTGAACAATTAAATTAAGGGGAAGAAGGGGAAAGAAAAAGGTGTGCTTTTACTTGTATTTGTCCACCATGTCCACTGGCCATATCAATCATTTTGATATAAGACCCTTCTTCTACTGGCTCATAAACCTGGTAAATAAAAGTGAATGTTAACCTAAAGTTGAAATTCTTCATTGATAGCGACCAAATCTCAAAAGGAGAAGATATTAGAAGCACATGAAACTACCTTTTCATAATTGGCTAGCCGACTTTTGAAGTCTTGCAATCCAGCTTCGAAATCTGGCCTGGAAAATAACACCAAGGCCTAAGTAGTAAGTACCCATGTCCATCACATATAAGAAGCCGGTGATTTCAGATAGTAACCATACTGTTCTGCGTAGTCAGGGCTTTGTTGAATTTTGAGACGTATATTTCTTTCAATTATGCGTTCATCATTGCACAGTGTCTCCAAGAAAATAATCTGCAGCAAAAAGAGAACAGATGTCAAAAGAGTTTGGGACTAATCATTGCATCTTGGTTGTATCCCACCTTCCAGTCAAATTTTGTTCTCAGTGACCACCAACAAGAGTTATTAAGGGGAACTTTTAGCAATTTGAAAATAAAGGAAATTCTTCAGTGACCACCTATAAAGTCTTCTTTTTAGGGTGGTGTTATTCTCACTCCATAGTTTGTTATTCCCACTCCATATTTATTGCAAAATATATTGATAGACTACATTAACCTTTGTTTTTAGTAAAACTATGAAATGTCTTTTCTATTTTTTGTTTTTACATAATCAAGATTTTACTGAAATATTACTTTCTAATTATAAAAATTAAAATTGAATTAAAAAAAGAAGTAAATAAAATTTGAAGTTCTTAAAATTTTAATTACTCTATTAAATTTTTTGAAATAAATATTTTATTGATGGATGATGTCTAGGAGGAAAAAATGTAGCATGACCAAAATACAATTTCCAAAAAAATAAATTTGGTAATTAGTTATGATAAAAAAAAAAAGAGAGTAAAGTACGAATATCCTAATTACAAAAGGAAAGAATTTGTACTTTTAGCTATATTTTCTAGATATAAATATAAAATGAACATTTAATATCATCATTTGTGAAAAATAATATTAAGGATATTTTGATCCGAGTAATAAGAATAGATTATGGAGTGGGAATAATATTATCCTTCTTTTAAGATATCAACTGTGCAGTTAAAAGGTGAAGAAAAAACATCAAGACACCTAGGCACTGTAACACTTCCAAATTTAGCATCTTACTGTTAAGCTTCGAGAATAATATCATAACAAGATAAATAGCACACTTGGCAATTATATGTGAAATTCAGTTTCTTGAGACACATAGAGATTTGGAAAAAGAAAAAAAATAACACAGGCAGCCAAAGTGCATATCACTTCAAGGCGAAACACATTAAAAGCACACATCCCAAAAGGATGTTCTTCACCTAAAAATTATATTAGTATATTACTGGTGAAATTCAGGACCTTTTGCAATGATATGGTCTTAGTACCTTGCACTTTCCTTCAGCCATTTTCATCAGCATATTCCTTCTTTTCCTGTTACTGTTTGTAGCATCAAATATTCCTACCTACAAGGAAATTAAAATGAACCAAACTAAAGGATTAGGAAAGTTCCACGGAAACGTCATTAATATCTGAATATATGATAGTGTACCTGGCCACCTTCTTGCATCCAGGAAATCATATCATCCATTGCCAGTGCTGCTACCTAGTAGCACGTGATACATTAAAACTATTTGCAAAGGAGAAGGTTAATATGGTGTTATCATTCCCAATCATGTAAGAAAACATAATAGTTCAGAAGTAACAACCTATTTTGAGGGACACAGCAATATTTCTGGGAGGCTTTACTACTAATTACTATTTGGGTTACTGTATTCATCCAGGATTGTATCTGGGACGGGCCAAATTGCTGAACCAGCTAAAAGGTCAGATCCTGCAACATGCTTACTCAGTTCCACTCTTTATTCTCACTGCACAGTAATTGATTTCCTTTTATTACCTACTTTCATTTCACTTTATTAATGACCATTAGCTAACAAATCTTTAAGAGTCGAAAATCCAAATGAACAAGATCTTGAGATCTCAATGACTCAAGGATACTTCAAACAAATAATAATACCTGTAATAAAGCAATTTGATTCAGATGTTATCATGCGGAACTTGTAAGATTTTAAGAAATTAATGCCTTACAATTTACAACTTTTAGAAATCAATAAATCTTCCATCACTATATCCAGAGGAGAAAGTGAGCAGCAACCCATTTATTAAACCAGAAATTGAATTAGTCCAACCAAATAATTGATTCGCTCACTCATAGAGACAGTTTCAGAAGTTCCATCAGTCCAACAGGCCGCAAAAAAACACAAAACAGTCTTAGGATGATAGAAAAATGCTTTTGTGGTCTACGAAATACTAACACTTATTTAATAGATATTACCTCATTTCGTGCCTCCATTCCTTCGGGGTTGTCAGCTCGGAAAAAGTCAGCAGACTGCATCCACACAAATCATCAAGAAAAAACAAAAAAAAAGTGATAAATAAATGCAGCCAGAGCATAACATGAGTGCAATACATAGTACAAGAATACAATAAAAAACATTTCTGGATCAATTTCTATTCTATATGCATATCTAAAATAACCATTGAATTTTGCACTCCGTCATGTAATCTCCTTCACATTATACTGTGATAACAGACATAATATAATACAGCAGATTTGAATGCTCAACAGATCTTGAAATCACATTAAAGTTTTAAGTTTTTACTAGCATTAATTATTAAAAAAATGGATTTTAATTATTAACAATTATTGAAATTCAGTCACATGATTGACAAGCAACGAAATATTACAAAACTGTAGCTGTAGCTAATATAGCTGTAGGAAGCACCACAATGATATTCCATGGAAAAGACTAAAGAGTTTTTCAATTAACAAAAGGGAGAGACACACAAACAAGAAAATCACTGTATGTCTATGAACTGTACAGCATTAATCATTGTTTCATGAAAACAAACAATGCAGAACAAATTCCTTTATCATTAAAAAAATAATCATTAAACCACTAATATAACCAAAGAAACCTATAAAGGCCTATGCATACCTGATTAGATCCATGCTTAAGGCGCCGATACTGTTACAGCCAAATACAGTATTATATTACGCTTCAACTTTTCAAATGTAATAGTCAAAGGATGTCAAAGGATGTATGACAGACCTTTCCAACATTAAAGTGCTTGGTATCATGACCCAACCAACGAAGATATCTTGTAAGTTTAGCTGCAGTAAAAGTTTTGCCTCGAGCAGGTAAACCAACCTACAGTTCAAGCAATAGTTAGAATTTTTAATTATCAACAGTGCTCATGGATTAGTTTTTGAACTATGAAAATTGAAAGTATATAAACGAGCACTAAGTAAATTCCAGCATCCAACTTTCAAGTTATTTGTAGAATTTGGTACCAAATCTAATCTGGAAATCTTTACAATTGAACTGAGAGGGAAAGTAGAAGGATAATAAATATTATCACCAGTTCTGACCAATAACTTATGCAGATACATACCAGAACGATCGCCAAATGTCTATCCTCCTTTGGTCCAAGCATCTGATCGGCCACTGCTGCAGCTGTAACAGCTCCAGCAGCTGCTGGCATTGAGTTCTGAGAATATAGGGAACACAGCATAAAACAATGATGCAAAACCACCACGTACAGAAAATAATTAAGCTTGAAAGATTTCCTACAGTGAGAAATATTTGGTACAAACCTTGGTTTCGGTGTCCAGTTTGAGACCGGAAGAAAATGCGCTAGAACTTGATGATTTAACTAGCCTAGGAGATCCAACACCCCTATCCACAAAGAGTCCCCTGTGACCATCTTGCTTTTGCAGAGCTGAAAATGTCCCCACTGATTTTGATTCGACCATCCCAGAACCAGAATAAATTTTGGATGGATCTGGGATAACAACCTCCATTTGCTATTTGAACATTTGTAAAATGCATCAGAACTGGAATAACATAATGACAAGGAGAAACGATGCATCTAGCAGCCACCCATCATATGATAATGCCCTATCTTAAAAGGTAGCATCAAACTGCTCCTTGACCAACTGGAATGAACCTAAGTATTCTAGCAATAGCACATGTTAAAATCTGAAGTTCAGGCATGACAAAGCTGAAGTCATCAAATTGTCCTCCTTATTGGAGAGACATTGAATTTTATGAGCAGGCAAATGATAGAAGATTGAAAAGAACATCCTCATATTTCAGGTAGACTTAAATTTTTGTAGGCCATGATGAAAATTAATTGTATATCTGCAGGATAGGTGACCAAGATAAACCTTTATAGTTGCAGGTCGATCTGCAGAAACAACACTATCCTTGTAGGAAAATGAAGCATTGCCTGGGCCATCAACATTGGAAAACCTTGGATTCTCCGCATTGTTAGCTGCATACACCAAAGCAGAGTTTGCAGAAATTGATGGAGCTGGGACAACATAATGTTCAAGATCAAGCTCCAAGCTAGCCGAAGAGCAGTTCTGAAAAAAAACAATGGAAGAATATTTTTTTTAGCATGCACAAGTTTTTAGATTGAAAAGGATCATGACACTACGGCTTCGTTTGTTATTGCGGCCAAAAGCCAACCGCGCAGTTGGCCACAATAACATGCAGGCTCTAACTATCCACCCAGTAAAAAAGGATGGAAATTAAATGTTTCAACAAAGAAGTCCGCAATTGCATGTCATTTAAAAAATGTCTCAATTCGACTTGGAGTAGGTTTTTTTAAAAAAAAACATATAACAGCATCATGCAAGGGGGAAAAGAAAAGATAATGCAGCCTAGTTAGAGAAACTTGAATCAGAGGAAAACAATTAAAAATTACCACAGCAAGCTCCAATACCAATTTAAGCAACCAACTTGAAAATTTGAGCTAGTTGGTGGAGCAGCTCACATAGTCAACAAGGTCACAGCAAAATTTACACTTGCGATCCATATAAAGTTTGCTCAATCAACCCCCCACCCAGCACTCATATCTAAATATATGAAAACAAAACTTAAGAAACACACTTGATGACAATGATAACAAATGAACTGAGCCCAAAAACAGGGCCTAGCCCATAGGTTACCAATAATAGCAATCAAAGAACAGTGATATCCAATTCTAATCAACTGTGATTTGACAAGAACAATAGTGGATGGGCTATAGCCCAAAAACAGCCTCGCTGAGAAAACAACAACATAAACAAAATGATGATAAACATTAGAGTATCGCACCTAAAACTTTAGCTCGCAGGTCAAGGAGCAATAGAGCATATAATTTTAGATAGTAAATTCATGATAAACGAAATACTTGCGGCTCAGCAATCGTTAGGCACAAATAAATGATAAGAGTATAAAGAAACATATTAATTAAAACCGTTTTCTTCTCACTCTTGGTACATAAAAGAAATGAAATCTCACAAAGATAAAAATAAGATATTATGCAGCATATAGCAACAGGAAAAGAAGATGCACCTCAGCTCCTGCCATTGGCGTGGAATTGATGCTGACATCAGGAATTCCACGAACAGTTGAAGGCTGGAGATTCTCCTGATAAGCTCTCCAACTTGCCGCAAGATCAAAAGGTGAAACTCTGTCAGCTTTAATAAACACCCTACACTCCAGAATCTCATCACCATTCTTGAATACCGCCAGCCTCGATTCCCCTTGCAATGTCCCCCCGGTGAGCAGCCGGTTTGGACCCTCCTCGACCACACAAGGGGCATTACTGTGCTTTGGCTTCAACAGGAATTTGAAATCCAAAGTTTCTAAAATTCAAAGCATAATTAACCAATAAAAGAAAAGGTTATTAAGAAGAAACCTAGAAAATTATAATAATGAATAACTGAGCCTTATAGTGTTTACTGTTTGATTGAAATCTGAAAAATAGTTTTTCTGTTTCTCTTAAGCAAGAAATGGAGGCAAATTACTCCTTAAATTAACAAACAAATCCTAAAAAATCCTTTTCTTTTCTCTAAATTTCTCAGCAGCCAAACAAAAGTTACCGGAAAAAAAGGACACGTACAAAAAAATTGAATTAGTTACCGTGATTAGGTGGAACGACAAAGCTTAATTCCCACATTGATGCCGATTCACGTTCCATGGAAAGCTAAGTTAGAAACATGAACAAAAGCAAATGAGTGGTTAAGAAACTAAATGCAACTGAAATAAATTTTAAGTTAAACATTTAAAAAACACAAAAAAATAAAGTAAATAAAAAACAAATAGGTATTACAGCTTTAGAAGAATCCCAAGAGCCAACAAGTGGCACGGAACCGTAGACATGAGGGATAAGTTCGCCCTTAAGTTTAAGATTCTCCATTTTAAGAGAAACATACAGTTGACCTCCTGCATGGTCTAGATTTTCTTCTCCTTCTTCGCTTCCGTGGGAGCTGCCGTCTGCGTCCTTTGACGTTCCAGTTCCCATAGCTGGCCACTCCAATGCCTCTCAGTCTGTTGATTTTGGAGATAGATAGAGAGAGAGTTGTTACTTACATAGTGCGTTTCAAGCAAGTGGTTGTGTGTGGGTGGATTTTTTTCGGGATAATAGGGAATAAAAAAGAGATTAAGAGATGGGGATGAAAATGATTTTTTTTCGCTGAGTTTTGTGCGGTTGGATTTGTTTGTGGAGTGTAACAGAAAGGGACGAGAGGGGGAGGGTGGAGAGTTGGGGATGGTTTGTTCGATTTATGTGGATGATGAAATTGGAGGGGCCAGCGCTGATGCTTGCTGGTCCACCTTGCAGGGCACGGGCGGGCAATACTTCTTTCCTCTTTTTACCCGCTCCAAGAATCTCAGGGCCTTTAAACATCTTATTTGCCATCGATCTAACCATATTTTTTAAAAGAATTTTTTTTAAAATTAAATTTTTTTATGTTTTTAAATTGTTTTAATATGTTAATATTAAAAAAATTAAAAAAAAAAATTATGTTAATATATTTCAAAACAAAAAATATTTTAAAAAATAATATTTATTACAATTTAAAATAACCAACCGCTTGTATTTTGAATATTTATTTATTTTTAATTAAATCAGTAATATCAAGACATGTTTGGTAACCTGAAACAAAATTTAAAAATTGTTTGTTTGTTTCACATAAATATTTTTTATAAAATAGTTTACATTTCAAATATTTTTCAATGTTTGACTTGAAAAATATTTTTATATGCAAATAATTTTTAATTGTAAAGGTAATGAAACGATAAAGATGGTGGAGATGATAATGAAAAAGAAGAAGATGATTAGAAAATGTTCATCGATATGGTGAAAGAAAAGATAGTATGGCAGTGAAAAAAAATTATAATAATAGTAAAAGAAAAAAAGAGGGTCATATTATGATAGTGATAGAAGAGTTAGTAGTAACATGACAATAATGATGAGATGATTGTGGTAACGATGAAAGAAAAAATGATGAAAGCTAAAATAATTAGATAATATTATAATTAGATTAATATTTATTAAATAATTTTATAAAATTTCATGAGTTAAAAACATTCCTTAACAGATAAACTAAGTTTGATACTTGACTATAAAATATTTTATATTAATTAATTTTGATATAAAATATTTTTTTTTGAAAATAAACATCAAAAAATCTAAAAAAATATTTTCCTGTAAAAAAAAACTTGACAGGAAACAAATATTCTCTTAATACTATATGGGAGACAATTCAAAAGCACTTTTATTATATTATTTGAAACTATACTCTAAACTAATATTCTAACTAGATATTTTTTTTAAGTCAAAACCTACAATCACATCTCAACTACTAAGCAAATTGGTTCCTAGAGATTGAATTATAACTATATAATTGTTTAAATAGAGATAGCAAATAATATATACAATAAAAATTGATAGTTATTTTTTTGTATAAAAAACCCAAAGCCGTGGATTTCAATAGCAAAATCAGCGGTTTGGATTTCATTAGACATGGCAGGGAGCCAAACCTTAACTCGTTATGAGAATTAGAACAACCAACCAAACAAGCCTCAATTTTCACATTGGATCCGTTTCCAAGCCCAATTCTATTGACCCAAACCGAATAAAATGAGGGTTTGTGTAGAAAACTCCGAGAAGTGCCAAACCCCTACGCGAACTTGCATCTTGCTTGTCCAGGCATTGGTGAAGCAGAAGGGTTTCTCTCTCGCTCCATTTGCTACGATGAGAGCCAAGGTGATCCAATCTCTCATCTAGAAAACATGAATCATGAAAAGCCTGTTTAATTAAAAGACTCGAGAATGATTAATTGGTAGTGTTACCTGTCTTTGCAGTGGAAGAAAAAGCGAATGAGGAGGTTGAAGAGAAAACGTCGAAAGATGAGGCAAAGATCCAAATAGTTGCAGTTTTAGCTCGCCAAGCCATTAATTAATCTTCGCTGCTACTTCCATTGTGAACCATTTTATATTATGTTGAATCACTTGATGGTGTTTCGGAAATTAATGGGTTTTTTCTTCTTTATTATTATTATTTTTTTATAATTCGGGTGTCCGGGCTAGTTTATATGTACCACGATTAATCCTCGAATTCACTGAATATCCTGCAAGTTCAATATGCAAGTAAGACACCGCGAGAGTAACATCCATGCACACAAAGATTCAAACCTAAAGTGTATAGACAAGAAATTCTTTGCCAGAACCATTAGGCCAGGAACCTGGGTGCTTTTCTTCTTCATTTCTTGTCATGTGGTGTGAATGCAAATGTCATGCAATCCCTGATCAGTCACTTGTCCCGCTTCAAACTGTTGCTTTGCTCCATAACTTGCTCGTTCTTTAGACTTTACTGCAATCCAAATAGGTAGGATAAAAAAATCTAATGTTCTTTATCTTAACTCTGACTTTTTGGAGCTTACGTAAAGCATAGAATTGTATTGCAACTATTACTTTTAAGTTAGTTAATTATTAGTTAATAAAAATCTACCTATTTGTTTACCCTGATTTTTCTTCTTCATTTCTGACGGTAACTTTGGTTTCTAGCGGTTAAACCAGGAGTCTCTTGTCTCAGCAATCACAGCTGTTTCCATGAAAGCATTTTCTGTATATGTTGAAAGGGAATTTTAACCCGGGGATGGAAGTAGATTGATGAGCATTAGGATTTTGTTTGAAATTCAATGTTTTTTTTTTTAATGAAATCAAATCATGGTGTCATCTATTTGTTAATAAAGACTAGACTGTTTGAGAGTATAATTATGGTTGTTTTTAAAATACTAATCACTTGAAAATATTAATTTTTTAAAAATTATTTTTGATATCAGCACATCAAAATGATCTGAAAACATTAAAAAAATAGAAATTTAAAAAAATAAAAAATAAAAAAATTTCAAATATTTTCAAAATTATTTTTGAAATATAAAAATAAATAGAGTCATAATGTGTTATTATTATTGTCGAGTGATTGGATCAGTCACAATTCCAAACTTACGTGGCCAAGTAGCATTAATTCTCGTCGGGCATTAATTCTGAAACGTTATGTGATGACTATTAAGTCGCTTATCGTAAAAGATTTCTGTTGTGGTCCTCAACTTGCTGGTCCTTCAGATTTTGGGGCGGTCGAAGCATGGTTTTCTGTTTATTGGATAGATGGTTTTTGGTCCTGTTAGAATCTACCATAGCAAAACTGCAATGTTTCTTTTGTCGCGGTGATAAACATGATTGAGCGATTGACCTGGTGTCAGCATGATGGTGCAAACTTTATGTGCCTCACATGGGCTTGGAATGCAATAAATTTTTCTGTTTAGTTGGTGATTCTGGTGGAAAGTCACGCTATGTGCTAAGCATACCCTAGGATTTACGATGTTATTTAGGAAGTGGCTTCTGGAGTGCATGGGAAAGGCACTGCTAATGGGGGAATATCTGACAGATTCGGTGAATTTGTTGCCGAGTGTTTTCCCATGCATTCAGTGACTGTAATTACCGAATCGCAGAATACAGATTATGTTTCCAGAAATTCATCGAAGAAATTGTCAAAAACAAACCGAATCCTGGAGACTGTAAGTAATGCCTTCCCTTTTAGGCATTGTTGAATTTGCCCATGTTAGATAGATAAATTCATGAGAAATCGAAATGCCTTCTCGAATTTTTATGTTATCCGGTCATTGTCCTCTGTGATTTTCCTTGCCCTTTTGTTCTGATTGCAACATGCTGAAAGCTTGAGATGATCAAGGTGCTTGGTATCATTGTTCAGAAACCAATGCTTAGTGTGTCTTATCCATTAGAGCTAGAGAAAATGAATTCATAATTTATGGAACTCTCCCATTCTACTGAATTTCAGGAGGCACTGGCTAATACTTTTATAGCACTAATTGATACACTTCATGCTGGTGGCCTTCTAACACACCACTCTGGCACTCAATAATATCTCATTCAGACACACGTCTAAACAAATTGGATAACCTTAACACACTATTGTTTGAGACTACCCATGCCAATCTTCTTTAGCTCTTGAAACGCACGTATGGTCTCTGCATCAAAACCACCTGCGAACTGAATGTTTTAACATGATGGTTAGTATTTATGACTGGTAAAATCTCAAGATTGAGCTTGATGGAGTTCAACGTTTACCTGGTGTACACGATAGGCAAATCTAGCTCCTTGAAGCAAGAGATTATCTTCTCCCGAGCATTCATTAAGCTGCAGTTCTTTAGTTATCCTTTTCAAATAAACCTTGGCTAGCCTCAAAGAACTTAATTTCATCTGCAAACAATGTCAAGACTGTCGGTGCTGTGTCTCTAACTTTTTATTGGGAGTCCAGTATAAAGTTGTTCTCTTGATAATATTTGTGTGAAAATATTGGAAGATGTAGAAAGTCTTTCTTTGGAGTTCGTCAAGTTGAAGCCATTATGAGATGCAATATGCAGAATCTAGAAAATGCAGTAGTGGGGCATCATATTATCTGGATGGGTTTAGTCGTGTGGCCGCCAAATTTTTCTATCATTACAAATTAGTCACTTAGGACTTGGGAGAAGCCATTTTTCTGTTCTGCTGCTTAAATTCTAGAGAACGCAGGAGTCTAGACCATTACGTCCTGCTTTTTCGCTGAGACTCTTTTTGGTGGGATGTATATTACCAAATGATACTCTGATCTATTTGAATGGGAAGGAGCAGTTGCCTTCATATAACAAGTGAACGTCTGTTTATTTCTGTAAATGTGAAAATTTTTGGCATGTTAAGCTGTTGTGCTAATTTTATATTAATAATAATTGAGTTGGCAAGGTACTGTCATTAGTTGAACTATCATGCTTATGGTAAAAACCAGCTACATGATACCTACCTCACCGATCAACCCCGTGTTCAGCAACCATTCCCATGGGATCTGAAAATCCCTGTATCTCTTGATCATGCTCTCTCTCGTCCTTTCCATACTATCAATACTTCGCTCCAACCTGTAAATTTGTTGTTTGATCATTTCGTTAGTACTCAGCATTGAGTCAAAACACGAAATTACTGCAATTTAGTTTGTACATGCTCGCCTGTCTTGCAATGCCTGCATTCTTCCCAGGGCTAGGGTCAAAAGATCTTTTGGATTGTCCTGGAATGATGAAACTTCAGACTCGAGGTTCATTAGGTCTCGGTAGTTGAAAGCAGCTTCTCGCAAAGCATCTGCTTTTCGTTCTGGCCATTGTGGGAAATGCTTCAATACTGCCCTCTCGTCAACCAAAGATGATAATTCATCATCTAGCCATTTCACAAATGCCTTCACATCAGATATGTCTTTGAAGGCTGAAGACTCCACTTCTTTGATTAGGAAATTGATAAATTCCTTCTGTTTTTCCACATCCGATTTTATCTGTTCAATTAGCATGCATTTTGTCACCAGAGAGTAACAATTCGTTAAAAGCTTAATGAGAAGAGCTGGTGGCAACTAACTTACAGCAGAAAGATAACTGGAGCGATTCTCAATTTCTCCAATCATGTTAGGAGTAAATGCGACTACAGGAATAGCAGCTGAATTGGTTCTGTTCTCCATGTGGGCATCTCTCCTTGTAAGCAAACGATAGAACTCCACAACTTCTGGCACACGGCGCACTGCTTTTGACCCAGCACACATATTTGGTGGAGGAGGCGGAGGCGGTGGTGCAGATGTCAGTGGCAACTTATTGTCGTTCGCTTCCTTGAGTGATGGAGGGGCTACATACGTAGGCCTTGGTGGTGGATTTGGTACTTTAGCGTGCTTCTCTTTTATCGCAGCTAGTTCTTGTATACTCGGTCTTGGACTTGAATGTTCCACACTCCTTTCTGAGACTTTGACAAAATCTGATTGTTTCTGCAGAAATACTTCAGTTTTGCTGCTGTCAAAGGGATTCTGTAATTTCTTCCAAAGCATGGATTTCCTCTCATTGTCGTGTGCTTTGAGTGAACATATTTGTGCTTTTAGACGAACTACTTCTTGTCGTAAATCCTGATTTTCTTTCTCCAGTGAATCAGTCCTTAGCAGAGCCGCTTCGACTTCTTTCTTGAGGTAGATGATCAATGATTCATCCTCTTCTTTTCGCATTTTCCTCTCTTGTTCTGCTTTCATCGGAGCAATAACAGGAGATTGGAATCGCATTCAATAGCTAGATCTTTCCCCTTTTATTTAATTGTCTTGCTTTTGAAGCAAGGAGTTCTCACCTAAGCCTGAAGAGAGATGCTCAAGAGAATACCCCTTAATATGCTTAGAAATGGCACTTCAGGCATGCAGACCATTGTATCCTATACAGGGTATTTCTGACTTTTTGTTAAATCAGAAATTGTGATTTTGTTGTATTTGCCCTCCTTTTTAGTTTGCAGTGTAGGTGAGGAGATTTCCTTGGTTTGCTGGCGTGATTTATAGGTGCCCCTAGGAAGTTATGTTAGGTGCAACATTAAATTCTCTTGTCTAATTTAACTCTCTCCTCTTCTATTCTTTTTTGCCTTATTCATTGTATATCACTGACCCGTGAAATCCTGGTAGAATCCCATTTTCCTGCTGTGGCATACGTCGCTAGGTTTCATCAAGCCATTTACATGTTTTACACGTAGACTGGCTAGGCATGGCCCAAGCAGAAGCAATCGAGATATGACTGATTGCAAACTCCCAACTGCCCATCTGTGGACTTCCTCTTCCATTCTCCATTGCACAAGTGTAAGCCCCAGAGTGGGATGGTGGAATCATATGGTCAAACCAGGTTTCAATTAATATTCTCCTAACGTTGACCTCTACGAGCTTTTCCAGAGGTCTTGAGGGCACTGAATTGCATTAGTTATATATTCTTTGCTTGTTAAGCAATGTGAATAGGTAAAAAAGAAGCACATTAAAGATGCTGGCAGTGGTTCACTAAAGAAAAAGAAAGGCGATGATAGATAAAACCTACCAGAATAAGCTTTTTTACTCTTCTTCTTTTCCCCGCCTTGCTTCTCAAGGAAAAGGATGGAAGCGCGCTATGCTTAGGTTTTATTCTTGAAGTAGCCTACCCTTGTGCAGGCCTCGGTTATCTTCCATGACACAGTATCTCTGTGTGATTTATTTTATATGGATTGATTAGAAATTGCTAAACGATTAACCTATAAAGTAATTGAGCTAAAAGTCAAGAATATCTCTGATGGTGAAGTTTTATTTCCCGTGGTAGTTGAAGAGAGACAGAATGATAAAAGACCACCATTTTGGCAAGACAGGAGACAATGTACAAGGTTTAGAAGGGTCCTAGAAATCTTTGCAGGAATCTATTCTTCAGCTGTAGAAAGCACAAACTAAGGTTCAGGAGCAATCACTAGAACGTAGAGGACTCAAAATCTGTATGATTCTTACGTCTCAACATTAAAAGAAAAGGTAGTCCTCCTAACTAGGAGCTGCAGGAGCTTGTTTTTGCTTTGATTTTCAGCTTTACTCTTTTTGAAGGCCCCATGGCCATCATTAGCTCGTAAACCGAATCCCCAATTGCCAAGGGAACATAATGGCCTGATAGACTAGCTAACAACTTGCTGATGACTCAAGAAATGTTGAAGGATGACATGGGCAGAACATGTCTTATTTGTATCAGTATTTGAGCCACAGGAACTTGGTCGGCAATTCATTTGCGAACAATATTAGTAGGTTTGTTTAATGAGAAGTGGGTTTTTATAATTATTTTTTAATTTTTTCTGTGTTTTTTTTGTTATTAAAAAAATTAATCAACAAAAAATAATTTAACTTAGTTTTTAGGAAATTGTTTTTTTTTTTACCAAAAACACTTTTAAAAAATTATGAAAAATTTAAAAATTTCATATTATTTGCTGATTATATCAAATTTGGTCATCAAATTTTTTATTGTTATATATTTTGTTTTGATTTTTTTTTAATTTCATCCCTTATAATTTAATTTTAATATTAACTTTGGTTCTTATTTTTTTATGATTGTTATTTGCTTTTCTCTTATCATTTTTTTAAGTGAAATTTTGTATATATCAGTTTTGGTCTTCATTCTTCTTATTGTTATTTATTTTATTTGAAATAATTTATGCAATTGTAATTATTATTATTATTTTAATTTCATCATTTTTTAATTTTTTTTATCTATTAGATTTGATCTTTATTATTTTAATTGTTATTTATTTTATTTAAAATAATTTATGAAATTAGATTTTTTTAAAATTTTATTCTCATTCAACTTTTTAATTTGTAAGATTTGTTCCTCATTATTTTAATAAACTTGAAAAAAAATATTAATAAGTTATTTTTTAACTTATTTTTCATGACATAACTAAACACTAAAAAAAATATTTTTTATCTTATTTTTCATGATACTATTAAATATTAAAAAATAATTAACTTTTTAAAAATTTCTTTTTTAAAAAACCATTTTCTAAAAAAAAATACTTTTCAATAAACAAACAATAACAAACAAACAAGAATAAAAGTAAATGAAGTCGGGTCTTGTATTAATTTGTTGTATCATCCGTGCTTTCATTTATTGTTCTCCTAAAAATGTTTCCTTAAAGCAACAGTTGCCTTGGAAATAGTTGGTATGGCTGGCTTTGTATCCCTATTATTAAACCCCGGTCTAGCAGGTCAAGTTTGGGATTAGGCCGATACATTCCTAGTCCAAATTAGATGTGAAAAAAGTTAACTATACAATTTAACTACATAAAAAAATCCATTAAAAATTCTAGATGAGCTAAATATAAAAGATAAGGATAAAAAAATTTAAAAATACATTCAATCAACTTATTCATTTAAAGTATTTATTTCTAGGTAAATTTCAAGAAAATTACATCTTTAATAAATAACAGTCAAATCTTAGTCAATTTAATTTATACACGAGTCTAGTACATTTACTTTATGGGCAAGTTGAATTTAACTTTCTTGTAAAATATCAATTTAACTATTAGTTTCATGATTTTTATATTTTCAGGGTTTGTATCATAAAATTAATTAATTTAACTTGATTGATGTAGCAAGTGAACTAGTTAATGTTTTTTAAAAAAATTTAAAATGATTTTATTTTAATTTTTTAAAAAAAAAATTTTAAAAAAAAATTTAACTCATTTGATTTGATTTGATTTGATTTGTGACTCAAGTTATCATTCTCAATTTGACTGGAATACCCAAACCCACAGGAAGGAGCTCAACACCCTGACCTTTTTTGTCCAGCATTTTGCACCCCCGTTATGGAGAGCATCAACTAAACCTGTGTTACTGTGTAGTTCCAGTTCTTGATTACCTTGTAAGGTCTGTCATGAATTTCAGCTTCTGTGGTGTATCCACCGTTGTCTATTAAGAAGATGATACTCTTTTGTCCACCGCAGCACAGTGGACACATCTTGTGCTGTCATCTGCCAACCAAATTCCACAGCTTTACGCATCCAACATTACACAACAGTTTCAAGTATGAAATAAGACCACTATGTGGCCAGTAACCTTATAAAGTTATTCTATAGAGGGATGAAATGTATTCATTTTCATGCAAGTAACAGATGGATTAATGAAAACAATACCAGGTGCTAACCTGAAAGCTCCCATCACCAATGCAAGCAATCACACTCTTATCTGGCATGGACTGTGCGTAGCCAAGCGTTGCTCCAACTTTTGTTCTTTTTATGTTTCGAAAAATCCGTAATAAAGACAAACAAGTTTAGGCCTTTCGATTCTACCCCACATCCTTGTTATTTGAGTTTCTGGCAGCTAAACCAGGAGTCTCCAGTCTCAGCAATCACAGCTGGGTCCCCTGAGAGCATTTTCTGTATGCGTTGAAAGAGAATATTAATCCTTAAATGTTCCTTAGGATCACATTTGAGAGGAAGCCCCTCTGAAATATAGATCATGCTGTAGCGTGTTCTTGTTTAGCCTTTTCGCAAGTCCTTCATTAGGACACACCCGAAAGCAGTTCCATTAGATACTACAACACGATCAGGCTGCAATGATTGCCTTCTCCTTTTTGAGGAGGAGAGAATATCTGACGGAGATTGGGCCGATGAGGATGTACTCATCGGCAGATTCAGCAATTTCAGAACAGAAAGGATCAGTGCTCACATCTCCCCAGTAAGTACCAACAAAGTGAGGGTGGTGTTCTGTCACTAGTCCTTTGGCTACGCACAGTCCATGCCAGATAAGCGTGAGTAGTTGATCCGAGGTTCAATATCCTGTAAGAAAAACAAAACACAATAATTTTTGTAAAAATGATTAATCCATTGAACCACAAATTAATCTTATAATCGAACGATCCAGGCTCTTTTCAGATCAATCGTCGTTCGGGTCTCAGAACTATTACCATGAGTTGATAGAGGAAAAATTGCACATCTCTGCGCCAACCATAAATGATAAGTTGTTGCCGCTCTCAAATCACAATCACGCTCACACGCAATACATGCATTACACGCAGAGTCACATTTCTCAAAGAATAATCCAAAATACTATGATTTGCAGAAATAATTATTAATTTCCTTAATGGTATTCTTTACTTTGCCTGATAGCAAGTTACAGTTTGGAAGCACCGAAGTTACAGGACAAAATCAAGCAATCCAATGACAGGAAGATTCTCACTGTAAGCCCCAGCAATGGGCACAGTGAACGCAACAACACAAGCGCCAACTCCATCGGCCCCATAGCCTGCACGGAGCTCATCCCAGCAACCAATGCTGTTATGCCCTGAAAGAGTAGCGGGAAAATGTCTCAATTCCTTCACAGTTCATTTTCTTAACAACCGTTGAAGTCTCAAACATGACTAGAAAATGCATGATTATTAATAGATTAAAGAAGACGTTTTAATTTAAAAACTACTAAAAGAACGATCAGCAGAAAAAGTCCTTCGGTGCTAATTTGACTCATCGAAGGATTGTTAACACAAGTCCATTGGCAATTTAAAAATTATTTGCGAAGTACAAATCATTCACAGAATTTATTAAAATTCATAAACTCGGAGATGGAACTAATTTTCAATTCGTTTCTGATATTCAATACTGGTTGATTTTTCTTCTTTTATAGGCTTGTTGGGTGATTAATAAATCGATCCCGGGGTGGCTAGTGCATGTGAAGACCTTTTCTTTTGTAAAGTGAAGTCCTTTACTAAAATTAACTCAAGGTACTTTAACTAATTTTGTGGGCATGCAAACAAACTAATTGAAGGCTTATCAGTGGTTGCTCATCAGATAATCAAGGTTGGCAGTGATGATGGTTGCAGTTTTGGAGGACCAGAGTAAGGTCAGAAAGAACATGCAGGATAATTCAGGTCTCCACATTTATCTCTATAGATGTCTCTCAAGTCTCAATCAAATATAGAAGAGTATTATTTGGAAGCCAAATTAATCAACAATTTGACAAGAAATTGCACAGATTAACAGAACAAATTATATCTAGAGACACACACACAGAGGGGGAGGGGGGGCGCCACTAAATGGCTCTTCTTATCTCTTCTTTGATCACTAGGACTAATATTCTTTAAAAAATAGATATATATGCGTTGACCACCACCCTCCCACATTCTAGAGCTGGATTTTCATGGAGCCTTTGCACAAGGAAATTTGATAGATGAATCTTTCAACAACATTAATAGTAGCACACAAATCATGCCCATGATATAAAGATAATATAATTCAGACTCTGCACAGCTCAAGGAATTATATCCCAATAAAAACTTGCCTGTAACAATTTTGTTCTTTTTTAAAAAAAAGAAACTTCAACCCCCACCCCACCCCACCCCAAAGCAATTATAACCGACTTGTAAACAATTGTTTGAGAACAAAACCCTACCTGAAAACCTTGACAATACCCAGACCACAAAATCACAACCCTCAACATGCAAACATGACCCAAAGTTTGACCAAAAGCTAGCAGAATCGAACTGCAGAATGCATAGACCCCAAACCATTCGTCACCCATAAACCAGGTCCAACAAATTTCAAGAGCATGAGAAAATTGTCAAAATGGACGAGACATGTGGTTGACACCCAACTTCATCATACCGCCAAGGGAATGAGAAAACAAACAAATCAACCCTCAAGTTGAGGGATCAGGCTTCTCCTCTTTCTTATCTTCACAGGTCTTAGTTTCCTCTTCCTTGGCTGCAGTTGGTGACTCTTCGACAGCTTTCTCCTCAGTTTTCTTCTCTTCAACACTCAACTTATCCAATGCATCCGTAGCAGCAGTTGCATCCTTGTTTTCCTCGTTGCTCTTTTGGGATTCAGCAACTTCTTGAAACATTTCCATAAAGGTTTTGCAATCTGAGGAAATACCCAATATTAGTAATCAATAGGAGGAAGAATGTTTGTATGACGCATGTGTTTAGAATTCACATGTCAAGGAGGAGACATCACGGCAAATTATGCATGTACAAAAAAAATACAACCATCCATCATGCTAGTGTAAAAGTCAAGACAATTAGATGGAGGCCCACCATTAAGTGAACCAAGGGTTCTTTCAATATAAATCCACACAGCCCACTTCTCCGACCCCATTTTGCAGAGGCCTTGACTCAAACTCAAGTTCCACTAAATGAAAAAGACATTTACATACGACATTAAATAAAATTCCAGGTTTTTCTTAAAGAAAAGAATGGTTTCTCTGCAAAAACAAAAACAGTTTTAAGAAAAATAAGGTTATTCAACGAAGTCACTGTTGAAATTGAGGTTCTTATTTTCTATTTTTCAGGTATCCAATCCAATGGATCTTCTGTGGATACAGTAGACAATTCATTCTATCACAAGATATTAAAATTAATAAAAAACAGCATATTTCATATAGTGCATACAATGGGGCACAAATGATCAGCTTAGCGAGTTCCAACTTTGCAAATCCCACACCTTATTCATTGTCTATTTAAAACTAATTGATAGAGACAACAACCATCTCCAAATTTCTTTCTTACTTCACCACATTACAATTTACAACATTTAACTACCTACTCAAAACAGAGTCGAAGACTCTTTTACATCTTTACCATCTTAGGCATTATGCATTATGCATTAGTACTCATAAAACTTCACCTAAGTTGAAAGAAAATCAGCAGAAAGCATCTACTCATAACCAGGTTACATAAGAAACAAGTCCTAACCATCTGCATGAGTGCACAGAAGCTACCCTAACTTGAAACCAAAAAAGCAAAAGGCATACAATTGAAACCAAGTTATGTTTAGAACGGAGTAGCATAATGATGCAGCACAAAATTATCACCACAAAGCCTTTAGCTTATACTAACCAGCCACAAAGGCAGTTGTTACTACTACTAAATCACACCTATATCAATTATACAGTCAAGCAAACAAGGATTATCAAACAAAATAGTTCACATGCTCACTAAATTTTTTAAAAAAAATTCAAAATTCCTCTCTTGCATTCACAGTTCAGACCCCACCACGATCAACCATGCTAGCAAACACACATGGTAACACATGGAGTCAACCATGCAACATTTACAGCAAAGAATCCATTCAAACATTATCACAGTCAGATAACCCATAAAATGACATAAAATGTTTCCAATCAAACTAGATAAGAAGTTATCGACAAAACATATACTAATAATGACTCACTTTCAACAGATGCAAAACGAATACAGAACAACTCATCCTTCAATTCACCATCAGCGAAATCCGTTGCATGCCACACACACGACTTCTCATTCCCTGCGTGCTCCTGCGCTGACATAGTCGGCAGCACTACAAAAACACAAACACAATATATTCAAAACCCTAAAACAATCACAGAAAAAAAAAGGAAAGGAAAAGAAGCGAAAACAAACCGAGATGATTAGCGCAGATCTTGAGAGTCTTAGATTGTCTCATAACAAGACGAACTTTTCCAGACACTTTATGTTTCAGAAACTTAACAGTACCAGCGCCTCTCTCTTTCCACTGATTCCCGTCCTTATCGAATCTATAAAGCTTCGATTTCCTTCAATTTTTTAAAATAAAAAAAAGAAAAAGAAAATTCAGTTTCAATAAAGAAAACCCTAAAATAGGTTAAGAAAATTGAAGAGATTGAATTTATATTCTTACAGATCGAGAATCGCATCTTCATCTTCTTCACCAGTAGAGACGGCGACTTCTTCGAGTTTGACGATCGGAGCGACCTGAGCACCAGTGTCTTCGTCATCTCCGGCTGGGGCTTCCTCGTCTTCTCTGTGCTGGTGTTCAGGCTCTGTGCTTGCCATTAGATTTGATGTTTTTTGGTTGGAGAGGAGAAAAGTGCGTGTCTGTAAGTTTTAGTGTTAGAGATCGAGTCAGATGGGGGGGTTTTGGGGCTATGATAAGCTAGCTAGGTAAAGGAGGTTTATATATGGTGGGGATGGCGAATTATGAGAGAGAGAGAGAGGGTGTGATTTTGTGACTGCTGCTGTGCTGGGGTAAAAATAAAATGAGGCCCGGATGCACCACAAGCGTAGGGTAGAAGAGTTAATACCTTTTTCTTTTTCTTTGTTTTTTTTTTTATGGTAAATATTTGAGGATGGATTTTTTTTCTGATTTGATTTGATTTTGGTTTGTTTGGTATTGTGTTTTGGGAGTGTTTTTAAAAAGATTTATTTTTTTTGTTTTAAATTAATTTTTTTTAATATTTTCAGATAATTTTGATGTGCTGATGTCAAAAATAATTGTAAAAAAATAAAAAAAAATTATTTTGATGTGTTTTGAAATAAAAGGCACTTTAAAAAATAACCGTTACCATACTTCCAAACACATAAGCATGATTATTTTTTATTTTTAAAAACATTTTAAATTATTTTAATATAATAATATCAAAAATATTTAAAAAATAATTATTATCACGTTTCTAAATACTTTATGTAATGCATGGGGTTAAAATTTGTTGTCTATACTGGTTTATCCATCATAGTATTATAATCACTGTTTTACACTTCGAGACAATACTTTTTATTTATTTATTTATTTATGAAAGTTTCAATATCTGAAGACGATAAAATAAGAAGTAAAATCATTTACAGCTTGAGTCAACACGTCAGAAATGTCTGTCCTTCACAGGTTTGTGGAAATATAAATTTTAGAACAATTTATTTTTATATCATGAAAGGTGTCATTACATGACAACTTACAAAAATTATTGTTATATCATTGGGTTTATTTTGACATTACCTGCTAATAGAATATTTGTAGTTTAATTAAAAATTAGAGATGAAAGCCACTTGGAGGTGTTTCTCACGACGAAGCACAGAGTATTATTAATTGAGTTTTACTCAAAAGGTACGATCTCCGTTTAACATGATAAAAACATATTAGGCTGTGCTTTCTCATCAAGCAGGGTAAAGTCGTCTCTGTACACATCCAAATGATGCGCCGCAATTTCATTCAAACAACTCGCCGTCATCATAATAGAGCAGCCCCAGGATGTTCGTCACTGAACAACACATCCACGATAAAACCCTAAACTAGCAAGTGCCGGCTCGATGACTGCTGGATAGAAATTGCTACCGCTTCCTACAAGAGGTTAGGTTAGTGATTCGAGCAGCAGTAGCAGGAGCTGTTTCCAAGTTCAAGACTTGACGATGGAAATTCTAATACCGTAAATTCAAGAATGTTCAGCTCAAACTCGAAGCACTGCCATATCAAGAGTAAGAAAATTGCTTTGCAACATGCATCCAAGCCCAACAATATTTTCAAGAGTATAAATTGAACTGTTGTACATGAATGAAATATGGTGATTACAAAATTTAAAAAACCCTAATATGAATCCAAGAACCGTGCAGGCGACAATTAACAAAACCAAAATGTTATTACTACAATAAAACTAAAACTATACACGTGCCACAGCCACAACAAATTTCATAACCCAATCTCTGTAGAGAACATGTTCATGGCCGAGACTTCACTGGGGAAAACTTGCTGCATGACAACCAATTCTGAGAGATAAAAGTTACAGAAAATGCAATGGCAGGGACCGGTTTAATTCCTCCCGGAAGTATATAGCCATCAAAAGAACTGAATTAACCTTCAATAACAGACAAGCAATTCTAGATAATCTAATTTCAGAGGTAGATGTCCAAATCAGTAGGGGGCCATGGACGGCATGCCATAAGGTGGCATTGGAGGCATTCCCATTCCACCCATTGGAGGTGGTGCAAAACCTCCACCCATTCCAGGCATAGGTGGCGCAGGCAAAGCAAGGGGCAGCAATTGTGCATACATATTCTGCAGAAAAAAGAACCGAAAAAAGTCGAATGAGTTTAAACTAAGTATCCATAATAATACAACTATTGTTACACAATAGCGTAGACTTCATTATAAAAGGGCATTGTTAATCGCATTTCTTCTAGAAAAGCAGTTAGAGGCGTTAAATTTGGAAAAAATATTAATAAGGTCTTTTCATTGCCAAACCAGAAAAAAAATGAAATATTATAATTTCATTGATCAGCAACTTCATGTATAACAATATGGAAAAAAATCAGTAGATTGAAAGGAAAAGAGCTTTCAAGACACTAATTATTTTCATGCATATATTCATTGAAAGCTTGGGAACAAGTTCAGAAAAGTTTTGCGAGGAAGACAACAAAAATACAAGGAAAAGAATTTTTTACTGGTAAATTAAGTATCTATGTTAAGAGCATTAAGATGCCCATACCTGCTGAGCAACCATGTCCTTCTCCTCTTTCTCTTTAGCCTTCACCTCACCAAGAGCCTCAAGTTTTTCCTTGATGAGTTCATCTACTTTGCTTGTGTACTCACGGATGAACTTGGAAACAGAAAAGAAAAACAAAATCAGAAGTTGAGGAAAATGGAAGACAAATAAGTATCAACAGTTAAGAACAAAGGAGAAGACAAACAAAAAGGCTACCTGCAAGAGATATGGGAACGCAAAATCAATCATGTTGTTCATCCAAGCCAGCTCAAGAGCAACATCTGGTCGGATCATATCATAACAAACAAAGAGGCAAGCTGCAAAGCACTCTTTCTTTCCCTGCATCAGCATTTAGCAAAATCATCAGCGCAGTTCTCATTTGTGACTCCCAATATGACAAAGCGCATCTAGCACAATATATTTTCTTTCTTTCTTTCTTTCTCTCTTTCTTTTTTCTAGGGGGGAGGGGAGGGTTGGTCTTTATCTTTTCTGAAAGAGGACTGCATTATAGAAGAAAACAATTACAGTGGTCCAAAATCAATATCATCCAATGGCTTAATCCTTAAGAAAATGATTTGAAGAAATATCAAAGGCAATCTTGTTTTAGCAATTATCTGAATGGATTAAACAATGAGAAAAGTGCAGTTGAAAAATAGCTGGGATTGTGAAGAGGGATGGAGGATTGCACAGGGACTTCAAGATAGAAAGCTCTTGTCAAGCACTAAAGGTGTGTGCTGCATTGCCACACACACAACATGGGGAGAGAAGAACTAGATAAAACAAACCTGCTCAATGAAATAGACAAGCAACTCCTCAGAAAGTTCCCTTTCACCAGACTGTGAACAAGTTTCCATACAATCTTTGTAAAGATTGTCTTTCTTTGACAAAGCAATTGACTGCTTCCACCTTCCAGCTTTCTTGTATATGTAAGCAGCAACACGTCTCATCTCCAGAAGCTCGTGTTTCTCAATCTGCACAAACGCATTATTAGGGCTTGTAAATAAAAAATCAACCTTTAGGACTTTCAGTCATCTATTGAAATTTAAACTAACCTTCTGTGCAAGACCTATCTGGTCAAAGTTATCATGCAACTCAATAGATTCACGAAGTCTGTCATAGTCCTCCTCCTCAATGTAAATTCCATTCAGTGCTTCATTTACAGCAGAGACATTGTTGCTCTGAACTGCAACCATGTATGGCTTAACAAGGCGGAGCTGACCAGCCTGAAACTCAGAATTGCAGATGTGAATAAGATATATTACAGACAGAACTCTTCCTAGTCACTAACTTTCCAAGAGAAGTGGGAGCAACAACAACAGATACAATAAATGTTAACATGTACCTTTCGCATTATGTCCACCACTCTAGTATGGTCAACACGAAGAGCAATCACATTAAGAAGATCATTGATTAGGTCTGGATGCTCTTGCAAGTAAAAGTGCACAGCCTTGTAGTAGAGCTCAACATTTGCAACTTTTACTACAACATCTTTGAATTGCATGTGGTCCCAAGCTTCTGGAGAGTGGTTCATTATAGTGGTAGCAGCATTGTCAAATTCATCATATTGGATGTATAAATAAGTCAGTTCCTTCCAGTGCTGTTGTTCATCACAAGCCCGTATAACCTTGGGGATGTTGAGTCGAGTTGAGAACAATTTGATGTGCTCCATAAGCTTCTCAGGGCGGTATCTCGCATATAAAACTCCCAACTCAGTGAAGATGCCCATATGTGCACGTTCCAAACCAAGCCCACTTTCCATTAGAGAGATGAGCTCACTGAAGCATCCTCTGTTCTGGTAATACTCACTGACCTCTTCCAAATCATCAACCTATAATGATAGAATAAGCACAAATCAGGATTTAAGACCACTTGAATACTTTCCATTTATACACAGAAATTCATTTTCTACCATTAGCTATGTTACTTGCTAAAGATAAAGATTTAAGGAAAAAAACCAGCAGAAAAGGGCCAAGGCCTGTATAAGGTTATAGCAAGTTACGCTCACAACATTAAAAAGTCAGACTGAAAGAAAGGGTTCAAACAATAACCACCTGTATGATGATGTTGAGACCACATATCTGAGCCAAGCGGAATTCCTCAGCATCAACACAAGCAAAGCAGACTTCTTTCCATGTTTTCGAGCTGTTTGCTTTTCGAGCTGCATCAACAGCACTTTGGAACTCGTTTAGCTTAACATGTGTAACAGCTAACTTCGCCCAGTTACTAATAAATCTAAATATAATCTTTGCTGCCTCGTACAGGGCTTCATCATATAAGCGATCTCCAACATTTTGGAGATTAGCAACATTAGGCATGAGAATGAACTCTTCAATTTCACCCAGTTGATCAATTTTAGCATATGCATAAATGAGTTCACTATCCACCTTGGGCTCCTTGGACTTTTGCCTCACCATTAGAAGGTACCTCACCAAGTCATGATATACATCTGCATCCTCGGCAGCCTTTATGACTTCCAAAAATTGAGTAGCATCGTCTGCACGGATAAATGACTCAATTGCTTCACTCACTAGTCCCTCTCGCAGTTGGGCCTTGGCCACTTGGCTCCAGACAGCTTCTTCTTCCACCCGGAATGCAAACTCCACAGCTCGATCAATGCTGCGAATATTATCCAGCAGGACATTGACAGCTGAAAAATTCAGATTGAACTTCTTGAAAATGGCAAACGCCTCTTCATACAATTGAGCTTCCACAGCAACTTCCCCAATTGCAGGACCATCAAAGTTGTCTAGCCTATTAATGTAATCCATAACTCTTGATGGATCAGCCTTGATGGCAGTCAAGATGAGCAGGTTTTGCAGATTGAAATTTCCACTGAAAGCAGAATTTTGGAGAACAATCTTTTCAAGAAGTTCGATCAGTTCATGTGGAAGATCAGCTGTCATGAAAGCTTTAACAGTTGCTGAAACTTGATCAGGACTCTTGCTTTCAGGCAAAGCAGTCGATACAACCTGATCAATCAGCTGCCGTCTATACTCATTATCAGGACTAAGGACTTTCTCCCAGAGATCACCATCCATCCGTTCTACAACATATCTGAATAAAACCATTGGGCAATCAGCAGAAAGAAACATATCTAAGCACATGAGTCATAACCACTTGCTGATGAACAATGTGCATACCTGGCCTGCAGTTTGAACAATGAATTCTTGTTTGTGACATTGATTAGTTCATCATCACACTGTCCTCTTCGGTAGGCAACAACAGCAAGGGTGGGATCCCGCTTCTCACAATATTTACCAACAACACGTGAATCGTAATATGGGTTGGTGGTAAGAAAATGCTCTGGATTGTCGCCACTGTCGATAATGATTTTACCAAGAGCATTGTGAACATGCACATCCTGGCTTCCCTCACTGACTAGATGCTCCAAGAACTGAGTGAGCAAGCGGAGACGATTCCTGCAAGGAAAAAAGTAAGTGAAGCTGCAAAAGACAGATGATTGAACATAACATTTTGACAAAACAACAAACCTTTTCTCACACTCCTCCACTAAGGGCTCAACTGGCAGAAGAGAACGAACTGAAAGAATAAGGCCTTTAATGAAATCTTCAGCACATTCATCATCAAGAAGTTGTCCTACAACTAAAGGAGCATTTCCTGGATTGACCTGTCAAACATAAGAACAAGGGGAAAATGAAAAATGGGACTGTATTGCCACTTAAAAATGATTTTAGCAATTAAAAAACATGAAAAACGTTCCATCACACAAAAATCTCAAACTTAACATTTGAAGTAAACCTAAGAATGAAATTTACCTTTTGAACATAACCCTCAATATAGCGAAGCATATTGTTTACGTACAGGTAATGGGTAAGGTCCGGGACAAATCCAAAACGATCACAAACATTGATCAATGGACGTGCATCTGGAAGTTTGGCTTCCATTAAAAAGTTCTTTGTCTTTTCAGGATCATAGAAGTTAGATTCACGCGTCACACGTTCTACCTCCTTAATCTGCCCAGTTTTTGCAGCCGCTTCAATGTACTTGAAGTGGATTTCAGGATCCTCACTGCCCAGAAAGCAAAGAGATTTGTTGCAGCATACATTTTAACAACCAAAATTATTGTATTTTGGATAAGAGAATCCACATTGTCAAAAAAGGAGTACCTGGAGCTCAAATATGAACCCAAAAAGAAATACAGTCCTTCATACGACTTAAACTGCTCAAAGAGCTTTATGCATGCATCCACACCCAATTGCTCACAGTATTCTTTGGCAGTCTGCATACAGAGATGTCTATGAGACCTAATAGAAAAGGTTGTATTTGTGATTGCTACTAAAAGGATACTTTACCTGCACAATAATCTGAAGGTTGCCCCTCAGGTTGACTAGAAGAAGATCTTTCATACATTCAAGAGCCCATTCTCGAGAAAGAGTGCCAAAGAACTCAACAAGAGCCTGAAAAGAAGTAACATAAACATTTAGAGATAATGTTACATTCGCTTGGGACAAACTTTTTTATGCATTGTGAGCAAACCTGAGGCTCAATGACATGTGTGTTCACAATAACACGTTTTATATCAGGCAACTCGGTATAGTGCTGCATTGTATGTAAAATATCGTTAGTTCAAGAAATAGTGAAATTCCAAAACAAAAGGTTTTACTTAAGGATTGAGAAGGCATTTTACCTGAAGCGCTCGAATATACAACCCAGCTTTTTCACAGAGTTGGCCAATCCGTGGGCGATCATAATGACTAAACATACCATTGGCTAATATAGCATCTGCAACATTTGGAAATGTCACAAGATTGATCTCCAAAACCTGTGGAAATTAACATGAAGATTGTTAAGCAATGACCATCAATAGTGAATTCAACTATACAAAATAACTTTTTAAAAAAAGTATTAACCTTAGTTTGAAGGAATCCATGCTCAGGCAAATTTGGCTTCAGAACATCCAACAAAAATGCTGTTGCCTCACGGATCAAATTCCTCTGAAAAACAACAACAGCAATAAAAGGAAAAATAAAATATCATGTGGACAGAAGGAACATTTCTGTGCATAATTGAATTATTTTGTGCTAAAAAATAATAATATAGTAGAACCTGAAGGAATAGATCAGTTATTGTGTTGTAATCGACTGGGCAACCTCCCTCCATTTGAGACATCATTAGAGCAAAATTAACAGCAGCCTGGCATCCAGAAAGTTGAAACGAAGGTGAATGCCAACAAAACTCAAAACAAAATAAAAGAAGCTTCAGCCATTACATTTTGGTTGACACATTGTGTATACAAAACAGTGTGTGTGTGTGTGTGTGTGTGTGTGTGAGTGAGCGACTAAAAAATTTGAGAAAATGAGAGTCCACATACCTGAGGGTCTGTCCGCAATATTGTTTGGAGAAGGAACAAATAATCAGGATTATAGCCAACCTATACCAGTGAAATAAAATATAAGTTGTCAGAACCCAAAACATAACTAACAGCTATAGCTAAAAATATTTTATTCATGGTATTAATTAAGTTGGAATTTGACAGCATAGATCAAAAGATTTTAATGACAGAGCATGAGTACTTTACCTGCTTTGAGTATATAAGAATCTTGTCAAACTCCCTCCTCTCAGCAAATGCTGCAACAACTTTTGGAGTTGCCCTAGCTTTGATATATATCTTCAATGCAAGGTCATTATCAACTGTCTGCAATGGAAACATGTTTATAATATCAGAAAGATGAAAGAAATTATACACACTAACTACATAGACAAAGCAGAAAATGATATCCATGTCAAATTAAATATATCCAAGTTGTTTACATAAATAAAAAATAAAATAAAATAAAAAAACCAAACCATTGCCCGGGATGAATACCATATTTATCGGTATTGATACCAGAATAAATTTTTGGACCCAAGAGAGGTCTCTCAATGACATCTCAGTAGAGTCAGGTCAGGTAAAAACATGGTGCACGTATATTAAACAAAAGTCAAAAGAATAAATGATAAAATAGCCTTTTTTTTGCTATTAATAGAAGAACCCAAACATTACCAGCAATAATAAAAATAACTGACCTTCACAAGATCTCCAAGCTCTTCAGTGCATTCAAGCTTGTCCTCTGCCAACCAGTTCTCCAGAAGATTTTTCTTATTCTGATTTACAACAAGGCGTGATAATTCCAATGACTCGAAAGCATTGAGTTTTCCTCTAGTCAACAGAGTTCCAAAGTACTGCAGCAATGGTGGTGTTTGCCCAGCTTGCACCGGAACACTCTGTGGCACATGAACCAAATAAGAAATTCATGACCTTCGGATTACAGTATCTTCATAGATAAAGAACCAAAGAAACAAGAAAGGATAAACTTTGCACTAAAAAAACCTGAAATTTAGCAACAGTGTCAGGAGTGCGCAGGATTCCTTGTGGAGATTCTGCCGCAAGTTCTGCAGCCTCCTTATACTTTGCCTGAGAAAATAACTCTTGAAACCTCTGGACAACCTGAAAGAGACAACCAATGGGAGATGTTCATGATAGAAACTAGAAACACACCATACATGCACACAGACATAGATCAATTCAAGCATACATGGTAAAATTTTGAGTCAACCCGTGATACTTCTCAGAGAAAACTGAAATAAAATAAAATAATGCAAACTTTAAGAAAGCGTCATAAAATTAACTTTCATGGAAAATTCAAAAGGTGGGAAGTTTTTCTAGCATATTCAAGTTTTACCTGCATTGAAACAGGATACATCATGTTGCACAAAGTTATTTATTGGAGGTAAGATAATCTTTAACTCTTAAATAACAAATATCATTTTTCTCCAGATTCATGTCATGAAACATTTCAATAAATAGTTTTTTTTCCGGTGCATAGAGAAAGCAAAAAATGATGAAAGATACATTATATCATAGGAACACAAGAACATTAAGTAAGTAAACAATAAGTACGATTAATTCCAACGCTCGGCAAAGTTAACAAATGAAAACAAGCAAATAATGAGTTTACCAGATTTTCAGCACCAGGAAGATTTCCTCTTTTTGCAAGATTAACAGCAAGTTCAAGATTGTTTAACTGCCAAACCACCAAAAAATGATATAAGATTGATAGCCCTCTTCCGTATAATAAAACATGACAGAAAAGGAGAGAATCCAGCAAGCAAACCTGGCCACTAACGAAAGGCACAAGTGTTGCTTCATTTACAGTGGCAAGCAAAACCTGTCCTCTCCTATTGACTGCATAGAAGCCACCTACTGAAGAAGCATCAGTCGTCAAAAATATAGGATCTGGACTGATTCGGTTTCTATAAACCGCGCTAGCAGTCTCTAGGTCATAAACAAATAGAAGTCCTTGCTTTGTGATCACATATATTAAGCCATACTTTTGGGATATCTGTCACAAAATAAGAGTTAACAAATTTTAGCTTGTGGTGAACCTATTAGAAACACTGCCAGTCTACATAAAAAATAAGCTATGATTTACCTGCATTGACACAGGAAAATCATCAGCGAAGTCTGGTGGAAAGAACAGGTCTGCTTGCTTCTTAGTAAATGATGGTTTGCCTAATAGACAATAGCACAATCAGTATCCAAAAGATTTCACTGGAAGCCAATATGGATAGTTATAGCAACATGCTTTTTGTTTCACCAAGAACAAAAACTTGCTTTGGGACAGCATAAAAGCAAACAAATGAAACCAAGACACAATTACACTTCATATGATGTACATATGAAATATTAATTCCAGAGAAAAGTAAATGACCTGGCACAGCACCAAGTTCAATAACATGTAACTTTGATGTTAGTTGTCCAGCATTAAATGACCTTGATGCAAAAGAGATAAGGATTGAAGCATTATCATTTCCTGCAACCTGGAAAGGCATCAAACAAGCACATTTAAAATACAATACCAGGAGGAACACAGAAAGGATTAGAATCCACAAAATGAAAAAAAAATTGAGAGTAACATCACACTTTAAATGTGGCAAATGACGCTGCATGCGCTTCAAGAGCCTGACTACGCTGCTGATCCACAGAGAATAGCTGCATATTCCCTTTGACCAATTGTGGCCTCTGCAACAAATATTAGGATATTAATCAACGCTGTTGAAAACTCTGGAAGAATTTTAAATACCCACAATCATCAAGGCAGGTACAATACCAATCATTTAAGGAATAAATGTTTCACGGCTAAAGAACCGATATTTATGTTTTAAAAATGACAGAGAAGACAAAATATGCCATCTTACATAATAACAGAAAAACTTGATAAGACAAGAAATATGGGAAAAGCAAAAGCAAATAATGATTGATTACTGTACTTGAACAGATTAAAGGCTCACAAGTCATACTCTAAATAACATTCTTACCTATCTACAGTTACAGATAAAAGAAGGAAAATCACCATAAATAACCACAACATTTTGCTAGACCAACAAATTTGGAAATAACCACAATGCTTTGACAAACCAACAAATTTAGAACTAATACAAACCATGGTCCAAATGACTTCTTACATTATAGACAACATTCAGACACAATGAAACTACAGCAAAGGAAACTGCTACAAAAACAAGTGCACACAATATTGTCTGTTTGGGCATCTATTTACAGAGTCATTGTTTGACAGTTCTGAAAATTAAGTCCTCATAATTAACTTCCACAATCAACCACTCTATTGTGCAAAAACATATGCTCTTTTGATTTCCCACCGAGAAACATGCAGACTCGCATATCCTACACTACAGGGAAAACAATATTCAATGTCATGGACAAGGAAAAATTTAACCAAGGATGTTCTCAAGATAAGATAAGTTACATGTGCAGTGCATTATTCTGAGTAGTATCAATTGATTGAAAAATTACACTTCTGGCAACTCCTAGTCTCAAGTAATGCATGAAGCAACTAAATCTTGTAGAAGAATTGTTCGAAAAACATACACTTCATTCCTAAAGAGCACCCAATACACCAGGAGGATACCAACTTTTCATACAATTTATTAAAAGAGAGCAGACCAAACAACATAAAAGGAAATAAACAAGTCAAGAGCCCAAAATATTATTGGCCCGGGTCCAAAAGAGACTCTGCATCAGAAGCATTGAATTTTATCATAAAAAACAAAAGCAAGAGTACAGTAACTTAGCAAATCAAAACATACAAAGAAAGCATGTATAGCACCTAACAGCCATTTCACTTACTAAAAATTTAACTTATAAATTCTTATAACATAGCAAAAATGGAGCCACTAGCATGACCAATGTGTCATGAATACAGGAAGAAATTTCTATATGTAAATAATAGAAGACCACAAATGACACACCTCTGGAGGACCTTGAGCAATTCCAATGAGGACCAACCACTTCTCTGAAGGATCACATCTATAGTTGATTATCTGATTACCTTGCAGATTAGCTGTCCTATCAAACATCTTCACAGGCTCCGAATCACCTGCAAGAAGATAGAATCATAAACAATGAGGCGGTGGAAAAGGAAACAATATCTTAAAAAAATGAAAGATACAGAATGCTTGCCTTCAATTGACCAGTGATAAACAGAAGTCTGTGTTACCAAGGCCAGCATGCTAGCACTACTCCACTTCCAAAACACAACCTATAGCGCAAACCAACAATAAATAATATAATTTAGACTGGCATTCTAAATAAAATAATTTAGACTGGCATTCTAAAACTAAAGAACAAAATCGAATCAAAACTCGATATATAGTAACCTGCTCAGGCATTTGATGTGATTTCACTTTCGCTTTCATTTCGATATTAAATATCTGTAAATGATCCTGAGTAGTTCCCGGGAGTTGAGCTTCCAATAAAAAAACAGCAGATCCATTAACCATTAGACAAAGATTAAGACCATAATTATTGCCATTAATAACAGATGACAACTATACTTCTCCATTATTCACTACAAAATATGTAAATCAATTTAAATAAATGAAAAATGATGGCATTATAAGTTATAAGAGTACCTTTGAGAGCGAGAATTCGGGAATTAGGATTCATCAAGGCGGAATCGGCCGTGATAGGCCTTCTCAGAGGCTGCGCAGGCATGCTCATATCGACAATAACCACACTGTTCTGCGGCGCCGTTTCTCTGATGCAGATGTACTTCTCTGATTCCATCGTCACATGGGTGAAATTTATGAACTGTGGATTGATCCCGAGGCTTGGCAACTACAATTCAACAACAAATCAAACAAAACCAGATTAAGAACGAAGAATTTTATAAGAAGAAATCACGAGATCTAGGGAGAAAATGTTGATAGTATTACCGTTAAAGCCTCTTTCATGGTGATTGGGGCATTGGCAGCAGCCATGGTGCCCTGGATCAGGGGTTTCGATTTCAGAAGCCCGAGGGGGAGGAGAGAGAGGGTGTTCGTTGGTAGATCGAGTAGAGGAAGAGAAAATGGGTCTGTGTTCCTTAATGATTCGACGAGCTAAAATGGGATGCAGGTGGGTTGTACCTTAATAATGTACATCTCCGCTGTACCAGATAGATATTTGTCTTGGGCTGTTTTAAGACGGCCTTGAGTTAGTAGCGAAAACCAGTCTGTCTTGGGAAGATTGTGGCCCAGTGGGCCTAGAATGGAGGGAATTCGACGGTTCGATGGAGTTAAAGCCGAAACAGAGATAGTTTGTGATGAATGGATTTTTATTTTTTTCTCCTCCATTCAGCAAGGTAACTCGCTAATTGTGATTCCATCAAAGTTGTGTCCGTTGACGGGATATTTTTGGGCCTTCTTTAATTGGATTGTTTAAATTTTGAAAAGCCCATATCTTAAAGAACATTACATTACAATTACAGCATATTCTTAAATATTGCGGGGAAATTACTATTTCTCCGTACACATTTCACTGTGAATTATAACAGTAATTCATAATGATTATTTTCTCTTTTTTTTTTAACTTTTCCCTTTTTTTTTTTCATTTTTCCCCCTTTTTTTCAATTATTTTTTTCAACTTTCCTATTTTTTCTTTTTCTTTTTATTTATTTTTTGTCCAAAATTATTTTTATTGATTTTACCTTTTAAATATTAACCTGGTTAAAATTTTTGCTTTGTAATTTTTTTTCTTTAAAATACTGTGAATTGCTGCGATGTTTTTCCACATAATTTTTCTATTTTATTTCTTTATTTTTCAAAATTATATTTGTTGATTTTTTTTAATATTGAGCTGATTGAGAATTTGGTTTGGTAATTTTTTTTCTTTAAAACATTGTTGATTGCTACAGTGTTTCTTCGCATGGTTTTTTTTTTCTCCAAAATTATCTTTTTTTATTTTATTTTTTAATATTTAGCTGGTTAAAAATTACAGTTACAATATGTTAGGAAAGCACTTTGTAACTTTTTTTGAAAATTACTGTTGATTGCTACAGTGTTTTTTCTCGCATGGTTTTTTTCCTGTTTTTATAATGTTTTTTCCTAAAATTATATTTGTCAATTTTATTTTTTAAATATTAAGCTGGTTAAGAATTGCAATTACAAGTAAATACAAGTTTTTCCTCACAAAACACTATGGATTGATACAGTTATTCTTCACATGGTTTTCTTCCAATTTGTTTTGTATTTTCTTTTTTTGTGATATTTTTTTCCAAAATTATCTTCGTCGATTTTTTTTTTAATATTGAGTTGGTTAAAATTTAACTTTGTAATAAAGCTTAATTATGTGGGGAAAACATTGTAGCTTTACTCATAAAACATTGTGGATTGCTACAGTGTCTCTCCGCATGGTTTTTTTTATAACTTTTTTCAAATTATCTTTTTTAATATTGAGTTGTTTGTAAAATATAATTACAAGTCATTACAAATAAGGCTAAATCATGTAGGGAAGCACTGTAGCTTTCATCACAAAACACTGTGAATTGCTATAGTGTTTCCAACATGATTTTTTTTTCTTTTTTTGGTGTTTGTTATTTTTTTAAAAAAAAATTGTCTATGTTGATTTTTTTTTAATATTGAGCTGATTAAGAATTTAGCTTTGTAATTTTTTTTCTTTAAAACACCGTGAATTGTTGCGGTGTTTTCATATGTGATTTTTTTATGATTTTTTCCAAAATTATCTTTGTTGATTTTTTTTTTAATATTGAGTTGGTTAAGAATTATAATTACAGTAAAACTAAATCATATGAGGAAAGCGTTGTAGTTTTTCTCACAAAACACTATGGATTGCTACAATATTTCTCTAAATGGTTTTTTATTTTATTGGGAAAAGCGTTATAGTTTTCCTCACAAAACATTGTCAATTGCTACAACGTTTTTTCTCATGAGTTTTTTTCCTTCCAAAATTATCTTTGTTGTTTTTTTTTTAATATTAAGTTGGTAGAGAATTTAGTGTTGTAATTTTTTTTCTTTTTATTAACTGAAAAGTTAAATCATGTGGCGAAAGCACTGTATTTTTCCTCACAAAACACGGTAAATTGCTACAAATCATTTTGTTCGATCTCTAAGTTTTTGATCACCAACACAATTTTTTTTTCATCATGAAATATTTGCTCCATCATACATTTAATTTATATTATTTATCTAGCGGTTCATAATTATAACGCTATTAAGTGCATTTGTTTTATAAGCACGCGGCAGCGTGCAGACATGTCATCTCGTTGTTTTGCAGAAATAGTTTCATTTTTTCTCTAAAATATTCTCCATAAAACAAATTTTACAAGAAACATTGGATGGTGATAGGATGACGATACATCATGGTAACAAAGTGCCTATGCTCACATCAATGGTGGCGGTAGTATTAACAGGGAAGAGGTGTGGTGGCGGTAGTGTTGACAAAGCGATGGTAACGGTGAATCTCATCGTGTTGACGAATTGATGGGCAATGATCGAAGAAATGGTTACGATGAGATCGTAATTTTCTTAGTGGGATTACGACATTTTTGTTTGTTTCTTATTTTCTTTTCACATTATTTTACCATTATAAAATATTAAATTAATATTTTTAATATATTTCAATGTGATATTAAAAAAATATTTTAATATATATTTAATTGAAAAATACTTTTAAAAAATATCATATATTATATTCTCAAAACAATAAAAATTATGTTAGAGAGATAACAATGAATCAATGGTAACACCATGTGATGCTATTATAATTAATAAAATTCAAGGGTAATCATTAAATTTATTGAAGTTTTCCTCCCGAAATAAAAAAGTGTTTAAGAATATAATACTTTTCTTTTGGAAATGTATAATATTTTTAAAAATTTTAAAAATTTATTTTTAATATTAACACATAAAAATGATTAAAAAAATTAACTTTAAAAAAAAAAAACACAATTTGTAACAATCCCTAAATATTAACACATGGTTGGTATTTCAAGAGTCACATCACAAAATGATCTTAAGATCATCACATTTGATAGCGAATGAAATCCTTTCGTCTATGCTAAAAACATTACATGTAAAGATTTGATCGCCTCTCTATCAAGGCCTTGACTTTTACAAATCTCAACAATTTGTACGTTTTGACAAGTAACCTGGAAAGCTTAATTCACCTATTCACTTGCTTCTTTAAAGCTGCTGATTTTTTATTTTTTTTCAACAAAATTTGTCATTTAAAGTTTATAACTTTTGCATGTTTCGTTTTGCCCTTTTTTTTTGCTTCATTTATATTCACTAGATGTTCCACAACTTGCTACCAAATTCACAAATCCTTTATATTACATTATCTTTTTTTATATATATAATTATTGGTGTTCGGGTCAGCTTATATACATTTTATGTACACCTCGATTAATCCTTTAAGACCTCTCGATTAATCCTCTAAGACTCTAAAATTAACGATCAAGGAAGTTTCTAGTGATTCTAAGCTTTATGACACTCAAATTGATAATCTCTTAGGAGCAAACCCAAAACTTAACTAGTTAAACTATATACCCATATCATCTTGATTCATGGTTCCAACGTTTTTTTTCTGTTGCCGGTGTACAGGAACATGGCTGTGCCAATAACAGAAATGAAGATACACCTTCTACGCATCATTGCAAGCCAGGGTTTGCAGTGTCTAGATTGCCAAATTTGATGGCCCGTCAAGCAGTTTGAATTGTGTTTCTGTTGACAATCAAGTAAAGGTTAACATTTGGGCCTGTCAATTAATGCGATTTTTTTTTCCTAATTCTTTTCGTCCAAGCTAAATCCATCTCCTCTCATTGCGATTTTGTTTGTTGAATCCTTCTCTCATGGCATTCCAGCGATTCAAGTTTTCCTTTTCCTTTTTTCGCCTTATTTTTATACAAGGTGGAGCCCTACAAGGTTTGGTTAAGGCAAGGGATCTTGCGTCTTTCAGATCATTAATTACTGAAGGCAATCATTATGAAATCAAGGGATTCTACACCTAAGAAAACAGAGCTGCAAATATTGTGGCTGCCCATGATGCCATCATTGATTTGAAATCTAACACCAACTAAATACCAACTAAACAATGCTTTAGACTTGGACAGGAAAAAAAGGATACAGTTTACTGTTTATGCTGCCCGTTATCACCCACTGCTTATTGTTCACTTAGTCATCATTCCAATGTAACAGGTTTCGCTTAGAATGTATAGTTACTGATGGAGATGAGGCCACTAGCTTTCTTCTGTTTGGAACACCAGCTGAGAACTTCTTCGGGTCATTAGCGCACCACTATGTCTATGATAGGAAATTTGCGGATCCCTCTGTTATTGCACCTCATATGGCAGCAAAGTTGAACAAACAAAGGATCTTTCAGTTATACTTTGGTGCTTTCAGATCCACAACCAACCAATGCAAGATTATCATTAATAATGTTTTCGATGACACCTCCAGTGAGGACAGCCATGCCCTGCCTATTGAGCCACCTATAGATTACACACCATCTGAGACATGCAAGACCACTACTTCATCAAGCTCTGCAAAACAACCTCTATCTAGTCCATCTACTCCAGCAAACACTGCCCTAAACTCATTATTGCCCCTGATTCCATGGAACCCCCGCCCCCAGAGGTGCTAGCAACTAACCAAATGAACTTGCCTTCTGAAGCACGTAGGAAGCTGCGTTTTGAAGCCGAAACAGAACAGAGGCCAGCTTCCCTTTCCCCACATACTTTTAATTCAACACGTTGCAAAATTCCTTTTTCGTTCAATATTTTCGTTAGGTTGCTGTTTTAGACTTTTTATTTTTTTTTCCCTTCAATTGATTTCATTATTCTTATCTAACGGTTCTTTTCTCTTTCATCTCTCGGGTCCCTTTTTTTTCTAACAGCAACCCTATATTGTCAGACAACGTATCTGAAGCACAAAATACCTTGGACACTGTTATTGCACCTCATCCACTTGATGAATCAGCTTTAGAGGCGAAAAAGAAGCAAACTACACCTTCATCCTCCTCGGAGGTTTGACTTTCCCGTTTTATTTTTACTCTGTTGCTGTCTTTGGTGATGCATGCATTTTGTTGTTCTCGGTTCAACATTCCAGTTATTTTTTCAGAACATCCCACCACGCCTTCCCTTTATTGTCTGTTTACTCTGTCTTTGTGCCTCTACTTTTTATTTTATTTTTACATATTCTGCTCTTTTCTTGCAAGTCTACGAATCTTTTCAGGGACAACTTTTTCCACTTTTAGTAGAACTATAATGAACAAATTTCTTTTATGGTGAATTTTTCGTACAATATCATGAATCCATTCAGTCTTTAATGCTCTTTAATTGTTAACTCAGGCTGTTGGTTTCAACCATTTATCTTATCATGCCTTGCATTTCTTTTCCTCTGTCAGCAGCAGGCTCTTTTACTTGCTGTCTAGCCAAGTTAGCTCCATTTGTCCAAGTTAGCTTTCAATCAAACCTGCTGTAAAATTAACAGTCTTTATCTTATGCCATGCTTTCTAGTCTTTTTTTTTTTTCCTTTTTACCACCAATTCGTTCTGCCTTTTAATTCTTTTACAGCTGTAAAATATTGATATAATAACAAATTGTATAAGACTTAATAACTTTATAAAAAGTAAATTAAAATAAATCATGAAGGTTATTTCTAATTAATACAATGTTAAAAAGTGAAACTAAAAAAACTATTATTAAAAAATAAAATTTACAGATAAATTGAATCATTAAATTTATAAAAGAAACTATAGACATAGGAGAGCCAAATCCTCTTAAAGAAATAATATTTGCAAACATTTTAAGAAATAAGAATACATTTTGAGCTGTGAACACATGTTTGAGCTGTCCAACTTGCATGCAACTGGTCATGCCTCAGCCAATGTGAGCTTCTAGTTATGAACAGTGGTGGTCCAAGTTTCAGTGGACAAGCCTGCAAGTTGAGGGCCGAAAGGATAAACACTAGATATGGCTTGACCGGATGGGTCCAGGAATTCGACCTAAGCCCATATGCAGCATGCGGCCCCCCTTTCCATTTTCCATCTCCAAGTACATGTTTCAAACACGCGGATATATAACTAAATATTCGGATTTTGTTTTAAACATGAAAAAAATAAAGACATTGATAATATATTTCTTAAGTAAAAAAACATAATCATGAATTTAAAATTTGATGTCTAGTAGAAGATTTTTTTTTAAATATTAAAATGATGATATATTTGATAATATATTTTAACATCTAATATTGAGACCATGAAATATAGGATTAACCCGGCTCAACGTTGGTTCGTCATGATACTATGATAAACCCATAAAAAATAAATCAAAACAAATTAGGAAGATTCATTTCAACAAACCAAATATTAAAGGGCAAGAATGATACAAAATAAGCAACTCGAGCTAATTCGAGTAAACCCGTCAAATTCGCAACTCAAGTCTCGAGAACGAGATTACCCCATTTAAAGCAAGTTATTTTATTAAAAAATAAATTCTAAACCAATGTATTGTCGAATGACAAAATAAAAAATTAAATTTTAAAAAAACCAAGTCAACTAGTCAAATCTATAACCTGAGTCATGAGATCAAGATAACTTCATGAAAATCAAATCCAAAAAAATCACAAAGCCCAGTTCACAACCAACTGAATGTTGAAGGACGAAATAAAAAAAAATAAATTAAAAAAGGACCCAAATGAAAAGACCTGAGTTAAGTCAAGCTAACATTCCAAACTTGTGACCTAGGTCTTGATATTGAGATTACTCCAAAAAAAAAGAAAAACAAAAGAAAATTACAATAATCAGTCTTCAACCAACTAAATGTTGAATGATAAAATTAAAAATAAAAAAAAACAACAATTGAAAGAATGATGATCAAATTTGATACAAACAAAAATTGATAGGCCACTTAACAATTTTTCACAAAGCTAGCCGCAAAAACTGAAGATATAAAATTTAAAAGTGAGAGGAAGAAAGGAAATAAGAGTGGTTCGGTCATAGGGCATCCACTACCATGTGCCTGAAAACGAAGAGCATGTTGAAGCAATTCATATGCCACTATGGAAGGCGGTGTTTGGACATCAGAAGCTATCACTTGCGCCACCAGAATACAACGGCCTAGCTCGTGCCCGTCAAACTCATTCACTTTTCTAGCAAAAAAAAAAAATTATTGAACATTTATGTTATGTTTAAATTTGGTTTTTAAAACTTTAATTATTTTAAATCAATAATTTTTTATTTATTTATTCAAATCAAGCATCAACTAAGTAATATAATTTTTTCTCAATGTCATAATATTTTCATATGTAGGCAATCAAAACAAATTAACGAGCTTATCTCTAGGCAACCAAAACAAACCAACAAGTTTAATTCCAAATTAACACAACATCAATTGAATAAATTGAAAAAAAATGAAGGAATCAACATATAAAAAGCTAAGAGAAAAAAAAAACAAAACATTTTTAGAAAACTATTAAAATCCACGGTTTTCTTTCTCTTGGATATCATCACTTTCGCCATACCGCATGTTTTTTTTTCCCTCAATTCGCTCACCAACAGATGCGAAGGTGAGTAACAAAAAATGTCATACTTGCTGAAGCTTCCTCGAACCTAAAGGGGTCATGCTTTGTTTTTAACAGGATCTTGGAAAAATATTTTCCGTACTTTCAATTGAGATCAGAGAGTGCACTCACGGGATGCTAAAAAAAAGAAGAGAAACGAACAAGAAAAAGAAAACAGGGACGCCCATTCATGAGAAGTCCCATTTCCATAAAGCAAGATACATATTGATCTTCTAAGGAAAAAAAATCAAAAGAAAAGTTAAAAATGCTTAAGAGAATGTGACATCGAATTAAGAGAATAGTTAGCTGGTGGAAATAAAAAAACACTCATGCATCTTATTAAAACGATGTGATTTGAAAGTATTTAATAGGTGATCCAATTATAGAGTTTAAAATCAAGAGATTTGCTTCTCCTATAATCTTAGGTTCGAGTCCCGTGATTGTTAATATAATAATTATTGTAAGTTTATATGGTTATTAACTTCAGGAGCCGTGGGATTAGTCGAGGTACATGCAAGCTGGTCCAGACATCCACATTAATAATAAAAAAAAAAAAAACTGATTGGTTTTTCCTTTTGTTGGTTGTAATTTTGTGAGAAGTCCACCCAAGGGATATTGAGTTCTTATTTCCACTATGTTGGAATTCCCGTATACCAAGTACAATGAAGTCCCCATAAGTTTCTCGCTCACCTGGCTGGTCATTACAAATTAATTCAAAAACAAAAAAACTAAAGTAGAATGGAGTTTTACAATATCTCTCTTTACAAAATATTATTTACCAGAATAATATTTTTCCTTTCTTGAAGATATGATTGATCTTGAAGATATGGTTGATCTTCAAGATAATGTTTATCTTGCAGATACATTCAAATATTGTGTTGCCATATCAATACATGTAAATCTCTAGAAATTAGGCAATAATTGTGTTCTGAAAGGAGTCGCCTAATGTTGCTGATTCTCCTCCTTAATTGTAGGTCTTCCTACCGTATATATTCTTCCGCTAGCAATAGAATAACATATGAGAATTCAGTATTTTGTTCTTCTTAATTTCTCGCTTCATGTTTTCTACATGGTATCGAGCAAATACGATCCTTGTTTTCTAAAAACACTCAATCATCATGAGTGGAGAAATTCCCTCCAAAGATATTCAAAAGTTCAACATCAAAAACAATGTATGAACACGACTCATCATCACCTTATTTCTTGAATTCTTCCGATAATCCGAGGAGCAGGTTCTTGTTTCTTGTCTTTTGAAAGGAGACAATTATCCAACATGGAGACGTGCTATGATGAATGCTCTACGAGCCAAAAACAAGTTGAGCTTTGTTGATGGCTCTTTACTCAAACCAGAGGAGGATAACAAAGAAATTCGGGCCTGGGAAAAATGCAACTCAATGGTAATCTCTTGGATTTTTAATGCTTTAGCTTCGCATTTGCATGACAGTGTTGCCTATGTAGATTCAAGCATATGAAATGTGGGGAGAATTGCAGAACGTTTCTCTCAAGGAAATGTTCCACGTATTCATGAATTAAAAAGAGAGATTTGTTTGGCACAACAAAAGGATCTTACCAGAAGAGTCTACTACACCAAACTAAAGGGTCTTTGGGATGAGTTGTCGGCCTACTCTACCGTCCCTTTATGCTCATGTGGTGCTGGAAAAGAAATCTGGGCAGAGAGGGAAACAGAAAAAGTTCATCAGTTTCTCATGGGATTGAATGATCAATATGGAATCATTCGGTCCCAAATACTAAACATGGAACCCTTTCCTTCAATTAAAAAGGCTTATGCATTTGTAACCAAAGAAGAGAAGCAACCGGCCATTGCCTCAATTGGCCGTGATCACCGACAGAGGCGGCAGCGTTTACATCGTCAAACCTTTCGATTTCCAAAGAAGGGATTTTGCAGGAGAACAACAAAGAGGAGAGACAAGCAAATTCAAATGTTCATATTGTGATAAACCTGGATCATGCTTTGTTTTTAACAGGATCTTGGAAAAATATTTTCCGTACTTTCAATTGAGATCAGAGAGTGCACTCACGGGATGCTAAAAAAAAGAAGAGAAACGAACAAGAAAAAGAAAACAGGGACGCCCATTCATGAGAAGTCCCATTTCCATAAAGCAAGATACATATTGATCTTCTAAGGAAAAAAAATCAAAAGAAAAGTTAAAAATGCTTAAGAGAATATGACATCGAATTAAGAGAATAGTTAGCTGGTGGAAATAAAAAAACACTCATGCATCTTATTAAAACGATGTGGTTTGAAAGTATTTAATAGGTGATCCAATTATAAGAGTTTAAAATCAAGAGATTTGCTTCTCCTATAATTTTAGGTTCGAGTCCCGTGATTATTAATATAATGATTATTGTAAATTTATATGGTTATTAACTTCAGGAGCCGTGGGATTAGTCGAGGTGCATGCAAGTTAGTCCAGACATCCAAGACTGATTGGTTTTTCATTTGTTGGTTGTAATTTTGTGAGAAGTCCACCCAAGGGATATTGAGTTCTTATTTCCACTATGTTGGAATTCCCGTATACCAAGTACAATGAAGTCCCCATAAGTTTCTCGCTCACTGGCTGGTCATTACAAATTAATTCAAAAACAAAAAAACTAAAGTAGAATGGAGTTTTACAATATCTCTCTTTACAAAATATTATTTACCAGAATAATATTTTTCCTTCCTTCCTTCCTTCTTTTTTTTCAATTTATATATTTTTTTTTTCATTCTTCAATATTAAATTTATTAGGGATTGAGTTTTATAGTTTGACGAGTTAACTCGAGTTTTTTTTTTCTTTTTATAATTGATTTTTTCTCTCAAATTTATCCTTTAACATTAGGTTGATTGGAGATTAAACTTTGTGATCTGTTTTGGTTTGCTTTCTATAAGATTATTATCGTCTCATGACTCGGGTCACAGGTTTGGTGGGTTAACCCGAGTTAACTTAAGTAATTTTTATATCATTTTTTTAATTGAATCTTATTTTTAAATTTTCTCTTTTAACACTGGATTGATTGAAAATTGAACTTTATAGTTTATTTCAATTTAGTTTCTATTGGGTTATCTCGGTCTCATGACCTAAGTCGCATGTTTGACCGGTTCACTCAGGTTGACTCGGGTCATTTTTTAATTGATTTTTCTTTCAATTTCATCCTTCAACATTGAGTTTATTGAAAATTAAGTTTCATAATTTGTTTTGATTTGTTTTCTAGGAGGTTATCGTGATCTCATGACTCGACATGTATATTGACATATTAAACTAAGATTGATCTAAATCGATCCAATATGTTGTCGTCTTAATATTTATAAGAAAATCTCAACTTGAATATTATTTTTAGGCCCCGTTTGTTTGCTGGAAAATAGTTTCTTTTTGGAAAGTGAATTCCGGGAAAGTGAATTATTTTTCGATGTTTGGTAGTGTAATGGAAAATAAGTTGGAAAACACTTTCTAGTGTTTGGTTATGTCATGGAAAATGAGTTGGAAAATAATTTATTAATGTTTTATTTTCTCAATTTTATTAAAATAATGAGAAACAAATCTTACAAATTAAAAAGTTGAATGATGATGAAATTGAAAAAAAATATAATTTCATAAATTATCTCAAATAAAATAAATAATAATCAAAATAATAGAAATAAAATATAAAAAATAAAATAAAAATGAAAGATGAAGAAATTAAAATAATAATAATTAACATTTCATAAATTATTTCAAATAAAATAAGTAACAATCAAAAGAATGAGGACCAAATTTGATAGATAAAAAATTTCAATAAGAAAATGATAAGGGAAAAGCAAATAACAATTATAAAAATAAGAACCAAAGTTAATATAAAAATTAAATTTTAAGAGATGAAATTGAAAAATAAATATTCAAAACAAAATATATATAACAATCAAAAGTTTGAGAATCAAATTTGATATAATCAACAAATAATATGATATTTCTAAATTTTTCACAACTTCCGGAAAGTGTTTTCCGTCTAAATTTTTCAGGAAAACACTTTCCTAGAAACCAAGCCAAATTTTTTTTTGACTAGAAAGTGTTTTCCGTTGACCAACTTTTCTAATGACAAACAAACACAGGAAAGTTTGGAAAGTGGTTTCTTTTAGTGAAACTAAGTTTTTACCAGTCATTTGAGTTGTCTTTGAGCTCTCTAAGTCGATTAGGTCATATCAAGTCAATTCTCTTATGATTTAATATTTTTTCTACTAGAATAAATACCAGCAATGCCTAAATATTTTTTTACTTAAAAATAAAATTTAATTTGATTCGTAGCGTAGCGCAAACTAATAATCTAGTAGTTACGGTCCCATATGATTGAAAGTACACTGGTAGTAGATTTCATGATTGATCTAATATTCCATACTTAGTGTCTGTAAAAAAAACAGAGGCCACTAGTGGGCGAATTTTCCTTTATTTTCCTTTCCTTCTCACTGAGATCGTGTTGTTTCCTTGGTGCATTTTTTTTTATTCAATGTGGAATAATGGTGTCTATCCACTGGAACCCCAGGGTGCGAGACAAACGAAGTTCACGGGCTCATTAAGACTAGGCCTTAAAGGGACGATTTAGATCGCCTTTGTACAAAGTTCTCCGGGTTGCGAACAGACAAAAGAAGGAGAAGCAACAAAAGATATGCAATGAAATTTCCTGGCAGCATAGCTCGGATTAGATTTCTTCGTGAACAATTGGAATCTTGGCAATTTTATAATCCGTCCATAGTATATGGAAAGGAGGAGCACTCGTGAGAAACTTCAGCATGTCATCATGTACGCCAAAACTTAACAATCAAGAGAATCTCAAAGATGTGGGAGATCAAGAAAGAATTTGCTGGCAAACATGATAAAATTTTCATGTTGGAAACATGCAGGGGGCATAAATGAAAGGGATGCCGCTTAGACATCCAATATCTGGGATGAGAGCACGACAAATAAAAGGTACCTATGTGAGACAGTTTTTTATCAAGCTATTCCATTGTTTATGATTAGAAAGTGCTGGGTTCCTTTACTACACTATACATCATTGACTCTGACTATTTCACCACTAGACTAACTCACCAAAATGGGCGTAATATTCTTGGTGATGAGGACGTAAAAATCTAAGTAATTTAGGAATAAAGTTTTCAGGTTGGATAATTGATTAATCAATTGATCATAGTAATTTCATCTATTCTTTCTAGTTAATTTGATGAAGTCACAATCATTCGGGTCTAGCCAGCATCAGACCCAACAACTTTTAGGTCTTGATTTGACCTAATTCAATAGCACATGGGTCTGTTCATTGCCAGACCTAACATGCCTTCACGGGACGCGTTGAGTGATGAGGCGTGTCAGCCCAATACATCAGAGAATACAAAAAAAAGTATACTTATATATTTTTTTGAAAAAAAAATATAAAAATATACTGATAAAATTTTGAATCTTTAATTGGTTTGGATATTAATTTATGCCATGCGCCAAAAAGACGTGAAAGAGACATTAGTCATATGGCATCCAAAAGAAATTTGGATATTAATTTATGACCCCACAATCACTCGGGTTTAGCCAGCGTCAGACCCAACAACTTTTAGGTCTTGATTTGACCTGATTCAATAGCACATAAGTCTCTGCTGTATCGCTCGGGAAATTTCACATTGTTAACCTTTTTTATGCTCTTCCTGTTTCCTTGAACTACAATAGTTAAAGTGTCTGCTGTATCTAAAATTTTAATTGACATTTTATTTTCTGTCAAAGCATAATTACAATTGTTTATTATTTATTAGATAGTGGGCCAGTATTTTTCTGTGGGTCGGGCTAATTTTGTTACAATGTAAAAAACAATACTCAAGCGCTGTCAATGTATTTTAAAGAACGAAAAAAAATACAACTCGACATCATAAAAAGAGAATTGAAAAAAAAAAATGATTGCCAATCACCAAGAATTAAAATGTAGAAGCATAAAATTGAAAAAAAAAATATCAATGAACAAAGCACTAGCAAAATCGGGTCAGGTTGTCAAAATTCATGAGTAGGATCATGCGGATGTGATCATCTAATAGAAGGAAAAATAGGGAAAAAAACAAACTAAAAAGAAAACTCAGGCACCTAAACAAATTTCATATCTGGATCATAAGATAAAGATAACGTGATTGAAAAGAAAATCGAAGAAAATAATGAAATTTATTTTTCAAAACGAACAACTTCAAGGATGTAATTAGAAAAGAAAATAATGTCAACTCGTGTTAACTTTACAAACCCATGATCCTAACTAGCGACTAAACTAGAAACATCGTATCAAAAAAGCTACAATTTTAAAACTTGGCTCGACTTGACGGGTTGACCCATGACTCAGGTGACTCATGACTTAGATCGGATCGAGTTTAAAAACAAACCGGGGGAGAATTAATACAGTGTAAAACGATCAAAAACTCGAGTTGCCCACATTTTGGTTAACCCGTGGCAAATCCAGTCAAAACTTGTTGACTATTTTCATTTGTAAATAAAATTGTATCATTTTGACCCTTTTTATATAAAAAGAAATTTGGCTGACTTAGGTTAACTCGGGTCAACTCACTCGACTCGTGACCGATAATTGTCATGGATTGACTCTCGGGTAGAGCCTAAAAACAATAGGAAAAACCAAGGAGATCAAATATCAATAAATTAAATATCGAATGATAAAATAAAAACAAAATTCAAAGATAAAAAATAGAAATTAAGAGAATAACGACCTCTTTGAAAATAAAGAAAGAGGATAAACTAAAATTTTGAATTGAAGACAAGATTGAAAAAAATATCAAATTTACAAATGAATTAAAAAAAAAATTAAATCAAGAGAATGATGACCAAATTAAAAAAAAAACTAAGATTATGGACCTAAGGATAAAATTGAAAAAAATTAAAATTTGATAAAATGGCTAAAAATCAAAATCAAAAATCAAAACATTGAGGGACAAACCTTCAATACCATCAAATATTGAATTGAAGGGCAAAATTGAAAAGAAAAATTAAATTCTCAACAAAAATCCAAAATAAAAAAATAATCAAGAGAATGAGGACCAAATATGAGAAAATTAAAAATAAGATAATGGATCCAAGGATGAAATTGAAAAGAAATTAAAATTTGATAAAAGATCCAAGAATTTAAATTAGAAAACAAAATTATAAAGATCAAACCTAAAACATCATAAAATAGAAGGACAAATTTGATATAAAAATCAAATGCCAAAGGATCAAATTGAAAACAAAACGTAAATGAAATTTGATACAATTAAAAAAAAATGACTAAATGTGATCAACTTAACAAATAACACATTTTTCTTTTTCTTCTTCTTCTTCTTCTTTTGCAAAGGCTGCACATTTTTCAAGGTTGGACCACCATGAAGGGGAAAGAAAAATCATCTTCAGAGCTCCATCGTGCATTGAAAAACTACATGCGTTGGACCACTATGAAGGGGAGGATGAGACACATCGAATGCCACCCTAAAATGTGGTATTCGTCCACTGAAGGCATCGCACGCGCTGATGCATACATTACACGTCCCAACAACTTTTTTTATAATTTAATATATGCAAATAAAAAACTGCCCCTGACCCCAAATACTATTAATGAAAAAAAAAAGACATTATAGAAAAATCAAAAACCCTCTTAATCTTAGCTATAGATTATTTGACTCCAAGGGCATTTCAATAACTACACTGCCTGGAAGAAGTAAGAACCCAAAGCACGCATGTTCTTATTAGAAAGGAAATTCAACTTATGAAGGTATTATAGATATTATATAGTGCAAATTAAATATTAAAAGACTCATTTACCCCCATTCAATCTTGTAATAACAAATGTGTCTGGTGAAAAATACTAAATTACCCTTGAAAGCATGCTATAAGACTTAAATTTTTAAGGGCAAGACGATAATTTTACTGTAGAGATTAATAGTGAAATGTGAGATGGTAAAACGCCATGATGTGAGTCGCAGTAAAATTTATTTTGAGTGAAAGAAAAAGTTTAGGCATTGATAACATGTATTTTAAAAAAAGATATTGATTTTAACCATAAATTGAATGGTATTTTCATCTAATACTGAGATGGAAAAATATCCGATCCACCATGATGAGCCTAGGCTGACCTGCGAAACTCGCGGGGATAATCTTGAAAAAAAACTGGAAAGCTCAATCCCAAATTATCTCAATGTTAAAGGACGAAATCGGTGAAGAAACAATATTTGATTAAAAAAATAGATTGAACTTAAGTCAATAAAAAAAACTTGCGATAAAAGTTATGTACGTCACCATATTCAATTAGTTTTTTTATCCTAGAGATTATTTTTCATTTAATTACATGACAATAAAGCGTATGATATTTTGTTTTTGTGGGGACAATATATTTTTCTTAAAAGTTAAACAAAAAACATGACAAGCGCATGGAGCCGAGATAACAAACGTAGATCATTTACAAGAAAAAAATGAAATTTCATTCTTTTAGGTTCGAGTTAAATAAATAAAATAAATCATTGATAACACAGGGTGAATCTGTACTTTTTTTTAAATTAAGGGGGAAAAGGCAAAACAAAAAACAAAAGAAAAACAAATAATACCTTGGATGCCACGGATCAACTCGTCAAACTGGTACTAGGATAACAGACTCAATTTGGTTCAATGATTTATTTTATCAATTTTATAAAACCAAATAGAAAATAGAAAAAAAAAAGAGCCTAGCTATGTGGGTTTGGGAATTAAAAAAAAACAGCCCAGACACGTGGGCCTTTTAGTCCAACTAGAGCACCTAAACCTATCTTTCTTTTTTAAAATTTCTTAAAGAGACAGATCATTTAAAAACAAGACAACAAACAATGCGTCATCTGCTTTCTACAGTTTACTAGAAAATTAGGGGTTTGATTTTTTTCAATTTAAAACTTATTCTTGACTAAAAACCTAGAAAACATTGTAAAATTCCTTAATAACCCTATCCATGACCACCAAAAACTCAAAAAAACATATCAAAAAACCAAAACCAATCTAAAGCCAAAATGAGTCCCACAGTTAGATCTACTTTCCCGGGAAGGAGAAGGAAAAAAAATATATAGGTGAAACTACCCTTGTGAAAACGAACTAATTAAGACAAAAATGACACCTAAGCTAGCCCATTAGCTCGCGCAACGTGGAAAAAAAACATGACCAAACAAAAAAAACTTCTAGGTATTGATAATGTGTTATTTAAAGAAATGAAAATATTTTATCAATGAATTCAAATTCAACTACATATTAGACGATATTTTTATCTAATATTTAAACGATATTTTTATCTAATATTTAAAAGGAAACACATTAGATCAATCTAAGTCATTCTGAGTTGACATGTGAAAGTTATGAGTATAATATTGAAAGAAACAAACTGTGAACCTAAATCTTGAACTAATATAATGTTGACGGATAAAATTGGCAAAAAATAAACCAATTATTTTCCAAAAAAAACCAAATGATTTTAGGTCAACCAGCCAAACTCTCATTGCAAGTTACACAAGCCATCATATTCAATAATTTTTTTATTCCATAGATTATTTTTTATTTACTAGAGTTACATGACAATAAAGAGAATGTGATATTTTTTGAAGAAATACATTTTTTTAAAAAGGGAAAAAAACATTATAAACACATGAGACTAAGATAGCAAAAGCAAATCGTTGATAACATAAGGTGAAACAATATTTTTCTTTAATTTTAAGTTAATTAAAAATTAGATTATCAATAATAAAGGGTGAAATTACATTTTCTTTTAAAATTGAGGTACTAAAAGTGCATTAAACAAAAAAAAATAGTAGATTGGATGTTATGACTTAACTTGTCAAACTTGCGATTCGGGTGATGGAACTAATCGTGTTATTTTTTTTTGCTGTATCTAAAGAAAAAGGGCGAAAAAACCCAGTAATGTTGGCCTATGGCTCAGCGCACTAGGCCTTTAGAAGAAACAACGCAAGCACGTGGACCTTTAAACCTCGTCTTGCATGTTTGGGCCTGCCCTTTTTTTTTTCTCTCATTTAAAAGGGTGGATGACAGGTTGTCTGGCCCTTTTTATTTCTTTCTTTTAAAATACAAAGATAACACGTCGTTTCTCAACCTAGATTCAGGCCACCACTGTGGTGGCTGGAAAATCAAAGCTATGGGTTTTAACTTACAAAGCCTATTTTTCAACTTCTTTAAAGCCAAAACACCTAAAATCAGTCCTAAAACATGTATAAACCAATTTAACAACCCAATAAACCCAAAAAAATAACTCAAATCACAAAATAAAATTGAATAAATGTTATTTTTCTTGATTTAGATCTTTTCTTTTAGGAAAAATCATGGCTTAAAACAATCACTATAAGAACCCTCTCATCGAATATAACTCATTGACACCAATTTCAACCATTTCGATGGTCGAAATAGCTATAAACAACGATTTTCTTTCTCTAAACTGGAATCTGGTGAGCTTCTCTCTCTTCTAATAGAAAAGGATTGAAAAATAAGATAAATGAACTTTGGTATCAAAATTGAGTTTTTTAATACTAAATGGACCGATCATTTATAAACCGAAAAAGATAGGGGACTAAAGTAAACTTTTCATATGAAATTTAAAGTCACCATTTATGTTACCCGTCATTTTTATTTTTTTTGTCTTCTGACTTTCAATCCAACCTTTTCAAAAAATAAAATGCAACTGAGTGTAAATTTGGGTTTAAAATAGCTCAATTGTATAAAAAATAAGTTTGAGGATCAAATTAAAATTTTTATTAAAAAAAATAATTATTTCAAATTTGTGATAGAGTGCACGGTAAAAATGACTCCAGTGAAAACCCCCGTGTGTTAGCTTTATATACTTAATATTTTAGTTTATATAAAAAATTTATAGAATAGGATTAAAATATTGCGTAAAAAAAGCGGTATGAGATAGAATGTGCCATTTAGAAAGTGAAACTTGAAAGTGAAGATTAGAAGCTGATTAATCAATATACGGAGGTGATATTTCTTTTGTATGATGTTCGTAGATTCATACTTAAGAAATATTAGGCAATTAACTACCTTGAAATCACATATTTAAGAAATATTTTACTAGAGTACCAAAAAGGGAAAATCATGATCCGATTGGACATCTTCAGTCAGATTTGAATCTTCTCTCTTTGATAGCTGGACAAGACACTTGTCTCTTCGAAATTGAATGGATTCTAGTTGTAACCAACCTAGAACACAATCAACGGGGACACACATGATACCAGCAAGTTGCATGCCGATCCGCATGCTTTTTTCCTGAAATGGCCTCATGGCAAACTTGTTGTCACTTTCATATGGCAAACAAAATCAAGCAAGACTACAAACCGGCAATCTTGCAATATCTTCAGTCTCGAATTGATCAGTCACTCTTCTCAATTATTGCTCCTTACTGTCACCACAATACCCTTATGACTTACAAGGGCTAAGTTCTTCAAGTTGTTAGTTGCCTGTGCTTTAGATTTTGACCGATCCTTTGTTTAACTCACAGTAGGTAAAAGTTCAGAGAGTTGTGCGATGACAAAATGCTATGATTTTAGGATGAAGTTCATGTTATTTTATTACAAGAAGCGACCACACTCTTTCTCAGGATGTTTGAAGAAAACAATTACTCTCCACGCTCATCAAAGTAACAATTTTAGATTGAGATAAACATCTCGTATGTATGGAAATTATAAGGTGTTTTTTTGAAATATTTTAAATAAAAAATACTTTAAAAATAATCATTATCAAACTATTAAAATCACCTTATGTTTGTACTTCACAAGAACTTTGCAGCATAAGCAGGTAACCAAATTGTAAAGCGAATACTTTGTACGTCAACGTGGTAGTTCTACACTTCTACTTGCTGTGAGGACTGGAATAACTCCATAATTGAATTTGAACACATTCGAATATGCTAGCACATGTTAAACCCAACAACAAAGATTTTACACCAAAGAATAAATTTACATCTCATTAATCTCATGAAACACAGTAAATACAACCACAAATTACACAACATTCTGTGGTAAATCCCTACCAACTCACACCCCTCCACCGCTAGCTCCGCTTTTTGTGAACCATAATGATAACCCGAACCACCACCTCCTTCACTTCCGCTGCACAACTCACCGCGCCAATGAATTCCACAAAAGGACGACCCATTAGAGCCATTCACGTGTAATTCGCCAGCACTAAAATTACAAACTTTCCGTTTTATCCTACCCCCTTCCTCACTTGTCCACACCGAATCAGAAGAATATACCGAACTGGTCCCTGATTCATCACCTTCGCCTCTTTCACGTTTCACACAACCACTCCTCACCTCAGCCCAGCCATCATTTGTTTCCCAATTTACTCCTCCACTAGTCACCAATTTACCAATCCTATTTTTAGCCGAAACCTCAATATTGTCAAAACTCGAAGCCGAACCTTGCTCCATTACGTCATTATCTTCCTCGAAATCTGAATTGAAGTACCAATCGAGTACGCAACGTGGAGACAATTCGTCCCCCAGCAAATCAGAATTCACAGAAGCTAAGAATGGATGCTGCAGTAGCTGATCACAGCTCCACCGCTGATTTGGCTCCCTCTTCAAACACTTCATCAGAAAATCCTGACCCAGCACACACAACTTACTCGGCAACTCGGGCACTTCGTTTGAAAAGCCGATCAGACTCAGCGAATCAGCCCCGCGATCCTCCCAAGCCGGCTTTCCGGTGACCATCTCAATAATTGTACAGCCCAGAGACCAGACATCACTTTTCGGTCCCTGGTATTCGCGTCTGATCACCTCCGGTGCCATCCACAGCGGACTTCCACGTGGCAAAAGGGGCTCCCCACATGCAGCGTCAATCGCCGAACCGAAATCTGCTAGTTTAACGGAATCTGAATTATTACCCAATAGAATATTCCGTCCTTTAACATCACAGTGAACAATGCCTCTAGAGTGTATGTACTTCAAAGCAGAGACTATACAGTATGTAAATGACCGAACAGCCTGCTCGTCCACGTCAGCCAAACGGTGAGTTGATGAAGCCAGGTCAGCAAGGGTGCCACCTGGCAAGTACTCCATGTGAAGATTCCGGCAGGTTGTTGAATTTTCAAACGAGACGTCGTCGCCGAGGAATTTAACAATAAAAGGAGAAGACAACGAGCTTAGAATCTTGATCTCGTTGTCTAACGCTTGAACGTGATTTGCTTCAGAGGCACTCTTCACGGCGAAAACCGCATCGGTTTGTTTGTTGAAAGCCAAGTTGACGGTGCCATAAGAGCCTCTGCCTATGCACTTTCCTCTAACCCAAGAAAACATGTTGTGTGTTTTTCAATGAGAGCTCATTAAATTTTTTATGAAGCTCGTTTCAGAGTTATGAGGGCCCAAGACCATTTATATATATATGCGAGAGTCGAGGGTGTTATGAAAATAAGTACCTTTATTTTATTTTATTTTATTTTTAGTTTTTGGGGGTGACATGGAATTTACAAGTGGATATATAATTGGGAAACCGTTTGATGACAAGAAGGGGGGGTGGTTTGGGCTCTTGGGGTGCCGAATGGGGAAGGCGTAAAGGGGGAAGATAGTGGGGGTGATGATACTGAGTTTTATCCTTATCCATGATGGAGTGGATTGGTGTTTAATCTGGGCCGTTGAAATAAATCGAGATCTTGGTTGTTTTTAACCTGCGAGGTTTGTCTTTGTCAAAGGATTGGCTGATTGGTAGAATAATGAACATGTGGTTGGCATGGTAATAAAAGGTTGGTGTTTCGTGGAAGGCTATTTTTGCGGTGGTTTGGCTTTCTGGTTGTGGATGAGGAATATCCATTGAATGGAAGGGTTCCTGTGTTCCCTCCTTTATACGGAATGAAACTTCCAATTATTAATTAATTAGCATTAAAAAAAAAAGTATGGCTACTTTTCATAAAACACTATTTATTATTGGAACAATACTTTCTTTTTTAATCATTTTTTTTTTAATTTTATCTTCTAATATTAAATTTATTTTTTATTGGTTTATTTCTCTCTCATGACACGGATCGCGATTTAACAGGTTACTTTGGTTGACTTGTTTTTTTTTCTTAATTATTTTTTTTCTTTTATAATTTAATATCAGGTTGATTAAGAATTAGGGTTCATGATTTTTTTTCCCTTTCTATTATGTTAATCTAGCCTTAATACATGAGAATAGTGCATAACAGGTTAACCCGAGTTGACTTGAGTTGTTTTTTGTGTTGTTTTCTTAATTGATTTTTTTACAATTTCATTACTCAACATTAATTCTATTGAGAATTGAGCTTCCTAATCTATATTGATTTGCTTAATATGAGGATATCTTGGTCTCATGATCAGGGTTGCAGATTTTGACATTTTAACCCCTGTTAAATAAGGTTGTCTTAATCTCATGACCATAATCACGGGTTCTTCAACATTAGATTTGTTTTTTATTGGATTGTCCTCATTTCATAATACAGGTCGCGAGTTTGACAGGTTAACATAATTGACTCGATTGTTTTAATTGATTTTTTTCTCAATTTCATCATTTAATATCATATTTGATTAAGAATTAAGTTTTATGATTTATTTTGGTTTGTATTTTATTAGGTTATCCGGACTCCATAACTAAAAAAATAATATTTGACAGGTTAACTCAAGTTGACTTGACACATTTTTTGTGTCATTTTTCAATTAATTTTTTTTATATAAATTTCATCATTTAACATTGGATTAGATATGGTCAATTGAGAATTGAGTTTCATAATTTATTTAAATTTTCTCTCTATATGGTTATCTTAATCTCATGACTAAAGTCATAGATTGAGTAAGTTAACTCGAGTTAAATCAGGTTGTTGTTTTTTATTTTTTTTCTATGAGGTTATATTGGTCTCATTACTCGCGTCATGGGTCTGACAAATTGATTCAAGTCATTTTTAATGTTCAATTTTTAATTGATTTTTTTTTAATCTCATCCTTAAACATTGGGTTGACTGAGAATTAGACTTTGTAATATATTTCGATACATTTTCTATGAGGTTATCTTGATCTTATGACCCGGGTAATGGGTTTGACAGATTCACTCAAATAATTTTTTTAGGTCCTTTTTTTAATTGGATTGATTTTGAATAAAGTTTCACAATTTATTTTGATTTGTTTTCTTGGGGTTATCATAATCTCATAACCCGGGTTACAAATTTGACATGTTAACCCAAGTTGACCAAAGTAAATCCATTATGTTGTTATCTTAATATTAAAAAAAATATATCTTAAATTTTTTTTAATCAAATTATATTTTTACAGGTCGTCTAGGATGTTTTTAGACCCACAAAGCTAACTAGATCATATCATGGCAACCTCAAACAATTAAAAAAAAATTATTAGAAAAAAATATTAATAATATCTAAAAAAATATTAATCACCTTACCAATTATGATTAAATGTTTTACCCTTTTCTCTTTTTTTTTTTAAAAAAAAAGAATAAGAGATTAGTTACTCGACAAGTGTAGCCAATGGGACATTATAAATCTTGGGAGGTGCCTAATAGGTAGAGTCAAACAAATAGAAAGAAATGTGCTAGAGCTTTCCATCCAAATTGCACAATTAGTTGTTAGAATTTGAATGTAATATTAAGGCACGTCGATAAAGATCATTGTTATAACCATTTAACATTAACATTAGATATTGTTATTTTTTATTTTATTTTTAAAATTAAGTTAATATAATGTCGCTCACACTCTAAATGAAAAGCACGGGGAATGCCTGTTTGAGTAACTCAGTTAATGGTAAAACAGAAGATGAAAACAAGTAATTAATTAATTACGGGTTAAATTTACGCGATGCATCATATATTTTTTAAGCCAGATCACAGAGAAAAACCGCCGAGGAGCTGCCAAATGCCAAATAGGTGGGCAAAAGGCAGCAACCGAAATTCAAAGTACCACCAATACGGGGCAAGGGACCGACAGGGTTCGGTTGAAGGTGATGCCAACTGCCAAAGAACTTATACCTTTTTAATGCTTACATGGCAATGGACGGTAGGTCCACGTCTCAACAATAGAGAACCTGAGGCAGGCGGTAGAGAGAGAAAGATGCTTTGTTGTCTGTTGCGTGGACCACCAGCCTCCGTCAGATATTAAATTCCCGGGGAGATGCTTAGACAGTCACCCTCGGACACTCTCTACTCTAATGTGCCACGTGTAATTAAAACTTGCAACTGGTTAAGACTTAAGATTTAAAAAATGTCTTGAATATTTTTTAAATGATTTTTAAAAAATAAAAAAATATTATTTTAATATATTTTAAATAAAAAATACTTTATACCACTATAAAAAATCCCAGACAGATCTTTACTCAACCTTTCTAGTTTTTATATCTTTCTCCTTGCAAACGAATACCATAGTCAAAACGACGACATATCTCTTCCTTGCATGAAGGAAATCAAATAAAAACTTGCATTTCTCTGTCAACTAGGATCATATTGATTTAATGAGCTCCAGAATTACATATTTTCCCGGTGGATAAAGAATATATCGTTTCTGGTTTCTTGAAAAAGGAAATTATATATGGTTACACAAGAGCTCGAACAAATACTAAACAACATTAGACGCACGAAGCAACAACTTTCTTACACGCAAAAAGTAGAACAAATTCTGACCCTGTAAAAGCATGCAGTGAGCTAGATTCTAAAAATAGCTAGTCATTTAGACCAATCATATAGAAAAAAAGGCAGACCCTCTTAAAAATGATCCAAGAAACACGTCCGAAGAGTCGACTTCTTCGAGAGAGTTTGTACATCAATATTGTGATGTCTGTGTTTATTAAGGTTGGTATCTTAAAACGGGTTCCTGCTCCCACTTCTTTTCATGCTCATGCGCCTTCACTTGTTTGCCTCGATCAGAATAAGATACTGCGAAGATAAAATTTTGTTCAATCAGAAATTTTATTTCTTTCGCAAAAAAATTAAATTTAGAGATGAGTTATCTTGTTAATAGAAGGAACAATTGTTTAGTTTTCTACAGAAAATAAATAAAAGAATTGCTTGTTGAGAAGGCAATGGTAAAGGAGTTTGGATATTCGAAGATGACTAGAAATCCAAAAGTGAGAGGGACCCGTGAATTCGAGGACAAATAGTTTAGACAAGTTTATATGTCTATATGTCATGGAAAAATCTAATTTTAAGTTTTTTTTTTAATTCACGTCTGAGGAAATATTTTAACATTGTCTTTAAATCCAAAAATATATTATTTAAAAAAAAGTATAAAAATAATTTTTTTTATCAATGTATCTCTTATTTATCTTTGCCAATAAATCTTTTTTAACTGGAAGTATTGTTTATGTTTTTTTAAAATATCAAAATAGTATGTTCATATTTATGTAATTTAAAGCTTAAAAAGTCATAAATATAATAAAATCATGCTTTATACTTGTTTAAATATTTTAATAACAAACAATCAATTTCAACTGGATTTTCATAAACAATATATTATTAGTTTTATTATTTTCAAATCAAATACATAATTATTAAAAATATAATTATAAAAATTTATAATAGTATTTAAAAAAACATGTCAAAACTAAAGAGTGTGTGAATCCGGTAAAACAATTTTGGATTGTCCAAAAAAACAACAACAACAACAAAGGACCAAGCCCATACACGTTTAAAAGGTAAAGGGTAAGCGGGCTTGTTTTATTTTTTTCATCATTCACCCTTTATTTTTTTAGAAAAAAAAAGTGACAGACAACATGTTACATGTTATACTTTATGAAAATAAGAGTACTTCACGAACCCACAACCTCATACTTGTAACATGCATTAACCAACTAAGCTAAGACTTGAATTTATCTTAAGAAATTAAAAATATATTCAGATGTTTTATTGTTTATATAAATAGTAAATTACCATAAAAAATTCTAGTTAATGTTATCGGTTAAATTTTCAAAAGAATATAAATTACAAATAATGGATTACTGGAAAGCACTTATTGTAGATGATGCACTATTTTTCAAGGTATATGCGACATAATTAGATGTCGAGTGTTTAAAGGCGACAACGAAAGCACCTGCCCTTGGCATTTGTCACAGGGTCAGATTTTTTATAAAATTTATCCAGCCCTACATGGCAATCTAGTTCCCTTTTTAGACTTACCTTTCTCCTAATTTCACTCGTGTTTAGCTTACATTCTAAATGTTTCACACACCTGAGAGTCTTTCCCCTCAATCTCTTGTTTATTATAGACAAACAAACACAACACAAATAACGAAACAAAATACAAAAGCACAAGTAACGAGCATGAATTCGCTACTCATATGCATCGATACACATCATTGTCAAATTTGCCACTGCCCATGCACAGTGTCATTGCCGGTGCATGCTACTGTAACTCAAGTAGTGTTTACATTGGCATGCCCTTACGCCTAAGACCGTGACAAACCACCTCCATTTGAAGAGTCTGACGCCATCGTCGGAACATAAGTGAGGTACCCTTGCACAAGTTCTTCAAACTGCCACAAGTCAATGTCTCTTTCCCATGAAACCTCTTATCTGTTCTCCCATTTTACCAAGAATTTTGTCTTTTGATTTTTTTTTGTCCAAGTCTTTGGTGGTCTAGAATTTTGACAATCTAATTGTCAAACTATTTATGGATCATAGGAGGGGCCTTCTTTGACTTACTCTTCTTCGAATCCTTCTTTTTTTTTTTTTATCTCAAACAGCTCATCATGCCTTGGCACCAATCCTCAATGCTGATTTTTCCCAACTATCCTTTTCCAAATCTAAGGAGTCAATTTTAATAATACCCTGTCACCTTCCACAAACTCCAATGGTCTTCGTTTCAGATTTGCATATTTTTTCATACATTTATCTACCTTACACAAGTTGTCTTAAGCATATTCAAATAGCTCTTGCCTTTCCTTAGCAAACTTATACGCATCAGGATTCCTCCCACTGACTTCTGTACCGCTATCTTAGCTGGGGTTTGAGGCTGCTCCCCTAGCACCAATTCAAACGGACTTACATTCGTGGTCGATGACTTATGAAGGTTATAACAAAAGTGAGCACTATGTAGCAACTCCAACCAATTTCGTTGAGTCATTGTTATATAATGTCGCAAGTTCCACATACTGTCCAGCAACCCTTTCTTCCATTTCAACAAAGAAACACTACCGTAAAATTGATAAATACAAACGGAAATACCGAGGAATATTTCCGTCGGTAAATTTCCGAGGGATTTTACCGACAGAAATATTCCCTCGGTATATACCGAAGGAATTACCGTGGGAAAAAAAATTAAAACAAAGCAAAAAAAATGATGACGTGTCATTTTTACCGACGAATTTACCGACGGAACAAATTCCGTTGGTGATTCCGTCAGTAAATTTGTTGGTAAATTGTGAACACTGTTCATCATGTTAATTACAAAGGGAATCACCGACGAAAAATTCCGTCGGTATTTTCCAGAGAGTAAATCACCGACGGATTGAAAAGTCGTCGGTGTTATTCGGCGGTTTTCTGAAAAAATTAAATTAATTTAAAATTTTCATTTAAATATTACAGACGGAATCACCGACGGATTGAAAAATTGTCGGTAATTTTTTGGCGGTTTCTGAAAAAAATTTATGAAATTGAAAATTTAAATTAAATATTACCGATGGAATTACCAATGGAATAATTAAAAAATATTAATATTTAATTATCCGTCGGTAAATCCGTTGGTAAAGCGTCCCAATAAAAAGCTTGAATGCCCTTATTTCACAAGAGACAGACTCGTTTCTTATTATTCTTCTTCTTCTTGTTGTTCTTCTACTTCTTCTTCTTCTTCTTCTTCTTCTTCTTCATTATATGTAAAAAACATCATTAAGGTATGTCTTCTTCTTCTTCTTCTTCACTTTATGTAAAAAACATCATTTTTTATCTATTTCTTTCTCTTCTTTTCTCTCCTCATCTCCTTCTCTTTTTCTCCAGGCTTGGGTATGTCTTCTTCTTCTTTCTTCTTTTATCCTCTTAGTTTTTTTTTTAATTAATATGCCTAATGAAATTTTTTTTCTCTCCTTAGCTTCACTTGCAACTACATTAAGGTAAGATTTTTCTTTTTTCTTCTTTTTTCATGATTTTTTTCATTATATTTGTTTTTTATTTTATTTTTAATTGTTTTTGTTCTTAATAATTGTATAAATGTTGTTGTGAGATTTGTTTTTCATATGAGATCAATTTTTAGTAGATTTATTTATAGGATTTTTAAATTTTTAGCAATTGCAACTTCATTTTTTTCATATGAATTAATTTTTTAGTTGAATTTATTTTTTTATTTTATTTATTTGTTGCAAATTTGTTTGAATTGATTTTCTTATTCTTTTTTCCAAGCATTTTGAGTATATATTATACAGTGTTAATTTATGTTAATTTAATTATTTTATAATTTTATAAAATGAATTTTTTTAAAATGTTTTTCAATAATTACCGACGGAATTACCGACGGAATTTCCGTCGGTAAATCTGTCGGTAATTCCGTCGGTAAATCCCTCGGTAATTCCGTTGGTAATAAAAAAATTATTACCGAGGCGTCTATTTCGTCAGTAAATTCGTCGGTAATTCTATTACCGACGGACAAAACATTACCGACGAACGATTCACCGACGGATCATTTTCGTCTTTGATTCCATCGGTAATATAATTATCGATGGAATATGTGTCTTACACCGACGGAAAAATTCCGTCGGTAAAACTGTTAAATCTTGTAGTGAAACTCAAGTTTGTCATTGATGGAGCAATCTTCATTCTTTGCAATAGGACCAATAAGATTTTCCAGATGCGTTAGTCTCTCTTGAATTGTTTCCATTGACATATGAACTTGGGACAGAAAATCTTAGAACCAACCACACTCTGATACCAATTGTCATCAGGTTAGATTTTTCATCAAAATTTTCCAGCCCTATCTGATAGTCTAGTTCCCCTCATAGACTTGGCTTTTCTCTTAATTTCAATAGCCTACAATCTAAGTGCTTCACGCACCTCTTGTTGTTTATTTACAAGGAAACACAACACAAGTAACCAAATTGAATACAAAAGCACAAGTATTACATGAAATAATCTCAACCTTTATTCACCTTTAACCAAGGAATATACAACAATCTTTGTGTGTGCAATGCACAATTATCTCTGCATGCTACACAACCCTTTGGCCTATCTATATTATAAGAATATAGAAAACTACCAAGAAATTACCTTCCAAAATAGATATGGATAATTTTCACCCTAAACAGACAACTGCCAAAAACTGCCTAACCCATTGCAACCTCCATTGGTCCGAAACCCATCAAACCGTAAGCCAACCCGACAAAACTCATTATGCCCGTGTTGTTGTGTTGTTGCACACCTTGGACCATAGTTTTGAAACCCAACTCGGTGATCAACCCGGTCTAATGACCGGGTCACGGGTCGATGGGTTGACCCGGGTCAACCCAAAAAAAAAACAAATCAAATATGTAAAGTATTTTGATATAAACACTAACATATAACAATAGAATCAGAGCTGAAAAAACTTAAGGGAATGATATAAAAATAGATCATGCAACATAAGAAGAGATCCTCACTTGTTGATTTATTTTCATACCGACCGCCAAAGAAAAAAACTTGAAGATAAAATACAAATTACGATCATTATTGAGTCCAATATCTAGAAACCATTTATAGAGTGAAGTTTCAAATAGCAGAACAAGTTTGGAAAGAACACTCACTACATCCCATCTAAATAGGTCCTTGTAGTCCCATTGAATGCTCCAGAGAGGGATGTGATGCTTAACACCCATTTATCAGAAGTGTTCTTATACCCATTAAATGCCTACAAAATCATCACGAACAAGCATACAATCAAAACATGAAATTTTAAGAGATTATTTGCCGACTGCTCAAACAATAAACTAGACTAACCTTATCAGCAAGCATTTGCCGCAACACCCGAACAACCTACGCTCCAAAAAATGCCCAACAAAGTGAATAGGGTGATCCTCATCCCATTCAGGATAATGCCCTACATTCCAATCACAACAAACAAAGACATTTCAAACTTGAAAACAGATAATAACCAAATAGAAAAAACAAAAACAGAGATATGGCTCAAAAATTCAAACTTTAAAAATAAAAACAAAAGGGAAGATCTTCGACCTTGTTCATAAGTCCGTCCAAATTGCGAGTGTCCATAAGCCTTGCTGTGATCTTCTCCATAATCAACTTGCCCAACTTTCAAATAATAAAATAACTTGCGTGCCCCGAAACCCGTAAAGAAGAGCTCAAATTGAAACCAAATCAAAGAGATTATATTGCCAAAATGAAACCTTTAACAACCCCTAAATCACAAGCATTTGGTAACTAATTACCTATCATATATGCTGGTTAAAGACCCCAAATCCATCAAATTATCATTAATAAAGAAAATGAGAAACTCTAATAACTATCCCACTTGTTGCTAATCACGTTACGTAAACAGATTAAACCGACCATTTATGATACCGGGTTCATTTCTAAAATGATCAAAAGCATTTCTCCAAAAGAAAAGAAATCTCTTTGGAAACAAAAACCCATCAAAAGGGTCTCATTTTAGCAACCTAAGAAGGCTTAAAAATAAAATTTTATAGCAAAACCAGGTGACTTGCAAACATTACAAGTAGAGAAAAGCCAAGGTGAAGAAGCTACTTATCTTTTCTCAAGCATCTTTTCGTTGGAATCTGGATTTTCACCCGTAGAAACTAGAAACTGATGGGTCCATCTATGATGCCAGTCAGCAAGAGAACCCATTGACGGAGGGGACACTGTGTTTGGGGTGGAGGCGATTGAAATTGTTTTTTCTTTAATTAGGTTTTCTCTTTCTCTGCAATCATGTATGTTCAATTGTTCATCTTCGTCGTTTCAAGGCTTTGTATACAAAAAAAAAGAGGTCGGGTTTCAGCCGGGTTTGCCCGGGTCACCCGGGTTCCGGGTCGACCGGGTTTCGCCGGGTCAATTCCCCACCGGGTTTTTACTTAGACCCGGACCGGTCCCAGCCCGGTCGGCCGAGTCCCGGTCGACCCGCCGGGCCGGTCCGGTTTCAAAACTATGCCTTGGACAGCCCACCGTCCAAGTCAGAAGTCGTGTCGAGCATGAATCGACTACTCGCATGCACTGATACACATCGCTGTTGAATCTGCCACTACTCATGTTGTTGTAACTCCTGGAATGTTTACGTTGGCGCACCCTCGTGCCTAAGATTGTGACAGCATTCCTTTAAATGCTTATTTATGATATTAATATTTATACAATATAAATAAATTGGGGTCCATTTATATTTTTTTTATTGAAATGAAATTTCGTTGCATGACAATTACAGTCCACAACAACACCAATCCATATCCTGCAAAGGATGCGGATTGGAAAGGACACCTTTTCATGAACTTCCAGTTATCCGCATTTCCTAACTTTCTGTTGGGTTGTTGCCATTGCATGTGCACCCATCCAAGATGTCAAAGGTTGGCAGCCACCATTGTTGAATGAGCTGGAGTTTGGCAGCCACCAATGTTGACATCAAAGCAAGAAAAGCCGCCATGAAATGCCTATAAATAGAGGCATTATGTGAGAGCAAATTGTAGAGAGAAAACGTGAGAATGTGAAGAGTGTAGGGAGAAAGTGAAGGGCTGCAATGGCAGCAGCCTTGCTGCCATTGCAACAGCTGCAAAGAGCAAAGAATGAGAGTTGATGAGTTGAGTAGAGTGGATGTAATCCTCCTCCTCTACATGTATTTATTGTAACCCTTTCTCTATCTCTAATACAATGACTCTCTCCCGTGGATGTAGGCGGTTTTGCCGAACCATGTTAAATATTGTCTCAAGTGTGCTTACCCCTCCTATGAGCAACTATCAGTACACCACCGGTCCGTGCATGGGGGAGCCGGAATCCCCAACAATTGGTATCAGAGCATATGGTTTAAGTGGTGTTTGATTTTTTGCTCAAAAATGAAAGTTCTCAAAATGGTGTTTTGACCACACCACTGTGTAGAGGAGGCCGAGACGAAGCCACTGGTGAAAACGGCGTCAAAATCGGACGTCGGACATGACCACACTCTCCATCACTCTCCGGCGAGGCGTCTGCCCACGCGCGCAGACGAGCCCCACGCGTCTTCTTCACCCGGATGAGTTGACCCGACCCGAATACCAGTTGACCCGACCCATGTGACTGACCCGGATAAGATGACGCCAGCATGATGCAAAAGTGACGTCATCATGAACGTAGACATGACAGGGATGACATTAGCATGATGTAATTGTGACATCATCATGTACAGTATCATGGCCCATGATGACATCCGTCTGATGTAATGGTGACCTCATCATGCACAGTAGGCATGCCATATCATCAGCCACGTCATCGACCAGTCAGCAGACATGGCAGCATAGTGGGACCCACCTGCCACATCATCAGCCGCGAGCCGAGCCGAGCCAAGCCGAGAGAGCCGAGCCGAATTGGAGCCGAGCCGAGCCGCGAGCCGAGGGACAGGATCCAGTGTAGCTGATCCTACGTGCAACCGGATCTGAGATTGAATCTGAGCCGTTGATCAAATCAGAATTGTTTTGATCAAATCGTAGCCGTCTGAAGTGCGATTTGGACGATTTCAGACTTGTTTCCAGCTAATTTGATCGTTCCGGATGCAATGGTACGGTCCAATCGTTGATATTTGAGACCGAAAGTGGCGGTGGTGAATTAACAAAAGAGATTGCCCGATCAGGAGGCATCTAAAGGTCATCATGGTGGTCGATGGAGATGAACAAGAAGAAGGTGCACATGTTTACCCAATTACATGTGCTAAACTGCTAAGTGGGGAGAATTTTAGCTGCCTTGAAGGAAGGCAAAATTGGGACACTCTGGACACCCGATCAAGTGGACAATTAGCGGTGTGGAGTGAAAAACGATGAAGACCAATCTTGACGAGTCTAAAACCTGGTAGTCTCGCTAGATGTTGAGAAATCATGTATTAAACCAAGATATTCCGGATCACTTGTAAAGGAAAGCCGGGACAAAGCTAGCAAATGGTTGTATATACGGAAAGACAAGACGATGGATAGATATGGCCTCGAGAAGTTCTGTCTAGGAGATTGGGTTTTAAGCGGGACCAGTGTGACCCCTCCAATCTTTCCCGGGAACTTGCTTAGTGGAAGGATTATCCATACGGTACTATTTTCGTATATATAGCAAGTTTGTAATGAAACGGTTGAAGACTAGCAGATGACGGCACAAGGGAACAGTTGGGTTCCGTATGATCAAGGATCTGATGAAGTGGTGATTTCTCCAAAGAAGTTAGATTCGGTGACTGTGATTTCTCGATGGGAGAATTGATGAAGACCCTGATAATGGAAGAGAAATACAGCAAGGGGATAAAGATTGGCACCCTATTTTAACTTGGACAGGTGTTGTGACAGGATGAGCTGCTGTCAAACATAAGCAAGGAATAGGGAGAAATCTGGAGAACAGAAATTGCACGAGGGCACACGGAGATTGTGCAAGGAGTACCCATAGGATCCAATGAGGTACTGTAATGAGACAACAGGTGCAAGGAGAAGAAGTGTTCCCAGATGAAGCTCGGAGCGAGACCGTTAAAGTTTGTACAACAGAAGTCTCTTATGCTCTTGATGAAGACAACAGCGAAGACCTTTCCAATGCATGCAAGGATGGAAAGAGAGGCGTGCAGAGGCACCTAATTGAGGGGGTGCAAACGCCCGTGATAAAAGGCGACCGTCTATGATGAAAGGCGAAGACACCAAAGAGAGTTGGTGTAGGTGGAGCCATCAGCGTAAAAGCACGTAAGCTCCAAACATAGAAATCGAGGTGGAGGATTGCGAGGAGTGTACCGCAACTCTCTCGTTCTATGTGATCGTTGCAATAATCTCTCCCAAGTCGACATGGTGGTAGAGAATCTTAAAGCCACTTTGATACATCCCAGCTGAAGGAGGATGCGACCGTCTATGAAGGGCGAAGACACCTTAGAGAAGGTGTGAGGGCCGTGATAGAAGCCCCAGTTCAGACCGCCGCATGACGACGAGCGGAGACACCTGAGGAGAGGTGTGAGGGCCACGATATGAGCCCAGTTCAGAACAACCCCAAAGCCGATGTGATGGCTAGATATAAGTGGACAGGTGTATAGCCAATGAAGTGGCTATGATGAGTATGGAGACAAATGCAGGATTGACTTTCATGGATATTGCCCACATGCTAAAGATCAATGAGCTAGAAGACATTTGCCTTGGACAATAAGTGTGTGACTTGTGGAGCATTAAGACGCGGCTGTTATGAAGAAGCAGAAGGGCATGCGCAGTGTTCCGAGAACGAGTTGACTCTTGTCAAGGTGGTGAGCTCGGTAATGGCATTGTAATACTCGAGTATGAAGACAGATATGGATCAACCTTTAATGGGCTGCCCCCATGGTTAAAGGTGGAGAGCTACCCGGACTCTTACGACTAAGAGCGAGAGACTCACGGAGAAGTAAGGCGTGATTCCTAGGGTGGAACAGAGGGCGTGCGCAACTCCCGGATGAGTAGACTCTTGGAAGAGTGGTGAGCTTGTGATCACATGGGAATACTCAATGACTATCGCACTTGGGAATATTCGTTTGAGGGGGTGTTATAAGCCTTGGTGTAAGGCTTGAAAAATCATTCCAGACCGAGCATGATTAATACGCTCGAAGGGGGATGTTGTGTTGAAGATGCTCTCAGAATGGTAAGCTTGGAAGAGCTGCAAGATGCAAGCCCGTGTCTAAGAAGCAAGAGGACAGTTGCCCCACATGAATGGCAAAGGGGGTGATTGTTGGGTTGTTGCCATTGCATGTGCACCCATCCAAGATGTCAAAGGTTGGCAACCACCATTGTTGAATGAGCTGGAGTTTGGCAGCCACCAATGTTGACATCAAAGCAAGAAGAGCTGCCATGAAATGCCTATAAATAGAGGCATTATGTGAGAGCAAATTGTAGAGAGAAAACGTGAGAATGTGAAGAGTGTAGGGAGAAAGTGAAGGGCTGCAATGGCAGCAGCCTTGCTGCCATTGCAACAGCTGCAAGAGCAGCAATGAGAGTTGATGAGTTGAGTAGAGTGGATGTAATCCTCCTCCTCTACATGTATTTATTGTAACCCTTTCTCTATCTCTAATACAATGACTCTCTCCCGTGGATGTAGGCGGTTTTGCCGAACCACGTTAAATATTGTCTCAGTGTGCTTACCCCTCCTATGAGCAACTATCAGTACACCACCGGTCCGCGCATGGGGAGCCGGAATTCCCCAACACTTTCTATTACCAGATTGGGCAAGTGCAAAAGAGCCAGAGTTAGAAGTTTCGATAAATGATCATGCACCTAAATAGTAGTTACATTGTACCTTGCCAGATTATTGAGGAGTAAGGATAGAATTTCCTGTTTCAACTCGGGATATGATAAGATTTTATGCCATTGCTTTCCAGCGATCAATGATTTTCTTTTCTTGTCTGTTCCACTGGATGATTTTTTTAAAAAAAAAAAATTATATTATCCTGAGACGTCCATTTCTTACATGTAAAGACTAAATTATATAAAGTAAATTAAAGATATGAACTATAATGTCAAGCAAATCCATTTATCTTCCTTGCAAGTCAATGCCTAAAAAATCCCACCAAACTGAACACTCGATAAAAAGAGAGAGAGAAAAAATTTCAACGCATATACAATTCAAGTCAAGAACGGGTAATTATTACTAACAAATACATGAAGATGAATCTCAAGATAAGTTTTCAGAAGGTGTATCTACTAGAGGAGATCAAGCTTTCCCAAACAAAAGCCAAAATACTAGTAGATGATTAAAAATCTGTTCTGCTAAACAAATAGTTCAATCCAAAAATCCCCCTTCCAAATAAGACCCCACTCATCCGTATCCTATCTACTAATCTCTGAGTACTTTGTTTGAAATAGAAGAAAATTGCTAATATCTGTGGCCACACGCGTTAAGTGTATGCACCAACAACTGAGCAAGGAGACCCCCGTAGCATTTGTTCTCCAAAGTTTATGAAATCATCAGGTGACTCTTTCCCATGATCTGTCATTGTCGGTCGGTCTAACATGCTAAGAATGTCCATGTGCCATGTGTTTCTGTTCCTGGGCTGAGATCATTTGCTTAAGACGAAGCAATTGTTTCTTAGTTGAGGATTCGGTAAAGAGAGAGGAGGCCGAGCTGGGGTGTGAATTGGAGGGCTTCGAGCAAATTCTTTACGCGTGAAGAAAATAAGAGGAAAGTTGAGTTGAGTTTCGTCCACGTAAACTTGAATAGGCTTAGACTAATCGAGATTCGAGATCTAAAAGGTAAGAAACTTGGGTGACTAGCCTTAAAATGAAAGGAAAGAGCTAGCTTCAAGTTGAGTGAGCTCGTTCGGAACTCCACTTGGCAAATTAACAATGTCTGAAGATAACATTTGTGGTCCTCGAAGAATTTGCCAAACGCACAAAATATCCGCGATTTCAAAGAACGAGAGATTTCTAGTCTTTTCCTTCTGTCTTTTTTAGGAACGGTACAAGTCATTTTGGCTCTCGATGAGATGTACATTCCAAATGCTAACACGAATTAACTCAATCTCTCTTAAAGGGAGATTTTATATTTGATTTAGTTTCCCTTTACTAATTAATCAACTCAGACATTCAACCTCACGATTGAAGTAGTAATTCTTTACCCATGACCCGCCAAAATCAATCATGTGGTGATCAAATATTTTATAATCAAAATATATTCTGTCTACCATGACTTAATTAATGTACGGGGATTAAAGAACAATCCACTCACAAAATGGCAAAGTTTGAGGGTTATATATCTCATACAAATACTATACCATAAGCTTTTCCTAAGTTTATCACAGAGAGAATTCGTTTCAGAAGGAAAGCAGGAGATTGGGGCCACCCTCCTGTGATGCGGATAATCGTCGTTGGAGAGCAAGACCAAAAAAACCGCGACGCAGATCGGAGGGCCGACAACCCAACGTGCATGGACAACAACGTTCATGCATAAACAAGACAGCCAGTTGTCAAGAATAAATGCGTTCACAATTGTGGTGATCATTAATCTGTAACCAAATCATGCACGTTCTTAATTTTTAAATAAATCATTCAGAAAAAATAAAAATAAAAATGTTTGGTTTATTGATCATAAATTAAAAGCTCATGAATTATTCCTTTAAAAAAAATTATCATTGAAGTATTTGATTGAAAAAAATAAACCTCTATCATATTTTTCTCTTTATTAGTGACACTACGTGCTACTTTCAAATTGATTACACAGCATTTTGTTTGTAATACATGTTAATGCAGTCCTACATATATACCACAGCTAAGAGCTTTCTTTTCGTCAGGGATTTTGACTAGTATTGTAATAAAAGTTTAGTGTTTTTTTAAAAATATATATATTAAAATAAATTTATTTTATTTTATTTTTAATATAGTATATGAAAACAATCTAAAAAAATTAAATTTAAAAAAAAAAAAACAAAATTTGGACAAATATTATTTTAGCTGCACTGCTTAGCAAAAAAAAAAAAAAATTGTAGAAGTGCGCGCGCGTAAACGTGTATATTGCAGGAATTTGGTTAATCAATTGTATAGTTGAATCTATGATTATATTTAGTGTTCGGTACAAATTTTAATACGCCCAATAATGAGCACCACCCAAACATGAAACACGTGAAGCAATATATGTGCACATATTTTATGTCTGGGACATGTGTCAATAGGCTGAATCAAGACATCAATAGGGATCCCAGATGATACGGTGCTTCCTTCCTTCCAGTTTTGAACCCCCCGCACCCCCGAAAAAAAAAACTAGAAGGTTACGTATAGTACTGTTTAATCAGTTCGCCCGAAGAAAATTAGATCTAGGCATTTCCAATTTCACAATTTGGCTCTAATATTTCCACTAGTTTAGTGATGCATAGCGCAGTATGGATCGATCCAAACTTTCAAGCGTTGATTTTTTCAATAGAGAATTATATTAATATGTGTATCTGAGAATCCCACGTCCGAAAGCCTTCCAATTTCTCTTGTCGTTTTAGCTGTCACGCCTAAATTATTTGACTCTGGAGGTAGACTGTGTGCTGAATGATGGAGCTTTGCAAAATATCTTGATGTCCCAGCTTAAAAATGACAAGAAGTTAAGGACCCAGAAGTTCCTTAGAGCCCATGCCATGTTTGATGGGGACACTTGCATGAAATATTTGAAAGTAATCTTCGGAACCACCAAATTAAACAAGTAACACATGCAGTGACATGCGCATATGCTTTTTGTGAGTATAGTTGCGATCATTTTATGTCTGGCTAGTGGATTGATACGATTAAGAACACCAAAACAAGTAACTTGAACCAGCTCCGAGAAGCCAAGAACCCGACTTTCCCCTTGGACGAAAGGCCATGGTCTTATCATGAACTTGTGGTGTGGATAGAGCTCGAGGCGCTTGGTCTTAATTGGACATGAGCTCCTGGTGGGTCAAATTGAGTGAACGGGTCCTTGCAGACAACAAACCTGTTGGGATATTACCATTTAGTGGCAATACCCCACCACTAATTGTGGCTTAGTGGAAGCATCACTAATGCCACAATTAGTGGCATGATTTCGGGACCTATTGTCCCCTTTGATTGCTGGAGAAAGTTGACCATAAAATACCTATAAAGGAGGCTTATATTTGAGAGAGAAATGTGAGAGAAGTGAGAGTGTGTGAGAACGTGAAGAGAAGAAGAGAAAGAGCTGCTGCTGCCATGGGCAGCAGCCCTGCTGCCATATGCAGCAGGGTGTGTGAGCTGGGAGTTGAGTGATCCTCCTCCATGTATTTATTGTATCCTTTCTCTATCTCTAAATAATATGGACTCTCTCCTATGGATGTAGGCGGATTTGCCGAACCACGTAAAATATTGTTTCAGTGTGCTTAAGCCTCTCCGTTGAGCAAGTATCAGAACACCACCGGTCCGCGCATGGGGGAGCCGGAATTCCCCAATAATTGGTATCAGAGCATATGGTTTAAGTGGTGTTTGATTTTTTGCTCAAAAATGAAAGTTCTCAAAATGGTGTTTTGACCACACCACTGTGTAGAGGAGGCCGAGACGAAGCCACTGGTGAAAACGACGTCAAAATCGGACGTCGGACATGACCACACTCTCCATCACTCTCCGGCGAGGCGTCGCCACGCGCGCAGACGCGCCCCCACGCGTCTTCTTCGCCCGGATGAGTTGACCCGACCCGAATACCAGTTGACCCGACCCATGTGACTGGCACTGATAAAATGACGTCAGCATGACGCAAAAGTGACGTCATCATGAACAGTAGACATGCCAGGGATGACATTAGCATGATGTAATTGTGACATCATCATGTACAGTAGCATGGCCCATGATGACATCAGCCTGATGTAATGGTGATGTCATCATGCACAGTAGGCATGCCATGTCAGCATCCACATCATCGACCAGTCAGCAGACATGTCAGCATAGTGGGACCCATCTGCCACATCATCAACCGCAAGCCGAGCCGAGTGAGCCGAGCCGAATTTGAGCCGAGCCGCGAGCCGAGGGACAAGATCAAGTGTAGCTGATCATACGTGCAACCGGATTCGAGATTGAATCGAGCCGTTGATCGTGCCGTAATTGTTTTGATCAAAACTTAGCCGTCCGAAGTGCGATTTGGACGATTTCAGACTTGTTTCAGCTAATTTGATCGTTCCGGATGCAATGGTACGGTCCGATCGTTGAGATTTGAGACCAAAAATGGCAGTGATGAATTAACAAAAGAGATTGCCCGATCGTGAGGCATCTCGAAGGTCATCATGGTGGTCGATGGAGATGAAGAAGAAGAAGACTCACATGTTTACCCAATTACATGTGTTGAACTGGTAAGTGGGGAAGTTTTTCAGTTGCCTTGAAGGAAGGCAAAATTGGGACACTCGGACACCCGATCATGTGGATAATTTGAGGTGAAGAGTGGAAATTAACCAAGACCAATCTTGACGAATCTAAGAACCGGTAGTCTCGCCGGATGTTGAGAAATCATGTATTAAACCAGTATATTCCAGATCACTTGTAAAGGAAAGTCGAGACAAAGCTAGCAAATAGTTGTATATACGGAAAGACAAGACGATGGATAGATATGGCCGAGAAGTTCTGTTTCTAGGAGATTGGGTTTTAAGCGGGACCAGTGTGACCCCTCCAATCTTTCCTGGGAACTTGCTTAGTGGAAGGATTATCCATACGGTACTATTTTCGTATATATAGCAGTTTGTAATGAAACAAGTTGAAGACTAGCAAGACGACGGCACAAGGGAACAGGTTGGGTTCCGAAGGTTCAAGGATCGATGAAGTGGTGATTTCTCCAAAGACGTTAGATTCGGTGACTGTGATTTCTCGATGGGAGAATTGATGAAGACCCCGATAATGGAAGAGAAATACAGCAAGGGGATAAAGATTGGCACCCTATTTTGACTTGGAGAAGTGTTGTGACAGGATGAGTCATTGTCAAACATAAGCAAGGAATGGGGGAAAATCTGGAGAACAGAAATTGCACGAGGGCACACGGAGATTGTGCAGGAGTACCCGTAGGATCCAATGAGGTACTATAATGAGACAACATGTGCAAGGAGAAGAAGTGTTCCCAGATGAAGCTCGGAGCGAGACTATTAAAGTTTGTACAACAGAAAGTCTCTTATGCTCTTGATGAAGACAACAGCGAAGACCTTTCCAATGCATGCAAGGATGGAAAGAGAGCCGTTGCAGAGGCACCTAATTGAGGGGGTGTAAACGCCGTGATAAAAGGCGACCGCCTATGATGAAAGGCGAAGACACCAAAGAGAGTTGGTGTAGGTGGAGCTGTCAAGCAGAAAAGCACAGAAGCTCCAAACATAGAAATCAAGGTGGAGGATTGCGAGGAGTGTACCGCAACTCTCTCGTTCTATGTGATCAGTGGCAATAATCTCTCCCAAGTCGACATGGTGGTAGAGAATCTTAAAGCCACTTTGGTGCATCCCAGCTGAAGGAGGATGCGACCGTCTATGAAGGGCGAAGACACCTTAGAGAAGGTGTGAGGGCCGTGATAGAAGCCCCCGGATCGACCGCCCCATGACAACGGGCGAAGACACCTTAGAGAAGGTGTGAGGGCCGTGATAGAAGCCCCAGTTCAGACCGCCGCATGAAGACGAGCGGAGACACCTAAGGAGAAGGTGTGTGGGCCATGATATGAGCCCAGTTCAGAACAACCCCAGAGCCAATGTGATGGCTAGATATGAGTGGACGGTGTATAGCCAATGAAGTGGCTATGATGAGTATGGAGACAAATACAGGATTGACTTTCATGGATATTGCCCCCATGCTAAAGATCAATGAGCCGAAGACATTTGCCTTGGACAATAAGTGTGTGACTTGTGGAGCATTAAGACGCGGCCGCTATGAAGAAGCGAAGGGCATGCGCAGGTTCCGAGAACGAGTTGACTCTTGTCAAGGTGGTGAGCTCGGTAATGGCATTGTAATACTCGTAGTATGAAGATAGATATGGATCAACCTTTATGGGCCGCCCCCATGGTTAAAGGTGGAGAGCTACCTGGACTCTTACGACTAAGAGCGAGAGACTCACGGAGAAGTAAGGCGTGGTTCCTAGGGTGGAACGGAAGGCGGCGCAACTCCCGGATGAGTAGACTCTTGGAAGAGTGGTGAGCTTGTGATCATATTGAGATACTCGATAATGACCTGTCGCACTTGGGAATATTCGTTTGAGGGGTGTTGTAAGCCTTGGTGTAAGGCTTGAAAAAATCATTCCGGACCGAGCATGGTTGATACGCTCGAAGGGGAATGTTGTGTTGAAGACGCTCTCGGAATGGTAAGCTTGGAAAAGCCGCAAGATGCAAGCCTGTCTTTGAAGAAGCAAGAGGACAATTGCCCACACAAATGGCAAAGGGGGTGATTGTTGGGATATTACCATTTAGTGGCAATACCCCACCACTAATTGTGGCTTAGTGGAAGCATCACTAATGCCACAATTAGTGGCATGATTTCGGGACCTATTATCCCCTTTGATTGCTTGGAGAAAGTTGACCATAAAATGCCTATAAAGGAGGCTTATATTTGAGAGAGAAATGTGAGAGAAGTGAGAGTGTGTGAGAACGTGAAGAGAAGAAGAGAAAGAGCTGGCCGCGCTATGGGCGGCGGAGCCCGCCGCCATATGCGGGGGTGTGTGAGCTGGGAGTTGAGTGATCCTCCTCCATGTATTTATTGTATCCTTTCTCTATCTCTAAATAATATGGACTCTCCTGTGAATGTAGGCGGATTTGCCGAACCACGTAAAATATTGTTTCAGTGTGCTTAAGCCTCTCCGTTGAGCAAGTATCAGAACACTACCGGTCCGCGCATGGGGGAGCCGGAATCCCCAACAGAACCATCTTATTGTGTCTAATGCGATTATATTCGTATTCTTGTCTTGCTTTAAACCAATAAGATGAAGATAATACTAACCCAGATGACCATGATGTCTGTCCAACTAGAATTTAGAGGGTCAGTGGACGGCAGGAATGAAGAAATTAGTTTTGGAATAGAATCTTATTGGTCCTTGATAAAAAAATCTGGTCAAAGCGTGTAGGTTCATTTCCTCCATTGTTTTTCTAGTTTAACATGATGGTGTCTTTGGTCAATAAAAACTAAAATCAAGTTAAAGCTCTTAGTAAGTAAACAATAACTTGCAAGGCAGGGTGGACGAAGTTCCGAGGAATTTATTTCAAATACTATAATTTGTATATGAAAAGGACCTGGTTGAAAAGTCAGACGTTGAACAGTTCGTTAGCTGGATGAATTTACCTCCTAATCACGCGGAATATTGACCTAATCTTGGTATTAATTCCTAGTTTATTGTCGATATCGCTGTATAGCCATAGCGAATTGCTACTGAAGAAGCAACTGGCTAGAGCTAATTTTCTAAAGTTAAATGCCAAGTCACAAAGTAAATCAAGATACTTTCAAAATATATTAGCAAAACTTTATTGAGCAATTTGATATACGCTAAATACCAAAAAAGTGATATACGCTAAATACCAAAGAAGTGATATTTTGCTAAAGAATAACTATAAATAAATGAATGAATAAAAGAATATCAGCTGAGAATCCTAATATGTTCAATCAATCTTCCATGGGTGAAATAATCCCCAAGATTGTCAAAAGCTATAACTGTTTCTAGATCAGACTACTCTAAAGTCTAAATACAATAATTATTCGATTGTTGTCCTCACTACCACCATATTTATAGTCAACCTGCAGCTCCCAGCTTGCGAGGATCTTTCACAAAATAAATATCCATCAGCCTACACGTGTCAGTGGATCATTATCAAGAATGGTTTTTAATCAAACATAGCGTCCCAGGTGGATCAGCATCACACTAATATCATCACAGGAGCCCCGTGAAACGGAGAGATCAGCAAGCTTTTTACAGGCAGATAACGGGTCTGCCTTCTCGACTCCCATGCACAAACTGCGAGCAAGGTCTACAGCTTCTTGATTACCGACCTGAAACCATGTAAAAAATTTATTTAGGTTATCTAAGCTAGTGGAATTGCTTAAATGACTTCCATATGAACACCACTTTATTTATAAGAGCAAAGATTGCTTGTGAGAACATACCTTATCCCATAAGCCATCAGAAGCCAAGATCAAGAACTCATCTTCGGGCTTAATTGTAACAATTTTTGTGTCAGGCTCAGCTATTACCCACTGTTTAAGGTCCCTATCTCCAATTCCCCTAGACACTGCCAAGCAGCCTTGAATTCTCCAAGTTCCATGTATCAAATCAACGTAGCCACCCTGCAAAATGAATTTCATAGAAATCATTAGTTCCAGTTCAAACAAAGCTCTCCTCAAGACTCCATATTTATAAGAAACAACGTGCTTAATATGGTGATGAACTGCTTACCATTGACTCGATTCTGTCCTTCTCGTCTTCCCTAGAAGGCCGGTGATCGGTTGTAAGGGCCTCAGCAACACCTCCTCTACTCATAACAGCACGACAATCACCAGCATTGGATACAACAAGGTTCCCCTTCCTAATTAAAGCTGTCACACAGCAGGAGCCACCTCTAAAATCTTCTTTTAAAAACTGGGCATCAGTATTTAAATAACCATGCTTAACTGCATCCTCAATGTCTTTCTCATCCCTGCTAACAACTTCATCTAAAATATTCTTATCTAAGTTCCCAGCTGCAAATTCAGCTGCTTTAGCACCTCCATGTCCATCAAAAATACCAAAGAAAGCCTGCAGACAAAATGCATATTTCTAAATCAACAATCTGAATTAACACAGCATATAGCAAATTTGGAACTTTGGTTTAGCCATGAAAGTCTCCGTAACCAAAAGTATGTGTCTAGATGATCAGAAGTCTTCATTTACCAGAATCGTTTTCAAATTCTTTGATATATATTTAAAATCCCCTAAACTGAAACACGTTATAGTCTAATTCCCATTCAAGTTTAATGATTTCCAGTTTTTTTTTTTTAATATCATGATCTTCATTGCAAAAATTTATCAACTCTTAAAGAAAGTTCAGTTGCCCCCGCAAAATCAATAGATTCAGACAAGTTATTCATCAAAACAATTTAATTTCACATGCCAATCTGATGAATAGTCATACTTAAACGCAGAGAAGAAAACGAGAAAAAAAAAGAGTCACGCAGCCGAAAACTATGAAATTACCTGCTTGGGATCTCCTTCAAGGTCAACGACAGCAGAAAACCGATCCTCCATAGCCTCTCTCCTCCCTCTCTTACAATAAACCGAATAGCCATACCCTTCTCTCTCCACCTCCGCTTCCTCCCCTGCCCTGGACGTCGCTGGCCCTCCTCCGAACCCCATAACAACCGGTATATCCAGCCTCATCGGTCTTTTCCTCTTCAAAACCGTCGCGGCTGACCCCGAAGCCGAAGCCGAAGCCAAGGAAGAAGAACTGAGCCCAGATGGTGGTTTTTGAAGGCGAAACCGAAACGGAGAGCAAGGGGACAAGGATGAAGGAGACGAACAAGAACTAGTAGTGGAAGAAGAAGATGGAGATTGTGTTGTTGATTTTAAATGGGTCAGTGTTAGTGCTATTGTGTCTGCTGGTGATGAAGGGATAGATACCGATGTTTTGCTGCAGAAGAGATTTGCTGATGGGGAAAATACAGGAGAATTCGACACCGCAACGGAGCACGACATCGTTTTTCTTTTTTCCTTTCGTGTGGTGTTTGTTCTGGTTTTTTTAAAACGTTGGGTTTTTGTTTCAGCTTTTGTTGTTTCTGTGATTTCTGGTTCGACTTTGTGTCTTTGTTTCTGTTTCTGTTTCCGTTTTCACAGAGATGGTTTATATAAAGGGAAAGAAAAAACCCTTATCGCGTATGGAAATAATGCTAGGCGGTGATTGTGGTTGGTCCTTTGACTACTGATTTGGGGTGTCGTAATGTCCGTTTTATCCCTGGGAGATTTTTATTTTTATTTTTCCTCTTTTGCAAGGAGATGGGGTCAAAGAACTCTCCTAAAATAATGGTACGAGTCTTTAGATTTGGAGTGTTTTTACTTGTACTTCGCACGATCGCCTAGCAATATCCATGTCACTCCATTGGTGGGAGCGCGTGCTTCTTTTCATGTCAGGATTTACGGTGACGATTTTTTAATTAAATATGTATTTTATTTGCCTTTTTTTATCAATTTCCTGCCCATGATTATATGATTTCATTGGCTTCTAATTTTCTGAAATATTCACTAAAGTATCTATGTGGATGTTTGCTTTATTGATAAAAAGAATTATGATTAGGACCTTAAATATTTTCTCATCTTGTATTATTTTTCTCAAAACCATGGAAAATTTTAAAACAAAACTATAAGTTTTTCTCTGCACTCACAGCTTAAAACTTGTTTATTCTGTAAAAGAAACGAAGATGCTGTATATTGTAGGTGGTGTTTGAATTTTTTTAAAAAAAAATATTTTTAATTTTTGCATTGTTTTGACATGTTTAAAATTAAATTTTAAATATATATATATATATATATATATATATATATATATTAAAATAAAAAACACTTTAAAAATAATATTTATCTCTTCTCTAAACAAGCATTTAATTTAGAGTTGTGAAAAGAGTCGAGAAATTATAAAATTAAATTCGGTTTCATTTATTTACAGAATTGAATTTGTGATCAATTATACTAATTCAAACAAAATACATATGAATCCGCGGGTTGGAATTCAATCATTAATTTCATGCTGTATAAAAAATTGAATTATTTTTTTCTTAAAATAGGAGGAAGAGCATCTTTTGAATAAGGGCACCGTAGTCGGGAAAATACTGGCAGGAGGGAGGGAGTGTGTGGAGGAAAGAAGCTTGATATTTTTATTTGTGGAGGTCAGACACGTTAAGGTGTGACTGGGAATGGGAATCGTGGCAGTGTTTAGAGAGTGTTTTTGACTCTCTTATCTTTCCTTTTCGGACTTTTATTACCAGTGAACTACTCGGATCTCTTTTTTCTTAGCTCGGAAGATTTTATATGGGTCCCGTGCCGACCGCGCTCGAGCGCAACTTCCTCGAAGTTACCGTTGTTGACAACGTGTTTCTGTTTGGCGACCGTTACGAGTGTCTCATTAGGTATCATTGCCTCATCAGCGTTCCAGATAAACATTAAATTAAAAACGTTACACTTTTCATTTTCATCCCTTATAAACTCACCAATGTCACATCTCCACCCTATACATCAATATTTTGCAGTATCATCCCTTTTACTTATTTTTACAATCAAATTCGCAGCAAATAAAGGATTCGATTGTTAAGAAAAACACAATACAGCCCTGGCGTGAAAAAACGTGTTCTCGTTAGACAATCACCCCGCTAGTCGACCTGAATGACTAATCTTTTTAACATGGCTCGATGCCTTCCCGCTCAGTATTTAGGTTTTCTCGGGCTCCTCTCTCCTAAGCAGTAAGCTCGACACAGAACACCACAAGCACCAATTTGACACAGCCACCTGGAAATAAATGAAAACCTCTGGTTGTACTATCAGAAGGATTCCCGTGGGGTGTATTCAAAATAAACTACATAAAAAACCTCAGTGACGCCCTGCGGATATTTCAAACAAGGAGAAAGAGCGATCACTTTTTTAAAGAGATATCCATGTTGTATGACCTGTATAAAAAATATCTATAGTTAAAAATAATTTTTAATTAAAAATATATTAAAATAATAATTTTTTATCTTTAATTTCATTACTTTCAAATCATAAAAAAAAAACTTTAAATTGTCTTTAATGATAGTACATCTATAATTAAATAAAACAAGATAAATATAAAAAACAATATTTTACCTTTGATATATAATGTTGTTGAACTTATATTTTTTACTTTAGTTTATATTTAATGTTGAAATTAATAATATTTTAATAAATCTAGCTATGAAACAAGGACTGTCTAGTGGGATGACCTGAAACCAAGTCGACCCAGGGCATGGATTGGTCCAGGTTTAGAATTACATAGAGAAAGGATTGACTCGACCCGACCCTGTGAAAAACTCAGGTCAACATGGGATAAAACACGTGTCAAACGCTCGTTGTATTTTTTGAAAAAAAATAATCAAAATAAGGTTGCTTTGATTATTTTTTAAAAATATTGTGAGTTAACCCTCCTGATCTGTGATTTCAATCTTGCATCGGGTCGCCTTGCGAGTTGGGTTTTAGAACTATGATAGTAACCATTGTTTTATCAATACGTTCACTTGGGTCAACTCGTGTTGATCCTCGCGGCCTATGACCCGAGCCTTGCCCTAATCAACTCCCAAATCAGGTTTTTAAACTATGTAATAACAATTTTTATCCTTATATTGGCTTGGGTTAACCCTCCCGATGCATGACCCAAGTCTTACCCTAGTTGACCGTCGAATTGAGTTTTAAAACTATAATAATAATCATTTTTGTTTTTACGTTGAATAGGGTCACTGATGACTCGAGCCTTATCCTAGACTGACTCTTGAGTTGGGTTTTAAAATTATGATAATAATCATTTTTATTATTGCGCTGACTCGGGTCAATCTGACCTGTGACCTGAGCCGCGACCAATGACCTGGTCTTTGCCCGAGATCGATCTCTAAGTTGGTTTTCAAAACTACGATAATAACCATTTTTATTTTTGCATGTCTTAATTGGACAATTTTAAAAATAATTTTTTTATAAGGATATTTTAGAAATAAAAAATAATAAATATTATCTCTAAAGATATATTTTCTTTGTACTTCTTATTTTGAAAATACATAAATTCACTTTAAAATTGTTCAAAAAACATTTATTTTTATATTTTTATCTCTTTAATCAAATTTTCTACTGTTGTTGCGTTTTTTATTCCAAAATAATAATTAAATATTAATTAAATAATATCAATTTAATATTATTTTAGAAAAAAACAATAAAAAAACTTTTTAAAAAAGGCGTTTGAAATCTGAAAATAAACGCTCACATATACGTCCTAGTAGGACCCCCATGGGGAGAGTGCTCGGTCAGTGGGCTTTTGATGGAATGTTGACGTCGAATCCCAGCTCTATCTCAATTCTGAAGCGATGGGCCAATTCGTAATGAGCATTGCAACTTTACATCCCAGACTGTCAAATGCTTCTGTTTTCCACCCTCGTCATTATTAAGCCAGACAGACCAAGATAAGGCCTCCCAGCTCCCTTTGGGAGGATCCAGTGAACTGTTGGTAGTTTAGTCCGCCCAACACAAATGAAGCCGCCACCTCCACTGGATCAGTGGTTGCCTGGTGGCGGTCTTTCAGCTTCTCTCTGTCCTGAATTCATCGTATTTGTCTCAATCTTTTTCAACGCTTTAATTTGGATAAAACGGAAAGATACGAGAACGATTACATCTCAACAAGTAGAGTTTTCGTCAACCCATCATGAATGCAGTTAATAATTTATTTCATGAGACCTCTTGCAAGTATATGAGGAGTACAAAAGGCATTTCTCAACTAGTCATGATTTAAATTTATTTTTTAAAAATTATTAATTCAAGTATTATAAATTTTAAAATTATTAAATATTTATATAATTATTAACTTTAAAATCTTGAAAAATTAATCGAGATACAGCTGAACACCCAAGAATTAACAAAAAAAAAAAGTTCAAAAGGGATTATGTTATTATTCACAAAAATATATAAATATTTTCTAATATAATACAGACTTGACCGTTCAAATGGAGTTTTTTTATATTATTAACATAAATGTTCGGGTCAGCTTTGACATACCTCGACTAATTCCACGGGCCCTGAAGTTAAGAACCGTGTAAACTTTCATAGCCATCATATTAGCAACCATAACTATAAAATGAACAAACCTTTTAATCCTAAATTTTTACCGCTAATCATCTACTAAATGGTTGTTCAAAAAGAGTCTCTTATTTGCTTAGGTTGATTCAAGAATCCGCTGGCTTGAAACCAAATCTAAGACCAGATTGGTTATCAATCTAAACAGGACATCAACCTTAAAAGAATCCAGTTAACTCTGCCAGATTTCATTTGACCTGTTTAACCCGCCATAACTGGGTCCAAACTGATGGTCAAGCTATTAGACCTTTTAAAAAGAGCACAAAACATTGCCGTTTAGAAGAGTTCCCATCACTTTTCCTTTCTTTTCTTTAGTCGCGTCCAAAATCAACCCTGATGACTAATCCCCAGCTCAATTATTCTTTCAAGTTTCAACAGAGCAGGATCGGACCAGCCACCGCATAATCTTCTTCTCTGTTGACAGCCATGGTCACCATTGAACTTCAATTATTGAAGGCGGAAACTGATCTAGCAACACCCGGTCGTCCACTCTCTCTAGTTAATTCAAATGCACTACTTTTCCTTTTGCTTTTATTTCTTTCTTGGCTATTGACTGGAGACCTGTACGTGAACTTAAAAGGTATTAACTGTTGTTAATTTCTTAACTACAGAACACCACATAATCAACAAGTCTGGAAGTCGCAGTAATACATGCTCAGAGAAAAGAGAGAGTGCTGAAAGAAAACTGAGAATTAAGCAAATGCCAGAGAGTATTCTTATTACTTAGGAGTTGCACTGCTAACATGAGTATTCAGATCTGATTATATGCTTAAAAGACGCAGGATGTAAAATGATTTCTGATTCCAATTTATTAACCATCGTATCTGAAAAGCTTAATCCATTTTTATTTGTTTTTAGCACTGTTTGCTCATTGCCTCATTCACATTTGGATGATCTGCACTTTTGTAAGATTGTAAAATCGGTTTCAATAAAAGAAAAACCTGTTTAGTATTGAGATTGATTAATGCATGGGATTTCTTTATCGTAAAATAAACTGTCAACGTTATAGATTGGTTAATAGAATGATAATTTAGTTAAGTTCGTGACTGAAAATTGGCACTGGTGTTCATTAGCTTGACTATGAACTTAGGGATTGCCTGAACAGAGCTGTCCTATGAACTTAAGAAATATGGTTTTAAGAAAAGATGATGAGCAGCGGGGTCGCATCTGTAATGCTATTTCTTTTTTTTCTTTTCAAATTGGTACATTAAATTAAAATAATAATAATTCTCCTGTGAAAGTTTGCCGTACATCATGACTAGAATGATGAAATCTTTTAAAGGTAAGTGGGTAAAATTATCCTTTCCATCTTTTACAAATTGTTAGGGTTAGAATGTTAATTTTCTGTTTTCATAGGAAAATGTTTAATTTAAACATAGAATAAAAAATTACAATGTCTATTTGCGTCTTTTTATTTTATTTAATAGTATAATTACTTTGATATCTTAAAAAATAAAATCAACACAATTCTCATAAGATTTTAAATTGATTTTATTATAATTTTAAAAATTACTCATGAATCATTTGAAAGCATCCTAAACATGGTTGTTAAAAATGTGTTTTAACTCGTAAAATCGTACGATTTTACTAGTTAAAACCCATAAAACGTGTAGAAACGGAGGTAAAACTCGAAAATCATTAAAATCGCATAAAACAGTGTCAAAATCGCATAAAACCGTAACAACTCGCAAAAACGTTAAAAACGTTACGTTTTCACGACTTAACCAAAATATCATCGAATGCAAAATTAGAAATGCAAAATTTTTTGACTTGGTCCTTGTCTCACAAAGTCACAATCTCTTTTCTTTCTCAATTCCCACCCGACCAGGCAACCACCCTCACCCCACCGGTGACTTCGTCCCTGTCTCACACTCTCCCTGACTTCAGACTTCGTCCAATCATCCCCTCCCTGTCTCACACTCTCCAGTCTCCCTGACTCCCTTCCCCTTTTCCCTTTCCCCTTTCCCCAGCAAATTAAGAAATCACTTTCCCCCCGATCCGGAGCGTTCTTGGCGAGACGAAGGTAAGAATCCCAAGCTTTGTTTTTTTCTGTCTAATGGTGGTGATTAGAGACAAAAAAATGATCCGGGTATGCTGTGAATCTATGTTTATCTTCTGGGTATTCTACAATTAAGTGGTTTGCTTCTGGGTATTTTTTTCGGAGGGGGAGTGGTGTTGCACTGCTGCTAGTAATTTTTTTTGTGAATCGTGTGCAGCTTTGTTTCTCTTCTGTGAAGCTTTCTAACAATGGTTTACTGCTGTGTGTTGTGATTTCTTTTAATATTCACCTATGCTTTGTTTGATCTTGTTTGCTTTGGTGTTGCAGATTCTGTAATTCTGCAATCTGCATAGACAACGATTCAGCGAAGCAACGAAGCATTCCAATTTCTAGGATTGCAAGTATTCTGTAAATCCAAAAACTGCAAACTTTAGGGCAATTGATGCACTGTTTGGAATGCCTTTTGCATTTAATTTATCTAGGCTTTTGGTATATTACTGGATAGGTAGTCTTGGAATGCCTTTTGCTGTAAAATGCTAATTGGTTTCTCTCATAATTTTGTTGTCTGGTTGCTTTAAAATGAGCTCCTGTTAGAATCTAAATGGTAGAAGAAAACTGGCAAACAAAATGAAAGCAATTTAATGCGGACTGTATTCTTGGTTTAGTGATATTTGGTTTGCACTGTATTCTTTCCAGCTTTGATTAAATTTATTAATTGGCGTCAAGACTTTGCTTGAATTTTCCCCATAAGAGTGGTGTGTGAATGTATAATCTAATTATGTCCAACATTATAGCAAGAGTGGTTTTGATAACATTCAAAAAGCCTTGTTGTGTCCCTTATTAATTTACAATCTGTGCTGAACTGTATGGTACTAGAATAGTTGTCTTTTTTGTCTCACTAGAATAGTTTCTCATAAAAAAATGTATTGAACTGTAGGATACAACATGCATATTTGTAATTCTTAAACAAATTAGTGAACTGCAAGAAACAAATGATTCTTGAACTGTAGGATACATGGCATCTAAAAAAACTACAAGTGGCAATAGACTTGACATGGAATGGCAATATGGTATAGATGTTGACAAGAATTCAAAAAAAGTGCAGTGCAAGTTTTGTTAGAAAATTATTAGTGGAGGCATTTACCGTTTCAAGCATCATTTGGCTTGCACTCGAAATGATGTTGAGCCATGCCAGCAAGTACCAGAAGATGTAAAGAAGATAATTTTGAATGTTCTAGTGAAAAATCAAGAAGCATCTAAGAAGAAAGGAAAGGCTTTCCAATATATTGGAAAAGATGAAGATAATGATGAAGGGAATGAAATTACCTCAGTGAACAAAGGAAAGAGAGTAGCGAGTGGGAGTGGAAGTACACAAACCACCATCAATCAGCTGCTAAAAAGGATCTTAGAGAAGAAGCATGTCGACAAATTGCAAGATTTTTCTACACCAAGTGCAATTCCATTTAACCGTGAAAAACCCCGAATTTGTTAAGGCACTTGAATTGGTTGCAAAGCATGGGCCAGGTTTTAAGCCTCCATCCTACCATGATATTAGAGAGAAGTATTTGAAGCAAGAAGTAGATCACACGATCAACTTGCTTGAGGAGTACAAGTTAGAATGGAAAAAAACAGGTTGCTCAATAATGTCTGATGGATGGACTGATAAGAAAAGGCGTTCTATTTGCAACTTGTTGGTTAATAGTCCTAAAGGGACAAATTTTTTATCATCCGTAGATACTTCTAATATATCCAAGACTGCTGATAAAGTATTTGAGATGTTGGATGCTATTGTGGAGAGGATTGGAGAGGAAAATGTGGTGCAAGTAGTCACTGACAATGCTGCAAATTATAAGGCAGCAGGGCAATTGTTGATGGGAAAAAGAAAAAGATTGTTTTGGACGTCATGTGCTGCCCATTGTATTGACTTGATATTGGAAGATTTTGAGAAGAAACTAGAGGTCCATAAAGTAACTATTGCTAATGGGAGGAGAATCACCTCATACATATATTCAAGAACTATTCTCATTTCCATGCTCAAACACTTTACAAAAGGAAAGGATTTGATTAGGCCGTCGCCACTAGATTTGCTACTTGCATACTTAACTCTTGGATGTTTGAGTGATTGTAAGATACAGTTGATGACAATGTTTACTTCCATCCAATGAAGGTCATGTAGATTTTCAAAAACAGAAGTAGGGAAGCGAATTCAAAGTTGTGTTTTGGACAACAAATTTTGGCATGATGTTACTACATGTATTAAGGCAGCATATCCTCTGATAAAAGTTCTTCGATTAGTTGATTCAGATGAGAAACCAGCTATGGATTTTATATATGAAGCAATGGATCAAGCAAAAGAGAAGATACAAGTGAATTTTGGTTTTGTGAAAAAAAGGTATTGCTTATATATCTTGCTAATTATTTATTTACTACTATCAGTTGATTATAATGTTTACCAGCTAGGTCATGTAATGTTGATGATAATATTCTTATTTTTATTTTGTAGTTATATGCCTATATGGAATATCATTGATGCAAGATGGGAACTTCAACTTCACAGACCTTTACATGCAGCAACATATTATTTGAATCCTCATTATCATTATAATTCTAATTTTAAAGTTAATGCCAACATTAAAATTGGATTATATCAATGCTTAGAAAGGATGGTATCCGACGCAAGTGAAAGGTGTAAAATTGACTTGCAACTTGATTCATTTAAAGATGCAAGTGGGTTGTTCGGTATTGAGGCTGCCAAGATAACAAGAGATAAAAAGACTCCAACTAAATGGTGGGATTCTTATGGGGATGAATGTCCAGAGCTATAAAAATTTACAATTCGAGTTATAAGCTTGACTTGTAGTTCATCTGGATACGAGCGAAACTGGAGTGCATTTGAGATGGTAAGTTTTTTCCTTTTTAATTTTAATGTTTTTATATTTTATAAGAATCTTATATGGTATTAATTTGAATTGCTTACATAGGTTCATACAAAACGAAGAAATCGTTTGCACCGAAAAAAAATGAATGACTTGATATTTGTAATGTGCAATCCGAAATTAAATGATAACCAAGTCAAAAAGCAAGCTAATGATTTTGGTGAAGTTTTTGATCATCTCTCATCTGATGATGATTTGATAACCGAGGGAGAGAAACATGATGGTTCATCCAACTTTGATTTGCTTGGTGTCATTGATAGTGCAACACGAAGGAAAAACAGTAAAGAAGATGAAAGTGATGATGAAGAAAATCTTAATGATGTTGGGATGGAGTGCCATGGAACTGAAGATGATTTAGAGATTCAGAATGATGTCAATCCAGATAATTCAAGAAGCTTGGAGTTAAATATTGTTGACAAAATTGGTGTTGGTCCTGATACTAGTAGTAGCACTAATATTCCTAATATCGGTGCTGGTACTAATAGTAGCAGTAATAATCCTTTAGATGGTAATGATTTTAATGACTGTTTTAGGAATAATGAGGGAGACAAAAGCAATGAGGGTGTGTTTAGTTTACATGACACACCTACATATTGTTTGTTTTAAGTGTGTTAACTTTTAGTTGTTGAAATACTATTAACATGTATGAATTTTTATTTGAATTATATATTTTATAATGTTTGGATATTTGTATTGTTTAAAATATTTTACTTGCGATTTTATAATTTTAGTTAAAATATTTTACTTGCGATTTTACGATTCGAGTTTGTATTATATGTTCCATGTCGTGTCAAAAAAGCATTTTTGAGAACTTTAATCCTAAACGTAAATAGAGCGGTTGCACCGCGAATCTACTTTCCTTTTTCTCCTTTTCTGTCTCCCCAGCTTGAATTTCACTCTAACCAACCACTGCAATTTATTTGACCTTCACACCGGGAATGCTGGCCAATAGTTCTGTTCCTCGGATCTAGCATGATGTTTTAACTTTTGTTCAAGTTAATAACGTAAACGACTGCTTTTGAATATGAATTGGAAGTGCTTTAATTTACGTTTAGGACTTCCAATTCAGATTAAAGCACTGCCAATTCAGATTCAAAATGATTCCAACCAACATGCTATTATTATTTCATTAGAGGATAGTGGCATCAATTGACTGCAAATAGATTCAAGAGTAAGATAACATTGGAAAATTAGAATGTAGTTCCCCGACGTCCAAATGCAACACAGAACGCCGCTCTGGATAGCGAGGGGAACAATTTATTTAGGCTTCACTAACATAAGCATAAGCTAATCAACTTAGTTTTAGCTTTTATAAAGTACTGATGTGAAGCCTCAGATATTAGGTAAAACCTAAACCAAAAAAAAATAATTTGAAAAAAAAAAAGCAAAATAAAAGCATTAAGAAGAACTCAGTCCCTTAGATGTTCATAAAGAGTTGCGATCATTGCCGCAAGTCATTACAGGTCTGTATTGACTCATCACTGTTCCTTTAATGCTATGAAGTCCGATGTTTTGAAGAATAAATGAAGAAATTGAAAAATGGAATGTAGTTGCCCCAGGTGTACTCCCAAAGCTACAAAATGAAGGGCTGAGGAAGATATATTTAAAGAAGCAACACAAGCACTTTTGCTTCAAGGGAACGAGTCATACGGGAATTGATAATCCACGCTGACCAGATAGTGAAGCCTTCTCTTATTCATAATCATAAAAGGAGTAAAAAAGAAACCCTAGAGGATTTGGAAAAAAAAACAAAGAAAATTCCCAAGATTAATTTTCAAATAAAGATCTTAACTTTGAGAGTCTTAAGCTAAAAGAAGGTGAAGAACACAAACCCTAAGGAGCAGTTGCTGTAGAAATTCATGGACGCGATACGAAGACTGGGAAACCTAGTTTTATAGAGTGAGATGAAGATATGAGGAACGGCTCTTCTGCGGATTCCTTAAATAAGTGGTTCGAGGGTTTACCCTAATTGCTTTAGGAAAGTACTGAATTGACCTTAAGAAATGGGCTTTGAAGTTTTAAGATGTTCATAGGTTATTCAATCATGGGCGTTTCTTGTCAAAAAAAAGCCCGGGTTTTCCATTTAAGGCACTGTTTGGCATGTGCCTTTGGTACGGAGGTTTGTTCTGAATTCAGTTTTAGAGGGGACATTTTTACTGTTCTCAGCTCTGAATTTGTGTGGATCACTGAGGGCAGCTAGTAGCAGTAATTCAAGAAATGGGCTTTACGTTATTTGCTTGGATCAATTAGGCTTTATGTTCAAGTACATCAGAACCTTCCTCGCTCTGTACCACCACCTTCATCGGCATCTACAAACTTTCAGGCTCGAAAATTCTGCTCGTCCTTTTCTTTTCTTTTCTTTTTTTAATGGAAAATACTGGAATAATCCGTTTTTCTTATATTTTAATAGATTTTTATTGACAAAGATTTACTGGACACTTTTGTGTGTATTTCTTTTTCACTCAAATAGAAATAGAAGCTCTTTCTATATATATTTTCTTGTTTTCTATGACATCTATTGATTAGTAGGGATGATAATAAGTATTTACGTATTGGATTTCTTGATATTTTTACTTTACTCGTTATTCACTAAGTAAAAAATTTAGATATTTTTAAATTATTCATCGAGTTTTGAGATCTGACTATTATTTATTATTCAATAAAAAATCAAATAATTAATATATATATATATAAAATCTAAATATTCAATAAATATATCTATATAATATAAATATATATTTGAGGCTAGACTCAATGAGTTTCGGGTTAGTTTTGAGTTAGGTTTAATAATATTCATATTATATATATTATTCATTAAATAAAATAAATATCTAAAAAATATTCTGTTATTCCTGTCGAGATAATATCGATTAGGTTTATATTAATTTATCATCTCTACTGATTAGGCTTTTGCATGGATCATTTTAGGGCCGTTATTCTAAAGTTGGGCTTGACGTTATTAAAATGCTGCGTGATTCAAGAGCAAAGAACAAGGAGAGCGGGCGAATTCCAGTCAACTAGTGAGACAAAAATACAAAGAGAAAAGGAAAGAAAGCATTGCTTATCCTTTTGATTAAGCATGATCTTTTTTGTTTGGTTCAATTTTTACCTATAAAAATAACCAAGTTAAAATTTTATAAAATTTTAAAAAAACCAAAATTAGTTCCAATCGACAGGTTTTCAGTTTGGTTGGTTATTTTATATTAAAAACTGAAAATTATATTGTTTTTTGGACTTTCTAATGAGTTCTTTTCGGTTCGGTTCGGGTTTTTTTATTCAGTTCGGTTTGGTTTATTTCTTATCTAAACCGGTTCTGTTTGGTTTTTTTTATTTAAGACTTATGAAACCGAAACCAAATCAAACCAAATTTTTTTAAAATATTCTAATATGTTTACTCGGTTTTTTTTTAATGGTTCAGTTTTTCCGGTTATTTTTTTTTGGTTTTCTCGGTTTAATTGGTTTTTCGGTTTTTTTGCTTACCTCTACTTTTGATACACCGAATGAAGGGTATTTTAGAATTCTAATGCAGTTTCATGAGTATTAGAAAAATAATATAGTTTGAACATAAAAGAAATTGGGAATGATGGTTGTTTCAAAAATTATATTTCTTTTAATTTAATTAACAGTCATAAAAAATCAACTCACAATTTTATAAAGATTCAATGGCTAATAAATGAAATTCAAGATCCAATAACGAAACGAGAATGCATCAGCCAGGATACGTCGGAGCTTTGTTTTCGACACATTCAGTACTGTTAAAAAGATCTTAATAAGATAATTCTAACCAAACCTTAAAAGACCACTAAACATTGTCATGATTTGTTGGAAGTTTTGTTATGAGTTAATTTAGAATTAATTACGATCTTATTTTATGTTTTTCTAATGTGTACTTAGAATCGTTTCATTAAGGTCTTTGTAACAGTATTAGGTGTGTCAAAAACAAAGTCCAGGTGTGTTAAAAACAATGTTCAGATATGTCCCCAGCAACCCTTTTTTTTCCTTACTTTTATTTCCTCATTTCTCTCTTTTGCCCAATCACTTTAATCTTCTATTTCTTTATTGGTATTTGTATCTTTAATCTCATCTTTTGGCTATTAAATTTTATACAAAAAAATTATTAATTTTTACTTAGGTTAATTAATTTTTAAAATTCTAATATAGTTTCATGAAAGTTTCCGAAAAAATAACGCAATTGTAGAAAAATAGTAGAAAAAATAATATAGTTGGAATACAATTGTTATTGGAAATAACGGTTGTTTTAAAAACCATGTCTCTCTTAATTTAATTAACATTCATAAAAATTAATCTAAAATTTTATAAATATCCAGCAGCCAAAAAATAAGATTCAAAATCTAATGATAAAAAAAATTTGGGTCACCCGGGTCACACTGGAGCTTTGTTTTAGACACATTCATAATTTTAATCACACCTTAAAAGACTACTAAACATGGTTTTGATTTATTATAAGTTTTGTCTGGGGTTAATTTATGGTTAACTGTAAACTTATTAGTTTTGTTAAGATTTTTCTAGTGATACCATGCATGTAAAAAACAGAGTCCAAATATATTTTCGATGACCTATTTTTTCTTTTCTTTTCTTATTTCTCTCTCTTCTTACATTACCTTCATCTCTTATGTTTTTTTTAGTTATTGAATTTTTATAAAAACATTATTAACTTTTATCTAGGTTAATTAATTTATATATTTTTTTTGAAATACAACAACTATTTTAAATAGCATTTATATATAAAAAAAATCTAAAATCACAATTATATTGAAACTATTCAAGATATCTTTTTTAACAAGTGTTGTTGTACCAGGACTTGAAGGGGTGAAGTGTTGCCGTACCAAGACTTGAAGGGGTGTGCTGGACCTATCACCCTATGACCTAACAGTTAGCATGTGGGAGAGCTGCGAGGTGTCCAAAACGATAGTGCTTCAATAGCCACACGGCGTTGTCCTTGAGAAGGACATGTTATCTCCCGAGGATAAATATGTGTTTACCTGTTAGGTCATAGGGTGATAAAAACTTAAGTCAGTAAAAATTATAATGGTCGAATATTAGTTTTTTCTTCCGAGTTATTGATATTTATGTGATGATTTTATCGATTGTGTTTTTAATATTTTCTATTTTCTATTTTTTATTTTTTATCCTTTATCTTTTTATTTTTTTAGAGCACTGCATTCTGTTTACCTGTTCCTATTCAAGTAGCAATGAAAGCAGCATTTTACTCTTCTTTTTGTCCACGCTCTCGCGTACCATGGTAAAATTATGTTTGTTTTTTTAAAAAAACAATTATTAAATTTATTTATTTTTATTTTAAATTAATATTTTTAATATTTCTTTTGATGTACAAATATTAAAAATAAATTTTAAAAAATAAATTAAATATTATTTTAATATATTTTTAAAAACACTTATTATCATAATATCAAATAAGCTTTCAATGTTACTGTTTATACCGTAATATTTTTTATTTTATTCTACCATTTATTTTTATTTTTTAATCAAATTCTTTCATGTTATATTAGTATAGTTTTACACGTTGAAGTATTTGTTTTTCTTTCTTTACATGCTTTCGCATATATAAACTTTTAGTATTGTTTTAAAAACTGCTCTTACAATATATAAATTTTATTATACATATAACTAAACCGTATGGGGAATTTACTGTTCCCCACACACAAAACACTGTGGATTACAACAGTAATTCACAGTGATTCTTCTCTCTTTTTTTTTATTTTTTTTACTTTTCCTTTTCTTTTTTTTTTCAAATTTTTTTTTTCAACTTTCAAATTTTTTTTTTTTTTTTTTTTTTTTTTTCAAAACTATTTTTGTTGATTTTACCTTTTAAATATTGATCTGGTTAAAATTTTTGCTTTGTAATTTTTTTTCTTTAAAAGATTTCTTGTTCCCCCACACACAAAACACCGTGGATTACAACAAGAATCCACAGTGATTCTTCTCCTTTTTTTCCTTTTCTTTTTTACTTTTCCTTTTCTTTTTTTTTCTTTTTTTTTCAACTTTCTTTTTTTTTCTTTTTTTTTCATTTATTTTTTTTGTTGATTTTACCTTTTAAATATTGACCTGGTTAAAATTTTTGCTTTGCAATTTTTTTCTTTAAAATATTGTTGATTGCTTGTGATGTTTTTCCACTTAGTTTTTCTATTTTATTTCCTTATTTTTTAAAATTATATTTGTCGATTTTTTTTTAATATTGAGCTGATTGAGAATTTGGTTTTGTAATTTTTTTTCTTTAAAACATTGTTGATTGCTACAGTGTATCTCCGCATGATTTTTTTCTCCAAAATTATCTTTTTTTTTATTTTTTAATATTGAGCTGGTTAAAAATTACAGTTACAATATGTGAGGAAGGCACTGTAACTTTTTTTGAAAATTACTATTCATTGCTACAGTGTTTTTTCTCACATGGTTTTTTTTATAATTTTTTTCGAATTATCCTTTTCAATTTTATTTTTTTAATATTAAGTTGTTTGTGAATTACAATTACAAGTCATTACAAATAAGGTTAAATCATGTGGGGAAGCACTGTAGCTTTCATCACAAAACACTGTGAATTGCTACAATGTTTCCAACATGATTTTTTTTCCTTTTTTTGGTGTTTGTTTTGTTATTTTTTTTCTTAAATTGTCTCTGTCGATTTTTTTTTTAATATTGAGCTGATTAAGAATTTAGCTTTATAATTGTTTTTATAAAACACTGTAAATTGTTGCAGTGTTTTTCCATGTGATTTTTTTATGATTTTTTTCAAAATTATCTTTGTCGATTTTTTTTTAATATTGAGTTGGTTAAGAATTATAATTACAATAAAACTAAATCATATGAGGAAAGAGTTGTAGTTTTTCTCACAAAACATTGTGGATTGCTACAATATTTCTCTAAATGGTTTTTTATTTTATTTTATTGGGAAAAGCGTTATAGTTTTCTTCACAAAACATTGTCAATTGCTACAATGTTTTTTCTCATGGGTTTTTTTCCTTCCAAAATTATCTTTGTTGGTTTTTTTTTAATGTTAAGTTGGTAGAGAATTTAGCTTTGTAATTTTTTTTTCTTTTTATTAACTGAAAAGCTAAATCATGTGGCGAAAGCACTGTATCTTTCCTCACAAAACACTGTAAATTACTACAAATCATTTTGTTCAGTCTCTAAGTTTTGGATCACCAACACAACTTTTTTTTTCATCATGAAATATTTGTTCCATCATACCTTTAACTTCTATTACTTATCTAGCGCTGGTTCACAATTATAACACTATCAAATACATTTGTTTTATAAGCCCGCGGCAGCGCGCGGGCATGTCATCTCGTTATACTTAAAATAATTAGAATAACAATGACAAAAGTAAACAAATAAAAAATGAAATAGAGCCCAATGTTTAAAAAGAACATCAAATTACATTCTGGTCCCTAAAGTTTTACTTTGTATAATTTAATTGGTCCCTAAAGATTATGGACTTAAAATTCAAGTCCATTTATTTTTTCACCTTTCAGTTTTTGAAAGTTGAGAGATTATAGGAAAAAAAAAGAGAAGGGTGAGAGGTCGGTTGGCTAATATTGATATCAAGCTTAGATTCTTTATCTTATCGAGAAAAAAAAGAAGATAAGAGCTTGAAAAAGTTCTGTTATATAGTTTAATTTTGTTTTTTAATCAAGGGTGGGAGTTTTTAGGTTTAATGGTGGTTATTGGATTGCCTTTTAGATTTTGTAGGTCAAAACAAATTTTAAATAAGTATTTTGCGTTCCAAAACTTTTATCCTTAACTTTTCAACTCATGAAATGACTGAAACTATAATATTGATTTGTGTTTTATAACGGGTTAATAATAATTTTTTATTAAATATAAAATATATAAAATATTAGATTCAAGACGATTGGGTCTAACTAAAAAGTTAGATTCAAGACGATTGAATCTGGCTAAGAAGCTAAATCTAATAGCTTTTAGTTTGACGAACAAGACAATTAGATTTGACAGCCTAACCAAACCCAACAGTATTTTTTAATTTAAAAACAACAAAAACAATATCCCTAAACACTACACTGTAGTTGATACAGTCCTGTAGCTCACGCCTGAGCTTGTTTTTAAACAAGCTTTTGCCTTTAGCCGGTTTTTATATATATATATATATATATATATATATATATATATATATATATATATATATATATATATATATATATATATACTTTAATGACGGCTGTTTCCGCCACTATTTTAAGCTATCATTTTTTTACCACAGCTGCAACCCTGTGAAGATGAAAATTACCATATGAATTAAATTTTATTTTTTTACCACAGCATTTCATTACACATACATGTTGTGTAATAAAATATAAATGTATATATGAATTAAATTTTATTAACACAGTATACAGCCTTGTAAGAAATTTTATAGAAAAAGCTCATCAAGATATTTGTCTATCTATGTAATTCTAAAATAAAATTTCACACACAAAATATTCCAAATTGGCTACAGTGCCAAGTGAGACTGGACGTGTAAGTTTCCTGGTATGAAAATTTTGTTTTAGATTTTCAGTTATAAAAACAATTTGATGAGTTTTATGGATAAAATATTTTTTTACAAGATAATTTTGGTAATTATCCATGGGGATTCAGCAACTCGGAGCCTATATAAAAGAATATCAAGTCAATTTAAAAATTAAATTAAATAATTTAATTTATTTTAGCATCAGCAATTACCTCATCACGTCCTTGATAAGACTATACTTGTTTGGGATATAATTATAGTTTCATGTACTTCGTTCGTGGGTTCTTCTATTCCTTGATGGACAAGCACTGCATGAAATTAAGAATCCAACACCAATAAGTTAGAGGCAAGAGATAATATTTATTTCAATGTGTATAAAAAATAATATAAATTATATTATAAAATTTTATTTAATAATTTAAGTGAAGTTATTGGATTGGTTTTATTTTTTGATATTATCTATCAATTTTGAGTCTATACAAGTTTTAGCCTAAACAAATTTTACTTTAAAAAGGTATGTTAGAGAATAATATAAATCATAATTGAGATTTAATTTAACAACAACTTAAGTTTTTCAGTTTAATTAATTTTTTGATATAGCATCAGAACCTTAACGACCAAGCGGTTACGAGTTTGAATTTCACAATCCTTATTTATTTGATAAAAATTAAATACAAGATGATATGAGTTTATATAAATTTCAAATCCAAAAGATTTTCACTCGAGTGAATGTGTGAAATAATAATATAAATTATATTTTAAAATCTCACATAACAATTTAATTTATCAGATTAAAAATTAACACCAACAATGTTAATACAAGCAAGCAAGCGTAGTATTATTTTCGAATACAAATGATTGTAGTTTATTTTATTATTATTATTGGATGAGAGGAAAATAATATAGTTAAAGATCCAACCTAGCCGCCGATGAAAGAAAATACATGTAGAACTCGCTGGATGACCAGTGAGTGGCTGTTATAATAGAACAACAAGTGCGAGAAAAAAATGATATTCCATGGCCAGAAGAGCGACTCTTGGGATGGTCTAATCTACACACGCCATCTCTTCGTGTCGCCGCACGACACAACGAGGCCCTGGAACGCTGTGGCCTAACAAACAAGACTCGATCAAAGCTTGCGACCAATCATTTTCCCCATCAAGTTTCGGTTTCCATTTTTTTTTTCCATAGAGAAGGAAAATTACAGTTAGGTCAATTTTTAAAACGGAAACCCCTCGCCACGCTCCCCCTTGCCTTCTATTTTAAATTATTTTCACAGCTGTGAATGTTATTGTTATCCACTCGACACGTGATTGTGCGTTGGCGATTAGTATTGATTATGACTTTTTGTGTGGCGGAACGCCTTACGTGGACAGGTTCTTGATAAGGAAAGGTGAAGACGAGCATACAAGAAAACGAGTGCCTTACGAGCATGTAAAGTCAATTACAGGGAACTGTAATTTGCGTTAGAAAATAATATGTTGAAAATTTCCATGTCCACTGTTTGATTCAGGTAGCTTTTTTTTCATGGTTCCTGGGTTTTTGTGTTCCTCCAACTTGACTACTTGTCGTCGGGATACATCTCTGGCATGGTGAAAATATGATAATCTTTAGAAAAAAACTAACATGGATATTTTTCTGGAATCTGATAATTTCTTTTAATTGAGTCAAAGATGGCGGGGATACTGCTTCCGTCCGTGATTTCAAATTCCCTTGTCATTATCATTTACTTTATCAATGCGTTAATGCTTGAATCCAGTGACAAGTATGTTTTGGTAATGCGTTTTTTATAAAAAATATTTTTAGTTGAAATTGGTTTAGAAAAATATATATTTGATTAAAATTGTGATTGAAATTGAGGTTGAACAAAAAATAATTTAATGTGTTTGGTTAAAAAAATGCTTTTTAAATTGAGGTTATAAAATAAATAAAAAAAATATATATTAATATTGATGGTTTTTAATTTAAATATTGTAGATTTAACTACTGTTATTACGCTATGAAATAAATAATATTTATATCAAATATTTTTTATTATTCCATCAAACTATCTATAATTTGATCACATATGAAATTCATCTGACAAGGACTGCAATTTCCTTGGTTTCTTAAGCGCGTAACAACATCATGAACAAAATTGAGATTGCAATCAAATTCTTCAAATGCTACGTCATCAAATGATCTCCTTCTAATTTTTTGAATAAAACACAATTAAAAATAATAACAAAAACTAATTTTTTTTTTAACTGAGTCGGACCTGGTTCAATGCATTTAGCTTTGGACTGGATTCGGTCCGACCGGAACAATGGAGAGTGAATTATAATTCACTTTCCACTTTCTGCAAGTTTGTGGAAAGCAGCTGAGAGCTGCTTTCCGTAAACCTGCGGTTTAAATAAATTTTGTATAGATCCCATGTAAATAGTAAAATGTGTTTTAGTGTTACCAAATATTCAACATGTGCGGTTTGCTTTAAAAGCAAAAGCTATTGTGTAAACAAACGGGCTCTAAGATAACATTTGATTTTATGTTTTAAAAGTTATTTAAAAAAAATAGATTTTTTTAAATAGATTTTTTTTATATTTTTACTGTGTTATGATGTTAAAAACTTTTTTTAAAACATTTTTAAATAAAAAATACTTAAAAAAACAAATCAAATTATCTCTAAATGAATGAAAATGTTTTCGAAGTATATAAGATTGACTTGAAAAATAAGGTTCAGACAACGAGTGGCCGGTCCAAGGGATTTGAACTCTTGCATTTTCAGTTTGTTCACCACGAGCTCCGCTTTTTCCCCTCTAACATGGTGTACAAATATATGGTTTGTGTTTGTGATAGTAGCTTTTAGATTTTAAATATATTAAAATATTTTTTTAATTTTTAATATCAGTATATTAAAAGTATTATAAAATATTAAAAATTTAATTTAATTTTTTTAAAATAAAAACATTTTTAAAAATATCTATATAAAAAAAAACTCTTAAACACACTCACATCTTGGCTTTTGGTGTGTTCAAATTAATGAACAAGGATTGGCTCTTCATTTTTCGTTAGGTTAGTGTTGACTTATGAATTTTGTAGATTGCAAGAGTCATAAATATGCATAATTGAATTTATTTTCCCTTCCTCCATTGAGTAGCTTATCCAGTATCTAATAAAATGTATCTCTTGGATATTTTGTTTTTGGAAAATTGAGATACTTTTATGATTCTTTATATCTATTTAAACTAAATTATAAATTAAATGCATACATGATGAAATGAAAGTAATACAAACATGAATTTTTATTGAATTTGAATTCAAAACTAATAACAAAAAATTCATGTTCATGACTCTATTGTAACTTGTTATACCATATTTATTTGAGCTTAATACGTGATTTGAAGTACTCAAGTAACTCGTTAGATAATATTTAGTTGAGGTATGAGTAAATTAATCTAAATATTCATATTAATAAAAAATAAAATAAAATAAAATAAAATACTGAAGTATATTATATTTAAAAACTTACCAGACCCACACTCGATTAAGTTATTAGTTTATTAAGGGTTTAGAAAAAAGCATTAGATCGAGATACAGAATAAAAGGATCCTAACTCATGAATATCCCATGACAACACCGAATAATGATAATTAACTCCTACATGACAACACCGAATAATGATAATGACAACGTTAATTATGGTCATGACTCATGATAATGAAAGGAACAATTAAGTGATGGCGGTTATAAGCATATCCAAGTTGATACTATGATACTGTTGGAAAAATCATACACCGATCCAATGAATTAAATACACAATTCACACGTCACTCTATTTATGCAATCAAAATCAGGGTAAACCAATTAACAAAATAATAAAATCAATCACACAGTTCAACATCAGAATCTTTACATGGAAACGATATGCAACACAACACAACAACTTTTTTTAAACCTTTTTAGACCTTCCAATGGCCATAATCTGCAACACAACACCTTTTTATAATAATGACTTTGAGTTCTATCATTATATTCTCCATTTTTTTTTGAAAAATATCTTCATTTTAATAAAGTAAAAAAAATAAAATAAAAGAGAAAGTAGGTTCTTAGCCAATATGTTATCAAGACTGTTAGAAACATTTTAGGATAGAAACAAATAAGGAGTTAACTTAGAGGCATAAAAACATAATTTTTAAGATATTTATTTGTCCCATATAGAGAAAGCATCTTCATAATACAACTAAACTCTTCAAACCTCTAAAAAAATAAAAAGATAAGACAAAAAAAGAAAAATTCGTTTTTTATTGTGTGTTGTTTTACGTGTAGTAATAGATTTTAATATATTTGAAAACATAACAATGTCTTTTAATATTATAACTGTAAATGAAACTATATGGCTATCAATGAAATATTTATACTTTAAATTAAACTAAATAACTGCTATTCAACTTTATCTAAACAGTCACAAATGTAAAAATTAATTGCATAAACAAATTAATTAATCTCATTAACATATAAAATGATAAATTCCATCTTTTGATATTATAAATGTTCATATAATAATATTAAAATACTCATCAGAAGAATTCTTCTATCATGATTTTTACTTAGTTTACTATACAATAAAAACCTATATTTATAAAAATTTATGAGAGAGTGTTTTTTTTTCCGTGAGGGATAAACATCTTTTTCTTCTTTATTCATTTATAAAGTATTGCATCACACTTTCTCAGCTTAAGAACCCTGGAATTTGCCTTAAATTCATGGCCTTGCGTGAACCAAAATGAACACAAGCAGGACCGTGATTATCACAAAATGAACACTTTCTCAGCCTTACTTTTATCACCACTATGATCGCTCTCCTCCATAGCCTTACTGTTCTGTTTTCGATATGTAATCATTGTCTACTTAATACTTACATCATCGTACTTCTCACCCGAATCACCATTATTTTCTAATACTAAACCTATGAAATGTTTCCTTGCGTTTTGCCAAGCAATCAGATTTTGAATACGAGGGTACGTGTTTGGACGCTTGAAAATCCAACATGAAGAAGGTAGCAATGGATGGAGTATTTACAATTTACTGTTAATATGAGAGCACCACTTCCTAATATCGTGGCAGAAATTAATTATTAATAGCAATTGCATTCTAAGTTCTGCTAGAAGCCTGGAACCTCTGATCACAATGAAAAGTATTTTTATTTTCTTCTATTTTATGGTTTGTTTCATTGTTTTTTCTTTTATAAAATATGTTCAAATTGGATATTATACTATACTTTAAAAAGTGTGGGACAAATATTATGCAGGTACTGTGAACATAAGCTAATTGCATTATGGACCATATTGTAAATATAAAATGATTGTACCGTGGACGACATTGTAGCACAATGAGGTGTTGTCTTTTCTGTTTTTTAGTCAAAAAATATTGTTGGGTGTGGCTTAACCGCTAGACCCAAGGCTATTGGGTTTGACTCACAGCAGACCAAGAAAAAACACTGTGCTGATACTGTATACATAAAGTGTTTGCACTGTGAACGATAGTGTAACACTAGGAGGCGTTGTCTTTGCTATTTTTTAGTCAAAAAGTGATGTTTGGTCTGGCTTGACACCCACACTCAATGATACTGGGTCTGACTTCACATCTAGACCCAATTGTTTGCATTGTGAATGACACTGTAGCACTAGGAGGCGTTGTCTTTTCTATTTTTTAGTTGAAAAGTGTTATTGGGTCTGACTTGACCACCATACTCAAGGCTATTGGGTTTGACTCGCAATCAGACCCAAGGAAAAGTACTGTGTTGGTACTGTATACATAGAGTGTTTGCACTGTGGACGACACTGTAAAACCAGGGGGCATTGTCTTTTCTGTTTTTTTAGTAAAGAAGTGTTATTGGGCCTGGCTTAGCTGCCAAACCCAAGAAAAAACACTGTGTTGGCTACTGTATACATAGTGTTTGCATTATGGACGACTCTGTAGTACTGGGGGTGTTGTTTTTGCTATTTTTTAGTTAAAAAGTGTAGTTGGGTCTGGCTTCGCAACCACACCTAATTTTCTTGGCCGCCAGTTCCAAGGATGTTGGGCCTGGCTCCATAGTTGGATGTTGGACCTAAGGCTTTTAGGTCTGGTGCTCTATACTCTACATATTTGTTTTACATTTTAAAAAAATTGTTATTGGCCGTTGTAGAATGCGGGTCAATATGCTTAATATTATTCATATGTGATATATATTACTAGCATAATTTACTTCTCCATGAATCTAGTATTGATTATCTTTCAAATTTTAAATTTTTTAATATAAAAATCACTTAAATTAAGTTAATTAGAGAAACTAACGCAAATGAGTAATGTCAATATTTATCGAGCGTCTTTGGTTATTGTTTTATAATATAAAAGAAAATAAATAAAATTATTTGATTAAATAAATAAAAACAAAAATATAAAATAAATTCATATTTTTTTCAAAATAAAAGGCATAAGAAAGTCCTTCTATCCGCATCGTCTACTTAACAGCAACGTGGACTCTTGAAAAATTAACACCCGACGACTTTTGCTGACTCAGCACTCCCAATAAGAACCTCCTTCTTTCCAAAATGGATAAACCTCACCATCTAAGTCCTTAAAAATCGGGTTACCGATAAATAATATATATCACTGTCAACACCCAACTATTTTTCACCGCGTAAACAACCGTTGATATTTGTCCCCTTATGAGTTTTTTCCGGTAATCGGTAACCACTAACTACCACTAAAATAAACGAAAAATGAAATGAAAAAACGACGCCGCTAATAGGGTGGCGGATACTTCGATGTTGCCCTATATATACGTGAGCATAGAGGACGAGGTAACTTGCTCATTCAACAATAACATAACAGGCTATTACTCTACGGATTATGGTTTCCTGTTAACATTCCATCACCTTCTCCTCCTGCTTCTTCGTTTTCCCTTTTTTTTCCCAGTATTATTCTCTCGTTATTACCTGGTTCCATCTTTATCTTCGATCTTAAGATATACTTAAGCTACTTCTATCTTCAATATCGAACGTTTTATTTTTGAAAAACAAAGAAGGATGTGTGGGATACTTGCTGTTTTGGGTTGTTCTGATGACTCTCAGGCCAAAAGGTTTCGAGTGCTTGAGCTCTCTCGCAGGAAATTCTCTCCCGTTTATCTATCTCTTATATTTTCGCCTTTATTTTTATACAAGCACCCCTAAAGTACATAAATAGTTATTTATTATTTTTCAATGTTTATTCGATAGTACCAGTTCTAGCTAGTTTATAACTGATAAAACACGAAGATACGTTGTTCCTCCGCTCGTGTCTTTCTCAGCGCGATGAGCCTAAAAAATGAACCAAAAGGAATTGATGATTATAAATTCCATGGAACGTTTTGCTTTAGTTCTTGTGGTTGAAACTGAAACTGTGTTTTTAGATGCATGTATGGATGTGGGACTAAATTTTAGAATGAAATATTAAAAATGAAAAGGGACCTAAATTGATCAGGATCCATGAATATCTTCTGTTTAATCACGACGAATAATGACAGGGGGTTAATATTTATTTTGCTTAACTTTATAGTGACATGGGACTGTACAAGAGATGGGGATGGTGGGCGATTTTTTTTTTTTAATACAGCAGTTCCGTAAACTGATGTTGTACAATTTTGTTATTGACTGTAACAGATTGAAGCACCGTGGTCCTGATTGGAGTGGGCTCTTTCAGCACGGTGACTTCTACTTGGCTCATCAAAGGCTAGCCATTATTGATCCGGCTTCTGGTGATCAGCCTCTCTTTAATGAAGACCAAGCCATCGTTGTCACGGTTGGCTTTTATTCTAATCCCCTCTAATATTGTTTGGTATATTGTTGTTTTGTAGTTTTTACTTTTTTTAAGGCTCTAGAGTACAGTTTGGCTTTTGTTACAAGAAATTAATTTGGCTGGAAATTTCAATTAAAATTATTTTGAGATTTCTGTAAATTTTGATGAATCATTACTGGTGTTGAAAATAGGTGAACGGAGAAATTTACAATCATGAAGAACTGAGGAAGCGCTTGCCAAATCACAAGTTTCGAACAGGCAGTGACTGTGATGTTATCTCCCATTTGGTTAGTTGTGTTAACAAATTTGATGATTAGATTACATGAATTCCCAGTAAAACTGAATCCAAAGGACTAATATTGATATGTAGAATGGAAGCAGTTGTAGTTCTTGGTTCTAACAAGTAATCATGGTTTTGTGCATGTTTGCTTATAGTACGAGGAATATGGCGAGAATTTTGTGGACATGTTGGATGGAATGTTTTCATTTGTTCTGCTGGATACTCGTGACAACAGTTTCATTGTCGCCCGAGACGCCATTGGGATCACCTCCCTCTACATTGGCTGGGGACTTGATGGTAAAGGATTGTCTGATCCTTTTTTTTCAAGTCTAATTATGTGTAATGGGCTGGATTTGATTTGATGAATTTACTCCGTTCTCTTGATTTTTCAGGGTCTGTGTGGATTTCGTCGGAATTGAAAGGTCTGAATGATGACTGCGAACATTTCAAGTGCTTTCCACCTGGTCATATATACTCGAGCAAATCCGGTGGATTAAGGCGTTGGTATAATCCTCTTTGGTTCTCTGAGGCTATTCCCTCGACCCCATATGACCCACTTGCTCTGAGAAGGGCATTTGAAAAGGTAACATACATGATTGGGCTCGCTGGAAGCTGTTGTGATGGTGGTTCTTAATGTTAAAATTAACCAAACGGAAATTATTAAGGCTGTGCTGCTCATGTGTTAAGGGTGATGTATGCAGGCTGTGATTAAGAGGCTGATGACTGATGTTCCTTTTGGAGTGCTTTTATCCGGGGGACTAGATTCGTCATTGGTTGCTGCTGTGACTGCCCGGCATTTGGCAGGTACACAGGCTGCCAGACAATGGGGGGCACATCTCCATTCCTTCTGTGTAGGCCTAGAGGTGAGAGTAAATTCTTGTCGTAAGAAATGCAGTAATAGGATTTTCATTCAGTCCTTGATTTTGTGACTCGTTTGCTGAGCAGAATTCTCCAGATCTGAAGGCTGCTAGAGAAGTTGCAGATTATTTGGGCACCATCCACCATGAATTTCACTTCACAGTTCAGGTATAAAACACAAGCAAGGTTTTTTTAGCTCAAATCCGTGCTAACATTCTACGACTACCCAAAGGTGTAAACTGACTTTTTTGGGCTGTGACAGGATGGTATTGATGCCATTGAAGATGTCATATACCATGTTGAAACATATGATGTTACAACCATCAGAGCAAGTACCCCTATGTTCCTTTTGGCTCGTAAGATCAAGGCGCTAGGAGTGAAGATGGTTATTTCCGGTGAAGGTTCTGATGAGATTTTTGGTGGGTATTTGTACTTTCACAAGGCACCTAATAAGGAAGAGCTCCACGGCGAAACATGTCGCAAGGTAAACTATAAGCATATACCACTCTTCTCTGTTGGAACATGGAGAAATAACAACGAAGAGTTCTGATCTATTCTGTTGTATGTATTTAGATAAAAGCCCTTCATCAATATGACTGCTTGAGAGCTAACAAAGCAACATCTGCTTGGGGTCTAGAAGCCCGTGTCCCCTTCTTGGACAAGGATTTTATTAATGTTGCAATGGCTATTGATCCTGAATGGAAGATGGTATAAAACCTCATTTTAATTTTATTAAGATGAAGTGTACATTATTAACGTTCAAGATTTTCAAACTTTTTTAATGGTCTTCTCTGTGCTTGTCCATCTATTTCAGATCAAACCTGGACGTATCGAGAAATGGGTTCTTCGGAAAGCCTTTGACGACGAGGAGCATCCTTATCTGCCTAAGGTCCATATACTAATTGTCTTCCTATACCTCCACAAGCACGTTAATTCCTTTAAATTAACATGTCCAATTTGATTTTCTGCAGCATATTCTGTACAGGCAGAAAGAGCAATTTAGTGATGGCGTTGGCTACAGTTGGATTGATGGTCTCAAAGCTCATGCTGAATTACATGTACCTATTTGAGTTTAACCTTTTGTTCTGCATCCTTTTGTCGCATTTGTATTGTATATCTATATGGAAGCTCATGCTGCTTAATTAATATTTTCAGGTGCACGACAAGATGATGCAAAATGCTGAGCACATCTTTCCACATAATACCCCTACCACCAAAGAGGCCTATTACTACAGAATGATTTTTGAGAGGTTCTTCCCACAGGTAATCCAATGAAACCTCCCATAGTCCATTCCAGTGAAGGACGAGTTAAGCCAATGGATTCAATACTAATCTGATAACCGCGTTACTCTTTGTTGCAGAACTCAGCGAGGCTCACTGTTCCTGGAGGAGCCAGTGTAGCATGCAGCACAGCTAAAGCTGTTGAATGGGATGCTTCCTGGTCCAACAATCTCGATCCTTCCGGCCGTGCTGCATTGGGTGTGCATCTTTCTGCTTATGAACAGCAGGCAGCTCTTGCCAGTGCTGGAGTGGTGCCACCGGAGATTATTGACAATCTTCCTCGAATGATGAAAGTTGGTGCTCCAGGAGTTGCAATCCAAAGTTAGCTTCTGCTGGAGGACCGAAGTACATGCCTTGTACATGTATAAATCATATAGATCATGTGTAGAAGTTACGAATAATAATCTCTGCTCGTTTGTAGTAGTGTTGGCACCTTGTTGTTTCTGTACAAGGCAATTCAAGTGTGCAATCGATGTTCTGTAGCTGTTTAAAGTTGTAATGCAACCTTTCCTCTGGTTTCCTTACTTCATAGACGAATCCTTTGTTTTTATTATTTTCTCAATTTCTTAGCTGTAAAACGTTCGACACCCAATTTTAACCATGGGAACCGAGGGACAACGGATTGTCCACGCTAGTAGCGCCAAGTTATATACCATTTTGCAGGCACCATATACTCGAACAGAGAATTTGAGACGCAATGCAGGATTTTTCTTGGGAGGAACACTAAACTATGAATTAAGTTGCTAATCTGGACAGTCAAGAGGTGATCCTCTAACAAGTTGGGAAAAATGATGACCGAAGGAAAACAACGGGTCAATACAAACTTGGCAAGTTATGCAGAAATTAGCCCAGCTCGTCACTTAAACCAGGCAGCTGCCCTATATTTGACCCAGTCTGGCTCGGGTTCGATATGAAGACAATATGCCTAACAGAGGTATTAAACTAATAGTCCAGTCCAGTCCCATGGCAACATATACTCGAACATCAATCGATTTCTGAACAAGGACTCCACTTCCAGCATGAGCTGGGCTAACTCACCATACTTTCTCGGAGACTAGATAAAAAGATAAAAAAAAACTTAATTTAACTTGAGTTAGCATGATAAATTTATAATTCAAGTAATAAAAATTAATTCAACTTGAATTAATTTATCAAACTTTTATCATAAATCATGAAATTAAAATAACTTAATAGAAAATAAAACGAAAAAAATTACCAAGCTTATTTTTTTAAAAGAAAAAACAATATCAAATAATGAAATTTGCAAAGAAAATAAAAAAAAAATAATATCAATCGGTGTTAACTTTTCATAACTTGGGGCATTAGACTAAGAAAACCCTATCCGAAAAAAAACCATGAAGCTCAATTCATAACTAATCAAATATTGAAGGATAAAATAAAAAAAAATAATTATACAAAAGAACCTATAACAAAAAAAAAACAATTAGAAGAATAAAGATAAAAAATTGAAATAAAAATAAATTAGAAAACAACCATAATTTTCTTATTAAAGGGTAAATTGAAAAGTAAAATCAATTTATTAGAAGGACTAAAAAAAACAATCAAAAGAATGAATATCAAATTGAAAAAAAAAAACCATATTACAAATCGAGATTGAATAATGAAATTGAAAACAAATCAAAATTTCACAAAAGAGCCCAAGAATAAAAATTGAAAATCAAAGAATAAAAATTGAAATTAAAATATCAATAAATAAATAAGATAACAACTCTAAAAATCTGAATGACTACCATGGTTTTTAAGGGGTGAAGAGAGAAAAGAGGAAGAAAAGAATAAAAGCACCTCCGACAACAAACCACCTAACCATTGCCACCATGTACTGACCACCTCCCAGAAAAAAAACGTTGTGATAATTCCAATGACATGATTTAAAGAGATTTTTGGTTATTGAGAGACACCTTTCACACGCTGTTGCACATGTCAATCACGTTTTTTTTTTAAATATATTTTATATTTATTAAAATATTAAATTACCCCTTAACTAAGTTGATTATAACAAAAAAAAATAACAGTTTGGAAATATAAAAAAACCTATTGATGTCAGTTTTAATATTTTATTTTTTAAATATATTTTAGTTGTTTCACTATTCTTTTAAAATACAAAAAAACTTATTTGTTCCGATAAATTTAACAAATAACTAATAGAACTTGTAAAAAGAACTCGTTGCCTATCCAGCTTAATAATTTTTTTGTGGAATACTATTCCACTAAACAATGATTTTCCAGTTACTCTTAGATTTTATTAATATTATCTCCATAAATCTTATAATTTATTCCCTGCTAATGCAAGGATACTAAGATCATTACTCGCGAGAGAGTTGTCGCCTAAACCACCTGAACCAATGCTCTTCATTCAATCACAGGTTCTGCAATTCAGAACCCATGATCTCTATCACATACACCTTTTCACTTCATGCCAAAGCCCGAAATCTAATCCAAGTCCTTAAACCATCCAAAAAGAGAAAGGTGTTGATCGTCTGGACTAAGGGCTCTTAATCTCAACCTAGCTTTTGAAGCTTAACTATCGCACTCATAAACACAACGCTAAGAGAGAGAGAGAGAAATATAAATCAACTGAACAAATCAGCCAAGCGCGCTCCACGTTACTTAACAAAGAAATAAGTTAACTTATTTCTCGTGGCGAACAATATCATTAATTTACAAGGCCGACTAACTGGAACATATATATTCTACAGCTTGATCTTGGTCTAAAGATCAATACAACAATAGAAGACAGAGGGTTGCAAATCATGCAGCTCTCCTAATACGTATACCATTTGAATTAGTAGTTAACAAATCATAATAAACCAGACTTAAAAGAACAGGGCAGTGTAGAGCAATTGATTCCAGGTATCAGGCAGTCCAGGAAGGCACCAATGACTACAATCTGCAGATCGATCAGGATTGGCCCTCTGCTGGGGGCTCAAGTTGCCACTGTAAATTGAAGGATGCCCATCTTTTCTTAGCTCTGAGAGCATTGTGATGTCCAACAAATATGCAGGATTTTGCATGCCCCTGATCACAGTATCCACAACCCTCATTTGATCAGGGTATTCTCCGGGGTATGTTGATCCACTCACAGGTGCAGTCTCTCCATAGCAATTTTTCGTTGTTGCTGTAGTCGTGCCCGCGCTCCATTCACTTGGACTGCCGCATATCAAAATCAAAATGTTTTACCATTGATGTCCAGCTTACTAGAGCAATGCTCAACTGTTTTGAAGCTAAATTCATGCATGATCCTATTGAACAAGGAGCGATGCTAGTGCCACTGGACAGCACGTGAAGAGGATGAATTTTCTTACCACCGACAAAAGATCGGTGTTCATTCTCAGGTTTGTATGAGAACAGGATAACATGTGATAACTGTTGAAGTATGTCGGTAGTTTTGGCTTCACTTGAGGTAAGTAAATGGTCCCTTTCTACGTTTTTCCACTTGCCATACCATGTGGTCCTTTTGGCATTTTTATTTTTTTAGAAAGACCAACAATTATACTCATTTTATCTAAAAAAAAAAGGAATAGCTAACGAAAATTGAACCCCAAATCTTGAAAAAGAAGGAAATCAGCTGGAAAGAAACCTCTGATCTCATACATTAAATAGTCTTATGTATAATTAATTAGTTCCCCATGATCCTTCTCCCTGACATTGTTTCATAGTCATTCTAGTCTCTATCCCACCACTGACTTGATTCAAAAATTTTCATGTTGAGTTCGAGCTGTTTGAGAGTGTAATTAAAGTTATTTTTTAAAATGTTTTTACATGAAAAACATTAAAATAATATATATTTTTAATATATATATATATATATCAAAATAATTTAAAAATACTAAAAAAAAATATTAACTTAAAATAAAAAATATTTTATTTTTTAAAAAAATATTTTTAAAATAAAAACTGTACATTGCTGAGAGTTTAATATCCACACTGGACTGGATTGCAACGTAGCTGTCGCCACTGCAACTAATTTTATTTCTCTCCTCAATTTTTTTTGGCAGGTCCTTTTGTAGCCTTACTCGATTGTATCAACTCGCGACATTCATTTTAATTGCTTTAAATGACCATGTTGGGGAACCTCCTATCAATGGCAACTTGCAGGATGCTCTTTTCCTTTACTCTATTCAACTTTGGACCAACCTGAAGTCGAGCTGGACCCATCATGCTCCTACTAGCTCAGACTGGACCGAACTTTTAGTGCTTCGAGCCATAAGACTAACAACCCCAAACAGACAATAATGGAGAATAGGTTGGCTGGCACCAAACTCAAATTATATGAGAGAGAGAGGGAGAGGGACTTACTTGTAATGCGTCGGAGAGATGGACTGGAAAAAGACTCTGGTTCGAGTTGTGTCAATATTGGCGTCCACCCACTTAGACCATGTTCCCAGCCCTCTTTCCAAAGCAACCAGACGATCCATATCTTGGTAATATGTGCCTCCTGACTCCATGTAATCCCATCTGTCGATTTTCAAATCACCCCAGCACGAGTTCGATTAAATAAATCGAATTAGTTCTCCCTCGATTCTGCTAGAAACAGGACAAGTGCAATTCTACTGCTTACCCTTGGAGAGAACCTTTGTGACTCCACCAGTGACCGGTGTTAAACATCAACACATCGGCGTTCCGCCAGGCGTTGGCATTTCCCGAAATCTCCTCTAGCCTCAGTACTCTCTTCCCTTGGACCACGTCTATGTCTACCAAATATGGAGCTTTGTAAAATGAAATAGTCACATCGTACTCCTGCACAGCACAGAACCCAGAATAGGAAACCGATCCCAGTTTTTTCCGCGTTTTTTTAAAATTTTGATTTTTCTTAAATTATTTTTTTAATATTTTTAAATTATTTTGATTAAAAATAAATTTTAAAAAACAAAAAAATATTTCAAAAAATAACCTCTAAATAATAAATATTTAATATCCAAGTCTCATTTCTTTTGGAGGTCATGATAGACCTAGCGTATGCATTGCAGCTGGAATCAACAGTGCTAAAGCACACCAACATGGTTTGGGGTCCCTCAAAAATATGATCACGACTTTTCATGCTGGTTAAATCAGTGTAATTGTAGCCGTCCGATTTTGATTAAATCTCAATCATTACCCTGTGTTAGACATTACTAAATGCATGACAACCATGCCCATTTATATTTTTTTGTGGCACAATATTTTTGAAAATTAATTTTTTATTATTAATTTTAATATATTACCAAACAAATAAATATATATTTCAAAAAACAACCAATATTACCTTAATAAACACTATCCAAGTTCAAAAAAAAAAAAAAAAACCACTGCTTTCATAATTTTTCTTGTGCCTCTATTGGTTGGCTTAGGATGGTGAAAAGATTCCAGCAAATACAACATTTTTCCGTGTTCAAATTGCTGCCTTGGAGGCCACAAATAACGGCAAGCATTGAAATCATATGAATACGTATTTCAAGTCCAGTACCGGTGGTGGCTATTTGAAAGTTGAAACAGGGGAACTTACCGAGAACTTGAAGATGGAAAAGGGGTCTCCTCTGCTCATTTGTGTAGAAGTTCGAGGCACCGACGATGAAGCCATGCAAATCAAAGACTCCCATTGATTCCGTCCTAGTGAGTCCCCCACAAACATTATACTTTTCCCTCTCATTTTAAGCAAGAATTCAAGCCCATTGAATCTATACCACCAAAAAATCAAACATAAGTCCACAATTGCTTTCACAACACTAAAAAAGTAGAGCGGAAAAAAGAAAAAAAGAATCGAGCATCAGCTGATGTTGTCTGTTACCTTGGGAGCTCACAATTGAGCGGTTGCCATCTATACTTGAGATATTCAGAGTCAGGCCTACCATACATTTGGCAATTGAATTCAGCGTCAATAATGGTTGGGCAATTAGAAGATTGGTACAATGGGTATGATTCATCACGAACCCAAGAGCCAGCAAACAATGCACAGGTACTTTGATTAGTGTGCAGCATTGGCCTTCTATGGTGGTAGTTGTTATGGTGGTTTCTCATGCTCATTATCAAAGCTGAAGTTGCAATCTTGGTTTGAAGCAAAACCAAGAAAAAAAGGGCAAAACATGATGCTAATAGATTGCAAGAGGACTGGAAACAAGCAAGGGACATTTTTAGAGGGAGGAAGGGTGAGAGAAAAGTTGAAGGAAGGAGTACTGAAAAGCTATAATGGAAGCAAAGAGTGATTAAAATAATAATAATAAAAAAAAAAAGTAGGAGATAGGACTTAGGAGGATTGTGTTTCGTCGTGTGCATGTGAAGGTAGCTGAGACGGGTTCACTTAGTTAAATAATGGATTGTTGAAGGTTTTGATTTGGACTTTTGAACAGAGTTCTTTAATTCTATCTGGGCCAATTGGTTCATCTGCAAGCAAGTTTTTTTTTGCCCACAAATCAAGGGGTGTTCTTGGATCCACTCGTATTCAAGTGAAACTCTAGATATTGACTGCGAACACTTTCCATAAAAAGTGGAAAGAAGCAATGAGAAAATATTACAAAGCAAAAAAGTAGAGAAAAATGCATGACATGCACTAGTTCCCCTCTCTGTAGATGAATATTGAAGAGGAGGCCAGTTAGAAATGGGGCCAAAAGGGTGTGGAACCATTGTGCTGTCTTTTTTCCAATGCTTTATGTTATTTAAGATAGACAGAAAGTGGGTGAGGTCATCTCCACTTGGTGTGTTGTCTGTATTGTAAAATCCTGGAGGCGCCTCAAAGATTGAGATCCTACACCCATCTTCAATAGAAAAGAGAAGAATACTGGCTATCATATATTAAGAACAGAGATTCTCCTTCCGAGCAAAGAATCAATCCTCTGAAAGTAAAATGCTCTTTGCTTTCCTTCGTGCACACACACAATAGCCACCATTCTGTTTACTTCGACTCCTCTTTTTGGATACCTGTGGTGCCTCATCAACAACGGTTTCATATCATTTTTTATCACAATAAAAACCCAATTGCATAAGTCTGAGCTTTATACAAACGTTTGGGGCTTCCACTCGCTCCGTTGCCATTGGGATCACCTTCACTCAGCAATAATCTTAAATAATAAAGTGGAATGAGAGAACTATAGCTGTGGATGTTTAGTCAATAACCATGGACGGGCGCGCTAAGACTCTATTTGATAACGAGGTTGCGTCTGTATTTTGTTTAAAACACAGATACAACCTATTTGGTAAAGAAAAATATACAGTTTACTATGTATGGGCCCTACATGTTTTTACGTCTAAAACACAGGAAAAGAAAAGGCAGCAAAATGCTGCTTCTTGCGCACTGTTCACGTTAATTAGCATGACAGTGTAGCCATCTCTACTGTTCCGGTCGGACCGGTTTCGGTTCAAAACTTAAAATGCATTGAACCAGGTCCGACCCAGTAAAATAAAAATTATTTTTTATTTTTTAATTGTGTTTTATTCGAAAAACTAGTGTTTAACATTATTTAATGACACTGCATAAATTAGACAGAGATAGCTTGATGACGTAGCATTTGCAGAATTTGATCGCAATCCCAATTTTGTTCCTGATAATATTTTACTTGATGTTGTTGCACGCTTAAGAAACCAAAAAAACTGAAGTCCTTGTCGGATATATTTCATACGTGATGGAATTGTAGATAGTTTAATGGAACAATAAAAATGATTTTATATAAACTATTATTTATTTCATGATATAATAACAATAGTTAAATATACAATATTTAAATTAAAAACCATTAATATTAATATATATTTTTTAAAATTATTTTATAACCTCAATTTCAAAAGCATTATTAACCAAACACATTAAACTACTTTTTGTTCAACCTCAATTTCAACCACAGTTTTAACCAAACATATATAAATACCAAATCAACCTCAACCAAAAATACTTTTTATAAAACAACTTTTTTTCAAACCACAACCGCTACCACAATACCAAACACACTACCACGCCCTCACTCAGAAAATTCTCAAAGTAGAAAAAAAGATGCTAAGACCACGTTAATGTTCCTAAACAAGGATAAAAGGTGTTTTAGTAATTGTTTTTTAAAATAATTTATATTTAAAAGTATATTAAAATAATATACATTTTTTATTATTTTTAAAAAATTATTTTTTGATAACAGTATATAAAACGATTCAAAAATATAAAAAAATTAAGTAAAAAATTCAATTTTTATGAAACACAGTTTGGGTCGTGTTACCAAATTTGAGACTCGAGTTATTGACTCAACTAAGTTTAATAAACTCGATTGATTTAAATTGTTGTAACCTAATTTTGACCCATTGGCTTTTTAATTTAATTTTATAGGGATTAAAATGTAAAATTAAAATATCAGAGATTTATTTCGATGAAAAGTGTGATTTGTCAACTTGCGTGAAAACTAGGGACTACAATGTACTTTTGTCATTCTATCCTTATCTTCAAGATAATCCCTATCTTCAAGATAATGATAGTTATCCGCATTCAAATTTGATTCTTAATCAAATTCAAACTTCAAAAAAAAAGAATGAGTTTGATTGAAACTTTGTTTCTTACACGCGAAGGGACTCTGACACTATAAATACAGACATCAGTGTATGCAAAAAAAAGGGGGGACAATCGAAGAAACTTCGAGAGAGGCCATCACAAAAAACCCTAAGAGGAGGCCATCACAAAAAAAAAAAAAAAAAAACCTTAAAGGAGGCCATTAAAAGAAACCCTGAGAGGAGGTCATTAGGAAATATCGAGAAAAAAAGGACAGAAAACAGAGAGAACGGGAGAGAGAAAGGGAGAGAAAGAACCCGAAAAACACAAAACAAAACACAACACGAAGGCAAAAGGAATAAGGAACAGAGGGGAGGAAAACAAATGCAGAAGGAATAACACCTGTTTTCCCAGCAACGAGCGCTTGCATCAATCTTCACTCAAGAAGTTGGCAACAACAGTCCAACAACATGTAAGTGATTTCGTCCCCTCCTTTTCACTTTTAATTCTCCTCATCCTGTAGCAAGGGTGTGCGAGTAGCTCGCGCACGCTTGCAAAGAAAAATATACGGCCGGGTTCTCGGTCCGAACCAAGAATCGGTTGGTTTGTCTGGGTCTAGCCCAGCCCGCATGGCTGCGCTAGATCCAGCCCAAAAAGAAAAAAAAAGAGTGGGCCAAGTCTGGGCTTTAGGCCAGCCGGCCCAAAATGTGTTTGCTAAGGGCAAAACACACCCTTATGCCTTGACCATGATTTTTATGCCCATTCTAATTTGATATTTAACCAAACGAACTCTTTTTCGATAACAGAAAATTTCAAAAATATTTGGGGGCCTTCGTTGATTTATTTGTGGGTCCCTCACACTTTGTTTTATTTTTTTTCATAGTGTTTGTATTTTTTGTAGATGTGCTCAATTTGTGGACTATTACTGTTAAATGCAAATATGTCGTGCATTGTTTTTTTTACTTCCATCTAAAAAGGGAAAATAATAATAAAGGATAAACATGAAAAAAATGACATAGACAATTTCTTCTTCAAATTCATTTTTTGCGAAAATATTCACTGACGTCAGAGTCAAGAGTGTCGTATTTTTTGGATTTGTGCGATATTTACCAACGCTAGAGTTGGAAATATTCGTAGGAATTGTTCACGACGCGAGTCGGGAACATGAAAGGAAGAATAAAAAAAAGGGAAAAAGGAGAACAAATTCTTAGCAATTTTAGATAAAACCAGCAATGCAACCTGCTTTAGGTAGGACGCTTAAGGGGTGATAGCTTCTTTCCTTTTGCGTAACCAGTCTCGTACCATAGAATCTTTGTTGACCAGTTAGGGTTCCTAATGACCATAATACCAGGTGACGACTCCTTGAACAAGACATTTTTTCTTAAAAGAATAAGATGCCAGATATCTGATCTTTTTTCCAATTTGAGATTAATTTTTAATCGGTCGTCGCGATGTCTGGGTGTGACATAAATGATCTGAATAAAAAAATACAACAACAATAAATCTACCGGCATAAAAAAATTAACAACGTAAAAAAGATCAAAAAACAATCTGACTAGAGCTCGTCCAGATTAGTATGTCAAATGTGCAACTGGGTTGTGATACCGGGTGACATCGTCAAGTACAAGCTGAATAAAACTGTGAAGTTCATTTATCAAACAATCAATGCTAAAAGGAGAGATTGAAAAATTGATAATTTAAAAAGCAATGAACAAAAATTTGAGTCAAACCGGATTAATATGCTAACTTTGCGACCATGAGCATCAGATTAAGATAACCCATTGGAAAGGAAAGCGAGCAAAAAAAAAACACAAAGACCAATTCTCAATCAATCAAATGCTGAAGGATGAAATTGAAAAAAAATCAATTTTTTTATATCAAATCTTGAAGGATCCTATTTAATAACAAAGCAAAAATTAAATAAGAACGTGATAACCCCATATAAAGCGAAATGGAAAAAAATCGAATGGTTAATCTTGAACTGATAAATTTTTTTTAAAAAAAGGTTAAAAAAAAAGACCCGAGCCCACTCAAATCAAAATACAAAATCTATGACTTAGTCGTTATATTAGGGTAACCCTGTTAAAAGCAATGTGAATAAAATCATAAAGCTCAATTATTAAACAACCTAATGTTATAGGATAAAATTGATTTTTTAAAAAAAAAACATCGAAAAAAAAAGATTCATGTCAACCCGAGTTAACTTGTTAACCCTATGATCATGGACACTAAATTGAGATAACTTGATAGAAAAAAATAAAAAAGAAAAGAAAGAAGACTAATTCTTAATAAACCAAATGTTGAAGGAAGAGCTTGAGTGTTTTTATAAAAAAAAAAACTAAAAAAAAAAGTCAACTCATGTTAACTTTTAAATTTTATGAACCTGTCATGAGCTTGTGACTAAACCTACAAAAGACAAGCCCTACAAAATAGCAAAGCAATATTTTTTATCCAACAAAATATTAAGGGATAAAATTAAAAAAATAATAATAATAAATATATAAAACAGAAGAAATAATAATAAAAAGAATAAGGACCAAATTTTATATAAAAACAAATTGAAATTAAATATTGAGTGATGAAATCAAGAATAAAATTCAATTGGCAAAAAGGATAAAGTATCAAACAACAATCAAAAGAATAAGGATTAAAATTGATATGAAAATTAAATGAAAGCAAATGACGGGAGATGAAATTGAGGAAAAAAAATAAATTAGAAAAAAGATAAAAAATTAAACAAGTAGTAACCAAAAGAATGAGATTCAAATTGAATAAAAAAAAATGAAAAGACATCTTTATATTTGACAAGGAGAAGATAGAGAAAAAAAGAAGAAAGAAAAAGTCTATCGGATCTTAACCGCTGCTCCGTCAAGCACACGCACCAAACCATAGGGTTGATCATGTCGAGACGCTTCCAATGCCGCCAAAAATGATAGCTTTGGTCATGGGTCGATGCTTCATGCGCCGCTAGAAGGGCATAAGCGTCCTCCACTCATTGACACTTTTGTTTCATGCGCTAGCCACTCACTTAACTTTGTAATACTAAAAAACATGTTGAATATATAAAAAATCCCTTAAACGCCAACTTGAAAATTTTGTGCTTTTAAAAGTAAGTTAATCTAAAATGTAACAAGACCAAAATATCTCTAATCAACTTGATAATGACTAATAGACCATGTGGAAAAGACTGTTTGATAGGAACCCTACAAATATAAGGATCCAGAAACCCAAAAGCAAGATTGACACGATACTGAAAAGCCAAAAGGTAGAAGATTTTGACATGATAATTACATTGAAATGAGACACAAACTTTGATAAGTTTGATTGTTCATTGTTTAAACAAGGAGAAAAACGTGTTGCTCCAAGCAAAACACCAATTTCATTCAATAATCCATGGTTTCTCAATTTCACAATAAAGAAAGCAATATGTATTCCTCCATCTAATAATTGGGATAGATAATTTTTAGGCTCGAAACCAAAAATCTTAAACTAAAATTCAGCTAACACAAATAAGTCCTAAATATTAATTTTGAGTTGTTATAAACCAAAACTATTACAAAACCCTAAACTAAAATTAAAATCTCAAAATAATTAAAATAAAACAATAATAAAGCCCTAAATAAATATTCAGATTAATACAAATAATTTAAATAATCCCCAGCATAATCGTTTTTTCTTGAATTTCTCCTTAAAGCCTAAATCACATCCTAGTAGAGATAGGAAAGTGTTGTCGCCATTAATGTCCTCTTCAAGATGAAAACTTTTGAATTTAAATGCTGATTTGTTTCCCTTAAGGAGCCACCCATAAGAATCCTTTTATGCATAGTTTTTAGACCTGGCCTGGTGGCCGGCCCGGTCCAAGGCTCGGGTTCCGGGTTTTGACCGGGTCATCGAGTCGCCCTGGTCAATTTTTTTTTAAAATCAAAACGATGTCATTTTAATAAATAAAAAAAAGCCAACAAGTTACAATCGTGTTTTTGACAGGGTCAACCCGCCGGGTCAGCCGGGTTACACCGGGTTTTTACTTTCCCCATTTTTTCTTCACCCCGGCCCCGCGGGTCGACCTGGGACCCGGCCGACCCGGGGCTGGAACCGGTCCGGGTTGATAAAAAATAGGAAAAGTCATGACCCCGTGTGACCCGGCCGATCCGACGGGTTGACCCTACAAAACCCGGTTGAAACCCGTTGACTTTTGTATTTGTTTTGATTTTTTATTAAAACGACGCCGTTTTGATTTTTTTAAAATAGGGATTGACCCGGCCGACCCGATGACCTGATTAAAACCTGGTGACCCGGTCAAAACCCGGAACCCGAGCCTTGGATCAAGCCGGGTTTCAAAACTATGCTTTTATGTAATGAAATCCTTGGAAAATATGGATAAATATTAAAGAGGCAAATTTCCTTTTATTTTTGCCTATGAGCTTTCTTTTTGTAGCTACGTTTTTATTAAATAATTCCTACCACACAAAAAAACTTTTATTGCTTCCATTAAAATCCATTTTAGAATAAAAAACACTCTCAGATTTAGATATTGAATATCCTTACATTAGTATAAACAACATCGTCTCTGAAAAAAATATTCATGAGTTAAAAAACAACAAATAACAAAATTTATATTGCATCTGCTAAGCTATATCACAAAACTTTTTTAAATTTAGATTGACTAGAAACTTTAACCCAATATAGAAAGATATATTTGAAAACTCTTGATAAAATTTTTTCTTGACTTAACGATTGGATTAGGAATGATGTTCGATAGAGTAAAATCAGATAATAAACACAATTATGCTAGAATCTAAATTTTTTTATTTAATTTGTTTTGGATCATATCAGTATTACTCTCAATACTTATCTCATTATTTTTTTTTTCAAAAAGGAAAAAACAATAATTACACTGTTACAGTGAAGAATGATATTTATATAGAGATATAGTGAATTCACCAACCTTGTGTGTTATATATAATAATAAGGAATGGTGATTTTGGGTTTGATTATGCATTGCTTAAGACAGACACTAACCGAGTGCTTTGATTTCTTGTTTGAAAACGACAATTAACCATAAGATTGATGGAATTAGAGAGCTATAAAAACAAACAATTAAATAATATATATATTGAATGATTTCAATTTTCTGCACATTATTGTCTAAATAATAAAAATTAAATGTTTCCTTGTATTGTTTTCTCCTTTAATTACTTTAATTCACATTAAATGAGAAACTACATAAAATCAAATGAAGATCACGCGAGGGAGGAATATTTTCTTATTGCTAAAAGAACTCACTTTTACTCTTTGAAACTCTTATTTCATGCATATTTTTAATTGGGCCAGTTGACGATTATGTAAGGGCATATTTAAAATAAATATAGCTACGAGGACTAAAATAGACTTTGGAGAGGGCGTTCCCCTCGCCCCGCTCTAATGTAGCTTCGCATTCTCCCCTGTTTAATTATTATTTTTCGAGAAGGTCTACTGTTTGATTCCAAGCTACGGATTTCATTCAGAATAATAAATTATTACATTGAGGATGGGTAGTAAGCCCACGCCACCATGGTACACATTCTTAGTTTTTTGTTTAAAAATATATAAAATAATATATTTTTCAAAAATTTATTTTTAATATTACATATTAAAGCAATCTAAAATTAAAAATAAAATAATTTTAAAAAATTAAAATTTATTAAAACTCCACAGCTTAAAAAATTCAGACAACATTTAATAGCAGACAATAAAAAAGATCAACTATATATTAAATATAGACTGTCAAATATATATATTTTAGTTTAATATAAGTGTTTGAGGTAGCTTGCATGTATCTTAATTAATTTAACGAATTTTAAAATTAATAATCATATAAATTTTTAATAATTCTAAGACTAGTGATTTATAGAAAATAAATCTAAAATCTCATGAGATATTTACATGCCACTGGGTAAGACTACCCAGTATTCTTAAATATGCAATCCCTGCATATACCGTCTGATTGAAATCCTCAAGTGTAGCAATCATCGTAGTTACTGTTAGAAGACCGTAATCAATAGGCACTACATCAGAGATCCTGGCATCTGCATCAAGCCTTACTCCTAGATTAACCGTTGGATTAATTGAGGGCAGTTTGTTATATGCATCAATTACAATTCTTTCTGGTACCAGAAAAAACCCCTCCTGCGTGCATTCCTTTTAACGTTCCCTGGGCACGTGCCCCGGAAGTGGAGCTATAATTTCTTGACATGAACAGGCTTTTTCTCCATGGTTCCTTTCATGGCTCACGTGATCTGTTGGTAAAGATAAAAAAATCAACACATGTTATTGTCATTATTGATGTCAGCGACTAGAAAATAACAGTCTCCAGAGACATTGTCTGTAAGCATGATTTTGACGAGTCTAAAAAACTTATTAAAAATGGATAATATTATTTATTTATTAGGGTGTAATTGGTCTAAATAAATTTAATTGGTAGTCTTATAAATCTTGAAGTTGAAATGCATACTTTAATACATCGATGTAAAAAAAATATTGTAATTTCAAAATAAACTTGGGCAAAGCTTAAGGTCAGTTGATTAATACCCTAACTTTGTTTGTTTTTGTGTTTCAAAAATATTTTTAAAAAAATTTAAATTTTTTTTGCTTCAAATTAATTGTTTTTGGTGTTTTTAGATCATTTTGATACGTTGCTGTAAATTTTTTTTTTTAAAAGATAAAAAAAATTATTTTGATATATTTTCGAGTGAAAAGCAACTACAACAACACTCCCAAATATGCTTGGCATTTAAGTTGTTTACTCTCTTACTTGCTGACCAATAACAAACTCTATATCTTTTACACCTAGAGTGCTAGGGGAATTATACTCGAGGGCCCAAGGCAACCTTTTTCTCCTTAGAAATAGAAGAAAAACTTCTCCCCTTACGAGATATGGATGTTAGGACTTAGTTTGATGAACCCTTATCCCATGCTATAAAAAAATATTAAGTTCAAGGATATTTATCTCTCTATGTCTTTAAGTGTATAAAAGTTTCTAAAACTCCCTATCACTTATTCCTTATTAATAATGTGTAACAAATATTTATTTCTTATTCATGATGTTTAACAAATATTTTTTTTTAATGCATATGTCAGGAATATTTTCTCTTGTTAATGCTATCAGAGTAAGATGACACTCCAACTTTGTTTTTAAATAAAATGACAAGACTCGTGGTTTATAAAAACCCCATGAATCTTTTAATAAAAGAATTTAAAATTTCTTGATTGCATATATATTTTCAGAATTTTTTATTAAAATATGATTTTTTTTTTTAAAAAAATACTTACTTAAACATCGAAAAATTTCAAAATTCATAAAAAAAAATCTTTTATAGATACCGGATACCAATCATCATAGTTAATGAAAATTATTAAAATTAAAAAATTAATCAATTATCTAAGTGATAAAACTTTTCTTGAGCTACTTGAACTTTTTAAAATATCATCAAAAGATATAATTGTATAAAAAGGGAAACATACAAGATCTACAAAATTGATGCACCGCATTATCGATTGTGAGTAGCTCCATCGGTCGAATCCATCCACAAAAGCGTAAAATGACATCTTTTTTTTTCCAATCGAGTAGAGCATCTAATCCATAAAAGGCAACTTAATATATAGCTCTACCAGGGTTCATGGAATATCATATCACCCTCTTAGCTATTTCAGAAAGTAAGAAAAGGCTATAGAATATATCTCAATATTATGATCTCCAACAGCGGTCATCTAAGTCCTGGGATAGGAATAATAAGTAGTGCATATAAAAATTCCATAACAATAATAAACAACGAGGAGACAGGAACTCATGCAATGCAAGAACATAGATTGAATTAACGAAATGCAGGGGAAAAACACAGAAGCTCCGACAAACCACTTGAGGTGAGACAGAGTGGTTTCTGAACTAGGGTTTTGTAATCCACTGTTAATTTGGGATCTCAAATAGCTATCAAAATGGTAGATGGAAGATCTCAGCTCCGAAGAGAAGTAACAATCTGGGACTGGAAGAGTATAAATAATTGGGTTGGCCCAAATGATCTCAGATGCATGATTTCAAGAGATGGGCTTATATTTATTTATTTATTTATTTTTAATACAGAAGAACGGGCCCACCGTGTGTCAAACCACATGAAAAGATTGATGTCTCAGCTTGCCAGCCTATTTTGTCCCGCCGTACGTACCTATGCCATCACAATCGAAATCTAGTTCTCCTTCGATGTAGTTTCACACAGTTTTCCACTAAGCGGAACAGATAGCGATAATTGATATGTCATCTTCAACATTTGTTTGTAATTGGAAAACAGACCTGTCTAAATAAATTAGAGGAGGAGACTTGCGAGAAAAAATAATAATAATCAACCAGCAACCTTGAACCTCTCAAGCCCAACTTTAAATCCTAGTGTCTTTACGTCTTGTTGCACTTGTGCTTGGAAATCACTGTATGTGAAAGGCCTGTACTTTGAGCTCTGTATGACACTGCCTTCAGCGGGGAAGACAAAGTAGCAGATGGAGAATCTCTCCTTTTCCTTGTTCACCTTCACTCTATGTTTCACACTCTTGTATTTGTCGTCGCTTATGGCCTGATTAACAGATTTGAAGTATTCGTTAGGAACATTATTAATCTAACAACATTGGTAAAAAAAGAAGAAGTAATTAACATGTATAAAAAGTTATCGAGCTCAATATTTTAAGTTATACGGACCTGCATCATATCTCCAAGGTTGAAAACCAGTGTGTCAGGAATGGGTTTTACTTGTAGCCAGTTATCATCTTTGAGAACCTGAAGTCCACCCACTTGGTCTTGGTTCAATATTGACAGAACTGAGCTGTCTGTGTGCACATTTATGCCCCAGGCCTCATTTTCCATAGAGCATTGAGGGTATCGGTAAACACGTACGAATCCGGTTGATTCTGAAATGTAAGTTTTTGAAAGTTCAGGATCAAGATGGAGGTTTTTGGCCATTGCTCCGAACATGGTTGTTGCAAGTCTAGCTAGGTGCCCTCCATACTCTTCCAACAAAACTCTAGTGAAGCGTAAAAAACAACAATATGGTGTTAACATCAAAAGAAAAAACAAACTAAGGAGAATAAAGCATATGCAGATTCCACCAAGGTTATGATTCTCACTTGAACAGCTGCCAGAATTTAAAAAAAGTAAAAGAAAACCAAAATGAGAATTTCTTTCTTATAATTAGACGGTGTTCTTCTTCAACTACATGAGCAAGAAGAGACATGTGATGAAAGAACAGCAAAGAGAAACAAATGGTATCTTTGGGATCCACACTAAACAAGAAATCACGTGGAGAATAGCATAATTTGGCTTTAATTAACCACATGATCATGTATACTTGTTCGTTCTTTCTACTCTACAAGAGCTGCCAATGGGACATTTTTCCATTTTTGCTGGGACTTGACATCAATCAGTACACAGCTAGCAGTGTGCTGCCTTAGTATGTGTAAAGGAATATAAATCCAGCATTTGATTGTGCTATTCGATTCTAGACCATGAGTAATAACCATAAATAAGAAAGGAATTTTATTGTACAGAACTATATATAATTAAATACAATTAGTAATTAACTAGCCTTAAAAAATATAAAATCATTCGTAGCATATGACAGGCTAATCTGCCATTGAGAGACATCGATACGTCAATGCATTAGTGGGAAAATCTTTCGGCGAGCGGTATAGTGGAATGAGATAATGATTTCTTCATTTTCTTTTATTAATTATAAAATGTAAGCAAGACATTTATGTTTTTTTTTATCAAAGGAAAATATTTATGTTTACGTAATATAATTAAAAAAACTAAAATAATTTTCATGGAAGCGATGGTAAATCATGGAAAGGAAAAAATCATATCTTTAGACTGGTTTGAAAAAAAAATATTAAATTAAAAAAGAAAAAAATCTGGAAGCTAAAAGCAAGGGCCATGTAGAAATCATTGCCGATCACTATTTTTTTTTTCCTCCAGAATTCTTCTGAGTCACATGCCATTAATCTCATCAGTTCCCAAATGTGCAAAGCCAATCTCAGCCAGAAACTGCACAAGTGGCTCCTTGTCTCAAGTCTCAACTATTGATGTTAGGCTAAAATCCAAAAACAGTGGGGATTTATTGAATTTTACTTTCTTACGAAGGTGCCATGATTCAGTGGCCGCTGCGCCTCTCATGGCACCTTATGATTCACAGGATTTTACTCTGCTAAAAGGTGCCATGAATTCACGGTACCACGTTGCCGTTGAATGTAGGCAGAAGAAACACATGATGGAAATAGATATTCAGTGGTTTAATAATTATAAGAAATAAAATCCTCCATGAATATTGTTTGCTTCCATCACTTTAATCAAACAGTTCAATCGTTAATAATGAAAAAGTTATTGATGCTGACCGTATTCCTATCTTTTCTGTTTCACAAAAGATCTAGACAATCCAATCAGCAGATGTCCCTTCTATGTCATTCTTGCCGACTAAAAGAACAGTACAAATCTCTGAAGTTCACATAAAATCCACGAAAACATGACAAAGAAAATGCTGGAAAACTGTACCTGAACGAACCAAGCGTTTCATTTTCTTTTTGAAACAGAGAGAGTTGACTCAGTGGGATATTGAGACCTTCAACCCAGTTGATGTTTTGTGGCCCTATTGAGAGAGCTGCCCCGGTTGGAGTCAGGGCAGTTGTGCCCCAAAAATACGACATAGGGTTAGTGAACAGTTCTTGTTTAGATTCAAAAGTAAGAGAAAAAAGGTTTCTGGAATGGTCTCTAAGCTGGCTCATAAGGGTTAGAGGAATCCCATGATTGACCAAACGAAACAATCCCCAATCCTCGCAAGCCTCTTGAAGCTTGCCCAGGTCTAGGCACTGAAAGTCTAATACCGGAATGGCATCATCGTTAACAACTTCTTGAATCTGTTCGGTGGTATCGTCAAGGCCGGAGTTTTGTTGGATTCCGATGTATTGTTGGCGAAACACGGGAGGGTAGGATTTAAGGTTTAGTATTTCAGACATGCTTATTTTCTTTGGCCTTCAAACCAAAAGGATAAGCAGAGCTGCAAGATAAAAGGAAATTATAAGCAAAATGAGATTTATTGAATGCGTCTTAAGGAGGGTCCACCTTGTATGTTTGCGACACGTGTTCCTGGGACTCTCACAACTGACGTGCTAGCCGGCAATACCATCATCCTCAAGTTATGGCCTTTGAGAGTATCAAATTGATAATATGATTTTTTTTTAATAGTATAAGCATAGTTTGTTTTATTAATATGAACTCATTCACGTGAACTTCAACAGTGAAAAGTTATTTAAAAAAGATAATTGTATTTTAATATATTTTATTCATAATTATTTAAATAATTTAATATAACCTGGTTAATTTATTGAATTTAAAAATAATTTAATTGATTTTCAATCAATTCAGTATTAAATAATAAAATTAAAAAAAATTAATTAAAAAAATAAAAAAATAATCTGAATTAACCTGAGTAAACTCGTTAAACCCATAACACAAGTTATAAGACTATAATAATCTATTTGGAAACAAATTGAAAAAAACATAGATTTAAAAAAATTTAAAGGAAAAAAACAAGTGAAAAAAATATTATTGGAATGAATAGTTTTGTAAGGCTTTAATATTTTTGCAAATATGTTTTAATAATATTTTTGTTAAAAAAATTATATTATATTTATTATTTTTCTTTCAACGTGTTAAACAAGTATTGAAAAGTCAAATTAATATATTTTTTATTCTTGGCTTTTTATTTAGTAAATCCCTTGAAAATACACTAAGATCCCTTGGATGTCAAAATCAAGATTTTAAGAAACACCACTTGTTTGTTTGTACTATTAGCAATTTTTTATTAGCATTTATTTGTTGGAAGTAATTGTTTTTAGAAACTAAATTTTTTAAAAATAAGTTATTTTTTAATATTATAAAATATTATAAAAAATAAGTTTTAATTAGATTAAATGTGATTTACTTTTTGTTGTTTTAATTTTATTGGATTTGATTAAATGTGGTCTATATAGTGATGTGAAATATATATTTTTTTAAATCATTAGTGTTCAATTGATAAAAATATAAAAATTAAACACTCGAATTAAAAGAAGTAAAAAGTTTAAATATACACGTGAGAATGGCATCTATATATCAATTTAATCATCTCTCACACACACACATATATAGAAGCATTTAAATATTAAGAGTAAGAAATTAAGCTAACATAATCAAATGATTAAAAAACAAAACAAAACAAAACAAAAATAAGAACACTCAAATAGAAAAATAAAAATACTCACACACCAATTATGTAATAATTTGTCATGTAAAAGTGCAAAAAAATATATGAGGAATCTGTCTACATCTGCTCTCTATGGTATTTTATTATATTCACGAAGCACCACCGAAAGTGAGGAGCAAATGTTACGAATGTGTGAACGGTCTTTTACCATTATCATTAAAATCAAAATTATTAGGATTTAAGTAATATGATTGAAGGACAAATAATTCTATATAATTTTTGTTACAAAGTCTAAAATGAAATCCTATCCCTAGTAAATCTATTTAAGAGTGTAGTTGTAATTATTTTTTAAAATGTTTTTTATTTAGAAAAATATTAAAATAATATATTTTTTATTTTTTTAAAATTGTTTTTGATATTAACGCATGAAAATAATCTAAAAATACTAAAAAATATTAATTTAAAATAAAAAAATTTAATTTTTTTTCAAAATAATAAAAACCGCATAACACTACATATATACTTTCACGAGATTTCTTACTGGCATTATATTTAACCGTTTCTTTCTTTCTTTCTTTTATTTTTTTTGGGATAAACGAGATCCGTTAATCCACTAACTTGTCCTATCAACTTGCTAAGCTCGCAAATTAGTTAGTACAACACTTTCATATCTTTAACATTATTCATGCCATTGTTCCATAAAAGTGTTTCCTTCAAAAGTTTTTGATTTTGAAAACCTCGCATTCAAGTTTTTAATTACCATTAATTAAAACTTTAACCTCTATCACAAGCGTAGTTATATAATTTAGCTCGGAACTAAACTCAGGTACTAGATTAGAATGGTTAATTTAAACTGACAATTTTTTAATTGAAAACTAACATTAAAATAAAGTTGTTTTGACAAATAAAAAAAAAGTTATTTGATTATATTCCTGGTTGGCTAGCTAGGACAAAGATTAACTTAGATTTTTAACTTGTTCAGATTAAGTTAAATATTTTTTAATTTTTATATAAATCAGATTGATTCAGATTCTAGATAGATTAAGTATTAAATCGACTTGTCAGTCTCGAGTTTTATAACCAGTACAAAAGTAGTTATAATGGCCGGAAATTATTTCAGTTTATTTTTTTCAAAATCTAATAACATACATATTTTCTCAAACCTAGAGAATCATAATTTTCAATTAGTGATCTGAACAAATCATACATCCAAGTACAAATCTCAAGAATCAATAAGTTGGCAATGATCGGCAAATTAAAAAAAGGGACAAGATGGAAATGAAAGTGTACCTGAAAGTATCAAGCATTTGATCTCCAGCATGAAACCGGTGAGAAAGTTGATTGAGAAGCAGGAAATTTGGGCTAGTGAACAGCGATTGTTTGGATTCAAAAGAAAGTTGATGAGAAAGTTGATTGAGAAGCAAGGTCTTGAAGTTGGTTCAAATGGGGAACATCATGGTCGACCGAACGAAACAGGCCCCAGTCTTTGCAAACCTCTCGTAGCTTATCCAGGTCTAGGCACTGTAGATCTAAGACAGTTACAGGGTCAAAATCTTGCATTTTGTGCTGGATGGTATCGTCTCGATCAATGTTTCTGGCTGCGTTTCTTCCGTGGCAAGACTCGGGGGGGTAGGATCCAAGGTTCGCTTGAGTCATTTTCGTAGCCTCCCAGGTCTTTAATTTCTACCTACCGGAGCTGTACACATATAAAATGATAATAATAATAATAATTTGGTTTTGATTCCACTTGCATCTGGAGTATATAAAAAAGTATATCTTCTCCTGAACCAAAATATTATATAGTGGAGGTTGGTGAGGAAATCAATGAATTCTTCGAGGACTAGGGTCCTCTTCATTACAGGAATATCACAGCTGCCCACGTGGGCATTGTCCTGACTGGACACTGTACTTGCTATAATTATCAGGGCATCAGCTGTCACTAGTTTCCCTGGGACATGAGAAATAATTTCACCATGACGGCATTCGAATAAAAACGGCAGAAAGAAAGGCGGATGCATGGGAGGAACTTCCCCAGCCCAGTCCCGTAATGTTCTTGTAGGTGCCGGGCAATCAACAATTAACTCTGACAGATTAATATGATTAGTCCGTTCTAATCATGTATTAAAAGAAGAAGAATAGGATTTACATCAACTTTAAGGTGCTAAAATAATTGTTTTTAAGAAATGCTTAATAAAAAACTAAAATAACCCTAGCTAGTCAATTGTTTTGTGCGTGCTTGGCACTTGTTCCATTCCTTTATAAAGGAATGAGGAAGAAGCATTTAGGAATATAATATTTGTTCAAAGAGCATCCACTAAGTCTCTGCGATACTGCCTTCGTTCATTGAATCAAAAGTAAACGAACTTGCTCGATGAAATGATCGAATGGGATATTAGTGATTGAAAAATTCGATCGAGGGAAAGGCCGAAAGGTTGTAATTGATGACAATACGAGAAGAAAGACAAAAAGGTGCTGGCGGATTGATCAGGCGGTGGTGGGCATTGAATTTTTATCGTTGTTGTTGTTGTCATTTGAAGGGCCGAACAACCACACAATAGCAGATTGAAGAAAAAGGAGAATAATTTGTGGGGTTGGGCTTTGAATTCGTAGTGAAGGTGAAAAGAACGACGCAGTAAATTAGAAGAAACATGTTTCTTTTATATATATATATATATATATATATATATAGACACACACACACACATACTGTATTTTAAATGCATGTAAATTTATTTTAAAAATATATTTGTTATTTTATGTATCTACTTCTTCTCTTGTGTTTTAAATTCAAGAGAAAATGTGAATGACTCATGTTAAAAAGTAACTTGTTTCCATGCATGTTGAAAATTGGTACAATAAAGATAACTAATTAAAAAAAACTTATTTTTCTTACAAAACTCTTTAATTTTGATATAAATTGCTTGTCTTTGATGGGATATGAGTAATGGCTCTTGTTTGAAAGTAAAAAACTGAATTTCAGATTTTTTTACAAACTGTTTAGAATAAAATAACATGTAAAATTAAATTTAATTCTACATATGATTTGAATTCAATTAATGACTTATTATAATTTTTAATGAAATAGTAAAGAAAAGGAAAATGATGAACTGAATGATATTTTCTATATTAATTATCAATGGTCTATTACACTATTTATATAGACTGATTCTTGTAAACATAATACTCAATCAATAATTAACAGAACAACTAATTATTGTTTAACAACTAACCAATTCTTCTAACAACTTTAACTAACTCTAACAACTTTAACAAACTCTAACTTCTGCACATTTGCTTGCTGAAGACGTTAACTGAAGATTGCAAGATTGCTGTATTTGTTTATGGTTGAAGTTTGGAGATTGCACTGCTATTCCTGCTGATGATCTTTCTTTGCCTTCATGTCCACTGTTATAGCTGCTGGTGTGGAGAAGACAGAGATCTTTGGTTTCAACGTGGACGTGAAAGCTGAGCTGCATGTAATTCAATACTCCCCCTCAAGATGAGACACAGAAAAAGAAGATCAAGGGGAATAAATGTTATGAAGGCTCATCTTGGATATCAAAGGATAAAAAAGAGAGAAGCCAGGAGCCTTGGTAAAAATATCCGCGAGCTGGTGTTTGGAAGAAACATGAAAAGTGCGCATAATGCCTAACTGAATCTTCTCTTGAACCACATGACAATCAATGTCAATGTGTTTTGTACGCTCATGATAGACAAGGTTAGCTGCAATATGAAGAGCAGCTTTCTTTGTCATAATAAAGAAGAGCAGGTTTGAGGTGGAACCTGTAGGTCTTGAAGAAGAGTACGAAGCCACATAACCTCACAATAAGTAGATGCCATTACTATGTACTCAGCCTCAGCAGAAGATTTGGATACAATGGTTTGTTTCTTTGATTTCCAAGAAATCAAAGAATTGTCAAGAAATATGCAATACCCTGTCATTGATCTTCTGGAATCCACACAACCCGCCCAGTCGGAATCACAGAATGCCTTCATTTGTAAACTGGAGATGACTGGAAAGAACAACCCTTGAACTTGAGAGGCTTTAAATACGTAAAACTCTAGTTCTTTGCAGCTAAATGATTTGGATCTTTTAAGATTTGGCCAGAATCCTTAGAGAATTTCACATTAGGTTCCATTGGAAATTGTACTGGTTTTGAAGCCAACATACCAATATCTTCAAGAACTTCCAGGGCATATTTTCTCTGACAAACAGAGATGCCAAGCTCACTACGAGCTATTTCTAAACCAAGGAAATATTTCAACTGGCCAAGGTCTTTGAGCTTAAATCTATCATTAAGCAGTTGGATAAACTTTGAAACCTCAGCTGGATTATCACTAGCAACAACTATGTCATCAACATAAACCAACAATGCGATGAATGAACCCTCCAAAGTTTTTGTAAATAAAGTGCAATCAGCTTTGGACTGTATGAACCCAAACTCGAGTAGAGCAGAAGAGAATTTAGCAAACCATTGCCTAGAAGCTTGCTTTAGGCCATAAATTGACTTGTGGAGCTTGCATACTTTGGACTCCCGTGATTGGTTAATCCAGGAGGTAAGGACATGTAGACTTCTTCATCTAATTGACCATGAAGAAAAGCATTATTCACATCCGATTGATGAAGATGCCACTTTTTGACTGCTGCAACTGCTAAAAGAGTTCTCACAGTGGTGAGTTTAGCCACAAGAGAAAATGTTTCGTAGTAATCCAAGCCCTCACACTGATTATACCCCTTGGTAACTAACCTGACTTTATACCTCTCTAAAATCCCATCAGATTTTAACTTGACTTTGTAAACCCATTTGCACCCAATAACATGCTTTGAAGCAGGAAGGTCAATAACAATCCACGTATCATTGAGCTCAAGTGCTTTGATCTCAGTATCCATAGCTTCACGCCATTCCTCATGTTTAACAGCTTGGGTTTAAGATATGGACTTAACAAGTGTAGAGACAGAAAGACTAAAGAATTTTTGAGAAGAGGAAAGATGATCATAAGAAAAAACTGAAGAAAGTGAATAAGGAATACCTGAAGCTGTAGACGAAGGTACATGATCTGAAGTGAAGATTGCAAGATGATAATGATAGTTATGCAAGTATCCAGGTGTGTGTTTTACACTAGAAGACTTTCTATTGGGCTGAGGTGGTATTTCTGAAGCAGATGACATACATGGTTCTGAAATGAAATTCATGTTACTTGAACTAGAAGGTGAAGCATTGATGGAACTCAAAGGAAAAGAATTTGTAAGTAAGGGATCAAGTAAAGCAATAGCTGATTCATGCATTGGAATAGGCAAAGGTAAGACAGAATCAGTAGGAGATATTGGATATTTGAGTGCAAAAGGAAATATATTCTCGTGAAACACAACATCTCAGGAGATAAACACAGGATGAAGGTGTAAATCATAGAGTTTGTAACCTTTCATGCCATATGGATTACCAAGAAATATGCAAGGCTTAGCTCTAAGATCAAATTTATGTCTATTTTGAAGAAGAGTATTTGCATAACAAAGGCAACCAAATACTCGCAAATGAGAATATGATGGAGAAGATTTGAACAAAGTTTCATAAGGAGATTTATTCTGCAGTATAGGAGAAGGAATCCTATTTATCAAGTGTACTGTAGTAAGAATACAATCCCCCAAAAATTGTAAAGGTAAATATAACTGAAAAAGAATGGATCTAGCCACATTCAGGATATCTTTGGTGTTTGTGTTCAACAGTGGAGTTTTGTTGTGGTGTTTCAACACAACTAAGTTGGTGGATAACACCTTTTGATGTATAGAAATGATTCATGTTGAACTCAACTCCATTATCTGACCTTAAGGTCTTGATTTTAACATTGAATTGTGTCTCAACCAGATTAAAGAAAGCTTGAATGTGAGTTCTGGTTTGAGATTTATTATCTAAAAGATGAATCCATGTAAATCTAGTATGATCATCGACAATGGTCAGAAAAGATGATGAACTAGTTAGAGATTTTGTAGAGAAGGGACCCCAAATATCACAATGAATTAAATCAAAAGGTTGTGTAGAAGTAGATGTGTTATGAGGAAAGGATAAACGATGTTGTTTGGCTAATGGACAGATGCTACAAGTCTTATTTGATTCATGTAGAACTTGAGAAATTATATGGGAAAGTAATTTCAAAGGAAAATCTGTAGGATGTCATAATCTGTAATGTCATAAGCTATCATTGACAAAGTTTAAAGAGAAACTAGCAGAGGCTAAATCAGTGATTGAATGATTTGACACGAATTTTGCAGAATTGACAGAAACAAAATTCTTAAGTAAAACAGAAACTGGATTTTACAGCAAATGGTTTAAACCTCCAGCTTCTTTACCCACATCAATTGTTTTCCAGCTTGTAAGGTGCTGAACAAAACAGAACTTTGGTAAAAAAACGACACAACATTGTAGATTTTTGATTAGTTTGCTAACAGATATTAAGTTGAATGAAAAAGAAGGTATACAAAGTACATCGGTTAGAAAAAATATATTCTAAGATCGTAATTGTACTAATATGAGTAACTGAAGCAAATTGGCCATTTGGTAGTCTTACGGATTTGGAAACAACAGAAGTAATACTTGTGAAGAAAGAAATGGAACAAATCATGTGATCTGTAGCACCAGTATCAACGATCCAAGGACTTTTGGCTGGATTTGAGAGTGAAGACTGTTGAGTTAAAGACAAAGAAGATGCAAAAACATAATATTTTGAATCTAAGGTAGAAAGTTGTGCTGCAATTGAAGAATCACCTATACTTATCATACTTTCACCTTGCATGGGGATTTCTGACTCTTTATTTGCAAATGAGGAAACTTGGTTGACGGATAAATCATGCTCTGAGATGGTTGGTTTGAACATGTTGATGAGCTGCTAACACTGTTCATTGGTAATAGGCAGCTGAGGAGTACTTAAACCATAAACTTGATTATCATGAGGAGATGCAATCTTTCCTTTGTTAAACTTGTAACCAGGTGGAAAGCCATGAATTCTGTAACATTTCTCCACAGTGTGACCAGAAATACCACAATGAGAGCATATAGGTCGATCTTTTCGAATATGAAGAGATTTGTTACCAGCAAAACGAGTTGGAGACATAGTCTTTGTAAACAAGGCAGTGGTGTTTTGATTGAAGGAAAGACTTGATGAAGAAATCATGTGTTGCCTCTCCTCTTGGATGACAAGTGAGAAAACTTTATTAATTAAAGGCAGAGGATCAATCAATAGAATTTGACCTCGAACATGAGAATAACTTTCATTCAATCCCATTAGGAATTGATAAATGTGTTGCTGATGATGATAAGACATAATAGTCTTCAAAGCTCCACATGTGCAGGTAGGATTTGGCTGGTGATTTCCTAACTCATCCCATAATCCTTTTATAGCAGTAAAGTATGAGCTGGCAGAATTATCTTCTTATGACAAGCACGAGATAGATTTATGGAGTTGAAAGATTCGTGGCCCATTGTCTTTGAGAAAATCGATCCTGAAGATCATTCTATATTTCAGATGCATCATCAATGTAAATGATGTTGTTAGCAATCTCTATTGAAACAGAGTTGAGCAGCCATGAGAGAACCATGTTATCACAGCGAGTCCATGCCAAACCTTGAGAATCATAAAGATTGGATGGCTTAGGCAAAGTGCCATTAACAAAACTGAGTTTGTTCTTGGCTGATAAAGCCATCATCATCTTCCTTTTCCATGAATTGTAATTTTCACCATTGAGTGGTTTTGAAACAATCATGGCTCTAGGACTGTCACCATGATGCAGGAAGAAGGGATTGGAAGAATCCATTTCTAATGTAGGGTTGGTATTTTCTGCCATTACTAAGAAAATAAAGAACTGATGAAGAGGATGAAGAAGATGAAGAAGATGAAGAGAATGAAGATGCAGAAATAAATCTTCAAAGAAATTGCTCTGATACCATAATGAAATAGTAAAGAAAAGGAAAATAATGAACTGAATGATATTTTCTATATCAATTATTAATGGTCTATTACACTGTTTATATAGAGTGATTCTTGTAAACATAATAGTCAATCAATACTTAACAGAATAACTGATTATTGTTTAACAGCTAACCAATTCTTCTAACAGCTTTAACTAACTCTAACAACTTTAACAAACTCTAACTTCTGCACATTTGCTTGCTGAAGACGTTAACTGAAGATTGCAAGATTGCTGTATTTGTTTATGGTTGAAGCTGGAGATTGCACTGCTGTAGCTGCTGATGATCTTTCTCTGCCTTCACATCCACTATTATAGCTGCTGGTGTGGAGAAGACAGAGAAGACAGAGATGCTGGTTTCAACGTGGATGTGAAAGCTGAGCTGCATGTAATTCAATAATTTTTATGTTTGGAATAAAATACTAAACCACACAATTAAATTTAATGATACTATTTAGAATACGTCTGAAAATGACTTAAATTAACAATCTTAACTATTTTGCCCTTAAATTATTTCTTTTGATTACAAGAATCCTTATATTTAGCACTTTTTAACAACTATCAATGTAATATTTTTACAATCTTTAAGTTAATTTTTCTGTTTAGCTCTAGTATAACATTGCGGGACCATCTTGAACTTTCTTGCAGTATTAGAAACAATGTTGGAATGTCATGGCTGCATCGATGATCTTGAGAGAAATGATTCAAGAATATTAATAGTGGACTGATTGTAGGAGCATACGATACAAATGGAAACTCAAGTAACAAACTTTAATCTTGGAATCATCCATTCATCATTCATTATATAAAAAAAAGAAATTCATATTAATGACTAACAATATTAATAACTCAATAAAGATACAATAATTTTTAATTCTAATAATCCAAAGGATATCACTATACAAAATAAGTTTTTGACAGTTGCATAGATAAATTTATGGTAATTGTATAAATATTAGTTCTAACTTTAATACTTAACTTGGATTTTTTAATAACATATTATCAACTCGTTTTTTTCGCTAATAATTCAAAGTGTAATTCTTCTAGATATTCAAAAAATATTCCAATAAGATTAAGATGATTTACAAGCCATTCAACTGCTTCGAAAAGATTTAATCCCTATGATCTCAATTTCCTCATTAATCAAGATGAAGTCAAGAGTTCATCCAAGGCTTGACTAAATATATAGTTAACCATAACACTAACTAATAAAATATAACACATTTCTATGATTAATTGCCCTTTAGTGAGAAAATAATATATACGGATGTTATCTCCGTATAGGATTTCTACTAATGCTTCATTGCTTCATTATATCAAAATCCAGTAAACTACCACTAATTTACATACAACAAATCATTACAAAAACCTATATAACTAAGATTTAATTACTTGTATTTGGTAGCTAATTTTTGAAGGAAGACTGTGATGAGGTCGTGTTTTATCCTATGGGCTTAAAGGTCGGACCCGGACCTAAAAAAAATCCTTAATCTTTTAGTTTTACCCTTCAATAGTGAAAGCACAAGTAGATCATCATCATTACCTGCAAAAGATCCACTTTTATTTATCTGGTGACTTTCTGATAATTAGTGCTAGTTCAGAGAGAGATCGAATATATTTTTTAGAAAAAGGCTTTTAAGATATATTGATTTTTATCATTAGATATAAAAAACTGAACCTAGCATGATTATTTTTGTTTCCTCCTTTAATAACCCCTCGGGTGCTTCACTTCCTTGTAAGGGAAATATTGGCATGTCCCATCATGATAAAACATCTCTGATCTACAGTCTTATCAGGATGAAATATTTTTTATCCATCAGTGATAAAATATCTTTGATCTATTAGGAGCATCTAGGCTTAGAGGGTGCTTGGCAGTGTGGTAGCGGTTGCTTTTCAAATAACCTTTTGTGCCGAAATGCATGCCAATGATTTTTTTTATTTTTTAAAAATTATTTTTGACACCAGCACATCAAAATGATCCAAAACGTACAAACCATATTAAATTTTAGTAAAAAAAAAAATTTAAATTTTTTGGGAACGCGGTTTGCACCGCTTTCCCAAACATGTTCTTAATGTTTAACTGAGCTCATAGATGATAGATCTAACAACTCGCCAGACCCACATGTATCTGGGCTTAACACTTAATGATCATATGGATGATAGGTCTAGAAACTCACTAAAACCTACAAACATCTAGGCTCAGTGCTTGACCGAGCTCAATGATGATAGGTCGCATCAACCTGCCAAACCCATGGACATCTGAGTTCAACGTTTGACTGAGCCTAGAGATGATGAGTCTTAACCTCATCATGGCCAGCCTTTTGAAGACAATTTCAAACAAACAAACAAATAGCAATAAATGTCGATCCATTAGTAGCCCTCCAAATCTTTAGGTATTATGCGCGAAGATTTTGAAAATCCTCTGCCCGCAGCAGGAGAGACCATTTTTATCTTTCCCATGAGATCTTTGTGCGTCCCTCTTAGAGCCATTAGAACCTTTAATTCCAGGTGCCTTCTTTTTACGAGCAAGAGGTTTGTCTTGGGGAATGAAATGACGGCTAACACTCCATGTAGCATTTGAGTCGCCTTCTCGAGATATGTGATGACATGAAAAGTTTTTTTTATCTAATGGTGGGGATGTAGGGATTTTAACGCAGCTTTCCATCCAGTCTCAATCCCGAACTTTACAGAATTTTTACAAGTGAGGGTTGTTGCAGCTCAACATGAGGAGTATCTGGCTGAGAAGTATATAAAAAACAGATATTTCACATGTGATTTTCTTATGAATCTCTTTAATTTTGATATAAATTGCTTGTTTTTGATCGAATATAAATAATAGATCTAGTTTGAAAGTAAAAAATTGACTTGTACAACCTGCTTGAAAATAAATTCACATGTAAAATCAAATTTAATTCCACATGTAGTTTGAACTCAATTGATAACTTATTATAATTTTTATGTTTGGAATAAAACACTAAACCACATAATTGATTCAATTATACTATTTAAAATATTTATGGAAACGACTTGAATTCAAATTCAAAATTCAAATTCAATTCCACATGTGATAACTTATTATAATTTTTATGTTTGGAATAAAACACTAAACCACATAATTGATTCAATTATGCTATTTAAAATATTTATGTAAACGACTTGAATTAACAATCTTAACTATTTTGTCTATAGATTATTTTGTTTTATTACAAGGATCCTTGTACTTACCAATTTCTAACTACCATCCTTGTAATATTTTTATCATCTTTATGATAATTTTCTAGTTTAGTTCTAGCATCCGAGCATTGGACCAGCTTGAATTTTCTTGAAGTATTAGAAACAAGGCTGAAAACTTGAAATGTTATTGTTGCATCAACGATCGTGAGAGAAATGATTCAAAAATATTAACAGGAGATTTAATGCAGGAGCATACAATACAAGTGAGAATTCAAGTAACAAATTTTAAACTTGGAATCATCCACTCATCACAAAAAAGAAAAGGAAATCTAAGTCAATGAGTAACATAATTTTGATAATGTTCATAACATAAAAAAAATACCATAATTCTTAGTCTTAATAATTCAAAAAATATTATCATACAAAATAAGTTTTTGATAATTATATAAATAAATTTGTGGTGACTTTATAAATATTATTTCTAACTTTTATGGTTAACTTAAATTTTTTAATAACATATTACCTACTTATTTTTTTTTACTAATTATTCAAATCATAACTATTTCAAATATCTAAAAAATATTCCAATAAAATTAAGATGATCTATGAGCCATCCCTATAATCCCAGTTTCTTTATTGCTTCAATTAATTAAAACAAGGTAAAGAGTTCATCCAAAGCTTGATTGAATAGTCAACCACAACATTGAATAAAAATATAACAAATGTCTATGATTAATTGCCCTTTGGTGAGAAAATATGGATGTCGTCTAGGATTTCTACCAATGTTTCATCGCTTGATTATATTCCACGTATCAGAACCCAGAAAACTATCAGCAGACTAAATTTTGAAGGAAGATTGCCATTAACAATTTAGTGAGTTCTGATCCTGCACATTTTCTCCTTCCTCCAACGAAAGGCATCAAGTTCTTAGAAACAACAAATGAATCAAATTCCTACATTTCATTAAACATTAACAGACGTACGTTGTATGAATAATAATTTGCCTCTTGTATTTAAATTTATTTCATTGTGGAATTACACACCTTCCATCTCCAGGGGTTGAACTCAAGTGGATCCTTGAATGTAGTGGGATTAGAGAACAGACCTGAAGTGTAAAAGTTGTATGAATAATATTGCCTTGCACGTCTATATCTTGCGATGATCTTCGTAGCAAACCCGGGCCCGATGTTTCCGAACCAAAGTGTTTCATTGATAACCTATAATTTCACAACCAATTAATCAAGTTTCATAAGATTATTGTAATAAATCAAATTCACTTAAAATAACAGTAAAAATTATGAGATTAGAGAACAGACCTGAAGTTAAAAGTCATTGAGTTATACTCAATCCATGTTAGTGGAGAATCCATTTTCTCTCGTATTCAGAATTGCTGCATGCTCAACCTGACAGAGTTAATCAGAATGTTAAGTTAAATTTATGAAGTTAATCAGTAGGGTTGTTAATATGAGTTTCCTAGACTTACTGTCAACTCCTCTAACACTGAAGGATGATCTCCGATTAACTTCAGGGCTAGTGTTAGTGCTGCTGAAATCGACTCAAAGCTAGCAAATAAGATTCCAGAGATCAGATTGACAGTAAAAATCCTCTATCAGGAACCTCTCTTTATCCATGTCAACTATGACTTGATCAAGGAAATCTCCTCGCCTCGATTCTGCTGGTGCATTCATTCTTTCTTTTGGTGTATTAATTCCTCAAGATGTTCACAGTGTTATCTTCCCGAGCATTGAATGTTAAGATGTAAAAATTGATTGAACCTTGGATTACAAAATAAAAATTAAGACGATAAAGAATAACAATGGTTTTTTATTTATTTATAATATTGTTTTTAATATCAATTTTAATAAGAATTACTCTATAGTAAAACACAGGGTCTCCCCTCTAATTTGTTTTTCTTTATTTTTTAGAAATTGAAATTTATTTTAAATTCAAATCAAAATAATTCCGAACTAAAATAATAATTTAACTCTTGAAATTGAATAGTGCTAGACAATCTTTTAAAGCCAGAAACAAAACAAAATACATATGATATCATGCAGCCGAAAACAAGGGGAGAAAAAGGAAGAAAGGTTAGATTAGGCCCAATTCTACGCCCAAGACAGTCCATATCAATAACAGTGAAGCCTCAGTCTTTGTGTGCTAAATCCAGCCCAGATCTTTCAAATCCTCTTAAACCATCAAAACCCTCTTTCTCTGCCTCTTCTGTGTTAGAAACTCAAAGGTGTGGAGGATCTCTCCCGGGTCTCTCAAGCTTCTTCCGCCTCGTAGTTTAGTTAAAAACGCCCCTTTTCTATTGAAATCCAAACAGAAAGAAGCTTACAAATCGAGTTGAACAGGTAAAAATCTCTTTACGTTAGATTTCAATTTTTTTTTTAGGTTTTCAAACTTACATTATTTTTGGGTTCATATTAAATGTTTCGATTTTCGGGTTTTCCCGTCAGTGATTCTGTTGTAGCGTTACAGTTTACTATCCGGGCTCTCACTTGTTTTGATTTTACAGTTTGGATTTTAGCTTAGCTTTTTTATCTGCGTGTAACAGTTTTGGGAACTAATGGGCTTTTGTTACAGAGAAATAAAGTTTTCACAACCAGTCTTGCGAGGGAGTCAGCAGTTTTTGGACTTGAAAAATGTCAATTGGAACAGGACTCGAGTCTCTCGTAGATCGTAAGAAACCTTTTTTATTGCTTCTGGGTTTGATCCTTATATTAGACTAATGTGTGATGCAAGTTGTTTTACTCCCTTTTTGATGTGCTTGTTTAGTTGTTCAGATCTAATGTAAGAATTGATTTGAGGTAAAACATTTGGTATTGTTGTATGCTCGCAAATTATGCTAAAAAACTTACAAAGCAGTTAGAAATGTAATAAAATGACAGATTATATTATAGAAGCAAACAGCATATGAAACATTATAGAAGAATACTAGCTTCAACTGACCTGGGTCAAAGATGAAAAATAACAAAAGCCACGATAAGAGTTTGAGTCAGCTCATAAGCAGAGGTTTCACAATTTAGAGAGCGACTTAGGGTGTGGCATGGCTTATGAACAGAAATGCCTGATGCCTAATGAAGACTATTCTTAAGCCTTGAGGCATATGCCAAAAGCCATGATAAGAGTTTGAGTCAGCTCATAAGCAGAGGTTTCACAATTTAGAGAGCGACTTAGGGTGTGGCGTGGCTTTTGAACAGCAATGCCTGATGCCTAATGAAGACTATTCTTAAGCCTTGAGGCATATGCCAAAAGCCATGATAAGAGTTTGAGTTAGCTCATAAGCAGAGGTTTCACAATTTAGAGAGCAACTTAGGGTGTGGCTTGGCTTATGAACAGCAATGCCTGATGCCTAATGAAGACTTTTCTTAAGCCTTGAGGCATATGCCTTGACTTGAGTTGGGTTCATAGCAAGGTTTTTGAAACAGTTGTTTTCAGAATGTACTTGTCATTGCTTAATTGGCACACACTTTGTCTATGCATGTGGGGCATTTTTTTCTTTAATTCTGTGTTCTTATTATTCTATTGCCATTTTTTCCCTGTGCAGAAACAATTTCAATTATCACAAATGACGGCCGGAATATAGTGGTGCGTTATTATATGTTTCTAATAAATGCATGTGATCTTTTGCTATAATATGTTAATTGTAAATAGGCTCCTTTTGATTTAGGGAGTCTTAAAAGGCTTCGACCAGGCCACAAATATTATCCTTGATGAATCTCACGAGCGTGTTTACTCCACCAAGGTTTGTATCCTTACCTAGTTTCAGATTTCATTTTATTCCTTTGTCCATATGAATCCTAGTGATGAAAGAAGAAAGGAATTTGCTGAAACTTAAAATAATGTGAATTAGTCTTGGTTTAAGCTGGCTAAGCTCATTGTAGTTTCATACTTTCTTAGGGAATGTTTTAGTAATTTTAACTAATTTTTATTCTAATTACAATATTTAGGTTCCTCTTCTGTGGTTTAATACAGTGCTGAGTAGTTTTTATGCTTTGAAGAGTGAAAGATAGCATACATCTTTGTTTCCTTTCAGTGCCACTTCAATAATTTGCTCGATTGATTTTGCAGGAAGGTGTTCAACAACTAGTGTTGGGCTTGTACATAATAAGGGGTGACAACATGTAAATCCCATCTTCCATTTCTTTCTTTCTTTCCTTTTTTTTTTTCATAGTGTTGCTGTATTGGAAAGGCTGATACCATTTCAGTTCCCCAACTTTCTACTTCCCACAGTAAGTTCTCTGCTTGTTTGTTTCAGAGGCGTTGTTGGGGAACTTGATGAAGAGCTTGATGCGCACCTTGACTTGTCTAGTCTGAGAGCTCATCCACTCAAGCCTGTCATTCATTGATCTGATATAAGGAAAGCTGAATTGTCGCAGAACATATGATGGGTTAAGTACTTGCAAAAGAAAATGTATTGGAAGATTGTTGTGCGGAATGGCCAGTAATTTATTGCTCTAAATGTTACCGTAGCAGAATATCATGTTGTTGTAGAGTTGGATCAAATTTATTCAGTTTTTACTAGTGCCTATTATTTCTCCTTTGACTCTTCTGATATAACTATTGAATCTGAAACAATACAGCGCTGGGCCTTTCTTTTTTATATTATTGTTACTATTATCTTTTGAAATTCTTTCAAAAAATTTTAAGTACTCTGTCATGCATGGGACCTCCATCTTAGAGAGACAAGAAGCTCGGAGTTGTGGAAGTTAATCAGGAGGAACATGAAATCTTAATGAATGCTCCTGCAGGCTCATTTGACTGGCACGGTTCGTCTTGCTTTAAACACCTGAACTTGAACGCACACGTTTGTATTTGGTTTGATATTTTTCCTTGAACTCCATTGCTATATATTGAGCTTCTTATTAACCATCTAAATTGTAATCTCAAATTAACTATTCTTTTCGTTCAAAACCTTTCTTAGCTACACCAAACACAAATCTTCTGATCTCTCTGAGTTGTTTTTCTGAAATTATTTCTTTTTCGCATAAAAGTCCCAACCAAGAGTAACTGCTAATCTCTTGTCCTGTCTTTTATAAACCAAAAAAGTAAGTATTTTTCTTATGAAACGAAAGGGGATGATACCTCAATTTAATCCCAATTTTTCTTAACCATTTTCAATTGCATTCCAGACCTATGAATTTTATGATTAGGTTCCAAATGTTTTCTAAGTCTATCAATTGACTCCTTTTGACAGTTTTTATATAATAATGCAAGTCTAATGTGCATATTTTATGCACTAAAATGATTTTGATTTGAAGAAATTTTAACCAAAAAGTTAAAGAACACTAATATTTTTTTTATGTAATATATATATTGAACGCCCTAAAATGACATAAATTCGAAGACATTTTGATAAAAATATGGATGAGCATTAACAGAAGAAACACCTGGTTGAGATTATTTTTTAACAGTTTGGATCACATTGAAAAACTCTATAAGTTTAGGACTGAATTTGGAATGAAAAATATTGGTATGGGACTGAATTTAGGTTTCCCAAAAAACGACATGTCATCTCTTACCTGGGACAAATAAATAGCACTTCAAATTGATGAAGCTGCCCACACTCAATCGCCCTCACTGTTTAACGCTGAAGCTGTGCTGATGGCCAACACCAATCCCTCGCAGCTCCTCCCGTCAGGTCAGCTACATATTTCTTTCTTCTCACTCTTCTTTATTTTCTTGATAACAACATCAAACAGGAAAAAAAAAGTGGTGATTTTGGTTTTGTTCTCTCTCTTGAAAACAGAGCTAATAGACAGGTGCATAGGGTCGAAAATATGGGTGATAATGAAAGGAGACAAGGAGCTTGTCGGTACTCTGAGGGGATTTGATGTCTATGTCAACATGGTCCTTGAAGACGTTACTGAATAGTATGTAGTAATAAACACTATTTCTCTGATTTTCATCGCTGCTTGTTTTTTATTTTCTTGAAATTTTAGGGTTTTAAGCGAGTACATACAAGTATAAATCCACGTACTTTAATTTGAGTGTTTTAGTGACTTGGGTTTTTAAGCTGCTCTCTTTTACGAGGACAGGTTATTGGACTAGCTTCTTTGAGACTGCCGGCTTCATTGTTGTTGATTGCTCGTTAATATATTGAGCTAGATATTTATGTGTTGGTGTAAAACTTGGTTATCAAATATTCATTTGCTCTTTACTATTATTATTACTATTATTATTATTATTTCAAGTTGAAACAAAATCTTGAAACAAAAGTGTATGTGGGGTGGCTAACCATGATATCAAGGGATTGATGTTTTACTTTGGGTAATGTTTATAGCTTGAGGGTGGCTGAGTGATCCAGTTTTATGGTTGTTTTTTTCGTTTTGGCTATACATTTTGTCTGAATTCTCATTATTGCAAATCATTGGGGGAGTTACTTCGTTTGGAGATTAGATTATTTTCTTTTTGGCAAATTGACTATATCATCATCCATTATGATCGAATGCTGAAAGATGGTTTTGCTTGTTTCTGCTTCTTTATTGATACGACAGTGAAATCACGGCTGAAGGGCGACGGATTACCAAGCTTGATCAGATATTGCTGAATGGAAATAACATTGCCATTGTAAGTAAATCATACCTATGACGCATCTTTACAAAGCCCATCAGAGATTAGTTCTGTTCATTGTTCATGTGTAAAGCAAATTATGAATTTTTTGGCTCTATGTTTGGGCCATTTGGCAAAACTTTGAACAATATAATCTGTCAATAATCGAGGGCTTTTCTTTGTACTCGTGTCTTATGATTTTATTTGTGATCCGGGTGAGTAATCACCGTGCACTTTTGGGATCTTGGAATAAGGAATCACAATGTCTAGTAGGTGTTTTACTTTTTTTGATGAATGAAGGTTTCATAATCAAATGAGACTGATAGGGCAAAGCCCAATACGCGAATAAGTTTTAGAGGCCAAAGCTTGCTACAACTTTAGGTGCTCTCTAAACATCAATTACTGCAAATAGAATGGAACCTCTGATTTCTAATAGCTTTCTGCATAATTACTTCAAGTATGTGTTTTACTTTGTTATGGTCAGATGTGAGAAATATGCAGATTAAAGAAAAATCTAGTTCTTTAGATTTGGATCATTTTCTAATATCTGGTTTGCAATACAGCTGGTTCCTGGTGGTTCCCCTGATCCAGAATGAAAACAGTGGATGTCTGCATAACTTCATTTTCCTTGTAATGTAATTGAGGCAGATACCTTCTCTGTTTTACCGAGAGGTGCATCTGTTAAGAATTCCATTTCTATCTTTCCATTTTTCTTTAGGAATGTAGTTGAAGTATTATGGTGGATGAAATTATTGTCTTTATTCTAATGATAATACTGGTAGATTCAGAGTTCATTGCCTTTTTCTTTCCTTATCTACTTCTGGATTGCTTGTCCAAGACCAATTCAACTCCAAATCTAGCTATATTACTAGGATCTAGAATGGTTATCAGAGATGGCAGGAGAAATGGTGAACCAAGGAGATAAGAAACAGGTTGAACACTTGCGGCTGAACTGGGGAGCCCTCCCACTGGTGGATATGCAGAGATTATGATTTTAAAAGTCATTGATTGCGATGCCATGATTTTAAGCTATCAGCTTGTTCATGTCAGATTAACTTAGGTCAATATTGATTCATCGCAAAGCTTGGGTTATGGATTGTGCATATTAACTTGGGTTAATATATTTTTTTTTATAAAAAAAAATAATTCAGAGTTTTGATCCCGTCAATTAAGTTATGAACGTTAAATATGGTAGATTTTCTTTGGGGCTCCACGCTCCTACTTTTTCCTTGGTTACTTAAGAGGCTAGCCGAACCTGCACAGCTGATGTTGCACAAGTAGTTCAAGTATCATTGAAGGCAACGGTGGGAGGACTAGTTTATAATGGTCCATAATTAAACAAAAAGAATCACGCAGTGTGAATGGTATAAATCTTATGGCATCGACAAATTTCTGACTTGGTTAGCTTCTGAAAAAGCAAACCATTCGAGTGTTTGATCTGAAGGTGAAGAGGTTAAACAACACTGTTCCATATCTTGAAGTGAAGGAATGAGACTTGGAGTAACAGTAGCATAAAGGTCAGAAGACCGAGAAACTGGGACTAGGAATTGGAATTGCAATCCGAATCCTGACTCTCGAGATAAGATTCCGGAACCGTAACCGTGAGTGAGCTGTGAGTATGGGCTCAGATGTATTGATAGCCCAATATTAGGACAAGCCTGAATGTCCGTGCTAATGGATTGGATTCTTGAAACGTCTCTGACTTTTGTTCTCGTATAAGCCTATACGTTTATTTAATAATTTATATATATACATGTAGAGTCCGTTCTTCTCTTTGTTCCAATCTGCCGAACCCAAGTCTGCAATTTCATTCAACAGCTAAGGTCAGGTCAACCTCTCTTTCTCACCCTTAATTTATCATTCGTTTTCATTGTTTTCTTTTCTGTGTGTTTTAGGCTCTTGGATTGCTTAACTTTTGATTCCGCCTTTTAATTTTTTTTATTTGGTTGTTATGGAATTGGAAAACTGGAAAGTCAATATCATTTTGGATCAAATCTTACACTAAAATATTCACACAAGGATGGGCATTTTCTAAACTTGATGTATGTAAAGTGGGAACTCGTCATGCTCTTTTATTATGTTTCAATAAAAAAGTCCTAGTTTATCTCAGAAACATCTTAGGAGTTGGTTTGCTCTTAGTTGTGATGAATAGTTTCTTGCAATATCGTAAATGACAAGGTTTTTACAATGCTCTCAGTGTGTTGTATTTTTTTTCTTTTTCTTTTGGCTGGTTATAGGTGTGGAGGGAACCAGGGCTTTGTGGAAAGGAACATGGCAAAGCATCATCCTGATTTGATTATGTGCAGGAAGCAACCTGGAATTGCCATTGGACGACTCTGTGAAAAGGATGACGGGAAATGTGTAATCTGCGACTCCTATGTGCGCCCCTGCACGCTTGTGCGAATCTGTGATGAGTGCAATTATGGATCCTTCCAAGGTCGATGTGTTATTTGTGGAGGAGTGGGAATCTCCGATGCTTACTATTGCAAAGAGTGCACCCAGTTGGAGAAAGATAGGGATGGATGTCCCAAGATCGTCAATTTAGGGAGTGCCAAGACGGATCTGTTCTATGAACGCAAGAAATATGGTTTTAAGAAAAGATGATAAGCAATGGGTTTCACCTGTAGTGTTTTTTTTCTGCCATTGTTCACCAGAATTCGGCGAGCCCAAATGTCACTGCCAGTCATTGTGAAACGCTATTGATCTAATGGACTTGGGTTGTACCATAACAATGTCCAGTATTCTCCTCCTTTTAATGTCTGACTACTTCAAACCCTGTGTTTTATGGTCTACTGAACTTGGATTGTGTGAGATGTGAATTTAGTTTTGGCTACAAACTGTTGGAAGCTTTGATATATTTACCTGCTCCTCATTTTCTCGGTTGTTTGAAGGGTATTCCTTAGAAGTGGCTAGAATAGATGAATGGAGATATCCGATGTTGAAAATTTGATTTTCTCATTGTTGAGGTGAAGACACGCTTTAGCTTTACGGTCTCCCCAAGTAATAGTTGAGGTACCTGATGATAATAGAGGTTTGCTGATGCTTGTCCATTCAGTTATTAAAAAGTTTCTGTAGAACAATTCCATAACCTGTGGTGGAGGAATAGTGAGTACTCTAGGCAGCAGGACTAACACTGATTTCAGGGCCAAACTACTTACCTGTGCCGACTTTCATATCCAAGAGATCTTCTGCTGGCTAACATAAGATGAATGTTTTTTTAAGAATCTTATTCGTGATTAATTTGGTTGGTATTTGGATTGTAAAACATGAGGTAACATTCTGCAGTCGAGCTTCACATTCGAAGCCAACCAATGACCAAAGCAATGATTTTTAAGGTTTGGTTTATGGCATAATGTCCAGTTAATCACTCGTCCATTCAACATGGCCGTCGACAAGCTATTCTGATGTCATTGTTCTGTACTCTTCAATTTATGCAAACCACAGGTGCTTAGAATCAGTGCCTTCTTCTTTCTCTCTCCATCGTCCAGAATTTACTCTGTAAGCATAGCTATAGAGTGCCCAGAATCTAAAGCAAGGACAGTACAGCAGATGCCCTTTTCGTTTATCCTTTTCTCCAGGTGCAATTTACTAACCAGCAAATCTTCCAGATGGTTTATCTCTAATCCAAGGTGTTTAGCATCATTTTGTAGCTTCTCACATAGTGCCCGCAACAATCCACAATCACAAGATCACTTTGTTGAATTTCCTGCATTGATTTGTGTATATATTGTTTGCTTTTTTAGAAAATAAGGGCAAGTTATAATGACAAATAGGGATGAGGAGATTGTTCCATATAAATGGGAGACACTTCATGACTGGAGTGTGAAAACAAGCAAAAATTATAGGAGGAATGCATCATTAGTCGCTAATACAGTTTACAGATGAGAGGAACACAGGCATGAAGAAAATAATTTGTTTTTTAAGCGAATATAAATAGATTAATCAGAGCTAAAATAGGGTCAAACATGGGCTCGTGTACTGCTAAATTTTATATACGTAGATGAAGATTTTAACTTTTTTTTGTCACACGAAATGAATATTAATATACCACATACTAAAAACACAATTATTAATAATAGGTGGTCCAGTAATAAAAGTTTGAAATTAAAGAGTTTATTTTTCTGTGATTTCATGTTCGAGCCATGTAGTTGTTAATATGATAGCTACTAGAGGCCTACATGGTCATTAATTTCAAGGTTTGTGAAATTAGTTAAAATACGCGCAAGCTGACTCAAATACCTACATTAAAAAAAAAATACAAGTAACATATTAATTTGAAAATGCCAGTTTTAATTATTACCTTAGGAAGAAGACAGAGAGAGAAAAATTACAGTAATAAGATTTATTATATTCTTTTTATAGAAGGAAAAATATTTATCAAGAAAAGACAAAAACCTAATAATTTCAAAATTTCTAGAATCCTTGAACTCCCTAGTGTTCCTTTCTTAACAAATTGGAAACGACTAGTAGTTTATTCTAGTTGCATGACCTGCGTGATGCCGCGGGTCAATAATTTTTGCATAAAAATATTAAAAAAAATTAAGATCTAAAAATATTATGTCTTTTTACAAAACTATATCCAAGAGTCTTGGGTGTGGTTGTAACGCTTGATCCAAGAGTAATATTAATAATATTAATAATAACATTAAACTTGCATGACCCAAGTTTAAGTGGGTCTGGATACAATACCAGACCCAATAGTCTTGGATGTGCGTCTGGCTGCAAGGTCTTGTCATAAAAGTGTGATAATTAAAAAGAAAAAACAAAGAAAAAAACCAAAAGAAAGAAAAAAATTAATGAAGAAAAAGAAAAAAATCTGAATTAACTGGGTTAACTCTTCAAACCTTGGATTCGTGTCGTGAAAGTTTGATAACTAAATAGAAAAAAAAATTGACAGGTTAACACAAAATTAACTGAGCTAACCCGTCAAACCAGGTTAACCCATTTGAACATTAACAAACTAAATTAAATAAATAAAATTAATTAAAAAGAAAAAAACAAACAAAAAGGCATCAGCCATTTCACCGTGTACTACAGGTCTGCGATCCTGATTAAAGGCATAGAAACAAATGAGAAAAGCAAAAAGAAAAACTAAAGGCATCATTCGATAACTAAATAGAAAAAAATTTAATATTGATGAACTAAATTAAATAAAAAGAAACAATAAAATAAAAAAATTATAAGAAGAAAAAAACTAATAAAGAAAAAGAAAAAAAAATCTAAATTAACTGAGTTAATTCATCAAACCCGAGATCCGTGCCATGAAAGTCTGATAACTAAATAGAAAAAAAATTTAATATCAACAAACTAAATAAAAAAAATTAATAAAAAAAAGAAGAAGATATTAGCTTTTTCACTGTGGACTGCATACAATATTAAAAGATGAAATCGAAAGAACAAAACTAATGAGGAAAAGGAAAAAAATCTGAATCAACGGGGTTAACCTGCCAAATCAGGTTAACCTGTCAAACATGGAATTCGTGTCATGAAAGTGTGATAACTAAATAGAAAAAAGATTTATTATTAATGAAATAAATTAAAAAAATATTAATTAAAAAGGAAAAAGCAAAGAGAAAAAAAAACCTATAGGAAGAAAAAAACTAATGAAGAAAAAGAAAAAAAAATCTGAATAAACTGAGTTAACCCGTCAAACCTGGGATCCATGTCATGAAAGTCTAATAATTAAATAGAAAAAATTTTATATTAAAAAATTAAATTCAAAAAAATTAATTAAAAAAGAAAAAAAACTAAAGGCATCAGCTTTTTCACTATGGACTGTACTGTGCAATCCACAGTAAAAGGCTTAAAAAGAAAAAGAGAAAAAAAAATAAAGGCACACACCACGGGTTAAATTTTTTTTCTTGCATAAAAAATATCAAAAAAAGGTAAGATCTAAGAGTGTTAGGTCTTTCTGCAAAGATATGCCCAAGAGCCTTTGGTTCGGTTTGTAACGCTTGACCCAAGAGTAATATTTATAATATTAATAATAGTATTAAACTTACATGACTCAAGTTTAAGTGAGTCAATTTTCGCAACACCGGACCCAAGAGCCTTGAATGTGGGTCCGGCTATAAGGTCGTGTCATAAAAGTGTGATAATTAAATAGATTAATTAAAAAAACAAAGAAAAAAATCAATAGGAAGAAAAAAATTAATAAAGAAAAAGAAAATAATCTAAATTAACTGTGTTAACCCTTCAAACCAAGTTAACCCGTTAAACCTGAGATTCGCATCATGAAAGTTTGATAACTAAATAGAAAAAAAATTAACGGGTTAACCCATCAAGTGCGGGATACGTGTCATGAAAGTCTCGATAATTAAATAGAAAGAAATTTAACATTAAAAAACTAAACTAAATGAAAAAAAATTAATTAAAAAGAAAAAAAGCAAAAAATAAATTCCGAGTTAACTCATCAAACTTTAAAAAAAGCAAAACAAAAAATTCTGGGTTAACTCGTCAAACCAGGTTAACCCGTCAAACCCGGATCCGTGTCATGAAAGTCGATAACTAAAAAAAAAATTAACATTAACAAACTAAATTAAACAAAAAAATTCATTAAAAGAAAAAAAACACAAAGAAAAAAAGCAAAAAAAAAACCCATAAAGGTATAAAAAGCAAAAAAATAAAAATAAAAAAATATTAAAAACAAAAAAAATAGCTTAGCGTTTCACTGTGGACTGCACAGTAAAACACTAAACAGTTTTAGTATATGTTATTTATTAAAAAAAAAAATCAGGTTAACTCGTCAAACTTGGGATCCGTGTCATGAAAATCTAATAACTAAATAAAAAAATTAACATTAACAAAAAAAATTCATTAAAAAAGCAAAAACAAAAACCCAGGCATGGAAAACAAAAAAAAAATAAAAAAAAACAAAAAAAAATATATGAAGACTGCTCAACGTTCACTGTGGACTTGCACAGTGAAACACTGAGCAGTTTTAGTTTTTTTTTAATGTTCAAACTCGCCGACAAATCATTACCACAATACCGCATTGTATTATTTGGGTGGACATCAATGATAACTCGGTGTGTTATTGGTTTGACTATTTATTTTTATGTTTTAAAAGTATTATTAATTTTTTTTGTTTTTTTAAATGATTTTTTATTTTTTTTATATTATTTTAATTAATTAATATTAAAAATACAATTAAAAAAATAAAAAAAATATTATTTTTATATATTTTCAAATAAAAAAATATTTTAAGAAAACCGCTATCATAATACCGTATCAAACGGGCTCTTAGAATCCTAACCCCGTGTCGTGCCTCGATTGTTCTCTTACGAGCCCATCCAGAAAGACTCCTAGCAAAATTATTGAAAGCTCCTTTCTCCAGGTTTCCCTCTCTCTGCTGAAAGAGAAGCAACAGAGTCTCAAATCGATTCCAGCAGGTACGCGTCTTCCTACTCATCAATGTTCTTACATTTAATTTTTGGTTTATCTAAAGCTTCTTTTGGTGGGTTTTCCGTATCACTCTTGATGTTTGGTGTGCTCGGTTTCGTTAATTTGGTGTGCTCGGTTTCGTTAATTTATAAGCTGGTTTGGTACTTACTTGTTTTAATTATAAGCTTGGAGTTTTTGGGTTTCCATAGGAGCAACTTGTCATAATAAAAGAGGATCTTGATGTCATCTTAAGGTTCTTTCTTGAAAAGCTGAGAGTTCCAATCTTCATGTCCTGAATCAAACATTAGCTTGTTCAATTTAATTAGAATGATAGTTTAGTTAGGTTTGAACCTGAAAACTGGCACTAGCTTCACTAGCCTGATAGCTCCTGCAACGGAAAAGCTTGGATCTGCTTTTGTATTTTAAGGTCATAGAATGTAATCTGTTGCTTCTGGTTGTAGCTGATGCTAAAAAGTTAGCATGACTGCTTGAGTATATAGGTATGGGGTCTATTGTTTTAGGATGTCCATTTGAAATTTTATTCATTTTGCTTTTATATTTTTGATCTAGTTTGCATTTTATATGCCGATATGAGTTGTGGAAATTCTCCGGTTAATCTCAGAACAACGAAAGAGGATGTTTTGTTTGATGCTGTCAGTTTTCTCCCTGTGAATATATAGTTTATTTTTGTTATGAATATGAGGGTGATTTTCGTTTTTACCAAATGCAATATACCCCATGACCCATGCTTTGACGTCCATTTACATTGTGGTAGTCACAGGTACACGCAGTAACTCTAAGATCTTGAAGAGATCATGGCCAAGCATCATCCTGATTTGATTATGTGCAGGAAGCAGCCAGGAATTGCTATTGGACGCCTTTGTGAGAAGTGTGATGGAAAATGTGTAATCTGCGACTCCTATGTGCGTCCTTGCACACTTGTGCGAGTTTGTGATGAGTGCAACTATGGATCCTTCCAAGGTCGATGTGTTATTTGCGGAGGAGTGGGAATCTCTGATGCCTACTACTGCAAAGAGTGCACTCAGCAGGAGAAGGATAGGGATGGGTGTCCAAAAATTGTTAATTTAGGGAGTGCCAAAACAGATCTGTTCTATGAACGTAAGAAATATGGTTTTAAGAAAAGATGATGAGCAGTGGATGACATCTGTAGTGCCTTTTTTCCTCTCTGGTGCCCGCAATCTAAAATGTTGAAACAGTTTTTTAGGTCTTGAGATTGTATCTGCTGATATTACCTCTAGTTGTGTTGAAAACAATATTGATTACTGAAGTGAAGTTGTTTCTTAATGCAATGGACTTGGATTGTATTGGAGCAATGTCTAGTCTTTTGTGATTTCATGAATTTTCGCTTGCTGTTTATAATCTAATTATTAACTTCGACTTATTTCTAAGCATGCTGGCAAATATTTCTGCTCCTCTGTCCTAGCAGTATGTCTAATCGAATTCACTTTTATTAGCTTTTGTTCAAGTTGATAACGTGAACTTCTGTTTTTGGCTCTGAGTTGTGAGTGGTATTATTTTCTTAACTGGACCTCAACGGGTTAATATTATGTTTTTTCTGTAGATTAGGTTGTGTTTATCACGTTCTACTAGTTGTCTTGCCTTCTGTAGACATAAATGTTGCTAGTATTGCCATTACTGTTTGCTTAATATTATCCTCTCAGGTGATCATGTTCAGGGAAGCAGGAGCGTTAGGATATGTAATTTCTGGCCAACTTCGATTAGAATTTAGACTATGACAACTACATTGCTGGTGGCATGGGTCTTTTCTGGATCAAGCTTTTTGGTTGTCTACCAGCAACATTCACGGTCCTCAATGCGTGTCATAAACCAGCGAGAAGGCAAGAGCAGAATTGTTGACTGTAAAGGACAGGAATCATTATAGAAACCAAATTTCAAGTCCATTTATTTGCTTTGATCGTTGATGCGTAGGCAGAGAGCCTTCTGTTTGTGGAAGTTGAAACTTTTCTTTTTCACCATTGCTCGTTAATCTCTATGTTTTTTTTCGTTTTAATTTTTGTTTTAAAAGCGTTTAGAAAAAATCTGAATTTTTTTTAATTTTTTTTTATTTTAAATTAATATTTTTTTTTATATATTTTTAAACACTACATGATGGTAGTGCTACTAGTCTTGGCTCTAATCAGATGACGCATTTCTTGCTAGTGGGGCAGCGAGAATTGATCTTGCACGAATATATTGACCTTGGCACAGAAACATACATCCATTCCGCCATTCACTGTTATACCACCGATGTCATCCCTTCAAAACATTGCAGAGTGTCATGATCGGTGATCGGTAAGGATGATTAAAAAATTCAAAAAATTAATTTAATCGAGAAAATTAAAAAAAATTAACTAAAAAAACTAAATTGAAAAAAAAACTAATTAAACTGGTTAAAATATTTAAAAAAATATCCAGTTCAGTTTTCAGTTTTGGTGTACCTGGACCGGCCAACTCGAACCAAACCAAACCAATACGGTTTAAAAATAAAAAAAATATAAACCAAGTCGCGGGTCGCCTCCTCCCTCCCATTAGCCAACAACCCTAGCATACCATTTATCATTTCTTTCCCTTTCACATAGCCGCCCCCTCCTCTCCCGTTAACTCTTTGAATACTTTCACAATTTAAAGGGTCCTTTTCATTCACAACTTCCATACTCTCTCTGTCTCTCATCTCTCAACATAAAGAAAAGATAACTAATTACATGTAAAACTTTAATATTTCCTTTCAACATTTGAGTAAAATTTGTCTTCTTCTCTTCCAATCTTCCATGCTTTCTGTCTTTTATCTCTCAAACTTGTCATGTCAAAGGTGAATTGCTGATGATTCTTCCATTGATGTACTTGATTCTCCTTCATAGGTCACGGCATAAAAAGATCCCACCTCGATTGCCTGAGAGAGATTATTTCGGGTCTAGAAGCTAAAGAGTGTCCACAAAAATCAAAGCAGTGATTGCTAAGAACTAATACTGTTTTTTTGCAATTATTTTTTTCTTTGCAAAAAGTTGTAACAACGAGAACAACGTTGTTGATTCTTAGAGGATGGCATCTTGGCATTGCATTTCGGTTTGAATCGGTCTGGAAGGAAAAAAAACAGAACCAAACCAAATCTAAATTAATCTGTTTGAACTAGTTTTTGGTTTGGTTAAATTCAAAAACTTAAAAAAATCAGTTCAGTTATTTATTTTGATCCAAAACCAGATCGAACCGAAAATATTCAACCCTAATGTTCGGGCATGCAATAGAGGGGCTTGTAGTTTTACGCGGATAGTCCAATTCTTGATGACTGTACGTAGATGTGAAATGCTTTTGCGGATGAGAAATGCCTTATTTCTGCTTTTCTTTTCTGTCTTTTTTTGTTTTAACGGTGACGACATTTTTTTTTGGGTTATTTAGTGAAGCCGCCTCCCATGGGATTCTAACATGAGATGATAAACCCCATGCTAACTGAACCAGCACCCTAAAATGCATGTCGGATCTTCTGTTGGACTAAGTCTCACCGTAGGACAATGTGACATTCTACACATATATATCTGTTTAACCATTCTGGCCTTTAAAACCATGCTGATTTTGGTCGGCAAAGGTACTAATGTTACAAGTTCTTGTACAAATGTAAGCTTATTGAAGTCTCGAATACGTACCGTTGCTAAAAATACCATGAAGAGAAGCATCTGTGCAACAACTTTCTAGAGCTTTGTTGGCTTCTTTAATGTTATCAAAAACGTATTTTTAACACTGCATGAAAAATACAAAATAAATTTGGATTGTAAAATTATAAAATTATAAAGAAATTTTTTTATATATAGAGTTCAAGCATCTTAAAATGCACTGTTTAAATAAAAATTTATGCATAGTTTAAATACCTTAAAATATATAGTTCAAATATAAATTCAAACATAATTTAAACAATTTTTTATTAATGAATAATTAACAAATCTAAAACAAATAATCTGTTGGTATAAAAGCAATTCAAGAACCAACTCAAATCAACCCTTTAATCAATCCAAACATTTGAGTTACGAAAGCATGTATAAAGAACTAACAAAACTAAAGCATAAGGCTCAAATTAGTTCATCATGTTTGATATTAGAGAAATAACTACGCTAGTTTACATAGAGATCAATCATTATTTTACGAGCAGACAAACTGATCATACACCCAATTTGTTTTTATCATGATACAAACCCAAAATATATATACACACACACCCATAAAAAGAAGCAGTTAAAAAGCGATGAACATATATAAAACAAGGGTATAATTTATGGTTGAGAGAGTTGGGTCTTTGTTTCCCTTACTTCTGGTTTTGGAAATTCAGCTTTTCCTTCTTGTGGGAATTGCAATAAAAAGGAAGATAGTGTCATTTTTACCTACACCTGTCTTTCCAAGAACCATAATTGTACAAGAGAAATCAAGGGGTTCCTGCCCGGTAGCCTCAAGATGCTCTGTCATGGCATTGGCACGATCAAAACCAGCAACACGACCACCATTTCTACCTCGCAGCTACTCAGCTAATCCCAATCTGTATAAAACCTGTGCAACAACAACATTATGGGGAGTCTGTCCAAGTCTATGTGCAAGCCGTAAAAATTTCACCCTGATCATCTGAAGTTTTTCACACGTCTCATCGAACTCTTCTGATTCCCTATTTGTAGGATCTTCAATCTGTTGGGATTGCGTATGAGAAATAGTTCCAATAGCACGAAGTTGCGAGGTTGCCCTGGGTGTAGGTTCCAATAGTGGTGCAGCACGCCCAAGGCCAGCTGGACGAGAAGGTGAGGGGGCTGCACTAAGAGACTTTGCAAATGAAGATGCAATCCCAGGCGTTGCTAGTGTTAGTCTGCTACTGCTAGGGTTGAGATTTGAGAATCAAAGAATGTAAGATTTGGGAAAAGTAAAAAGGAAAATTTTCGTGAGACAAATGGAAGACAGAGTGAATAATTTTTGTTAATTTTGCCAAACTTGGTAAACTTAGTCCGATTTTAACCAAGTTTGACCGAGTTTACTGATTTTTAAGTTTTTTTACCAATTTCACATGTCATATCTGTGTTGACTCGTAAAATTATATAATTTTACGAGACAACTTACGAGTTTCACAACCACGGACCTCTCTTTGCAGATTTTCCAAACATATCTCAGATACTATCTTTTTCCTATGCATATATTTCAGATAAGATTGTATGACTGGTTGATGCTTTTGGCTTCATGTGGTTATAGATAGATGTGTTTTGGTGCTTGATGGTCTCTTCAGTGCACATTTTAGTGCTCCATACTGCTCAGCTACGATTAAATAAGCAAGCTGTCCTTCATGGAATGAATTGTGAGTTCAGGCCCCGATGTTACTAAAAAAAGAAATAATATACGAACCGAGCTGTGTGTGTGCAGTCAAAATGCTGTCGACATCACGGAGCCAAGTCAACAATGCACGAAGAATTAGTTTTTAACGTGAGGTTAGGACTTTAATCTCAACACAAGCACCTTGTTTATTCCATGCCAAGCGTCATAGCACTGACAAGCTACATTGCATGCACGAAACCATTATGGTTGCTTTCATAAGTAGTAGGCATGAGGGATACGTGGGAGCTCGAAGAGAAGAACGCCATTGCAGCAGTGATTTGAGGTATAATAAACATCCAATTATGGAAATACTATGAAATCAGTTATATATTAGTTAAATTATACCTGTAATTAATGTAGGGAATTCCGACCGGTGATGTTCTGATATTTGCCCATTGGAGGCTAAGCACACTGACACAATATTTAACGTGGTTCGGCAAACCGCCTACATCCACGGGAGAAGCCATTGAATTATATAGGGAGAGAACAAGATTTACAACAATAGAGGAGGAGGAATCATCCCCTCTTTGGCAACTCTCAACCTCACTCTATTTCTCTCTTTTCAGGTCTTCGCAATGGCGGCCTCGCCGATCTTGCCTTAGCGACCCACTCTCTCCTACATTTCTCACATCTTTGGCTCTACTTTCCCTCTCTTAACTCTCTCATTTTGCTCTCTAACATATGCCTCTATTTATAGGCATCCATGGCAGCTCCACTTGTTCTTTGGTCAATAATGGTGGCTGCCAACTCCAGCTCTTCTTCAACAAAGGTGGTGCCAACTCCGGCTCTTCTTCAACAATGGTGGCTGCACCTAGCAGCCCTCTTTGACAATGACAATGGCAGCCATCCTCTTCTAGAAGATAGGCTGTAAATGCTCTTTGATTGCTTGCACATAATGGCAACAATCCTAACAATCACCCCTTTGCCATTCATGTGGGCAATTGTTCTCTTGCTTCTTCAGCACATGCTTGCATCCTGCAGCTCTTCCAAGCTTACCAATCCGAGAGCGTCTTTGGCCAAGTTTCCAGGTACTTGCCAAACCTTTCAATCACAGAGTCACCCAAGCACCCCTTTGCTCACTCCAAAGGATCACTTCAACCGGATGGTTTGTCACATCTCATCCGAAGAGTGTTAACGCTTGTCTCGGAACAACATTCCCTTCAAGCATATCAACCATACTTGGCCCGGAATGATTTATCAAGCCTTACACCAAGGCTTACAACACCCCCTCAAACGGATATTCCCAAGTGCGACAGTCATTGAGTATTTTAATGTGATCATTAGCTCACCACTCTTCCAAGAGTCTACTCATCTCGGAGTTGCGTCTGCCCTCTATTCCTCCCTAGGAACCACGCCTTACTTCTCCGTGAGTCTCCTGCTCCTAGTCTTAAGAGTCTAGGTAGCTCTCCACCTTTAACCATGGGGGCAGCCCATTAAAGGTTGATCCATCTTTGTCTTCATACTCTGAGTATTACAATGCCATTACCGAGCTCATCACCTTGACAAGAGTCAACTTGTTCCCGGAACCTGCGCATGCCCTCTGCTCCTTCATAGCAGTCGCGTTTTAATGCTCCACAAGTCATCCACTTATTGTCCAAGGCAAATGTCTTCTAGCTCATTGATCTTTAGCATGGGGGCAATATCCATGAAAGTCAATCCCGCATTTGTCTCTATACTCATCATAGCCTCTTCATTGGCTATACAGGTTGTCCACTTATACCGGCCATCACATTGGCTGGGGCATTCTGAATGTGGGCTCCTATCATGGCCCTCACACCTTCTCCCGAGGTGTCTCCCGCCCGTCGTCATGAGACGGTCGAACTTGGACTCGTATCATGGTCCTCACACCTTCTCCTGAGGTGTCTCCGCCTGTTGTCATGAGACGGTCCCGAACATGGACTCATATCATGGTCCTCACACCTTCCATCCGAGGTGTCTCCGCCTGTCGTCATGAGACGGTCGATCTTGGACTCATATCATGGTCCTCACACCTTCTTGCCTCGAGGTGTCTCCGCTCGTCGTCATGGGGCGGTTTATACTTGGGCTCATATCATGGCCCACACACCTTCCCGCCCGAGATGTCTCCGTCCATCGTCATGCGGCGGTTTTATACTTGGGCTTATATTTGTGGCCCACACACCTTCTATTTGAGGTGTCTCTGCTCATCGTCATGTGGCGGTCTGTATTTGGGCTCGTTTCATGGCCCACACACCTTCTGCCTGAGGTGTCTCCGTCCGTCATGAAGCGGTCACATCCTCCTTCATCGGGGATGTCTCTAGTGGCTCCAAGATTCTCTACCACCATGTGGACTTGGGAGAGATCACGCCACCGATCACATAGAAAGAGAGAGTTGCGGTGCACTCTTCGCAATCCTCCATCTCATTTTCTATGTTTGGAGCTTCTATGCCTTTACGCTTGATAGCTCCACCCACACCAACTCTCTTTGGTGTCTTCGCCTTTCATCGGCGGTCGCACCCCTTAATTAGGTGCTTCGCAACAGCTCATCTTTCCATCCTAGCATGCATTGGAAAGGTCCTCGCTTGTTGCCTTTATCAAGAGCACAAGAGACTTCTGTTGTACAACTTTTTCACACAGTCTCCGCTCCGAGCTTCATCTCGGGAACTCTTCTTCTCCTTGCATCTCGTTGTCTCATTATAGTACCTTGTTGGATCCTACGGGTACTCCTGCACAATCTCCGTGTGCTCTCGTGCAATTTCGGTTCTCCAGATTTCTCCCTATTCTTTGCTTTTATGTTTGACGCAGCTCATCCTGTCACAACATCTCCGTCCAAGTCAAAATAGGGTGCCAATCTTTATCCCTTGTTGTATTTCTCTTCCATTATCGGGGTCTTCATTAATTCTCCCTTCGAGAAATTACGAGTCACCGAATCTAACTTCTTTGGAGAAATCACCACTCCATCAGATCCTTGAACATACGGAACCCCACCGTTCTCGTGTGCCGTCATCTTGCTAGTCTTCAACGGTTTCATTACAAACCGTTACATATACAAAAATAGTACTCGTGTGGATGATCCTTCAACTAAGCAAGTTCCCGGGAAAGATTTGGAGGGGTCACACTGGTCCCGCTTAAAACCCAATCTCCTAGACAGAACTTCTTAGAACGTATCTATCCACCGTATCGCCTTTTCGTATATACAACCATTTGCTAGCTTTGTTGCGGCTTTCCTTTACAAGTGATCCGGGGTATCCTGGTTTTATACCCGATTTCTCAACATCCGGCGAGACTACCAGTTCTTAGATTCATCAAGATTGGTCTTCATCAATTTCCACTCTCCACCTCAAATCGTCCACATGATCGGGTGTCCAGAGTATCCCAATTTTGCCTTCCTTCAAGGCAATTAAAATTTCTCCCCACTTAGCAGTTCAGCACATGTAATTGGGCAAACATGTGTGATTTCTTCTTCTTCATCTCCACCGACCACCATGATGCCCTTCAGATGCCTCCTAATCGGGCAATCTCTTTTATTAATTCACCACCGCCATTTTTTGGTCTCAAATCTCAACGATCGGACCGTACCATTTCATCCGGAACGATCAAATTAGCTGGAAACAAGTCTGAAATCGTCCAAATCGCATTTCAGACGGCTAAGATTTGATCAAAACAATTCTGGCCTGATGAACGGCTCAGATCCAGGTGCACATAGGATCAGCTACGCTGGATCCTATCCCTCGGCTCGGCTCCATTCGGCTCGGCTCAACTCAACTCGGCTCGCGGTTGATGACGTGGCAGGTGGTCCCACTATGCTGACGTGGCTGCTGACTGGGCATGCTACTGTACATGCTGATGTCACAATTACATCAGGATGACGTCATCCCCGGCATGTCTACTGTACATGCTGACATCATCTTTATCCGGGTCAGTCACATGGGTCGGGTCAACTGGTATACGGGTCGGGTCAACCCATCCGGGCAAAGAAGACGCGTGGGGCAAGTTTTCGACATCCGATTTCGACGCCGTTTTCACCAAGTGGCTTCGTCTCTTCCTCCTCTACACAAGTGGTATGGTCAAAATACAATTTTGACAACTTTCATTTTTGAGCAAAAATCAAACACCACTTCAAACCATATGCTCGATACCAATTGTAGGGAATTCCGACCTGTGATGTTCGATATTTGCCCATTGGAGGCTAAGCACACCGACACAATATTTAACGTGGTTCGGCAAACCGCCTACATCCACGGGAGAAGCCATTGAATTATATAGGGAGAGAACAAGATTTACAACAATAGAGGAGGAGGAATCATCCCCTCTTTGGCAACTCTCAACCTCACTCTATTTCTCTCTTTTCGGTCCGCAATGGCCATCACTCTGACCGCTTGGCAGCCCACTCTCTCCTACATTTCTCACATCTTTGGCTCTACTTTCCCTCTCTTAACTCTCTCATTTTGCTCTCTAACATATGCCTCTATTTATAGGCATCCATGGCAGCTCCACTTGTTCTTTGGTCAATAATGGTGGCTGCCAACTCCAGCCTCTTCTTCAACAAAGGTGGTCGCCAACTCCAGCTCTTCTTCAACAATGGTGGCTGCACCTAGCAGCCCTCTTTGACAATGACAATGGCAGCCATCCTCTTCTAGAAGATAGGCTGTAAATGCTCTTTGATTGATGCACATAATGGCAACAATCCTAACAATTAAGTCACTGAATTAACCAAATGTTCATTGATGTGTGTTATACTAATTGCCATTGCATGATAATTATGTTAATTGTATTTTTACAATTTTCGTTTATCGATACTAAATCTGTTTTTCAGATCCAATAAAATAAACCGTCTGCATTGAGATTAGAGTATTTATAAAGAAATTATAATCATCCACGCAATCACTTTGTTATTAAGACTTCTCTATACAAGACAAAAAGAATAAGAGTATAAATACATGGGATCAGTACCGGTATTATGCAGGAATTCTTGCTTTCAATATGTTCATGTAATAGATATCTTTTATATAATCTGTTTATGTGCAGTCTTACTTTTATTTTTATCTATTATTTCATGATGGATATATATATATATATATTATTTATTTGGTGAAATGGAAAATGCAAAATAAAATCATAATTAGAAAATTGACTGTAAAAAGCAAGCAAAGCCTCTTATTTATTTGGTAAAGGAAGCGACAGCAACCCCATTGACCAAAACCTGAACGGCTCCGATGCACCCACTACAGATATCAAAAAGTGGGATCCGACGATTTTTAAAACGTCAACTCTCATTAGCATTCATTGTCTGCCACGTGGCGTCCTCGCAAGATTCGTTGTTCTATAAATAGAGAGCGTTGTCAACTTGCCATTTTGCAGCCACTAGTAGTTTCAGCATCAACTCGAGAGAGAGAGAGAGAGAGAGAGAGAGAGAGAGAGAGAGAGAGAGAGGCGAGAGATGGCATTTGGAGTTCGCTTGTGTTTGTGTTTCCTGCTTGTCTTTGCTGTAATATCTTCAGCTCGAAACACCATTTCATTCTCAGGTATGTTTCTTCTGTTTTATTGGTTATAGAGCGTACATAATATATACGGGTCATCGATCGTTTACAACGCTCCTGGTTAAAATCAAAGATATATATATTGTCTCCGGATGGAGAGTTTCTTTCCGCATCTGGTCCAAACTTTCTTGACAATTGCATGATCCTGTCATAGCTTTACCTGATATCACAATATCAGGATATGACCCTTTTGGCTAGCTAAGGTTTCTTCACTCTTAAGCTATGAAAGTCCTTAAAGAAGCAAGATTTTCTGTTGCTACACTAAAGGGTCCAGTTTGTAGTGTCAAGTGTGGTGATGCGTGTATACATGCGCATATAAGATTTAGAGCCATGAATCGAATTGCTGTTCCTTAGCATGCAAAGAAGCTCCCAAGACTTTCCTTGTGTTTAAGTTGAACAGAGGAGTTAATCAATTAAGTCCAGTGCAACTCAGATTCCAGGAAATTAAATCAATGGGATGCCTGTTTTTTACGTCTTAATCTATGGTTAATAAGATTGTTATTATTGTAATGTGTGCAATAGGCCAGCTAGATTATGTGTGCATGGTCTGCTCTGCATCGATACATGTTCCTGCTTAATATTTATTAGCTATTATCATTATATTACTTCACTTATCTCACAGCACTTCCGTAAGAGACAACATCCTTAGTTTTTTTCTTACCACACCACACAGAGGATGCATCATGCATGATAATAATAATAACTATTATTATAACAAGTTGATTTAATTTAGGCCGATACAAGTCTGGGAAAGGAAGAGAATTTGTTTTTAGTGATTTAAACTATGGGTCTGGTGTTGACTTAAAGGTTTCCAATAATTAAATGTGTTATTGTGCATGCAGATAACGAAATGGCCTTGGCTATAAAGGGGAGGTCCTTGAAGATTACACTGAACGATTACGGTGACCCAATAGCAAACCGTGGGCACGATCCTTCACAAAGAAACAAGAATTGGGGTGGCAGCGGCGGTGGCCGTAAAGGCTGAGAGATTCTGTGATGCTTTCTTTATCTAATATTTTGGATACTAACCTAAATATATATTGAATAAATAACACAGGCTCACGTTTTGTGCTTCAAGGTAGCTGATTTATACTCATTTGCCAGCTAAACATGTATTCTCTAAGGCGCCTTAGCTTCCTTAATTAATAATCGTCATCTTTCTTACTTTCAAGTTGCTGTGGCATGTCAAGTGCATATATAGCTTCAGCATGGGTTCACGTTCTTCGGTGCGGTAAACCATTATTTTCAAGAATTATTTAAGATTTTTCGTATGCGAAGCATGATACGAATTAATCTCTTCTGTGTGGAATGTTGTGCTATCAAACATTATTTCTATATTCATATATGATCCCAAAGGGGATATATATGTTGACGACAAAATAATAATTCACATAGCTGTAAGGGGACATGCAAGGCAGTCGTTCGAACTTCATATTAAGGATCATTAATGGCAAGTCTCATGTTTAAATATGTTAAAAAATAATATAAATTATATCTTACTATCTCAAAACATTACCGTCTCTTGTGTAAACTAAAATAAGAAATAATAATTCACAATCCACATCGGAAAGCAAAGAAGAGTCAGACTAGCAGCAGAAAAAACCCATCATGAGGTAATCAGCAGTAGATGAAAAGAAGAAGAAGAAGATTTGATGCATGTTAAAATAACTGATATACTAAAAAAACTCACCGAAACTAAAACAGGTTAATCGACAAAGATCCCATTCCTCTCCTATACAATGCTGTTATCCACAAAATCCCCTACAATTAATATTCCTCATCAAATCCCAAGTAATTTCATTTGTATCACAACCAAAAAGTCATTAATGCGCACTCAAACCACAAATAATTATTAATTTTTTTTTGTCAAAAAGGGAACTTGGCATTAAGTGGAGTAATGATGTCATGACAATGTCAAGAGGAAGTTTTAACAAACCAGATTTGAGAACATGAGAAAAGAGTGCTATAAAGTCGTAAGATAAAAAATAATAATAATAATAAAATGATTATAAAAAATAATAAAGACTATTTCAAAAATCATTTCAAAAGTTTTTTTATTCTTTATTGAAAAAACACTATTTTAATGCATTTTCAAATAAAAAATATTTTAAAAAAGCAAACATAACTACACTCTCAAACACCCTTTTAAGTATAGACGAGGGTTGTAAGAGTCCAGAATAAGCCATCCTCTCCAATTTCACTTGTTTGTACACATCATATTCCTTCACCAATTGTCTCATCATTTTCATCCTCCTTTAACTTTTTTATCTTTCAAATTTGGTCCATATTCTTTTGATTGATATTTGTTTTATTTGAAATAATTTATAAAATTATTTTTTAATTTCATTTTCTTTTATCTTTTTTATTTGTCAATTTTAATATTTATTTATTTTAATAGCTTGAAAAAAAATTAATAATATCTAGGGGTGAGCAAAAAAGCAAACAATTGATTAAACTGAAAAAACCGAAAAAAAATAAAAAAAACCAAATTAACCGATTAAAAAATCACAAAAAAGTTCCAGTTCGGTTCCGTTCGGTTTTCAATATCTGAAACCGATTGAACCGAACCGGTTCAACCAGGACAACACTTAAAAAAAAAAACAAGTATAAATAAGATATATTTTTTTGTAACCCTAAACTTAAAGTAGCATTCTCTAAAGATAATCAGTCGCCCTTTTCTTTTGCTCTCTGTGTCTCTCTTTTCTCTGATTTTCCTCTATACTCCACATCCCATAATTGTTAGGAATTGTTAGGCTCCTGCTGCTCCATGCTCCTCTGTCCTCCTATCAAAGGCACACCTTTCTTTATTTTTAATTTTAATTCTTTTAGTTTTCAAGATACGCCTCTGTTTACTTTTACTTTTGCTTTTAATCTTTTTATCATTTTTCTTTCTATTTCTCGCATAACATTGTAATTGTTATATAATTTTTCATATCTATGTAACTGAAGAAGATTGTTATGTCAAACCAGTAAAATGTTTTTCTATGCTTTTCTTGATGTTGGTCTTGTGAGGACAATTGGACATCAAGTTTGGTTATTTATTGAAGAGATTGAGTATAAAAACATCACATACTCAATAGATGGTGTGGATTCATGTAAAAATCTGTAATTGGTTTTCTCTCGTTTTGGTTTTACATTTGAATAATTGATATCTCCATCTTTTTTTTTTCTAGTCAAATGACTTCTTTTCTTTCCTTTTGTTTTGTGTATTTTTTGCGCAAAGTTTAATTTTTGGCCAAGGATCTAACAAAAAAAAAATTGAGGTTGGATTTCTAGATATTATCCTAACCGGTTTAACTTGTTGAGAAAGCTAAGATTTCTCAGAAAATAAGCATAAAGTTGTGAAAATAGAAATAAAAAAATAGGTTTAAGCTGCTTTGGAAGGAAAAAAACTGAACCGAACATGGTCGATTCGAACTAGTTTTTGGTTCGGTTCGGTTCAAAAACTTGAAAAAATAATAATTTCAGTTTAATTATTTATTTTAATCCAAAACCAAACCGAACAAAAAATACACAACTATTAGCTAATAATATCAATTCTTTTCCGTAAAAAAAAACCAACAACCAGTGGAATCAGGTTAGCTTTTAATTATTTATTAATCACTGAGTTGTGGCTCACCGAGTAATTACTGCCGTCGTTGACAACTGACCTCGACAATGACCAAAACCTTCTCTATGCCTTGCCGTTAGGGTGAGTAGGGGTTTTTGATTCCCTTTGTCTGCTATATATGAAAATCATAACAGCCCAATTAATTAATGGAGAAGTTAGTCTTGGAGGATGAGCCGAGACAGAGCAAGGAACTTCGGTTAGACGATTAATTAGAATCTCTAATATTTGAAATTGATTTGATATTATTAATTAAGATTGACTAAAGAAAGGCACAGAACCAGAACAAAGTCATGGCAATAATAAGGGAAGACACGACAAGGGAGACGGAGTCTCTTACAACCAAAACTAAAGAAACTATAATTGCTCAACAATTCTGAATCAAAGAGAACAAGAATAAAAGCTCTCATTATTTGAAGCTTGACTAGATGAAGATGACCAAAAATCCAATGAAATGCAGCTTCTTGACCATACAGATGATGCCAACACAACGCATCATTTTGTATGTGTGGTCTAGAGCTGATCAATTCTTCTCATTCCCTAATAAGGTCAGAAGGAATTCCTTGTATTCTCCATGCGTGTCTGCTGCTACTGCTTGATCGAGAGAGATGTTGTTTCTCTTCAGGTAGAGCTCCTTGATCTCCTTCAAATCTTTCTCTGCACGCGTGACGATCACACGACTAAGAGCATCTTCATCGGTGTCCTCTTTATGGACGGCCCTTCGCAAGACCTGTGCACAGATATCGGTGAATTAACCGTGTCGAATAGTGTATAAAGGCCAGTGCAGTTTTGCTGTGTATAACATCAAATGAATTGCGCGCGAGTATCATTTAAGATCTTCATGATCTTGTAGAATGCCATACCTTAACAAAGTACTTTCTTGGATCTCGAATGCACCGGACTGCAGTTCGCAAGGCACCTAGATATTCATCAATGGGGTCTCCCAGCAGCCCCTAACAGCCCAAATAGCAAACGAATTGGATGATGTGCTAATTTCTTAATCAGCTGTTTCTTTCATTTTCTCCAATCAATTAAATCAAGTAATTGTAGAGAATATAAAGCATTTGATATTCTTTAATTAATTATACCTTGGTAATGGATTTTCCATGGATGTCTTGGTAACGATTGAAAGTTGCATTGAGCTGTGCCTTGCTCCTTGTAGTCAATACCCTAACCAATTCATCATGGTTAAAAGCCTTTCCATATACATCATCATGGAGAAGACCAGCTTCAGAAATCGCCAAATCTTCGTCAACTTCATGGCCATCATATCTATAGGCGCTTACGAGAGCAACCAAGACCTGCGTGGTGATCCATTAAGCAACAAATTAATGCCCATGAATAGTTCTATTCATAATTGCAATACTCTTTGGCTTCTCCATCGAGATTGTTTTTTTTTCTCTCCATTTTTCGTGCAACAATATTTCTTGTCTAGTTCTGAAGTTATTAATTTCAGTGGTTTGCTTCAAATATAATCCCAACCCTTAAAGTGTTACACTAGCTAGGGCACGCAAATAATTAATAAAAAAAAGAAAAAAAATGCTTTATAGAAGTCTATATGTATACTTTTCGAATGTCACCCTTGGTGTGAAGGGCCACATCTTCTTCGAGAGAATGCCTGTAACGAAACCGGTAGGCACGCTTCACCGCCAAGAGATCTTCCGGTGATCCGACACATGCAATTTCAACAATTACTCTGTAATTAGGTTTTGATTTCTGCAAGGCCGCGTTGGCAAGGACAGCATCTCTGTCAGCTGGCTCCAAGGTCCAGTGGCTCATTGCTCTCTATTTTATTGCCCACCAAAGATTTTAATATTGATCAAGAATATTGTAATACATGTAATGATAGATAAAAATCCAAGCAAGTAAATGAGGTGAACATTAAGAAATTAACCTCAAAGTCTCCGGAAATCTCAGATTTAAGTTGATGAATTAGATCCTCATGGTATATCTCTTCATAAGCTAGCCTGATAAGTTTCCTTTGAAACGAATTCCGATTCCCCAGCACTGATATTATGGCTTTCTCATCCGTTCCCAATCCTGAAACATCGATGATTTATTGTTATGATTTGCATGGACTTTCAATCATTCACGCATGGATGTAAGATTAGCAACAGAAAGGAACATTAAAAGGCCTAATTAACCAGCATTAATTTTGATGATTAATAAGTTGTGATGATTTCAAAAAGTTGCTGGAGAAACGCCAACTCAATTCCATTTCTAACCATCTAAGCTCGTTTATATATTAAGAAGGAAGATTAGAAGGAGGGAGGAACCAAACCTAGACAGGCCTTCTTGATTGTTTCTGCATCTTCAACGGGAGAAAAGTCTTTGGGAGCAACAACTGTGGCCATTTTCTAAAAACTATATATTGCTTGGTTTTCTTTCTCTCTCGATTTTACATATTTATAGAGGCCAAGCCTTGCTCTTTAATGATGGAACAGTTTCACGAATTAACTGTCATGAAGAATAAACGGAATGAAAACTCATGCAAACATTCATTTTTCATAAATAGACTTACGTTACAATATTGCACAGTGTTCCTTTGCTTTGTCAGCTTCTTCTTCCTTTTTCCTATGGGCAAATTTCCATGTAAGTCCCTCATCTCTTCAATATCTCTCAAATAAGTCTCCAACTCTCTATTTTAACATAGCTTTCTGACTCAATTGCATATATTACGTAGCAAAATAATGTTTCCTGAGGAGAGTTTCGCATTTACTATTAAGAACCAGGTAGATTTTTTAAGCAGGATCCAATTGAAGTATGCATGATACTTTAGGGATCAAATTAATAACATTGATGTTTGGGAACTACATTGAGAATTAGTTCATAGTCGAGGGACTAATTTGAGCCGCCCTCCTCTTTTTCGGGTCTCCTTTGCTTGACCAAACATGACTGCGTCAACCAATGTCCAGTTAATGAGTCCTTGCCCTGTTGTGCAAACCCTCGCCCAAATTTAGTTTTCTTTCTTTATCATTTATGTTTAATTTTTATATAAAGATTTTATATTTTTTCTTAATAAGTTCCGTATTTATTTTTACCAAATAAAAATAATTTTTTATAGTTCAATTTAATTAGATTAGTTTATTGTATAGTATGAAATTGCTTCAATAATACGCTCTAGTTTTGTTTTGTTAATATCAATTTAGTTTCTATTATAATTTTGTTTTTTTTTCTCTTAATTTAAACTGTAACAAAAGGCTAGCATTTAATTTTCTCTTTACTTTCAATTTTTATTTGAATATATAATTTATTACTTCTAAAAACGGTAAACTGAAAGTATACACATGACGTTATTTATACGCTTCAATTAAATTCTTTTAATGGAAGATTCGATTGATAAAATCTCGTATCAACTCCAACGTTTGTTTTTGTTGCTAGAACTTGTTTTTGTAAAATTTTGATTTTTTTATATTTTTAAATTATTTTAATATATTGATATAAAATATAAATTTTAAAAATAAAAAAATATTATTTTAATAAATTTTTAAATAAAAAATATTTAAAAAAAACCTACCACAATTCTAATTAGGTGTAGATTGTTTTAGAAGCATGGTAATAGTTACAATTCAAAATATTTTTTATTTAAAAATATATTAAAATAATTTTTTTTTTATTTTTTAAAAATTATTAAAAAAATAATAATAAAAATTTTAAATCATAGTTTTGAAACCCGGTGGGTCGAGGGACCTGGCCGACCCGAGGCTGGAACCGGGCCGAGTTGAAGAAAAAATAAAAAAAGAAAAAACCTGGTGTGACCTGACAGGTTGACCCGGTCAAAAACCTGATTGCAACCCGTTAGTTTTTTTTTTTTTTACTAAAACTACGTTGTTTTGATTAAAAAAAAGAATTAACTTGGATGACCTGGTGATCCGGTCAAAACCTGGAACCTAGCTTTGAACCGAATTAGAAATTTGAAATAACCTCAAATTTTTTTTATAAAATTTAATTCATAATAAATTTAATGTTGAATAATAAATTTAAAATAAAAAATAAAACAATATTACATTAAATATTATTGTGAGAAAAGAGGTAAAAAAAAAATTATAGACAAAGAGGTTATAATAAAACTTTTTTTTTAGTTTTAGATATTGTTTGGTAATCGTAATAAGTTTTTAAAGTATTTTTGTTTAAAAATATATTAAAATAAAATGTTTTTTTTTTATTTTTTTTTGAATTTTTTTTAATATTAATTCATTTAAAATAACTTTAAAAAATTAAAAAAATATGATTTTACTGGAACAAATACTACCTCAGTGTTATACGAGGAGGGTATAATAAAATCATCTGTTCTTTTATTTTTTTTTATTACGAATATAGCTGAATTTTACAAATAGAAATAGCTTTTCAATGGCTGAAACTCATTTTCAAGAATCCAGTACACCTTGATATTGTCTCCCCTCCCTTTTTCACTACCTCTTGCTCTCTGTCTCCCTCAAAAAAAAAAAAAAAAAAAAGCAACAGAGATATGGATTCAACCTCACCACCCCAATGGTCATCTCTTCCAAGTGATCTTTTGTTCAATATCGCCAGCATCCTCGGCACTCGCATTGATTTGCTTAGTCTCCGTGCTGTTTGCAACTCATGGCGTTCCTCTCTTTCTCTCCCTCCCAAAACTCCTCTCGTCAAACTTCCTTTTCCCATTGACCCCAATAACCCTAACCTCAATCCTAACCGCCATGGCCATTTTGCACTTAGTGAGTCCTTCAGTTACTCCCTCGAACCCATCAACAGAGACCCAAAAAGGACTTGGCTTATCAAAATTCAAGAGTCAGAATCTGGGAATGTTATTCTCAAAGACCCACTTGCTCGACACCCACTTGCTGGCCTAGATCGTTTGCCTAAAGTTTTGAACTTATTGGATTACAGAGTTAAGGAGATAAGCAAAGGGTATTATGTTGAGTTTGTTGAGCAAGGTAAAGCCCCTTATCCTTCTATCTTTGTTAATGAAATGAAGTCGTGTATTTCTATCAAGCAAGTTGCTGTTTCTTCGAGTTTTGACAAAATTGGTGATGATGGTTTTGTTGTTATGGTGATATATAATGGTGGAAAGCTGGCTTTGTGGAGAATGGGAGACGATAAATGGAGTAGTGTGAATGATATTCTAGAAGGATATGTATATGATAGTGTTGCTTATAGTAATGGGAAGTTTTTTGCTATTGATGTCAATGGATTAACAATTAGTATTGATCCAGCGAAAGCGTCGTTTGAGATCATGGAAGTTGCTCCAGCAGAACCACGGTCTGGATTTGGACACGGTGATAAGTTTAAGTACCTGGTTAAGTGGTTTTCGGATTTGTTTTTAATTGAGAAGTACCATGAAGATCTTTTTTATTGGTCGGAGTCGGATGATGAAGATGATTATCATATCAAATTTAAAATTTACAAGATGAATGAAGAGGAGTGTGATTGGGTTGAGATGGATGGATTGAAAGATGCTGTATTGTTTCTTGGTGATGGTTGTTCTTTCTTTGTTTGGGCTAAAGATTTTGCTTGGTGGAAAGGGAATTGTATTTGTTTTCTTAATTACTTGTTTATGGGAGCTGGTAGTGACGGCCCAGGGCCCAAGGCTGGGATTTTTGATTTTGAGGATGGTATTTCTAGGAAGTTATCCAAGTTCTCAAGTTGTTCAAAGCTTTTTTGGCCACCACCATCTTGGCTCAAGCACTACCCCTGAATGTCTAGACACCTAAAGTTTTTTCTTTTATCCTGCTTCTTGCAGGCTAGCTGTTTGGAAGATCTTCTTGCTTTTATACCTCTATGGAGATGATCAAAGCCATAAAATTTTATCAAGGAAGTAGCAACTGCTTAGCTAATCTTAGTTACATAAATAATGCAAAGCAGTAGTCTGTTTCTTTACATCACCTACTGTGTGCCAGATGGTAGTTTTGTGATCTAATATAATAACGACTGTTGATGCTTTTGTTATAAAGATGGTTTTTATTTTGCATTATATTTCCCCTTCATTTAGTCATGGAATGTTATTTTAGTTTTCGAACTGTTAAGAATAGCAGGTTGATTCTTCTTGTTCCATTGCTTTGAATGAAATGAAAGTTAAACCATGCCGGTAGAAGCTGAGATTAGTGGACCTATGAAATGGTCAGCAGGTGATTTCATGTCTTGTTCTGCCATGCATCGGCATAAAGATCTTCGCTCCTTGTTTGGATTGGGTATGTTAAGGGGAGTTACCGTGGATTAACAGATGATTTTGAACTTTCAAGTATGTTTAGATTATGCTTTTAAGTATGTCTAGATTTGTGCTTTTAAGTAAAAGGTTATAATAATTTCTCTCTTTTGGATGAGGATGTAGAACTGTGCCCATATTTTTCACCATCACCGGTGCACACAGGGGGGTTAATTTATACACCTTTGTTTAGAGAGCATGGTGAGTTTTGCAGTCACGAGTTTCAACATCAATGAGAGAGAGATGGCATTTGAATTTTGCTTGTTTTTGTGTCTCTTGCTTGTCTTTTGCTGCAAGTGCTCTGCCAGTAACACCATTTCATTCTCAGGAACGCTCTTCAGTTTTTATTATAGCTATCATTTACAATAGGTGACTGAGAGGGAAATGATAAGTTTTGTTGCTGGTGTCTGGTGGTGACTTTAGCAAACCGTAGACCCAGATAACCACCTTCACCAAAAATAGACTTCCTTGTTTGAAGGAACCTCTTTTTGCTGGATAATTAACAATTACAGTACAAATATTGAAATAAAGTTAAAGCCTCTCTCGGCCCCAAATCAATGATATATATATATATATATATATATATATATATAAGAATTAAATTATATAAGAATTATTTTGATACCATCCAATTGATTTAACGGGTTAAAAAATTTACAGACAACTTATAAAAATATAATTTGACTTTAAAAATATTTTTAAAATGATATATCTATTAAAAAAATATTGTGATGATATTTGTTGGATTAACATATGTCAAACTATATTAACATGTCAAATCTGTAAGCTAAGTCATTAATTTCATTGAATTTAATATCTTTTTTAAAATAATTATTTTTATTTAATTATATGATAAAAAAATAGATGTTTATAAAAAGAGTATCAACTCAATACCAGAATGTTTTTATGAGAACACGATAACTCTATAAAAAATAAATCAAAATAAATCATGAAGTCTATTTCTTAATAATTAAGTTTTTTTAACTATTTTTTATTTAATAATATAACAAGAAAATAAATGTTTAAAAAACCGAATAACAACCTAATGTTGGTATGTTGTTTTAAGATCATGAAGCTAGTTCATAAAAATTATTTTTTTTAACAATATGATAGATTATTTTTTATTTAATAATATGATAGGAAAAAAATAGATCTTACAAACACTAATCCAATGCTGAAATTTTTTCTGAGACTATGATAACTTTTTGTAAAGAAATCCAAAATAAATAACAAAGTTTAATTTTCAACAGAATTAATATTAAAAAAAAAATGTTTGGAAAATTACTCGAATGAGTTATATATTTTATTGATATTAATAATAAAAAATATAGAGCATGAGAAAATTATTGTAACACTAAAAAGAGTTTACTGTGAATTTATAATAGTAAAATGACATTTATGACATTCATCAAATCAATTGAGAAGACTAAGCTTGTAGGTAAAATAATATTTTTCAGTGGATCGAATAATTATTCTCACTTTCAATAGGGATACAAATGTATTTACAACTTCTTTTTAAACGGTGAAATACATTCACTGTCCTTAAAAGAAAACAATCAAATAGGTTGCCAGGTTTTTTTTTGAGATTTTAATTTTTTTTGCATGGTTAAATTACTAACTTATCCTTTTATGTTTATTTTTAGTAAGGTACAATCATGAATTACTAACCCTTTTCCTCTCATGATCCAACATTTAACATTTTTTTTTTAAAATTAATTTCGTCATTTATTATCGAATAATTTTCATCTCATATAACCTAGATTTGACAAGTTAGTTTTAGGAAGCTCAAGTTTTTATTTTAACAAATAATTGTTTTTTATTTTTTCTTTTGTATGTTTGATTTTTGTTTTTTCAATTTAGTTTTTCAATATTTGATTAATTAAAATTTAATTAAGATGTTTCTAAATTTATTACTCTAATCAAATGACTGGAGGTACGTGTTTAATAAATTAGCATATATTGACATTATTTTTTATTACTTTTTTTTTTTATCATATTGAATTTTTCTTTTTTAAAATGTGTTTGTGTCAGCAGAATATACTTGTTTTTATCCAACCTGAAATAGATTGCAGGTTACATGCCTCAAAAGGATAATGCATGCGCTACTTGATTAATAAAAACCCATCTTCTCGAAATTTATTTATATTCTTGAAATTTGAAGAAATTATAACTATACAATCAAAGAATTTAGGATTCGTTTTCTCCCTCACTGACATTTCAGCTCCAACAATCAAGGAAGGAAAAAGCTATGCGTTACATGTCTGAGACAACTAACAAACCACGCAAAATCACGTCCTCTCCAATCAACGCAACAATTTGTTTCTGCTTGGAAAAAGAAATACCAGTTGCACAAACGTTAATGAAGTTCTTATCGAGGGTGATTTGATTTTGTCTATTTGTGTTTTTATGAATGTGATTGCACAGATTTGAATGGCGAGCGAGAGAACTGGAGGAGGAGGTGATCAACTGATGGTGTGTGTGTGTGTGTGTTCATAGCTATGAGTCAGTATCTGGAATCCTTCTGGGTCAGGTATCTAAAAATCCATATCTGCCAAGCAAGGAATACCTGTGAATAATAGTTTTGGATTCTGATTTGGATATGAAGAGTACCGAAATTCAAAGCAGTGGGACTCAATCTGATCAATTAGCTACCTTTGAAACTCATTATTAGGACCATGCGCTTTCTCCCAGAGGTGAGGATCCATCTTTTCCGCAAACCATCAAGCAACCAGCTGAAGGGAAAAAATCTAACAGCGGAATGTGCCCTGACAAACTACACTGCTGGCAAATTTATTTCAGCAATCCACTCAGTTACAAGGTGCTCCACCTTCATCCGGATTTGTTTAAAAATCTTCAGAAAAAAAGACCAACAATTGGAAAACAAAACAATTAGGTCAATTCACTCAAAAGAACAGGAGCAAAATGGTGCAAGAAACTACTACCTTTATGTTTATCCATGCATTACACTCCGAAGACAAGTTCGTTAGAACCACGCTGGCACGTCCTTTTCAAATATGTTTCTAGATTAAAACATTTCAAACCAGAAATTAATGCAAAAGGCCACATGAAATAACAGCTAATGAGTATGACACCCACCTGAACTTGCGTCTTAAAGGGTTCGCACACCTGTAACTGAGGGTCAATCAAAAACGTAATACTTGCTAGTGTCTATCCTATAGAAAATACTCTACAGTAGCTGCTCCTCATGACTCACATTTTGCAGACCTTTGCTCTGCCTGCTCTAGCTTTTTGGCAGTCTCCAGTGGCATAACAATAATGGCATCCTTCTCAATTATCTGTTTAACAAATATGAGAATTGGACATTGTCAGACCACCAGATCTTACAAGGAAACGCTTGGGGATGATGCTACGCATTGGTACCTTGAAATCTATGACAGTGACGACAAAAATAAGAAAACCAAATAGAAAATTGTTAGAACATCAAATTTAAGCTTGGCTCCAAGAAACCAACTCACCTTTTCATGCAGGAGGAACATTACAATCACAGCTATGGAGCTACATTCCATATTGATCAGTGTAAGTGGACTTGTATATCTTGACTCTCTGACAAATTCAAAAAAGTAAATCAAAGTAAGATCCACACAAGCAAATAAAAAAAAGATCCAAAATTTTATTCAAAATGAAAGGCAGTAGAACTTTGCTTGAACAATGACCGGACTTCATAATTATGAGCCTAGAAATTTCAAAAGAAAGCATGGACTAGTTCAACTAGTGATATAAATAAGGTATGAGAGTAACATTTCAAGAGGCCTGATAGGTGATATGATAAGCCTTGATTTTGAACAATACCAGAGATAAATTAAGAGTTTACAGGGAGATTTAGCATACGATATTCTATTACTGAATCATAAATCAGATATTGCAGTATAGTCATGAATGAAGCACACCTTTATTAGGCCATTACCACCACCAACCAAGATGCCTTGACGATTGCAGGGTACTCAACAAGTTACAACTAGCAATTGTTTCCTCTTTTATATGTAGTATGTACACATGCTTTCCTATATATGTCACCTGAAAGATAGAATTTAAATATCTTTGACATGGAAGGATGCTGAAAACAAAACAAAATAAAATTAGAGCACATCAGAGAGAGATAATACAATGAGACTCACGTAGGAACATCTGCTGCTTGAGCCAGGAAGGATGAGCCAATCTTATCCCAGAGTGCTGCTATTCATGAGCTGAGGGACAAGTAATACAATTCCCTTCGCATCCATTGCATCTGAAAACTCAGGGTTCTCAGATGCATGAATGAAACCAGGCTAAACTGCATCAACATGTGCTATATCAGCCATCTGGGAAGCAGAAATTATAACTTAAAAAAAAATTACAAGGGAAATGAAAATTCAACTTTCTTTCTAGCTAATTAATAAGGTCAAACAGAGCATAATTGGAGAGAATGGATCATAACGATGCAAGGATAATAAGACACCCCATAGCTATTGATCTCGGTGATGATTTGAGCGCCATGAAGAAAAAGGGACTTCATGAGACTACATCACATACTAAACTACTCAACTCGGTTGTACAATTCATTGACTATGCAAGTTCACTATTTTTATCCATACAAAGTCAGAATTCAATAATTTTAGTCAAGCAACAGAAAGTTAATCACAGTGAACAAAATTATTTTCTGATAAGAATTGTTTAACTGAATTTAGTTGTCTTTTTGTGGTTTGTTGTACTTCTAACTAAAACAGCAGAAGAAAACTTGAATGCACAAAAATGTCAGAGATTTCTGTGTAAGCACTCTATAATGAGCTGCGCATCAGCATATTTATTATGATTGTCCTGCCAGGAACTTCAACAAACTAATCAGCTATTCAATATACTCTACACTTATTCTGATGTCTTGAAGAGCAGCGTAACAGCAAGATAGTCTTATCCATGCAAAAAGTTTCATAAACCCATGTCCTTGTGCTACATATAAACTTGACAGCTTCCAGTTGTTTGCAGTTGAATATTATTGCAGAAAGATCTTGACAAGAAAAAATGACAGTTGAAAGCAATATTGTTAAATATGCTAAACTATGATCTAGTTTACAAATTCAGTCAGTATGGTTCGACCTACTGAATTAACACACCCATAATGAAATTAAAAAATAATAGTATTTGCACACATGATATTATGCAGGAAAAAACTCTGATATGGCAATTCAACTTCTTATTGCAGAAACATATCTAAATTTAAACTACAAGTTTCACCATATCAAATACTTTGGAGGCTCAGCAGCTTACCATTTGAATGCAGAACCATCACTAATAACCCCATTCAGTCACAATGTCTATGCTGGTTTTTCACAAGAAATACTTGCAGAAAAGGTGCTTAAAATATTGGAGCCATTCATCCCCTGTGATTTAAAATAATTCAACAACCAGAGAATTGCAGAATGGTTTATCACAATCCCAACTGAACCAGCAACATTTCCATTCTCATTGTCAAATTTCTCTGAAAATTTAGTCAAGCTGTCAAATAGCTTTGAGGCATTAGAGACAACCCATGATGCCAAAACTGTAGCAGCAAAGTCCTGGAATACATCATCAGGCAGTAACATGATTGCCCCAACAAGCTCAGGTGTGGGAGCACAGCAAATGCACAATGTAAGAAGGCCTCCCACAGCAATGGCACTTGTATTTGCATCCAGCTCATTAGAGCAGAAAAATTTCAAAATGATCTTCTCCAGCTGAACCTTAGAAACAGCAAGCTCTGATCTGATCAAGCCCCAAAGCTTGTGCTGCTCTGAAGGATCCCAACTGAGAGAGTTCTTCATTAAGTGAAAAATATCTTCAGTGCTCTCCCCGAACATGCAGTATCTCTTCAGCCCAATTTCAAACTGCATTTCAAGAAGATCAGCATGATCCAACTGACTCACAAGGAACCTGATGATATCAATGTTGCCAGCACATAAGTCGGCAAGATGACAGAAGATGCTGTAGAAGAACTTTGTCTTTTTTCTTTCACAAAGAAAACAAGAGGTTATGTCTAGAATGAATAGCTTTGACAGAGCTAAATCATCTTCTTTATGCAGGATGGTTCTTGAACGTTCAAGGAAACATTTGTATGCAGCAAAAGCATTTTTACCAACATATTAACTAATTCCTTATCCATCTTAGAAGTAGAAACACTGCCTTCGAGAAAATCTTGTTTCCTTCCATTCAGAATAGAAAAATACCCATCAACATGAAAGAGTAATAATGACATCCCTGAGTCACTTATCTTAGAAAAATTATTGTTGATGATTGCATTTCCTGAAGAATCTGATATACATGCCTCATAAGCTAGCCTTGTTGCATAAGATAGTAAGTGAGCTCCTACATGAAAACCATTCCTTGACCAGAATAGAAGCATTTCTTGCAACCGTTCATGCTGAGAAAGTATGAAGGAGCGTGCAATTAAGATTGTGGGCGAATGAATTCCACTGTCAGAAGAAGGAACACTAATGCTGACATCAAAAGGAGCAAATAATCGACTGCCAACGGATTCAAATTGATCTGCAATTCTTGAAGATAAAGTTTCAGGGAAAGTTGAACCACATGTTGATGCTTGGCCATCAAGATTCACAAATGAGAGAAGTATTTCCTCCAAAATATGAAGCCCCATTCTATTTGACTTCTTCATAGCTTCTGCCAGATTTTGTGCTAAGCTCTCAATAGCATCCAATTGACTTTCAATGGTAACATTTGATGGGCAAGAAGTAGTAAACAGGTCACCTGAAATGGGAATAGAAGAACCAGCAGGTTCTTTGCTAAGCCTTACTTCCACAATCTTTGCAGATTGTTGTTCCGGAGCTGGTGTTGTTATTGCAAGATGAGAAACATTTTGCAAACTCGAACGTGACACAGAATGAGGAGGAAGATGGGCTGGTTGCAACTCATTATGTTCAATATTCAAACGCAATATTAACTTCCTAAGTCCCTCTCTTAGAAAAGGAGAAAGTGCATCACATGAAGTCAGAATATCCATTGACCGAACCACTCCTTTTTGAACAAGCATCCTCATAGCTGATGACAAACCCCTTCTAATGACATAATTACGGTCCTCTTCATAGTTTTCAGCAATAAACAATAAAAATTCAAGAAGAGAGTGAGTTATATCTATATATTTTGGTATTGAGCATACCATTAATAGCATTGCAGGCTCAATGTTCATTATGTTGTCAATTTTTTCATCAAAAAAAAGCCAGTCATAAAATAAGGCCAGCTTCATATTAGCTTCAACATATTTTTCTCTACAAGATTTTAGAAGCCAACCTATAACAGCCCATCTTGGTACAATGTCTGACTGAATAATTTCATTTGATGGGTGGTGTGCACAACATATGAAGCGAATAATGTCAACTACAAGTGTCTCTCTCTCTTGTCCAAAAAGAAACTTCTTGGCAAACCACACTTGGTATCGCTTCTGATTCCCAAACTTCACATGCATGAGTAGAAACCTCAATTGGGTTTCCATCTCTGGAGTAATTCGAAGCAAAAAATACCGACTAGAAGTCCTAGAGCAGTACAACTGTGAAATATCTGAAAATCCTTCTGTCCTAAATTCACTTGGGTTCAACACCAAATCATTCCAGATAGCTCGAAACTCAGGGACATGAACCAAATCTCGAAGCAATCTAATAAGGTCCCTCCCAATCTTCATGCACAAATTAAATTGCTCCCTCAACATCTTGACACAAAACTCAATCTCTAATCTTTTCAACGATTCCATCTTAGCATCAGTCGATACCTTACAATGATCAGCTAATACCCGTAGATACACATACAAAGCACTAGTTAAAACAAATGGCGCATCTTCTACTAAACAATCCCATTTGCTTGAAAAAAGGGAGACCAACTCAAAGCACAACCACAAATTCCCATCACTAAAATCCCCACCAACAATCTGCCTCAACAAACACAATAAGAAACCATCAAATCCCACTCCTAAAACATCAACCATTTCTTTAACAACCCAAACCAATTGATCCTTCACCGAATCAACTAACTTGCCATACAAATCATTAACAATTTTCACAATCAAACTAACAAACAAAGCATACCCATCAGTGACAATAGCATGAAGATGCTTTATATGCGTTTTAGCCAAATGGGGTTCGGTTAAAACCCCATAAAGAATAGCAAGATTGAGTCTGGAATATTCTTGAGGGCTTGGTATTGTTAATGGAAATGGGGGTCTTAGTTTTGGTTCAAGCTCCTCAAAGGCTTGCTTTAGAGAGAGTTCAAGGTCGTTTTTGGCCTCATAGGCAGTGAGTTTAAGCAGCTTTGATGCCATAACTAGCTCTCTAGTTCAGTAACATTAAACAACAGAGAAATCAAATTTTGAGCAAGAGATGTTTATGGGGTTTACCTGTTGGTGGTGGAGAGGGGTTTCTGTTGTGATGTTTGAATTTGAAAGTTACAGAGAGAAACTAAAGCAGTGATGGTGTTGAAGGAGACCGCAGTTTGGCGGCTTCGAGGGAGAAAGACGACTTGACGTTTGGAAACCAGCCTGCTCTCTTCTTAAAATATTTTTGATCGGGAAGGCTTCAGGGCACGGCAAAACCTCGAAATTAGCCCCCAATACTATAGCTAAGAATTAAACAAGTCCTTAAAATATTTTTCATCTCAATTAGGTCTCTAAATTCTAAATTATTTTTTCTTTCTAAATTCTTCGCAGATTTTAACAGAAGAGGTCAAAGACAGTTAAAAAAACGATTTCTGTGTGAAATTTTATGGCTGTTTGTGTGAACAATGTATAATGCTGGCTGGAAAAGGAAAAAAAAAAAAGAGAAGAAAAGCAGACCACAGGTCAAATATCTGCTTCCAAACCGAAGCTATTACCAAATCCGAAGCACTAAAAATGTAGTTTGCAGATTGATCGATGCATTTTCAATCTGTCTTGATGATGCCCAGAAAGCGTCTTTTATGATATCAACCATTTGTATGTTTAACTCTAATTGCCTAATGAAGCTAAGCCCAGGATAAATTTGGTGATCAAGATAGTTTTCTTCTTTTCTTGAGTCCCATCGCTCTAAATAATAGCTCTAAAGAATCGAACTTTCATTTCTTCACCGGAAGGTGCTAAGGCGATATCAGACCATGAAAACCTATGGTCAAGCCCATGGTGAGATCAGCTCCCACATCTTTGCTGCTGTATCTTCATTTGCTCTCTTCGAAACTATAAAGACGAGTGCTAATACAGCTTTTGGCCATGTAAATCAAATTATGGATTGGCAATGGAAATGGCATAGATAAAGTTTTACATCTAAAGAACAGCCTACTACTATGAGAGAGGAAACAAAAAAAAAAGAGGCAACCATCAAGGAGCCAGACAACTGTGAAAGTGACAATAACCAAGAAATTTCACAAGGCTAATTGCTGCTAAGCTGTTTCTGAAAGCCATAACATCATAGGAAATTTTATGTAGAAAGAAACAACTAATCGCTACCACAAGTTCTATCCTTCAGCTCAAAGGCAAGTGAAGTTGAAGCACAGATCCTTGTGAGCAGAACAAAGTTGATATCTTGATGCTCTGAATAGAATAAATCAATATGATTTCCCACAATGTATCAAGCTCCCAGCACCCAGGAAAAGACCAAAGATGGCAGCACTACCAAGTGTGGTTTGTCCAATGTATCTGATCTTCAAAAGTCCAGGTACCTGAATTTTTCCAAACTAATTAATTAACTGATGAATACTTACAATGGAATACCAAGAAAAATGCATTGACTTCAGTTTAAACTCCTTTAATATAACATATCTAAAACAAGATAATCTGCATAAATAAACAAACAAAAAATCAAAATTTGGATAGTATTTTAATAAATAAAAAATAGCAGATAAGGCAGATGTTCGCTAACTGGGCAGTGGGTAATCTTTTTGAAGGCAACCAGGACCATATGACACAACTAGTAACAACCAACGGCCTCTGAGAGTTGTGAGTTTCACAAAGTCTACTCCAGAAAGCAAACAGAGACACCCAAAACCAGTGGGGGCACAAGGAAACAGATCTTTCTAAGCATCTCAGGGCTGATTAAACTCACAGACCCAGCCCAAACAGAAAAATGACGGTGACAAAAACCAATGCACACCATTATCTTCTGGCAGTTTCTGACCTTCTGTTTCAATTCATATCTATGGCAGGGGATAGAGGGGATGCACATGGTGAAAAGGAACATACAAACATGAACTTAAGGGAAGCCATGATCATAAAATTTAAGTTCCAAGTTGATGCTCATTGTTCCATCTCTTTATAACTTTACACGTATACTTAAGCATGGAAATTACAAGTTAGAATCCACAATATGCAACACATTAAGTAACATAAAATATTTCATTCACTCAGACTATAAATCAAAAGAAAAAGAAGACAACAGGGTACATATTTCTATTTCAGTAAAGAACAATTAATGGTCAAGAGCAGGCATTTAATAAGGTCTCCACACTCTAAAGTGTGAATTTTGGTATCAGGTCAGATGATGTACCTTATACCTTACTGCCTCATATGTTCCATAAACAGCACCTGCACAGAAATCATATATATTACCATATTAGATGGATAGTTGAAGCAAAACAAACTATAGTTTTAACAGTGAACCAAAGATTGAATATATAAGACTGGATTTGTATGAATTGAAACTTTCTTATTAAGATTGTCCACTAGCCAATGTTTCTTTTTTGCATATCAATGAGAAAATCAATGGTCATGGCTAGATATGATGTGCAAAAGCACATACCAAGATAGTTAAAGTTCCATTGTGTAAACTGTACAAGCACACACTTTTAACTTGCATCAAAGAAGTTAAAGCTAGAATTTTGAATATTATGTTTTCCACAACCTTGTTCATGTTCCTAGACCACATTGCTACCCTCAGCAGGCAGGTCATTGCTACAATAACCCTACAGTTTTTCTATTTAATGTTTACATTGAGTTGTTGGCTACAAACTTACCTATCACTATGAAATTTTAAACTTAGAGCATTTTTGTTTAAGATGGAAATATGATTTTCACATGTACTAAGTTATTCTTCTGGTTTTGGACATGTACTTGTCATGGTAAACTTTTGTTCGTATATCTATTTTTATTGACATGTGTTCAGCTATGAAATCTCCTATTATGATAAAAATGCATTTTAACGTTGTATTTTCATGGGACATATATTGGTTATAAAACCTATGTCGATGTATTTTTAAACACATGATTGTCATTGGCTAAGCTGGCAACCTAATGTTCTAAAATTTCATAAACAAATAGTTTATTACAGTCCAAATAAAAGTAAAAATCCTTTATGTATCCATCAAACAAAAAATTTTATACGTTTAATTTGTGATAAATTATCTTTGGTAATAAATATAATTGATTTTTCTGTATCAATAATCATTTGAAAAATTTCCAGTGTTGCTGAAAAATATTTTCCAGCTTGTTTTCCATATCACATCCAGACAGTAAAATATTTCATTTTATGAGAAAATGTTTTTGCAGGAAAATATTTGACGCAAAACAAACAGCCCCTTAAGCTACACTCTAGCTGTTTTATTTCTCTCTGCAATCTTCTTAAATTCAGTGTGGACTTGTTGCTTCTTTATAAATCTTTCCCATACAGTACAATTAACAGACTTCGGTCACCATTCTCTTTAACCAACTCTAGTCCAAGTATAATTTTTCCAATTCCATCAAACAAACACTTCTAGAGACCCTGCTATTTTAGTTACCAACAAAAGTTACCAACGCTATTTTAGTTAAACTTCTCAAGCTTCTAAGTTGAAGAACACGGGAGCCTCTCAATTTAGAATCAAGAAATCCACCACTATTAGGCACCCGGCAATATCATCAAGGGCGTCCCCGTTTTGCAAGCTATTCCGTGACTTCCATTTAATACCTTCTTATAAATAAACCCCATCTGCACATCTCCTGAAATTTCAAGTCTTGATGTATTAGACCCAGTCTTTTCATTAAAATCACGCCCTTCACAGTACTCCTAAAACCAGTCTACATCTAGTGGTGCAGGATTTCTTTCACCAAAGCATTCCAAAGAAAGTGAAAAAATTGGCATTCAAAGATCAACTTTTGCACTCACAATCAAGAAACAGTCCCTCGATCACCCTTTCCCAAATCAAGGCGTAATACAATGGAAGTCGTAAATTTATAGGACAATTGGTTTATGGATTTTGTGTGTTTGTATGAGAAGATAAATCGGTGGACTTTGGAAATTTAAATAACAACAACTTAGGGAGCATTAAAGAACCACACCCAATAACAAGACGCGCAGGTATTGACAAAAACTAGAACAAGAAGATGTTTTAGGGTTTATGATGAGAGAACTTACCCACGGCGCCACCAATAGCACCTCCAACAGCAACGCCGGCAGTTATACGAGCCAGACAACTATCCCTCGCCATTTCGGGATTGCGAGTGTTTTAGTTTATGCAAGAATTTGATTGACCGATGTTTGAAACCTTATCGACGCTTGTCAAGTTTTGTGTAAGCAGTGGTGAGTGACTTGTTTTTTACGGTCTCTTCTGATTGTAATTGCTGTGGCGGTTTGAAATTGTGTTACAAACGCTTTTAATAAAAAAAATTAAAATTTTTTATTATATTTTTATATATACTATAAAAAAATAATTTAAAAAAATAAAAAAAAATATTATTTTAATATATTTTTAAATAAAAAATATTTTAAAAAATAATTATTATTACATTTTTAAAAACCTCCTAAATAAAGTAAGATCTAAGTTATTTTTGTGGTATGATTTTTATTTTATTTATATGTCTGCTACTTATTTTTATTTTTAGTAATTTGAACAATTGTTTGAGGCAATTAATTTGCAAAGGGCATTCTTAATCAAGTTTTTTATACGATTTAAGATAATAAACTCAAAATAATTACTTAATTAACACATGAGTGTCATGTATTGGGTAAACTTAGAAAACAATTTTAAATTCTGGATCACTGAATTAACAATTTATTATATTTTTAAAAACCTCCTAAAACTTTATAACTTTGGGATAAGTATTTATATTTTTAGATCAGAATTATCTTCACTACTTTTGATATAAAAAAAAAAGTTGATGGGCATGGTGTAGTCTTCAATTACCGAGGTAGTTTTTCCTTAACTGAAAATTCTACTTGTTTTATTTTTTTAAAAACAAAAAACAAAAACTTCTCTTTTTAAAGAGAATTTTCAGAACAAAAATTAATTCCGTTGCCGGGAATCGAACCCGGGTCTCCTGGGTGAAAGCCAGATATCCTAACCGCTGGACGACAACGGACTTATTAGCAAGAGCCTACATTTATAAAAATATAATATTATTCTAAAGTGAAGTTGAGTTTTGAGCAACAAATTCTCGCACGCTCTGCATTTCTTACCAATTAGTTCGGCTATCTCTATGATTCAACTAGTAAGTACGCAAGTGCTCCTCCGATTAGTTGGAAATTGGTAAACAATGATCATTACGTAATGGATCAAATATGATGTAAGGAGCATTCTAAAAACTCGATGCACGTTAAAGACGGTTGCTTTAGATCACAACCAATTGTAGCGGAGAGTGCAGCAGATTGTAATTATCTTCTAAAAAGTTGTGATTAGAACTCTTAGTTGTTCAGTTATATTCCATATCTATCACTGTCAATATGTATCTTCTATTCTGTAGGGAGAAACTGATACAAGGAACTATAAAAAAGCCTTGTACTTCTTGTATTTGTAACCTGAATAAATTACGTGAACCTCATTACTGAATTCTATATGGTATCAGAGCAGGTTTTCTAAAATCCCTGCAAATCCATTGAATCAAATCACCCTCAATACAATGACTACTGAATCACCCTCTCCTATTATACATGTCCAAACTGAAAACTCAGGTTTCAATGCTGGTATAATACTCACCGAAACCAATTATGACACCTGGTCCCAAATCATCAAAATGCAGATTGCTGGACGTGAAAAACTGGATTATATTATTGGCGACTCACCTCAATTTGATGCAAAAGACCCCTCTTACTCCAAGTGGTATGCCGAAAATCAAAAAATTAAAGGCTGGTTACTCACATCAATGACCTCAGAGATTATGAAGAGGTATCTTCGCCTACGTACTGCTCGTGAAATTTGGAGTGCTCTTGCTAAAGCATTCTATGATGGATCGGATGAAACACAAATCTTCGCTCTCAATCAGCATGCCTTCTCTATTCGTCAATCCAGTCGTTCTCTTCCTACATATTATGGTGAGCTAGTTGAAATATTTCAAGAACTTGATTACCGTGACAAAGTTAAAATGAGGGACCCGAAGATATTATTATGTATAAAGCAGGCAATTGACAAATTAAGGATACATATCTTCTTAAATGGCCTTGATGCTGAATTTGAGCAAGTACGAGGAGAAATACTTCGCATGGATCCAAGCTTGGATCTTGAGTGCACATATGCATATATTCGTCGTGAAGCAAATCGTCGAATCCTTCTAACTAGTGACCTGACTACTTCTGATTCTGTGGCCATGTTAGCTCGTCGAAACACACCACCTGTGCGACACTCTGGTTCCATGGCGACATCTCGCAACTTTGACATTGGAAACAAACAGGCTGGCTCATCTAGATATTGTACTTATTGTGGAGACACTGGACACACTAAAAGCCGCTGCTATGACTTGATTGGATATCCTGAATGGTGGGATCCTTCCAAGGCTCCAAAACGTAAAGGCAAGACTTCACCTGCAACATCATCTGTCTCCACCGCCATAGCTGAAATGTCATCACCTAATACTAATGCTACAACATTACATATTTCCTCATAATCACCAGGTAAGCTGTTTGATAAACCTACACCTATTGGATCTTGTGCATGGATTATTGATTCTGGATCAACTGATCATATGTCCTTTGATACTTTTTTTGTCTCTAAATTGAAACCATCTAAAAAATATGTTGTGTCTACAGCAAATGGAACTCAAGCCACAGTTGTTAGAAAAGGTTCATTTTCTTTAAATAAGCTAAATTTGAACTCTGTTCTTATAGTTCCTTCCCTTAATTTTAACTTGATATCTGTCTCACAAATTACAACTTCTTTGAATTGTGTTGTGATTTTTTGGCCTGATCATTGTGTTTTTAAGGACATTAAGACAAGGAAGATGATTGGTTGTGGTACTAAAAAAGGGAGGCTCTATTATCTTGATCTCACATCATCTAGCTTAAGTGCATTGGCTCAATCATTATCAGTTACCAGTTCAACATCTATGTCTAATATTTGGTTGTGGCACAAACGATTTGGACATGTTTCATTTGGATATTTAAAGCATTTGTTTCCTAAATTATTTTTAAACACATCTCCACCATTGTTTAAATGTGAAACATGTGAATTGGCAAAGAGCCACCGTGTTCCTTTTCACCCAAGTTTGAATAAAAGTCCTTTGCCATTTACACTTATACACTCTGATGTTTGGGGACCTGCAAAATTTCCAACTCTGAATGGATCACGTTGGTTTGTCTCATTCATAGATGATCATAGTCGAATGACTTGGGTATGTCTGATGAAAACCAAACAGGTTATGTGCTCACTTTTTAAGCATTTTTATTCAATGGTTGCTACCCAATATAAAACTTCAATTCAGGTCCTGCGCACTGATAATGGTGGGGAGTTTGTCAATCATGAGATGAAGCAATTCTTACAGTGTCAAGGTATAATCCATCAAACTACATGCCCTTATTCCCCCCAATGTAATGGGGCCGACGAAAGAAAAACAGACATCTCCCGGAAATGGTTCGAGCCACACTATTTGAAGCCAATATGCCTCTTCATTACCGGGGTGAGTCACTTACAACCGCATCATATATAATAAACCGTATCCCATCCCGCAACTTAGACTTCCATACACCATTTGATACATTAAACCATAGTTTGTCCTCACCACTCACACCAAACCTGCCCCCAAAAGTCTTTGGCTGCACTGCCTTTGTACACATACCAAAACATACCCGCCATAAACTTCAACCATGTGCTCTCCGATGTGTCTTTGTTGGATATGGTCTTCATCAGAAAGGATATCGGTGTTTCCATCCACCCACTCAAAAATTGTATGTCACAATGGATGTAAAATTCCATGAGCACTAGATGTACTTTCCTGCAACAGAGACTACAAATCAGGGGGAGAAAAGTTTTAACATACGATCTCTTAGCCATCAAACCGAGAACATAAGTCACTCTTTACCCGAACTCGAAACACCGGAACGGGAACCACGAGTAACCGGAACATATGGATGCAGTAATTGAGCCAACAACACTTGAGCTTCAACCGTGTGATCAACCTAATATAGCTGAAGCAACTGTACCACAACAACAATCATCTCCACTTGATGTTTCTATTCCTCATGAGTCATCATCAACTGATGAATCACAGGTAAACCTTGAACCTCCACTCCGCATACTTTCTAACCGTATCACAAGAGGAATTCCTAGAGTTAGCTATGAACCTGTTCGTACTTCTACCCCTAAATACCCACTAAACAATTATGTATCTTACCATAAGCTATCAAAGGCATGTGAATCATTTGCAAATCAATTGTCTACTGTACATGTTCCTAATAGTGTGCAGGAAGCTATCAAGGATCCTAGGTGGAAAAATGCAATGAATGAAGAAATGAAATCTCTCCAAAGAAATGCAACATGGGAGGTGATCGACTTACCTGCTGAAAAAAAACCTGTGGGATATCGATGGATTTTTTCAGTCAAATACAAAGCTGATGGTGATATTGAGAGGTTTAAAGCACGGCTTGTGGCCAAGGGGTACAGTCAAACGTATGGGATTGATTATGCAGAAACGTTTGCACCAGTGGCTAAAATAAACACAATCCGTATTCTCTTGTCATTAGCTGCAAATTTTGATGGCCACTACATCAATTTGATGTAAAGAATGCATTCCTGCACGGGAATCTCCAAGAAGAAGTATACATGGAGCTGCCTCCAGGATGTCAATTACAGGTTGAAGGAAGCAAACAAGTTTGTAAACTACGAAAATCATTGTATGGATTAAAGCAATCACCAAGAGCTTGGTTCGGTGGATTTACAAACTCAATGAAGGCATTTGGATATCAACAGAGTAGTTCTGACAACACCCTATTCATAAAGCATAAGGAAGGGAAGCTTATAATATTGATTATATATGTTGACGATATGATTGTGACAGAAATGACTCTATTGAAAAGGAAGCCCCGCAAACTTATCTCTTGAGAATTTGAAATGAAAGATCTTGGACCTTTAAAGTACTTTCTGGGAATTGAGGTCTTGAGATCTAGACATGGTATACTCTTGTCACAACGGAAATACACAATTGATTTGCCTAATGAAGTTGGCATGCTAGCCTGCAAACCAAGTGACACACCTGCTGCTGAAAATGTCAAGTTGAGTGCACACTCAAATCAGATTCCTGGAAATAAAGAACAATATCAGAGGCTGGTAGGACGATTGATGTATCTTGCACATACTAGACTCGACTTAGCATACTCACTTAGTGTTGTTAGCAGGTTTATGCACTCTCCAAGTGAAGAACATATGAAGGCAGTAATGTGTATTTTACAATATTTGAAGTCTTCTCCAGGTAAAAGAATTATGTTTACTAAAGGAGACACTTTGAATATTGAAGGCTATACCGATGCAGATTGGCCTAGCTCAATTGATGATAGACGTTCCACTGCAGGATACTTGACATTTGTTGGGGGAAATCTGGTTACATGGCGAAGCAAAAAACAGGGAGTTGTCGCTAGATCTAGTGCGGAAGCAGAGTATAGAGGTATGGCTAAAGGTGTATGTGAGCTGCTATGGATTGAAAATTTGTTGCAGGAACTCAAAATTTCATCAACATTTTCTATGAAGTTATCTTTGTGATAACAAGGTTGCATGTGACATAGCTCACAATCCTGTTCAGCATGACCGAACAAAGCATGTAGAGATTGACAGACACTTTATTAAAGAACAACTGGAAGCAAAGATAATTGAAGTTCTTCATGTTCGATCGCAAGATCAACTTGCTGACATTCTCACCAAGGCAGTATCAAGTAAAGCCTTTCACCAAGTATTGGACAAGTTAGGCATGAAAAATATCCATGCACCAACTTGAGGGGGAGTGTAGCAGATTGTAATTATCTTCTAAAGAGTTGTGATTAGAACTCTTTGTTGTTCAGTTATATTCCATGTATATCCTTTGTCAATATGTATCTCCTATTCTGTAGGGAGAAACCGGTACAAGGAACTATAAAGAAGCCTTGTACTTCTTGTATTTGTAACCTGAATGAATTACATGAACCTTATTACTGAATTCTATAGAGAGTACCACGATCGTTAGCCCAAGGCTAGCGTTTCTAGATCTTGGAAGCAATCAGATCAATGATGTTTTTCTTACCTGTTTTTCTAGAACTGAAGCTTCTCATCTTAAGATCTAACCCGTTTCGTGGGGTAGTAATGGAGGGTGCTTCCTCACAAAACAGAGTTTGAGTTTCTGAAAGTGCACAACATTTACCTTTCTCGAAATACTCTCTACCCAGTTGCCAGGTCACTACTTCCTCGATTGGATTGAAATGAAGACATCAGCCTTGTTGAAGGCTTCATCGTCAGCAGAGGTTTGACAACCTCATCACATTCCTCGAGTCACCGGGAGCTTCAACATTCCCAGGGGTAAGATTCCATCGATCTTACGCAGCTTGAATCGTTGGATCTTTCTCAAAACAATCTCTCAAGAGAGATTCCTCAACAACCGCTGCAACCTAATAATTTTCTTGCTATCTTCAATGTGTCTCGCAACCATCTTACCGGACCCATTCCACGAGGGAAGCGAGTTTGACACATTTCTGAACGATTCATAAGAGCAATTTTTTATGGCGGGCCTAATATAACAAGGCATAATTATTTTTTTCTAATCATTTGTAAACATAAAAACACTGCATGATTTCGTTTTATACAGAGAAAAACATATGATAATATAAAATTTACTACAGATAAGTAATGTAAAAACTTACAAAATTTAGTTTTTTTGTAGAATTATACTGTTATTGTGCTAAAGCCAACAGTAAACTCCACTGTCTAGGATTAGGATTATGCATTGACATACATCTTAAATATGTTCCAGACATTGATTCAATTTTTTTTATTGTTCATCTGATTGTGAATGATAAGCTGAACAATTTCACTCTTACAATTGAATAATTCTTTCCAGAACAAACTAATAAACAATTGTCTCTGTCGGTCACAATGGACCATGGAACTTATAAAAGTGATTGAAAAACACCTCAACTACTGTTGTTTTTGCAGTGAAAGATGTGACCAGGCAATGAAATAGCTATACTTGATAAATCTATCCAGAATAACCAATTTGATATCTATATCTTTTGGAAGACTTTCCACAAAGTCATTGTAATATCCCTTTAAATCCCACTTGGTACTGGCAATGGGCTACCCTCTCCATTTTAGCTTGTTTACGGACATCACTACATGTTTCACTATTTTCTTCATTGAAAGCCAGTAAAACATAGACTGCTTGTTAGTTTGCAACGACAGCACCAAACCACAAGATCAGTGGACAAAAAGTAGCCTCTCTTTTTTTCAGCGTTAGTGTGAGAAATAGGCTGTTAACAGCATTTTGCATTTCTGAATTTGTCTACAATGAACAAACGTGAAGCCCAACAGATCAAGCGACTCCCTATCCAATCCCAATTCCTAAGGCTACCAATGGATGCATGATTCAAGGTGCCACAAGAAGATGGAAGATGGATCGTGAACATTAAAGCAAAACTTTCCAGGATTTCTGTTTCATTTTTCCAAAGAATGATGAGTCATGCTATGGGAGACAGCGAATTTTCCAATCTTCTTTTCAAATACACGAGGTAAAAACTGGACCTGATATAGTTTTTGTCATGGACAGGTGCTAAGGGAGAATCTGCAACAGCTTGCATGGCAGTTTGGCTCAATTTGAAAATGGGCATAATGCTTTCTGCAACTTCCAAGATTAAACAATCTGCTCCCTTCCATATTCAGTCACATGAAGTCAAGGAGTAATGCCAGGAGGGCAATCTTAAGGAAGCATGAGCAAGCCCCTAGAAAGGAGTTTTTGAATGGAGCGCAGACGCTGAGGCTTTTGTGAAGATGAACGCAGATGCAACCATCTTTGGCCTCGATGGAAATGGGGTGGTATCTAGGACTCAATGACGATTGCATATCAGAAAATCAACACCAGGCATGATGTAAAGATGGCAGGGGTAAATGTAGTATTCTACAAGGCAATTCTAGTGCAGCAACCAAGGTGATTTTACAGCGATTCTGAGTGAAAGATAGTCCGCAAGAGGCCAAGGAAGCATCAAATTTATGAGGTTAAGAAAGACCCGTGCTCTTTTGATCAAGTTGAGGTCCGTGTAAAATTCAACTTGATCACAAAGTGGCAATTATGCAGCCCACTCTTTAGCTCAGAGAATAGAGTATTATATTGTGTTTTGGTTACTGTCGTCATGAGATTGAAGAAATGAAAAGAGCATACATATAAATATATTTGGTTCAACAAGAAAATAAATTTGTTTTTGACATAATTTTAAAATAAATTTTTATAGCATCAAAACATGAGGTATAAAAAAAGACATGTTTTGGAAACAATATTTATAATTTTTTATTTTTAAAATACCCTAATAAAAAAACTTTTAATTTTAAAATTATACAACCAGGACATGTAATGATAAAAATAGTTATTATCATGATTTTAAAACTCAACTTAAAAGTCGATCCGGGACAAAGCCCTGGTCACGGGTCAAGTTGACTTAAGTCACCGTAAGAATAAAAGTTATTATTATCATAGTCTTAAAACTCAATTTGGGAGTCGACCTAGGGTAGGGCACGGGTCACGAGTGGGGTTGATCATTGACCCAGGTTAACATAAAGATAAAAATGGTTATTATCATAGTTTTAAAATCTGACTCAATGGTACACCTGAGTGAGGCTCAAGTCACATGTCAAGAGGATCAACCTGAGTTAACTCAAGTCAACATAAAATAAAAGTGATTATTATCATAGTTTTAAAACTTGATTCGGTGGTCAACTCGGGGCAAGGTCAGGGTCACAAATCAAAATAGTCAATGAAAGGATAAAAGTTGTTGTTATTATAATTTTAAAACTCAACTTAAGGGTCGACCGGGCAAAGCCCAGGTGACAGGTCGGTAGGGTCAACACGGGTTGACCCGAGTCAATGCATGGATAAAAATGGTTATTATTATAATTTTAAAACTCGACTCAGGAGTTGACCCGAGGTAAGGTTCAAGTTACGCGTCAGGAGGGTCAACCTAGTTGATCCAAAGTTTTTTTTAAAATAATCAAAGTAACCTTGTTTTGATCAATTTTTTTCAAAAAAATCAACGGGTTTTTGATCTGTGTTTTATCTCGAGTTGACTTGGGTTTTTGACCGAGTCAAGTTGAGTCAATCATTCTTCTATTTTTTCTTAAACTCGAATCAGTTTAGGCCCCAAATCAACCCGTCAAATCAATTCTGGTTTTATAACTAAGATTATTATAGTATTATTAATTTTAATATTTAATATAAACTAAAATAAATAAAAAAAATCCAATTATTTTTAAAAAAATAAAAGTTTAACGATATATATTAAGGATAAAATAAATTTTTTATATTTTATTATATCATATTCACCGTAATCAAATAAGATATAAAAACAATTATTTTATCTTATATATTACTATTAAACACAATTACATCTTTGTTTTTTCTTCTATCTTGTCTACGTTTTTTATCTTTTTTATATATATATATAAAACAGTAACCAAAAGCTCACTTGCAGTTATGTCCTTGTGTAGCTCCTCAACTTATGGAGCTTGTTATTATACCACATATCTTGTCTTGGGTTGAACATGAAATTCCAGTTCTCTTGATTAAAAATATAGAAAGAGGAAAAGAAACTCCACTGTGATGATCTCCATTTATTGCCAGCAAAGATGGCTAACCGCATTTCTGGGATGATTGGTGGTCTTCAGATGGACCCGTAACATCTCTCTAATCCACGACCTCAACCTTAATTTTAAGTTGCATCTGGGACAAGACTTGACAAGAAGCGCAATGGCCAATAGTTTCTAACAATGTCCATCGCATGAGCTTCCATTGCCTGCATTTATTTCCTTCCCATCCTCAGTAACTCGGAGCAAGATGGGCTCATCTAGCTGGTCTCTCGATCCAGACCAATAAGGAGGTGAGTGACCCCTTTCTCTCAATCTGGCACATAATCGTCAGCTGCTATGAATTCATTTCAGGGTTTTCCTCTATGGATTGACTCAAAAGAAAAAAAGAGGCTTAACCTTGTAGATGCGAAGAGAAAAGCTATGAATAGAGCAAGGTGACTAAAATGAGTTCAATCAAAGAGCGGGATGACATGTATAATTGAAAGTTGAAGACGATTTATCATCTTGTAGTTCTTCCTTGAAGGTGGAAATGATTATGCAGGAGAAGCTTGTTTTGGAAATTGAAAACCTATTTTATAGCTACAGGTCTGTCCGTCAACCGGCCAAGGAGTAGTAAAAGAGGTGGTGGACATGCATGGCCATAGTAATTAAGTGCAAATACCAAGTTCTGTCGCGATTTTAAACCACAATATCTTATTTTAAAAGTGTGCTATTATATCAAAACTTTTTGCTTCCATATTATTTTGATTTTATATACTAATTCCCCAATTTATCCTTAAAGTGAAGCATCCGGATTATGAAGAAGAAGAACAAATCACAGGAGGATAAGCGTACCCAGAAACTCAAATTGAGGATGCATTGCCAATAATTTAATCAATTTCATTTGCAATACACTTGAGACTTACAATAAATCATGATGATCTTAGAAGCTAGAACAAAATAAGACAAACTGAAGTGGCATTCGATTATGAATGTACATGGCATGGCATCTGCTTTCAACAAACCTGAGCTGAATTTATGAACCGGATAAAAGAGAATTTCTGTAGCACGTTCTCTTGTGAATTTACATGGCATCTGACACTTTCTTGAACATGAGCAGCAACCTACTAGGAATTTACATTTCTCACCCTCAACTCCCCACACAACGTACATATAGGGGAAAAAATTAGAAACCATGAAAAAAAATCAATACAAGGTGAAAAAAGATTATGAAGGGACAAAAAAAAAAAAAAAAGGACAATCAAACTTTTCTAGAGCTCTCTCTCTCGGACACCAATCCTCGCTACTTGCTTTTCTAAACTCAATGGAAGGATGGAAGGTTGGAAGCAAAACTAATTAGTGTGGCGATGCCCATCCTTGAAGTAGAGCTCAAAACTGAAAAACAATCTAGGTTCCATCTACAGAGATTGTTTCTGCATGCTAATGAGCCAAATCCTCACTCCCAACACCAACACTTGACTTGTCAATCATACGGACATTGTACTGTTCATATACTCTTGCCCTATTTTCTGCCCACCATTGTTCTGCTTGTTTCTCACTGAACCGCTTTCGACTGCATTTATAAACTTGATCAAAATTTAAAATTGCACCAATGGAACCATTAACCAGATTCATTTCTACAACTCAATTACGACGTCACAAATTACTGGCAACTATATAGTTACAATTTTCAACAACAAAAAAAAACATGAAGAAACATTTGGATTTGTTCCGTGGCATATGCAAGAAAAAAAATTCAAGGTTGATAGGACCAAAACTTTCTTTGACAAGCTTTCTTTCCATCACAACCTCTATCCTTGTGAAGAAACCTTTGGATTTGTTCCGTGGCATATGCAAGAAAAAAAATTCAAGGTTGATAGGACCAAAACTTTCTTTGACAAGCTCTCTTTCCATCACAACCTCTATCCTTATGAAGAAACCTTTGGATTTGTTCCGTGGCATATGCAAGAAAAAAAATTCAAGGTTGATAGGACCAAAACTTTCTTTGACAAGCTCTCTTTCCATCACAACCTCTATCCTTAACTCAATCGCGGAAAGAGACTGCTTTCAAAGTCGTGTTCAAATCGAAAGCAGAAGCCAGGAATGCAAACACACAAAAACAAGAGCCTGCTTCATGGCAAAGTTAAAAGGTAACAGAGACACATGAGCAATACGCTATTATAAGCGTGAGCCTGGTAATGCAACCACTGACTATACAATCTAAATGACCAGAGAAATGAGGGTATGATTTGGATAGCCAAACTGGCTTGAAAACAACGCACCTGAAGCGCACTCGCTTAAGATCCTTGATGCCTCCAGGTAGGGAGGTTAGTGTTATATATACACCGGGCTCATCTTGCTCAACCCATTCAGCTTCATGATGCAATTCACCTTCTTTGTTTCTGCTTCCATTTTTAATTGTTGCTTCCAAGTGGCCTTGATTGTTGTGACCTGCACCGCGGTTACTGATGGTGCTTGAAACATTAGAAAGCAACTGGCTATGCAATCCATTTGTGTCTGGTTCTTGGCATGTGCTTTGACCATTCAAACAGTCAATAGTAGAAACATCGTTGGAAGTAGGACTGGAGCCAAACGAAGCAAACAGAGGTGATTTGATGCTCCGGGCTGCTCCCACAGGTAGCCTTTCAGCCATGTCTTTTAACTATTAGGCATATGAAAAAAATCAATCATTAGCAAAAGATGCATCATTAAGGCCATGTTTGTTTCCCGGAAAGTAGTTTCCGGGAAACCACTTTCCAAACTTTCCTGTGTTTGTTTGCCATTAGAAAAGTTGGTCAACGGAAAACACTTTCCAGTCAAAGAAAAATTTGGTTTGGTTTGGTTTGGTTTCCAGGAAAGTGTTTTTCCTTTTGGTTGTGTTTGTTTTCCGGAAAGTGGTTTTCGGGAAACCACTTTCCAAACTTTCCTGTGTTTGTTTGCCATTAGAAAAGTTGGTCAACGGAAAACACTTTCCAGTCAAAGAAAAATTTGGCTTGGTTTTTCAGGAAAGTGTTTTTTCCGGAAAATTTGGGCAGAAAACACTTTCCGGAAGTTGTGAAAAATTTAGAAATGTCATTATTTGCTGATTATATCAAATTTGATCCTCAAACTTTTGATTGCTATATATAATTTGTTTTGAATATTTATTTTTCAATTTCATCTCTTAAAATTTAATTTTTATATTAATTTTGGTCCTTATTTTTATAATTGCTATTTGCTTTTTCCTTATCATTTTTTATTAAAATTTTTTATCTATCAAATTTGGTCCTCATTCTTTTGATTGATACTTATTTCATTTGAAATAATTTATGAAATGTTAATTATTATTATTTTAATTTCTTCATCATTCATTTTTTTTTAATTTTTTAAATTTGATCTTTATTATTTTGATTATTATTTATTTTATTTGAGATAATTTATGAAATTATATTTTTTTCAATTTCATTCTCATTCAACTTTTTAATTTGTAAGATTTGTTCCTCATTATTTTAATAAACTTGAGAAAAATAAAACATTAATAAGTTATTTTCCAGCTCATTTTCCATGATATAATCAAACACTGGAAAGTGTTTTCCAACTTATTTTCCATTACACTACCAAACATCGGAAAATACTTTCCCGGAATTCACTTTCCAGCAAACAAATAGGGCCTAACATAGAGTTGCAATTGGGTTGATTAGCAGCTATCCAACTGAGCATTGCTTCTTGGTTGCATGCACACCAGACAATTTTTACATGCTACTTAAGATAAAGCAAAGCACGCAAGTATTTGATTTTCAAATTGATATTTTCAAGACAGAATTTATCTGCATTTTCAGGAGTTCAAAGTTGAGTTCCACGACCTTCTATAAAGAAAGGTTGGATTACTACAACTAGGAAGTGAGAAAACCAGATTGCAAAAAGAACACAAAAAAAATAAAAAACAGGGAGAACATAAACCAAGAAAAAGACAATCTAGGTATGTTGAGGCAATCCATAATCAATTATTCAAATGAAGATGAAATCAATCTTACTTGAGCAGTAAGTGACTTGATCACTTCTTTTGCTGCTTTGCATTTAGCAGTCTCTTCTCCAGCAATGGCTCTTGCTTCCTTCAGCTGTTTGGTTATTCTTTCCAGCTCACCTTCTTGAAGCTGGGTTTTGTGAGTAAGATTTTCCACCTGAGAGACCAATTTGATAAGGAATAATAATGAACAAGTAAAACAACCAAATCAAGTGAAAACACTGAAATACCAGGGGTTTAGATCTTAGGTTCTCTTAGGCTGAAATGCCAAATAATCATAATTAGACAAATGTTAAAAATTTAACAATTGATAGTATAGTCATGATGGAAACTGCCAAGTCAATCCCTGCCATGCCTGTCGCATGAATGACAATAAACTAATATGTGATTACACACTACATTTCCTTTTGAAATCAAATGGTAGTTGGTAGCCAGAAACATGGACTGATCAACATCAGAGACCACTTATAAAGGCAGATAGCTGCAGTAAAATCAATAACACAAGCATTACAGGCTATCTGTTTGTCTTTGATGGCCTTCACCATTGGTAAAGAATATGGCCAAGTTATGAACAGCACAATGGCATGAGGTTGGATGAAGATTTGTGGTTCAGCAGAACAGAGCCAAGCAGAAAATAGATGCAGTAGACAGAGTGTGCTTAACTAGAAAAGTTGTGCCAGTTTGATAATTACATACATCAGCTACTAAGAAATATATAAAACTAAAACATGCAGTTCTTTGTCATTTACAGTATCTCATACATATGGTTAGCACTGAACATAAATAAAAAGGATATATTGAAACCAATTCCCTTTGTCATCTGTCCATTCATGAACTTTCAGAATGCTTTGCCAAAATTGCCAGGGAAAAGAGAAGAAAATAGTCGCAGTAATTGACTAAATTACACAGGTAGGTGACTGAAAGGAAGGAAAATATATACCTGTGCTCTTAATTTAAGAACCTCTTGGCTAAGGCTCTCGTTTGTTCTCTTAGCATCATCCACGACAATTTTTGGTGAGGTAAGTCCACCCAGGGTTGGGGTTGGCGTTGTTGATCGAGGGGGGCTAGGTCGTCTTGATATTGGTGATGTTGCTCGAGAAATAATTCTTGATCCAGGAACAGAAGCAGAAAAAAACTTCTTGGATGAAGCCAACATTGGGTTGAAAGATTTAGAAATATTAAACGCTCCCCACTGGGAGCCTCCATTTGGAACAGGTGAAACCCTGCTACTATTGAATTCAAGTTTTTTGTTTCTCTTAGACCGGCTTTCTGCTTGCTTCAAGGATTCCATTGATGAAAATCTAGCAAGTTGTGCACGAGATCTGGTGTCCAACTTCTCATCTTTATCAATAAACTCGCTTGGCCCTTGATTGACACTGCCTCTCCTACTCACAGAAGACTGAGAAGAAGCATCAGTCTCCATTGCTTTTCTTAGTTTGTTATAGCAATTATCACAGACACGATAAGCTTTGTTTGGATTTGGTGCCATTGAAGCCTTGAGAGACTTCTTGCTGCTGCATGAATGACAATAAACTAGTCCACAATTATAACAATTATGCCGCTTCCTTTTGAAATTAAGTGGTAGGCGGCAGCCAGAACACATAGACTGATCAACACCAGAAACCCATTTATGAAGGCAGATAGCTGCAGTGAAATTAGTACCACAAGCAATACTCTTTACTTGTTTGTCTTTTAGGGCTTCCACTAAAGATGGCAAATTTTTATCATCTGTATCCCCATGACCGAGTCTTCCATTTGCTCCCTTGCCCCAGGTGTAAACTTCAGTTTTTGAAGTTAAAACTGCAACATGATAAGCACCACAAGCAATCTCCTCAACAGAACTCCTGGAGAGTTTTCCTTCAACACGAGCTGGGAGCTTTCCATCAGATTGTAGGTTGCCCAACTGACCATAAACAGGACTGCCCATTGTGTACACATGACCAGATGTTGTACGTGCAATTGTCAGACTATGTCCACATGCAACTTGGCAAAAATTGGGTTCAACAAGAGCAGCAACACGTGTAGGAACCAACTTTGCTTCCTTGTCACCATGCCCAAGTCGACCTTTATCTCCATCACCCCAGGTAAACAGTTTCCCTGAAGAGCAATTGCTGGAACTTGAATTTCCAACCATGACTTCTACAACTGCAGCAGTATGCCAAACACCACAGGCAGCCTGGACAGTGCGGAGCCCCTTAAGAGATTCCACTTCCCTTGGTAATGAAATGCTTTTTCGATCTCCATGACCCAGAACACCAAATGTGCCATCACCAAAAGTAAACAGTTGCCCAGCAGAGCTCACAACTGCTGTATGCCAGGGTCCACAAGAGATGGATGACACATGTATGCCTTCCAAGGGCCCATTCACTCTTTTTGGGACCCAGTGACTTACTTCATTTCCATGTCCAAGAAGACCAAAATTATATGTTCCATCACCCCATGTGTACAGATCACCAGAAAGTGTTACAGCACATGTATGGTACTCCCCACATGCTACGAACTCAATATTTGTATTACCCAGGGCCTCAATAAGCTGGGGATGCAAAACATCAGAGTCCACACCGTGCCCAAGCCTGCCGCCAGATTCCTCACCCCATGAGAAAATCTCTCCTTGCTTGGTCACTAAGGCTGCATGTTGTCCACCACAGGCAATGTTCTGGACATCAAGTACTACTGCAGATTCCAGGGCTTTAGGCAACAAAGAATCCATTTTTACACCAAAAAAACTTCCAACTCTATGTGTTCCACCACCTAGTACACCATCCCCCGTCCCTTCACCCCAAATGAAAACATCCCCCATCGCCTCACCATCATCATGACCAGAACCTTGGCTTGATGAGCTAACAGCACTTGATAGGCTAACTCTAAAAGCATCCATTGCCACTGCCTTCATATGACCATGTACACTGTCCGAGCCTCCAGATGATAAAGAATGTACAGAACCACTAGCAGAGTCTGAGGGGAAAAAACCTTTTGGAGGAACAGCATATAATACCACATCTGAAAATGTTTTATCCAAACCATTCTTGGGGGGACTTTCATATGGACTATGAATGCGAAGGTGGTCTGCGTCCTGAATTGAAGGTAAAGAAAATCCCTTAAATCATCAACCAATTGAAAGTGGGTGGACAGGGGGAAGACAAAGTAGAGAACTGTACCTTCTGCAAACTGTCATTGCTACCAAATGGAGAATTCAAGGGAGAGCTTCTGCGAGTATAAGTCCTGGGGCTGTTAACCTCAGACAGAATTCCATCGCTCCTCGATTCTGTTCTCGATTTTCGGTGATGACTTCGTGAAATTAATGCTTTTAAACCACTAAACCATACCTCAGCTTCATCTTTATCCTTGCAAATCTGGTAAGAAAGAACAGATCATCAGATACTAAAAAGTTTTTTACAACTGTTCCTACCTGGTATGACAGGAAGGTCACGGAAACAATGAAATGGATGAATAGAAATAGAAATTAACTCGTAAATAGAAGAGAATTACTACAGCTAACGAACTCTTACCAAATCCAGTGACCTATCATTATAGATAAGAGAAAATGACTGATACTCCTTCTCAGGGCGTGGATACCTTTGAAAGATTGGCTGGAAAAATTGGACTGTAAATCAGAACAAAACAAAATGAAGAATCCTTTGATGGATTCATAATGGGACATGTGAAATTTGCAAACAATCTATTCTGACACAAACAATTGCATGGAAATAAAATTTGAAGAAGGGATTGTCATGATACTGCAACAGATGATCCTAGTTGAAAAGCATCCTGATAGCCGAATGGCTGTGTTGCACTCAGTGGGGAAAAAGTTAGCATGGAGAATACTTAATCTGGCCACTAGTTTGGAAAAACAAAGCAAACAGGGTTTCTTCTCTGGGGCAATGGCAAATATCCTGAACCATTAAGTGCATGCCTTAACCTTGGGAAACTAATTTTAGGTAGACAAACTGGAAGTTGGGACCAACTAAAAATCATGCAATATGAGATTCTAGGTAGAGTAGCTAAGTAAACCACAATAATTTCATCACAGGAACTTACTGTGCGCTGCCCTGATATGATTCTAGATACATGGCTTAGTCTGAGATGTTTCTCCTCTTTCCCAGAGAACCATATTAAAACAGATTCATCCTGAAAACAATGCAAATTCAGCCATTTAGAATTTCTAGTAAGAAGAATATAATTCAAAAATAAGATTACAATGACTGATATGCAGTAAACATGCTTGGTGCAACGTAAATGAAAAACAAAGAAAGATAGAAAAGATTCAATTGTTGAAGACAAAGATGTACCAACACTTTACAAGAAAACCTCATCCCCTACCCAACTGGGCCAATATCATAATAAATTAACTTGTGTAACATATATCATTGCATGAACAAAATCCATGGTTGGATGGAAGAAGTGCATGTGTAACTTCACCCCGTTCAATTTGAACACAAAACTAACAGACAAATATCAGTAAAACCAGGACCAAACTTACATTGGAGAGACGAAATGGACAGAACTTTGGCTTTCCCCTTCTTCCATACTTGAGCAGGTAAGCCCCTTTCTTTAAAGCTGTGATGGCCTGCTGTAAAGATCATCATTCAAGAACTTAACTTAAGCACATTCAGCACGTTTGCTGCTAGCATATTCTTATTCATAATAATACTAGCAGAACGCTAAATGAAAGTGAAATGGTAAAGGTCATATTCAAATGGCCAAGAAAATTCAAAGAGATTTGTACAGATTTCAATGAGGTTGGTGGAGAGAAGAGAGAAGAGAAAATGAACTGAAAGTCTGACAAAAATGCACTTCACAATCCTTTCAGGGGTGGGGGGGGGGGGGGGGGTGCAGACTAAAAGCACAGCAAACAATCTGGCAAGATCTCAAATCTAAGTCTTAGTGTAAAAACTCATTTTGCAAGAGATCCTATCTAACTAGTGTGCCTTCTCAATCAATATAAAAACACCACCAGACGTTCAGGATATGAGTATTTTTATTGCCTTTACTGCCTTAATAAAGATGATTAACATATTTGACCCCCAACCTGGATTACTCTCCTTTAAGATATATTTCCATTTCACATTTAGCTTGATCAAATCTATCATTCCAGAAACAGAAGTTACAAAGGGACCAAGGATTCGACTGTAGATGGAAAATTCAATATTTTCCCTTCAATGTTGACAAATCATATCTTCTGATAAATGCCCTCATAATTTACTTTGACTTTTTCCTATTTCCAACACCCATACATTTCTTAAATTCCTACTCACTACCACCGATACCTTGCACCGTCTTCTTTCATTCAAGTGGAAATCTAGAGTGACAACAACTATCCAGAGAACAGTTGTTTAACCATCCAGATTCTAAACTATCTCCTCAGCACTAGCAAAGCCATTTAGAATCAAATAATAAAGCAGACAATCCTTATCTAACCATGACCCAGAAATTGTCAACACCCAACCTCCCATAACAACCACATAGAATCAGCATTTCATTTAATCCCGCGAGAAAATCTGTCAAACAATGAATTTTCATAAATTTTCCTAAGTCATCTAAATTAATTGAATTAAACTATAACATTAAAAAAAAAGTGAAAAAATTTAACACAAAAAAGAAAAGAAAAGAAAAATACCTGCTCGATGTCTCTTTCAACAGGTCCAGTTCTACTAAGATCCGAAGCCATTCTATCACTCAACATTAAATCCCCAACAGTAAAAATAATCCAAAAATAAAATTAAAAAAGAAAGAAAGAATCTACTCTTTCAGATTAACCATTCTCGAAAAAACCAAACCCTTCCATCCAATTCAATTCAAAACCCTAAGAACAGCAGAAATCCATACTCTCAGCCAACTCAGCTCAGCTCAACTCAGCTCTGCTCGACCATCAAGATCACTCACTCGGCTTCAAAACTCATGAAACTTGTCACTTCAGAGTAACTTCAATTTGAAGTTAATAGTAGCAATAATGAAGTGAATACTTAAACGGAACTTATAAAAAATAGGAGGAAAAAAAAAATACCGAAGTCCGGTGATTTTGGAGCTGGAAAATAAAATCAAGTATCTGTTTGGAGAGAGGGAGAGTTTGGGAAAACAATATATATTGTTTGATCTGATTATTGAAGTTTCTTTCTGTAGGCAAAAGAAAGCGATAAACCAGAGGTTCCAGCTTCTTTTTCTTTTTCTTTTTCTCTAAGAGTGGAGCGGTGTTTTTATTTTTATTTTATGGAGCTCAAGAAGAGAGAGTAGAGAGAATAAAGAAATGGCAAGACGAGAAGAAAAGGAGTGGGGTAGGATAATTCTTTTCTGTGCTGTTATACGCCTCAAATTTAATTTGACAGTTGTTTTAGTTTTATTTTGCTAATTGCTGGTAGTTATTATATTGATTAATTACTTCTTCTTTTTTTCTGTTTGGTGGCTGAGAAAGTAAAAACTCAGTCTGTTGACTAAAAAGGTGAAAAGGAGAAAGCAGAATTCTTACTGTAGCGTTTCTTTACTCCTGTTATTCTTGAGATAGCAAGCAAGTGATCGATCTAGATCTATCCAAACAAGGGCGGGTACTTCTAAATCTTAATGGGCAACGGAGGAGGTGGAGAAAAAAAAAAATAGCAGTCAGTTTTTTTTTAAAAAGTTTATTTAAGAAAGTATTAAAATAATATTTTTTATTTTTTAAAATTTATTTTTAATATTAATATATTAAAATGATATAAAAATACTTTAAAAAAAATTTAAAATATATATTTTTTAATTTTAACAAAAAAAAATATTGAAACTCTCTCTCGAACAACCCCTAAATTGTGATGGACAAGAATATGGTGAGTATTTTATTTTTAGGTTCAAAAAGTTTTTGAGAATTTTTTATTTTTTTATTTTAAATTAATTAATATTTTATTTGGAATCGTTTTTATGTGCTGATGTCAAAAATAAATTTTAAAAAATATTATTTTAATATATTTTTAAAATAAATTTTGAAAAACAACCACATTTACAATTTTAAACACTAATATTTATTTTTCTTAATAGAGTTTTATACCCGATTTGACAAGCATTAATAATACAAGATTTAAAATAAAAGACAAATATTTTTTTTTATTTGCAAAAGCAATATTACGAATATTTTTTATTTCTTATTTTATAGAACTAACTATTTTGAATAATCTATTTTATATTTGAAGGTTGAAGAGTATTTGAAAACATCATTATTATTATTATTATTATTTTCATGTTTAATTAGAAATTGAAAATATATCTTATTATCGAGTCATTATATATTAGCGAGATGGGGAATCATTAAATCAGTGGTCTAAAAATGTTGTTGTCTAGCCCAATAAAAATGGAAGCTTCTATTCTCCGATGAAGGAAGGGTAAAACTAAATTCACGGAGGTGAAGGTGCATCCTCCGCTTCAGTAAAATTCCGTTCCCGTCGCTATGGTCTGTTTCTCGGGTGGAGGAAGGGTGGTCTTTGCGCCCTGAATTCTTTTTTCTTTTTTTCTTTTTTTTTTCCAGTCAGAGTATGTTCCTGTTTGTTTTCAAATCGAAGTGGAAGAGACTGAAAATTAAGACTTGAATAAGCAATTTTTCTCTCTAGCCATTGACTTGAAAACCAAACAATTAGATGAACCCAGAGACCAAATTACGTGGCATTAATCCACTGCTTGAATGGACGTAAAACCTTCTTCTTCTTTTTTCCTTCGCTACGTGAAAAATCCATGGACCTCAATCACAGATGACTGAAAAGGGTATTCTTGCTGCAAGTGTCTTAAAATCTACGATTTAGGTTAATCAGGCACATCAAGCATAGATTTTAGCAACAATTTGACTATGTACACACCAAATTCCTAGCACAGATCCAAGCGTTCTGACATTATTCCGAAAGGTAAACAGATGGGGTGATTTGAGAATGCAAAGATGACACAATTCAACTTGGATTTTGCCATTAAAAAAATGATAACAGATGAATCAAATAAAAAAATTAATAATAATTTACTATAAATAACAAAGAAAAATAAATACAAATGAAATTGAAAATGAATTTCAATTTTATAACCTATTTAAAATAAAATAAATAATAATCAAAATAATATAAAGAAAATCCAAAAAAAAAAAACTAAGTTCCAGGGATAATTTATAAAACTAAAGGGGAAGGCACAAAAATCAATGGGAGAGATAGAGGAAAGAAAAAGAAAGAAAAGATTATCGACGATACACTAGAGCTTTGTTTATGAGATGCGCCATACAAAAATGAAAGGAAGGTCAAGAAGAATCAAATGTCACCTAAAAACCCTATTTTTCACCATTGAAGTCAACCGTACTTGCCATTTGGAGATGACTAAGCGACTGATGCATGCACTATAAGTGTTAACTATTTTTTTAAAATATTTTATATATGTTAAACTACCGAATTGTCCCTAACCCAAATTGATAATAACATAAAAACCAATCTTGCAATTACAAAATTACACTCATCCCCAAGGTTTTCAAGTTTTAATTATAAGAGCAATTAGATATTTTTATTATGTATTTAATCATTAAAAAAACAATAAAAACCCTAATTATTTTTTTTTAATCCAAAAGCAAATGTGTTATTTTGTACATTGAAAAGGAAAATGACAAAAAAAAATACCTTTCATGTTAGCTTACAATTTTTTAGTTTTAAGGTTATTGTTGTAATATTACTATACATAAAAGACGAGAAAGTCCTGAATCATACATTATCAACTTTAAAATGCCTAAATGGACCTTGTACTAAGACTATTTTTTTAATATTTTATATATGATTAACATTACCATATGAGTTTTTCTTTTTTGTTAAGAGCAAAATAATAAAATCATTATTCTTATTCACAATACATTTTGTTGAGAGTTACAATGTTTTAATCATAGTTATAAAACTCAACCCGATGATCGACTCGACAAAATGACCCGGTCACGGGTCAGGTGTATCAACTTGGGTCAAGAACCAAGGCACACATTAATATGGTTGTTTTGACATAAAATTTAGCTAGCATGGAAGAAAATATCACATTAACATATATGCTAGCATTACTAATTAGCATCAACAAATTAGAAGGTGCATTTGTCTTCAAATAAACAAACCTTTAACATGATTGTCTTAAAATAAATAAAATATTAAAGACAATGATAATAAAATAATAAGTTGTTCTAGAAATAAATAATTTATCATAAAATATATAAGCAACATTCAAACTCCACTTTGCATTAAAATCCATAAATTAACATCCTCAGCTGCATAAAGAAAACAAAATATTTTAGAACATGTTAAACACTTGACACTAGTAGAATTAAAAAAAAAATGGTGAAGTACAAGACCTTATTTGAATGACCATACTTTTTCTAACACAACAACAATTTTACTTTGGTTGAATGTAGGCATTAAGTTTTTCGGTGTTCAAAGAAGCAAAATTTGAATCAAATGCCAATGAGATTGAGCAAACCTCATTAATGCCTATAAAAAACATCACCATGCTCCGTGTATCTTCATTCACATTTATCTTTAATCTCATTTATATTTATCAAATATCCATTATCACATTTATCTTTATCAAATCTACAATTGAAACAAAATTAACCAATAAACATTACATGTTAAACAATAATTTATTTTCAAACAAACTAATAACTAAAGGATCAAATCTTCCATTACCTTCATTTAAAGTATCTTGAATAGTCATGGTTGATAAATCACGGTGAAAGATTTCTACTTCTTCAATTGTCAAAAATGACGGATTATCTTTTACTATCAAATTTTCAGTTTCAGAAAATGCCTCAAAATTAATTGGATCATAATTTCATCCTTTCCAATAATTCCTACAAAATCAAAGTAAAGGTACACAATATAAGTATTAATGATACTACTTAATAATATAAAATAACTTTTGAAGAATTAAAGAAAAGAAAATAATTTTGTGTCAATCTCAAATTATAGTGGACGTAAACTAGATCACTAAATCGGTGATGCTCCCATCGATTTCTCTTCTTAGAGTGGATGTGCTAAAAATACTCAAATTTCTCTCGCATCAATCGCTCTCGAATAAATTCCATGACTTCGAGCTGCATGATCTTAGAATCAACCGTGTTCTGTTGTCACATGGTTAAATTTTTTGCCCTAAAATTCAACCATATACGGCAGTCTAGTCCCAGCTAAAGTAAGTCTTGCCTCTCATTTTCACTCGTGTTTGACTACAACTATGTGTTTCGCTTATCCAAAGAGGTTCCCATAATTACCTTATCGTAAGTAAATAACTAACACAAGTAAATGAACTCAAAGCACACTGAGTATACAAGAAGATCTTTCAACCTTTATTAATCTCGTCAACAAAGGATTACACAATATAAGTGTGTGTGCTATGGATAATGATTGCATGCTACATAGCCAAGGCTTTACAATCTATTTATAAACAAAGATATATGAGCCATGATCCTTATTTTTCTGGACATAGTGGGGCACTTTCTCCCCTATGTTTTCCATAAACTTAGTGGCCTATTTTCCAGCAAGTAGTGAGTAGTTTCTCCCCCATAATTCCATAAACTTAGTAGCTTGTAGAGCGACCCAGTTCTACCCCACCTTCTGCCCCCATGTTCTCATGATCTGGATGTCCATAACTGCCACCACTAACCCACAATTTGCATGTCCACCTGGCAGTCCCAACTGCCACTTTCTGTTGTGTATACTGCTAGTTTAGAAGGTCTATGATCCAAGCCCCACGTTCATGCCAAGTCAAGAGCTCAATGACTCGCACAAACCATTGCACGCTGCTTGCCAAATTCACTGCTGCCTATGCAAGGCTATCGCTATCTATTGCTGCTGAATTATAGGCAGTGTGCATTCATTGGTGTATTCTCGCGCCAAGAGCTCTAATAAACCACCTTCACCAGAAGAGTCTAATGTCATCGTCGGAATAGACGTGAGGTAGTCTTACACCTGATCTTTGAATTACCATAAATCTGTGCATTTCTCCCACAAAACCTCTATGTTTTTCTCATATTTTACTAAAAACTCAGTTCGTTGATTCTTTTTATGTTGGCCGGGTCGATGATGATCTATGATCTCAACGATACCATCGTCAAACTATTTGTGAATCGTAGAATGAGCTCTTTACGATGTACTTCGTTTTGGATCCTCTTGGTCTTCATAAAAAGGTGTCAAATAACTAATGTGAAATATAGGATGAAGCTTTAGCTATTCGGGCAGCTTCAACCTATAGGCAACAAACCCCATCTTTTCCATTATTTTAAAAAGTATATCGTATCTTGGCACCAACCATCGATGTTTTATCTTCCCTGTAATTTTCTTCCAGATTTGTGAAGTTAACTTGAGCAATACCTTCCCGCCCTCACTAAATTCCAGTAGTCTTTATTTTTTATTGGCGTATTCCAACATCCTTTTCCTAGCCTTACGCAAGTTATTTTGGGCTTGCTCAAATAACTCTTGTCGCTACATTGCGCACCTATACGCCGCTGGACTTTTCCCACTAGATTTTTGCAGTGCAATCTCGACAGGTTTGAGGTTGTGCTCCCAAAACCAACTTAAACGGGCTTACTTCTATTACCAAGGATTTTTTAAGATTATAGCAAAATTACACACTATCCAGCAAATCCAACTAGTTTTGTTGCATCGTTATCACGTAGTGTCTCAAATATTCCTTTAGCAGAGTTGTAATATCCTACATTGGCGGGTGAGGATATGGTAGCTGGCCTTACTAGTAATGTTGGTTGCTAACTTGTTAGACGCATTTTGGGGCCATGCATGGTCACCAAGAATAAATCCATGAGGGCGGTAAAGCCCAAAGTGGACAATATCTAGCAGGTTGGGTCGGGCTATGACATTTGGTATCAAAGTCGGCCTCACTAGCTGTCCGGTTATCGTTGTGGTCGCCGAGCTCCTTAAAAGGGGTGGATTGTAATATCTCACATCGGCGGGTGAGGATATGATAGCTAGCCTTACTAGTAGTGCTGGTTACTAACTTATCAGACGTATTTTAGGGCCATGCATGGTCACCAAGAATAAATTTGTGAAGGCGGTAAGGCCCAAAACGGATAATATCTGACAGATTGGGTCAAGCTATGACAAGAGCATTTATCCTTTTTGTCTGCCCATCGATTTGCGAATGATTGGTAGTGGAAAACTTAAGTTTTGTCCACATCATATTGAACAATGTTGTCCAGAATCTTCCCGTGAATCACACATCGCGATCACTTATAATGTCAAAAGACACTCCAAAATATTTCACCACGTTTCGGTAAAATAACTTAGCGGCCACTTCAGCTGCACACACCATCGGGTCAGCCACAAACATCGCATACTTGGTGAATTTGTTTATGACAACCATGATAGTGTTCATGCCATCCACCTTTGAAAACCCAATAATGAAGTCCATCAAAATTGACACTCAAGGCTTGTCTGGAATCGACAGTGGCTGTAACAAGCCTGCCTCTTGCTACCGTAAGGTCTTACCTTACTGGCACACTAGACAAGTCTTAACATAAAGTTCTATGTCATCCTCCATCTTCAACCAATAATAAGTCTGCGATAAAAGAGCAAGCATCTTTTCTCTACTTGGATGTTTAGTCTACTACGGGTCATGAGTCTCCATCATCAAATATTCCTGCAACTCTTCCTTTGGCACGAAGATCCGACCTTTTTTTGCATAGAGTAGGTCTTATTCTAACCAATAGCTCTATATTGTCCCTTCTCGTACAAGATCATCTAGCTTCTTGTGTGTTGTATCTTCCTCAGCAACTTGACAAAGTCGACCCAGCATATTCGACTACACCTGAGCATTAGCAAGAATAATAGCAATTACCTCACGTCTATTGAGTGCATCCGCAACCTGATTATGTCTCTTTGGTTTGTGCTCTCATACAAAGTCATACTCGGCCAAAAATTGTTGCCACCAAACTTGCCACTGCGATAATTTCTTCTGTGTCCTGAAGAATGTGTTAGTAATATTATCGGTCTTAACAATGAATCTTGGTCTCAACAGATATACTCTTCATATGCCAAGGCAGTGCACCATTGCCATCATTTCCTTCTCGTGGATCGAGTATTTTTGTTCAGCGTCATTTAACTTCCAACTCTCGAAAGCAATCGGATATACCTCTTGTACTAGCACTCCCCCAATAGCATTATCCGAAGCATTAGTATGCATTTTGAATGACTTCTCAAAATCAGGCAGTCCCAAAACCAAAGCCGATGCTACAACTATCTTCAGCTTCTCAAAAAGTTACTGGCTGTCAACTGACCATTCCCATCTCTGATTCTTCTTTAGAAGATCTGACAGAGGAGTTATTTTTTTGCTATAACCCTCAATGAATCATCTGCAATAGTTTACAAGCCAAAAAAAATCTCAACTCCGGGACTATCTTCGGTGCTGACCATTCAACGATGGCTTGGATCTTTCGTGCATCCATCTTCACCTATCCCTCCCCAATTAAGCAGCCTAAGAACATAATCTCAATTTTTGCAAACTCATATTTTTCTCTCTTTATATATAATTCATATTCCCTCAATCTACTTAGAACTTTAGAAAGATAAATTATATGATCTTTTTTTCCTCTACTATAGATTACAATGTCATCTAAGTAGACTACAACAAAGTTGTCAAAGAAATCATATAAAACATCATTCATGAGATTACAAAATATTGCTGGAGCATTTGTTAGGTCGAATGGCATAACTAGAAACTTGTATAAGCCATACCTCATCACATAAGTAGTCTTATGCTCATCACCCTTAGCAATCCGAACTTGCTAATATCCCAATCGCAAGTCCTATTTTGTAAAGATAGAGGCTCCACACAATCTGTCCATCAAATTTTGAATTAAAAGAACTGGATATTTATTTTTGATGATTACCTTGTTAAGTGTTTAGTAGTCCATACACATACGAAGACTTCCATCTGTCTTTTTTTTTTAAATAAGACCAGAGCACCATATGGAGCCTTAGAAGGACGGATAAACCCCATGTCAATCAGTTCTCCCAATTGCTTCCTTAATTCTGCCAAATTTATTGGCAACATTCGGTAAAAGGTTTGAGATGGTGGCTTTATTCCCAGCACGAACTCAATCTGATGGTTTATAGCCCTCCTAGGTGGGAGTTTTTTTGGTAGCTGAGACGACATCACATCCTCAAATTGCTTCAGCACACTAGCAATTTTTTTCGGCACCTCCTCATTGTAGTCCGCTTTCTCATCCACTACTATCGTAAGAAACATCTCTCCACTTTTTCGTAATGCTTTATCAATAGCAATGGCTGAGATCAAGCTTTTTCCACTCCTAATGACATTCACCGCTGCGACATTGCAACATGGGACAAAACATGGGCATCCTCATTTGCAATCATGACTTCATTAAGATACGACGTCAAAACAATCTTAGTTTTTCTCAAGAAATCAAGACCAAAAATAATATTGTAGTCATCATAAGACATTATTGGCACATCACAAGACATTCCTGTAATTCTTTGTGCCTTCGAGTTTATTACCTTCATTGATGTATGGCTATCACTCAACCACAAGCCAAGTTCCTTCACTAATTGATCAGTCACAAATGTGTGAGTTGCACCTAAATCCAGTATAGCACTTATGTCTTTGTCATTATCCCAATCTTCACATACATCAGATTGTCCACAGACCCTGATTTCCTTTTTCACAACACATCAATCCTTGTCAAGTCCTAATCAACAAGGCTGATCTCTACAACCGCATCCCCTAATTCAACTACCAGGTAGTTTAACACATGCATAAGATTGACATGCGTAACTACCTATTTATCCTCATCGCTATCTCCAACCCGAATAGCCTTCAACTTTTCCCTCTTTAGACATTCCCTCGCAAAATAAGGATCATCACAAATGAAGCAAGTAAAGTTCAGTTTAGTACTTTTACCTTGTGTATCCATTAACTTAGCCTTGCCCTTATCCACGGTAGACTTTAATGCACCCCCACCAAACTTCTTCTTCTTCTTCTTCTTCTTCTTCTTCTTCTTCTTGTCTTTTGCCCTAAACTTGAAGGAGGCTGATGCATAAACCTTTCTAGTAGTTGATTTAAAATCAACTAAACTGTCCGCAAGAACAATAGTGGAGGACAAATCTTTTATGCTTTGTCGTCTTAGTTTCGTTTGTGCCCAAGGTTGGAGTCCAGACATGAAGTTGAATAACTTGTCTTCCTTGAACATATTTTCGATGTCGAGAATCAAAGAACTGAAAGATTTAACATACTCACGAACTGACCATTCATGTTAAAGCTTTTTCAATTCCTCCCGCGCAATCCAGGATGTGTTGTTCGGAAGGAACTGCTCTTTCATCTCCTGCTTAAGACGATCCCACGTCTCAATCTTTGGATGTCCAGCACTTAAGTCCTTTTTGGTTCTTGTCCTCTACCAAAGCTTAGTATCACCTGTGAGATACATCACAGTGAGATCTACTTGTTTAGCAATGCCGATCTTTACAACACTAAAGTACTACTCCATGTCCCACAAGAAATTCTCAAGTTCCTTGGAACTTCTTGCCCTATCGAAAGACTTTGGTTCGGGAACTTTAGGCTTAGATGTACTTACCCCAATACAAGTGTTTGTTACTTCCCGTTTCAGAATGACAATGGTCTCTTCAGTAGCTTCCAATCGCTCACTCAATTCTGCCATAAAAGAAATGTACAAACTCTCAGCCCTTTCAATGCCTTCCATAGCTTTCTTAAACCGATTAATGATATAGTGTTCTTCACATTTTTCCTTAAGACCTATCAAAGTCTCAAGATGCATCAACCGTTCTCGAATAGATTTCATGACTTTAGGTTGCACGATCTTAGAATCAACCGCGCCGATACCAATTGTGATAGAGTTAAATTTTTTGCCCTAAAATTCAGCCCTATGCGGCAGTCTAGTCCTGACAAGACTAAGCCTTGCCTCCTCTTTTCACTCGTGTTTGCCTACAACTATGTGTTTCGCTCACCTAAAGAGGTTCCCATAATTGCCTTGTCGTAAGAAAATAACATACACAAGTAAATGAACTCAAAGCACACCGAGAATACAAGAAGATCTCTCAACCTTTATTAATCTCGTCAATAAAGAATCACATAATATAAGTGTGTGTGTGTGTGTGTGTGTGTGTGTTATGCACAATGATTGCAGGCTATACAGCCAAGGCTTTGCAGCCTATTTATAGACAAAGATATATGAGTTACAAGACACTACTATGATCCCTATTTTTCCGGACATAATAGGGAATTTTCTCCCCCATGTTAATTCTCCATGAACTTAGTGGCCTATTTTCCAGCAAATAGTGGGCAGTTTTTCCCCCATGATCTTAGTAACTTGTAGAGCAACCCAGTTCTGCCCCCATGTTCTTATGATCTGGATGTCCATAACTGCCACCACTAACCCACAATCTGCATGTCTACATGGCAGACCCAACTGCCAGTTTTTGCTATGTATGCTGCTAGCTTAGAAGGTCTATGATCCAAGCCCCACGTCCATGCTAAGTCAAAAGTTCAATGACTCGCACAAACCATTGCACGTTGCTTGCCAAATTCATCGCTACCTATGTAATGTTGTCGCTATTCATCGTTATTGAATTCTAGATAGTGTATATTTATTGGCACGTCCTCGCACCTAAAGCTCTAATCTACTGATTGGGACCAACACAACTTCGGCATATGGGTGCACTTTCGAGAAAAGTAGCAATAGCCACACAATTCAGAGATTCTGGTCTACTTTTTTTTCTCTTCTTCCCCGTGTTGGTCCTACCTTAGTGGGAAGTGATGTGCTTATCAGCACAAGCCCAGCAATGACTACCACATAAAAACTCCAAAAGGCAAAGGCCCTAGCCTCATTCATTGTTCCAAATAGTGCCTGTCAAACCTCAAATCGAGGGGTACCCTTCATATGACCTCATTTACATATCTAAACTCAAGCCAACTTTTAAAAGCTAATGTGTCAACGTATAACGTCAATTTTAGAGAGACAGCCCTACTTCTCCGAGTTAAAATCCACATTTTCCACTTTATGTATACGCATTGCCTGGCCCTTATGGCTTTCTTCTGTGAACGAGAATGAATCATTCAAAATTATTGAATGTACATGCCAAACAGGTCCAGAGAGGCGGGCACACGCAAGATGCAAAATCTTTACAAGGAACCGTGTGGTAAGCTTTCATTGATTAGGTTCATGTTTTAGGCCAACTGGAATTAAACCCCACTGCAAGGATTTACCTTTTAGAGGGATTCTACCATTAGTCAGGTAAACCATCTCTAACATTTTATCATGTGTTAACTAATAATGACATGATCGTGCGAGGACTAGAGAATCAGTCTCAAGCAACGTACCTAACTGGAAAAGAGAGAGAAGTTTCCCGTATAAAACCAGCTTGATATCAATAAAATGGAAACCTCAGCATTAAAAGTTGGACGCAGTATAGAATTGTGATGCTAGAATTTCCATTTCTTGACTTGAAGTTGGTGTAATCCTTTCCCAACCTCCATAGACTATCCGGGAAAGCAATTAAAGTCACAATTAGGACACCATTTTCGGTGGGTTAAAACTATAACCAGTTAGTCACTCCCATTTTAACATGACCGAACTCTGTAAGCAAGCCCTGCCTTAATTGCTAATATAATCGTAGCACCATTGGTAAGGACAGGAATTAATCAATAACGGTTCTTGGCTTAAAGTTTTGAACCACGTTACTGTATCAAGAAACACTTGCATGTCAATGAAGAGGAAAGATCGCAGACATCCTGGGCTTGACTTTCATGCTCCCATAAATCAATGCATCATTCACTAGGTTTCAAGATGTGAGTTTTGAGTCGTGTTTTTTTGGACAAGATCCACCACGCATTTCGTTTCCTCCTCAAAATCATGGATCCGTTTCGTCTTGACGGTGCCAAAGCTGATGGATATTTATCAACCACACTCTTTCTATGCTTTGTAGAGAGTTTTGGTATTGCTGTTAAACTAGGTTAAAAAAAAAAAAAAATTCTTAAATTTTTTTTTAAAATATTTTTTTAATTTTTTTAATAGGCTAATATTAAAAATAATTTTTTTAAAATAAAAAATATTATTTTAATTTATTCTTCATAAAAATTAAATTAAAAAACAAACGTAATTGCAAACACTTCATCCTAAATGATGCATAAAAATGAAAAACACAGCATCTCCTCATTTTCAAAGGAATTCTGAATAATGGTGCTAATTACATCCCGAAAATGGATATCAAAGGATCCATAGATTCATACCCACGTACGATTAATTTCAAATGTGCCACTTAGTTAAACCAATTTATTACACATCGTACATCTTGTTTTTCTTTTCTTTTAGTAAGTTTATTTTACCACCTACTTTTCTAACTTTTATTAATTTGCATTAAAACAAAACATCAAAAAAATTAGGTTAGGATTTTGAAAATCAGTTATTTAATTTTTTAAAATAAAAGATTTTTTATATATATAAAATCAGTTTAAGGATATATATTAACTTTCATTTTAAGAAACATTAGAAATGATATATTTTGAGATTAAAAAAACTGCTTATTTTATTTAAAATACAAAAATAATCTTAAATATTTTAAAACTATCTAATTTCATTAATTTTTATTTTACACGCAACAATAAATTAACCAATATTCAATTGTATTGTTAATAACTTTTAACATTTTGAACAAATTATATCTCAGCTAATTAAATAGATATTAGTTAATTAAATTATTTAGTAGTTCTATCTACTAAAAAAGCCATGTAATTAATGTTTTGATCATTGTTTCTTTTTTACTTATGTTTTTTAAGCAATTCATCCAGTTTATTTATTAAAGAAAATATTCATATTCTTAAAGAGATTGTTTGATTTAAGTTATGTTAGTAATTTTAATTTAAGTTTATCAACAACGTATCACAATAATTCATCACTAAACGTGTTTTATAACAAAGCACAGCAAAGCGTAACACAACAAATAAAACACAGCACAGCAAAAACAGCAATATATAGTGCTCTGTTTATAATGACGACGGACAGATAGAGGTGGTCTTCCTGTCTCCATATCACCTGCATGGTCAAACTAATAGAAGGAAGAAAAGGCGTTCAATATTTCAATCAGGGATTGCTCATTGTACAAGCTCTAAGGGTTACCGCCGTGATCGTTAACCACAGTTCTACCCACCACGATGCTGGTATGAAGCTATTTAATCTGGGTTTCTTCAAACTTTAGAATATATGCATGTATGTGTGGTGTCTGTGTTAAATCTTTTCCGATGCTTTGGAATTTAAAACATGTGTAATTAGTCCACTTTAAATTGTCTGTTTTCAAACCTTAGACATCCAGTAATGAAAGAAGAGTTTAACATTCTTAGGAACAGAAGTGGACAATATAATCTGGAGCTCAAGAGACCTTTGACCAATCTGAAACTCTCATGTCAGTCTACTTAAGAGGAGATGATATATGGTATATCATATATAGTTGACCTTTGTATCTTTGTAAAAATGTTAGAAAAAGGGTGGAATATCTGATTGGGACACGTGGCACGCGTTTAATACTCACATGGGGTGGATCATGGGTGTAGAAGTCCATGCGCTACTTTGAATACCTGCAAAACAAAAGAACAAAACCTAATTGCTATAATTCTTCATATACAAGAGAGAGGCTGTGCAAATGGGGTTTTGAAAACCTACTTTGGATCCATGGGTTGTTATTCTGATAGAGCTTCGGCCGATGAAGGAGAAGGATGTCTGAGTTTTGGCTGAATATATATATATATATATATATATATATATGATGGTGATTGGTGAAGTTTTGGACAATATATCAATGACTCGGTGGAAGATTTTGGAGATACAGCACAGGTTGATTGTGAATAGTTTCTCCGCATGTTTAATGCATTTATAAAAACAAACAATATGTATATGTGCGTATGTATATATGTATGTATATGAAGTTTTCACATTTTACAACATATTACAAAAAAAAGGAAATGGTCTTTTTTTTATGTAGAAAAAAAATTATGATTCTTTTCTACCGTTGTCTACTTTTAAAATTATAACCTTCCTGTCTCTTAATTTTTACAAATTAAATTTAATTTTAATTTTTTTTTTAATTTTTAGTTTTTTGTTTGAGAGAGAATAGACAAAACAATCATATTCTAATGGTAAAAGAGAATAGACAAAACAATCAGATTCTAATGATAAAAATAGAAAGTCCTGGTTGACACCGATTTCGGCCATGAAAAATATCAATCCTGGTATTAATGAGTTTCATTCAATGAGAGGAGTCTCATCTAGATGTTCTTCTACTCAATTTTATAGCCTAAGATAGTAGATCTAAGCACAATAAGTTTTTTTCTTTCATTTTGATTTTGTGTTTTCTGACTATTTGTTTAGTTGTTTGAGGTCATATACAAGTTTATCAAGTTGTATAAAGTGTTTATGTAAACTCTCGGTGTATATATATATATATATATAAAGTTAAATTAAGATTTAGAAAACTTAAAATTTTATATCAAAAGTGAAATTGGAAAAAACATAAGAGGAAAATTTCATATTATACTTAAAGAGGGGCAAAAGAGTAAATTACCTTAGAAAAGTATAAAAATGGAGGGATTTTCTTCTTTTCAAGCAGGCAGCTGCAAACAAAAGGAGAAGATAGGAAAATTTTAATTTTTCTCACCAAAAATCTTAGAGAAACCAAGAAAAAATCAAGGGCTTTAGGGAGAAATTGAAGGAAACACATACACACACCTCTAAACACCTAATTAAAAAGGAAAGAGAAGCAAAATAATCAAGGAGAGGGGTTGCATAGTCACGATAAATTTTTTGACTGATTGAGATTCAAAGACTTGAATAACATCTGGTAAGGGGTTTTAGACCTATTCTAGCAATTTCATGCAATTCGAATAATATTTAAAGTAGAAATCATGAATTTTAAGTCAGGGTTTATAGAAAATTTTTGGGGGAAATGCAAATATGAATTGATCAAATTTATTTAGATTAGATTGTGATGGTTATTAAATTTAGTGGAATTGATGAAGAAAAATATATATAGGGTCCTTAAAAACTCAAGTGGCTGGCTAAAGATGAAAGTTAGGCTCATGATGTATAGTTGCATGTAATCAAGTGAAATTGTTTTGAACTAATGTATTTTATATGGGGAAATTATTTCCGAAAGAATTGAATTATAATTTGAATTTTTGATTTAAATGTCGTAGCGTAGTCGAAAATTTTGTTAACATGACTGTTGTGTAAATTGACTTTAGATACTCGAATAAAATGTAAATGAGCATGAAGGGTTTTAAAGAATTGAAATTAATGATATTGTAGTATATAAAAAAAAAATGTTTGTCATAAAAGATAAAAACGTGTAGAATATTTCATTGATATTCATGGACGAAACATGTGACAGCTTTGTCCCTTGATTTCTAAAGAACTTTTAGGCATGAAAATGATGAAATTTGAAATTCATCTCTTCATGGAAGTTATAGTTAGGGATGTTAAATTCCCAACAAAATTCATCTTGCATAAATTGGAGTTATAAAACTCCAAATATGGAATAAAAACCAAAGATAGGTCTAAACTGAGAGCAGCAAGACAAATTTAACATGTTGTTGTAATTAATTATTTTAGACGTCTAGATGGCAGAACTGGGTTTAGTGTTTTCATAAAAGTTGTATAAAAATGTTTTATTTTTTCAAATAAATAAACTATGTATAAAACCGAGTTCTAGAACTCTGAAAATGATTAAAACACTAAACAATGTTCAGAGTTGATTATGGTGAACCACATGAAATTAGTTAGTTTTCAACCCATATTTGGAATTACTCTTTATTTGAAATTTTGAAATTTTTTAAAATAATGGGAATGAAAAATGAGTGTAAGAAATGATTGCATGTGCGATATTATATGAGATTTTCTTTGTTAATAAAATCGAGAAAAAATGGAATTTGAAATGAACTAAACGAAAGATGATAGTTTTTATTGAATAAGTCAAACTGATTCACATTGGCTAGTTTAAATTGTTAGATAAATATTTGGAAATGAGAATTTATTTGGTAACGAATATAAGAAGAAAATTCGATATGCTTGTTGATACAAAAGAGGCTTTGAGAATTGTGCTACAGCAGGGAGATACTTCAAAATCTTTAATTGTAGGTAAGTGTTCAATACCTTAACATTTTTTTTTTAAGATTATCGTTATAATATTTTGGATATGTTATATTATTTTATATTTAATTTGTAAAACATATAGTGGAAGAAAGTAATTTTTCGGTGATGGGATTAATGTCCGGTAAGGGGTAATGGAATTAATTTTAGTGAGGGGATTAATGCTCGGTAAGGGACAGTGAAATTGATTCTGATGATGAGATTAATGCCCGGTAAGGGGTAATGAAATTAATTACAGTGATAAGATTAATGCCCGGTAAAGGGAAGAAGAAATTAATTCCAGTGATGGGAATAAAATCTGCTAATGGATATAAGGAATTAATATTTCCGATATTGGTATTAATGTTCAGTACAAAGGAATGGAAATTGGATTCCTGGATGTAGGAGTTTTATCTGGTAAAGGGTAGAGAATTTAGATTGTTTGTAAGTGGAAATAATGTCTGGACTTAGACGAACAAAGAATTACTCAGTGTTAGATATTAGTTGAAAAGAGCTTAATGTAGGGATTACAGTTTAGAAAAGAAAATTTGTTTTAGAAATAATGATAAATAAAAAATATTGACATAGAAAATAAACCATATAAATTAAAGATTGATTGTGTGAATGATACTCGTATAAGTTCTTATGATAAATTGTGTTCAAACATAACAATGTATTTATTTTAATTGTTTAAGTAAATTATTATTACGTACTTAATTGTTACTCGTATATTAATTACAGATACCTCTCAGTTTCGAGCTGCATAATAGATATTTAGAGATTTTTGTTAATTTTATAAAGTATTGTAATAATTATCCTTTTGTAACTGAATGTCAATTTCTCTTAAATTATGTAATTAAAAATTTAACTTAATTATGCTAGTGTATGATATTATACTTATGTGTTTTTTTATTGTAGCTTATACTAATAGCATAATATAATTTATGGTTATAAATCTTGATTTGAATCTTGAATATTATACTTAAATGCATGATGTGATATTAAAATGAATTACAATGATTGTGATGAGTTGTGACGTGAAATGATGAATCTAGGATGGTTGGACAATAATTGAGCTTTGGGTGAAAGGTATATTGAAGTATTACAAGTATTTGTCAATAACTTGGGATCTTCTGGTACGAGAGAAATTCTGTCAAAATTTTGATAAATTCCTGTAAAGCTAGGTTTTTATATAAAAAAAATTCACCCCAAAAATAGTAATTATTTCTAGGAAATAAAGTTTAAAATGCAAGAAATTTTCAAGGGTGTTACATATTAGGTCAATTTTTAGGTAAAAAATGAGTTGAAATATGGGTCTTAAGATAAAAAGAAGTCACAACCCTTGATTTTCCGGCTACCACAGTCAGAGTTTTTAAACCCGACCATGTTCAAAGCCCGGATTCCGGGTTTTGATCCAGTCACCGGATCACCGGGGTCAATTCTGATTTTTTTTAAAAATCAAAATGATGTCGTTTTAGTCAAACAAAAAAAAGTCAACGGGTTACAACCGGGTTTTTGACCGAGTCACCCCGGGTTTTGACTTTCCCTATTTTTTTTAAACCCGACCCGGTTCCAACCCCGGGTCGGCCGGGTCCAGAGTCGACCTCTTGGTCTGGGCCGGGTTTCAAAACTATGACCACAGTGGTGAAATCTGGAGAGAGGCAGGCAACATGTCGCCTATTATATTTGTTTTACAATTTTTTTGGGTAGATCGCTCCTTAAAAACTTTTTAAAAAATAAGACAGCTTAAGCACTCTGGGCTAGGCTAAAAGGCCAGCTTGCATGGACCTTTTTCTTACTCCATTGGTTTTTTATTTTTATTAATTTCATCATTTAATATTATGTTTTTATTTTTATTTTTTTATGATGTTTTTTTTTAATGTAATACAATTGAACTTTTACTTAGTTTGGATATAAGATTTCAATGTTTTTTTATGATGTTAGAAGCTATTTTTTTTTAGCCCAACTTAATTTTTTTTTTAATTTTATAAAGTATTTTAATAAGGATTTTCTAGCATAAATGATGGCCTCATAGTGGTTTTTTAAGTGTTTTTTTTATTATCATTTTATTAAATAAAACATTAATTTCATCAAAAAAAGTTATTAAGCATCACCGAGTATAAGATCCATGTTGTAAAATTAATTTTTTTTTTTATATTTACCTCTTGATTTTCCAGTTTAATCTATACTTATAGTAAATAATTTTTTTATTTATTTATACAAATAATTCTTAATTTATTTAATTAAATAGATGTATAAACTTTTTAATTTATAATTAAGATTTTTTTATGTCAAAAAAACATATTAAAAAAAGCCTAAATATTTATATTTTCAGATTGAAAATAAAATTTATCTGACGGATAACAAAACGAAGAGTCCCATAACTAAGACCTTGCTAACCATTCTTTCACGTAAAATATAACGTAATGCTGGATTCAACTGAAATTTTTTTACAGTGGTGAATTTTTCAAAGTCATGCGTGAAAAGCGATACACATTTCAACATAACCTATGCCTCGTATAACGAAACATTCGTTAATTAAATATTAAAGAATTTAATTTTCCAGTCAAACAAGAAGCAGGGCAAGAAAAACTAACCCCAACGCACGACCTTTCAAACTCCCACCGACAAACCGTCTGTCTCCATATCACTATAAAACATAATACCGACTTCACCCCTCTAGTAAAACGAGATCCTCGTATCTAAAAATCCTAATTACCGCAGCAGCATGCAATCCATTAGTAAACCAAGAAAAAACAACGAAGACCAGAAAAACATGGAAGACAAATGAAAGACGTTATTATGTCGGACAAATCAAACCCATTAATTTGATGCATTTCCTGATGAAATCTGTCTTTAAACAACAACCGAAGGGCTGCATCAATGCTACAACAAGGCGAGCTCTCCTAACTTTGTTTGTACTTCGTAGCTTTCAACGCAACGTAAGATAATTATGTTTTTTTCCTTTGTCACCCTCTGTAAGAGATTTGCTGACACTGATATGTGGCTTGAGATCGCAAAACTTGCCACATGAATTGGAACAATAGTCACCCTCCCCTCAAGTACACTGATGCTATATCCAAATAATGATATTTATTCCTCCAACAAGACCACTCCTCCTGACAGAAGAGACCCTTGCAGAAGAAGAACCTTGAAGAGAAAAACCATGTCTGATTCAATGGTGAACCAAAAAAAATCTGTACATCATTTGAACCATGCTGAAACTTCATGTCCCTTTTTGATCATGCCATGTGATATCATACCAATTACTCAATGGAATGATGCATGCTTCATTTCCAAATTCAATCATTATGATACATTAATGTTGTATCAGGTGATTAATATATAAAAGGATTCGCGTATGCGCAGGTAGATGTCTAGTTTTTATCCTAAACTGGGATTTCTTTTGGGTGGAGGTTACTAGTTTTTGCTAGGCTGGGATTTCTCTTGGGTGGAGGTTACTAATCATAATTAAATTCTTTGAAAAGCTTAATAAATTTGTGCTCCATGATATTTAATCTCCTTGGGTTATTTGGATTGATGGATTCTCTTACAAATTAAGATTTTGTCATGGATCCATATTAAGTGTCTTTTTTCTGATTATCCATGTCAAAACTAGAAAATCATGAGAATTTTGTTATTTTATTTCCAGTTTCATTAGAAGAGAATATATCTACTTAACCATCAAAGCTACCCCTCAAGTTAATCATCATAGAATTTCCAATAAACAAACAATCACCTTGCAAACCAAGGAGAAAATAAAATATTAATCCGAGCTTTCATATTTCACAAGGGAGAAAAGGAAAAAGTCATGTCATGCATTAGTTATAGAAACTAGAAAGTACTTCAATCATCCCCTGAAAACAGCTTTATAGAGTAGTCTTGCTATCATTTGCCTTCACGAAAAAGCAGTACCGGCATGCTGTGCAGTGGCACGCGGTCATCAACATCGAAGGGGTCTTGCCTAATCAGATTTACAATCAGAATATCTCCGGAAAAAAATTTAGTATTCAGGACAAAATTTGTACAAACTACGAAGTATATACTTGATGACATCACTGGCCAAACCAATTGGTTGCCATAACGAACTAAAATTTCATTCCTCGTAGAATGGGAACATCACCAACAGATGAAATACATTCTCTCAACTGTACAACTTCGTACCATCTTCATCAGGTAAATGGGTATCGCTGTCTTTCTGACAGGTGATCTCACAAACCCATATACCATCCAAATCCATCAATTGTCAGATCCTCATTCTGCTGAAGAACTGGTTTCTGCAGTTTCATCCTCGCTGAAACTAGATGGCCTCTCCATGACAGACCTGCAAAATACACAAAGCATGAAGAATGCTATAAGCTCTGTAGCCTATTCAGAAAAAGGGAAAGAAATGATCAGGTTTGCATTGCAGGCAGTATGAAATATTTTGACAATTAATCATAACTGAGACAGAGTTGCATGTTTAGAAAACAAATATCTGTCAAAACTGAAAATAGTGATTAACTAACAAGTCAGCATCTCGACCAAACCAGGCATCCGGCATCCTCATATACAAACACCGACACCTAGCATTTCTTGAGCTTTGAATCTCACTTCAAACATATGAACCCAATCGGTCTTGACATGACAGGTGAACAATGTGAAGTCTGGTGATCAAAGAGTTAATACTCTGCACCTTACAAGAGGAATTAATATGACTTATTTCACAATCAGCCAATTTATACATGAAAACAAGCTTTACCAGTGTTAATCACTATAGATGATTCAAATAAGTATTCAAGACAAGTCTCTGAGAATCGGTCTGTTTCAGACACATATAACCTCCCAATGTCGGTTGGCACATTCCATGTCACACAATGCCTACAGCTTCAGTGAAAGCAAAGCCCAAGGTCATGCTCTCTAGATTCTAATGCACTTCTACGTGTTCCATAGATAATTGGTACCTCATTGATGTATGATTAAAGAGAAATCTGCTTGACAATTATCCCTCGTCTCTTTTCACCCAACTCTTCAAAAGGAAGGCTTTATGGGGTTATGGATCCTGAAATAGTTTTAGATAGCAGTAGCAAGTTTCCTATTCGTGTTAGCCATCAGGACAGAGGGAGGTACTAATGTCAGTTCACCTGAATGGTGAAACAAAAAAATCGATAACACAACAAACAGGGTACCCATGCTTAACAATGCAAACTACCACAACTGCATCAGAGTACAAGTGGTGGTGTAAACCACACCACAGTAACCATCTACACAACCATTTATTTCCATCTAGATAAAGCAACTTACTTCGGAAACTAAAATTTGTTCGGCTAAATGCATCATGAGACATGGATACTGTACTGTAATTCTCTTCGTGGGAATTTTTGGATTCATTAAAGACTAACAACCATTTTAAGTTCATCAAAATTGACAAAACATGCACAACATATACACACTAAATTGATAAAATAAAGAAGAAAAGAAAATTATCATTACATATAGAAATTTTTACCTACCCTTCAGTCAGATTTGTTCTTTGGCGCATACCAGAAACTGATGCTTTTGTCACATGTTCTTGCTGTGGAAAGTCAGCTCTGAATCTTTTTGCAACCTTCAAATATTAACTCAAAAGGTGGAAGTGTCATAATCAATGTACATTTATAAAGAGTAAATGTGTGAATTACAAGTCTATTGAGGATGAAAGTACATGCAACACGCAGTATATACTCAAAATATTCCCATAAGCTGACCACATTATAAACTCACAGCTGTTTCATCTCTCGGATGCCTCTTTACTCTAACTGAATCATGCGAGCCTTTCATTCTCTTCATTTCTCCATAAAGCTTTTCCTCCTACACATACCCAATGTATAACTTGATATTATGCTAAATATTTTAGCATGGAACAGTTCAAGAATACAAGCAGAAGGACATAAACAAATAAGAGAACCTTTTCCGTCTTTGTAAATGGTGCTCTCTCCTCTGTAACAAGAGATTTTCCAGGTCCAAGAATCGAGTGTGAAGGCTTAGACATGTAGTCATTCCTTCGAGCTATCTTAGGATTGTCATTATCACAATCATGCAACCAAGATTCTGTCTTTTCTCTCCTACCACGAGGGCCATGATGGGTTGCAAAAGAATCTGATCTTCTCCCTTCAAAATCATGCTTAGAGCTCGTCCTATAATTTCTTTTGCTTCTATAGACTGACGTTATAACAGCAAGATCATCAGGCATATCCATGGTAGAGTTCCCGCCTGCATTAGAATTGGAACCATTATAGGTAGACTTCTGTTCTAGATGGTGACAGGATTTTCTCTCATGAGAATCGGATCCATGCTCGGGATTACAATTTGCTCCCTCTGTATATGAATCATGAGAACTCATCTTGGTGCTATATACTTCATATCTCTGCAAGGGTATAAAACAAATATAATAATTATACTTAAAATGGCATTCCAATTCGTATGAGTTTCCATGAAGGTGTGACTATGAGCTCTCATCAGAACTTCAAAAAACAACTATTATCACTTCAACTACTGACACCAAGCAAGATCTGGGCGATGGCAAAACGGAGTCCAAGAAGTCATTTGGCCATAAAAAATAAAAACAAACCAGTCCCCTGACATTTCAATGCCTAACTGAACCTTTTCTTTGGAACATACCAAAATGAGGAAGGAAATATGTTGCAAGCGTAATTGCTGGTGGTGCATGGTTGGTGGCAAAATGGCAGCAAAAGTAAAGTGAAAGCCACAATGGTGTTGAACAAGGGATGGCAACCTCTTTGGGAATAATGGAGAGGTGGAGGACATAGAGGTTTCCAGCATGGGCCTGCAGAACTTGAGCCTCAAACTAATTCGTTTACCATTATATTATAATGGTCATAGTTCTGACACCATTAAATTATCTGTCCAAAGTGAATGACAACCATTTTGTTTGCACAAGATAAACTCAACTCACCTAAGTATCAATATTCTCAATCCCATTACATTTGGACAACGCAGCAGGCACAAAATTTAACCCTTGTTTCTATATTGATTAATGTGATAAATGAAAATGTATAACATGATATCAAGATGTCGCTGACTATAAGGCCAAGAAAATGTATCATAAGATCTACTCACACCACTGAGACTGGGTTGCTTTCGAACTCCAGAAACATCAGGAGAACGCATCCCAACAAGATCCCCTACATAGATTGGTCCTGCAAAGATGATTTGCCATAAACAGCATATCAAAGTAAACAAAAGTGGAGTGTACATTGTTGTAACTAAGAAAAAGGAGTATAGTTATGTAACTAAGAAAAAGGAGTATAGTTATCAAATTATAGTGAAATATATGTCAACAATGAGTGGAGTGAAGACTCAATGCTTCTGCCAGCTGTTGCAGAAAAATGGCATCAAGAGGAAACCAAAAAAAAAAAATTCTGGCTCCCAGCATCAAATGCAAACGTCATGGTAACCCATTTCCATTGAAGAATTTATAAGGTAAATTACAAGTCTAAGTAGGCAGAGAAACAAATGGGCTATTTATTGCCAAGCATGCATCAAACATTTAAGTTTAATGCAGATGCTACTGAAGTAAGTATTGCTGCATTCAATAAAGTAAGATATAACTTATTTGGAATGCAACCGAAGCCATCAAATCATACAAATGGAAATATATGCATCCCTGCATTCTCCTCCTAATGCTCTTCCTCCAAGTAGGAATCAGAGAAAACCCAAAAAGAATATAAAACTAGAAAAGCAAAATTTATTGGGAAACTCCTGCCAGCAAAATTTGCATGGAATTCCTTAGGAGGTCATTAGAACTTACCATTGACTGGATCTCTACTTGGGGATGCAAATGCACTAGGAGGGAGTGACTGGAAGTCAACACCAAGAGGTGGACCATCCTCCTTATAATGCCTGCCCAATTGCATCTTGACAGCAGTAATAGCAGCATTCTCAATTTCACCCTTCACTTTCAAATATCCTGATGGTTTATACCCAAAACTCTCAGCACCCTTGGGAATTAATGGCATGGAAGCTCCATTCTGTGCTAGGTACTTTGAGGTTTCTGTATCATAAGGATCCCCTCTTTGAGAAACAAACTTATCTTGCAACGATGAGCTACTTCCTGAAGATATATCATCAATGCCGCTAACATTCCCTGTATAGCGACTTGTACGGTCATAGGTTAGATCAGCAGTATGAAAATCTTGACCATAAAGTCTCTGGCTTTCAACTTCCCTTGGATCGATATTCCTATAATCACCTTGTTTAGTACTGCCACATGAATCTTGCCTCAATCCACTACCACGATCATGAAGAATACTGCTAGACCGATCTTGTCGTCCATTAGTGTATCCTTCATCCTTCAATCTTTTGTCTTTTAACCTTCTGTGGCAAAACCAGCTAGATATTTGCTTTTCAGTCAACCCAATTCGGTCTGCAAGTTCTGATTTCATTTCCTCCGTAGGATATTTGTGCTCTGTGAAAAAGTAAAGACATCACCTCAAGAACATAGAGACTAACAGCCGTGTGTGCGTTGAATAAAATATGTGAGAGATGAAATAGTACCATTATAAAAGCTCTCCAAAGCAATAACCTGGGCCGGCGTCTTGACTGTCCTTTTTAAATTCTTCTCTAGAGAAACTCTATTCTCTTCAGAATGCACTTCACTTGATTCTGAACATTGATTTTTTTATAAGACAGAGTGAAAAAGAACATGCGTGAGAGAAGAGCAAAGACACCAAACAGAACTTATAAGTTTCCCTATTCTGCTACCTTGTACAAGAAAATCAAGCCATTGAGTTGAAAACAGTGATTTAAGCATAGAAGCATATCGGGTACAAAAGCAGAATAAAAAACTGTAGAATGGTGCTATTGTGTATAAAGTGAGGAAGTGACAACACCAATTTAACTCAAGAAAACTAAATTAGTTAATCAGGGAAGGTGTAGAAATCCACGTTCACAATAATTCATCACAAAGGATATTAAATGCACCATGTTTCAAAGAAGAGCATGTAAACGAGATTGATCATGGTCAATAATGAATCCCAGTTTGACTAGAGTAAATTTGGCCAAGCAAAGGGAGTGGGCGGCATGTAGCTTTAAAAGAATTGGTGGACAAAGCAAGCATAACAGGTAAAATGCCGCTGTTTTCACACGAACATCCAGGGTGCTTTGAAAGATATTTATAATGCCTTTGATTGTTTTGAAGTCAAGCCCGAGAAAAGTTCGTAGGGGAAAGCATGCACCTTATTTCATGGATGTAAGCCATAACTAGATAGCCAAAACCATGTTTACTTTCAGAACAACTGTGATTCAAAATAACTTTCTCGCATTACACTCGGACCAATCATAATTCATGCTCAGTGTAACCCATTGGCTTATATATGAAGTATTCCAATTCCACAAACATTATTCAAGGAATTCTCAATCAGCACCCAATGTTCACTCGAAGTTTTAAGCGTTAAGGTTAAATACTTCACAATATCTTTCATATAAACATACATTCCATCTGAAACCTCAAGAGCATTTGGAACACAAAACAAACATTATTACAGGCATACAACCTTGAGATTCAAAAAAAAAACTGCTAGAATGAAAAAATTCAGATGTGTGATGATTAACAATGAAAATGATCTTGCTTCACCTGAAAAGATTGCCGACATGTTTTGTTTGCAAGACAAAATGACAACATAAACGAAACGAAAGGTTCAGCAACATATAGCCAGGATTTCCATAATTTGGGCCAAAATCAAAACCCCATTTCACACAGAATTCCAGTTTCCTCAAAAAACCAAAAAATCCCTAAAGGAAATTCTAACAGTTACTTATCTTGCTGATCCCAAAATAACCCTTATTGTCCATGCAAAAGATTTCTAGCAACCCACCAAACGAAAAATAAAATTCAAAAGAGTGTATACATGATCATAAGATTGAAACCAGAAAGAGGGGGAGAGGGGGTATGTGTTACCTTCCATGGTAGTTGAATTTCAAGGGATTCTCTCTTTTCTATGGCTTTGATTGGCTCATAAATAGAACCCCATGAGACCAATAAAACTACTACAATAGAAAATGCAAGATGGGTTTCGTTTCTTAAGGTTTGATTGCGTGGAACTCAGCTTTCTTCTCTGATGTGTTAGGAGAGAGAGAAAGAGAGGGGCGTTTTTTTGGAAGGAGACTGGAAGGCGGAGTTAAGAGAGAGAGAGGGAATTGAATTCACAAGACTTCTCTCTTTCTTCTCTAATTTATTGTATTGTTGGGTTTGCATTTGTTTCAATTCTCTGTTCGAATCCAGCAATTTAACTTCTTCTTCTTCTTCTTCTTCTTCTTCTTCTTCTTTAAAAAAAAAATAAAAAATTACAGTTGGGTTTTTTCAATTCAGTGAAATTCAATTTGGAAAGTGGATTGTTCTTAATTTTATTCTTGAGTTTGGTATTTGGATATTATTTATATTAATGAGCTGTTCAATTATAAATAAAAAAATACTCCCAAATTAAACAGGGAAAACAAAAGAAATCACATTATGAAATATTCTTGCATTATATGAGTAAAGATGCAGTATTTATCTTTCGTGGAAGTTTACAGGGAATTGATGTACACATACATGTAAGCACAAATTGGAGAGGGTTTTCTTCCTACTTTTTTCAAAAATAATTTTCTATTCCATCCGACTGATTTCAGATTGGAGTGTTGAGCAACTCATTCGAATTCCATTTTGTAACTTACTTCAATTTCATCTCTTTAAAAAAAAAAAAAAAACGGTTGATGAATCTAGATATATTATTGATACGTGGGTATTTTCCTGTGATAATTAAATCTCAATATTTTATTTCCCAGAAAATCAAATACTGGTGATTTTTAACCAGGGGCCGGTTATAGGAGGGCTAAAATTACTGACTCTACCTCTCTCAACACCACCTCTTCAATTTATCATCAGTTCAGAGAAATTCAAATTAAAAAAACGCTTGTGATAGGAAAACAGGAATGAACTACTCCTGCATATTCAAGAATCAAGATACCCAAGCCTCTTCTGAAACTGTAGCATAACAGTGTTTTTTAAAAAATTAAAAATTTGATTTTTATCACATGTAAAATAATTTTAAAATATAAAAAATTAATTTAAACTAAAAAAATTATTTTTTTACAAAAATTTCTAACCCAAAAACAAACGGGTCTTAAATGGTGCTTTTCGCTCGAAAATATATCAAAATAATATTTTTTAAAAAAATATTTTTAACACCAGCATATAAAAGGATACAAAAATATAAAAAAATTAATTTTTTAGAAAATATGATTTTACCAAATGCTACTTACTATTTAATAGAATCAAAACATACTATTTATACTATAACAAGCAAAAATATATATATATATTGGCAGTGGATCTGAATTCAAGTAGATGTTACACCAAGCTAGAATCTCTATGGTATTGAGCAATCAAGGAACTGTCATTTTTATTTTTATTTTTATTTTTATTTTTATTTTTGATATAATTAGTGGTTCCTTGTTGGTATGGAATTTAATCAATATCGTATCTTCTGATAGAACAGTTGAGAGATATTCTCAAAAAAGAAATGCAGAGTTATACGATAACAAGGATGAATTTGGGTATTTAAAAATGTAGACACAAAAAGGACGAGGTGAATCCATCCATTCTACCAAACAAGTCGGTACATCTCTTTCATCCCTCCAAAGTCCAAACTAATCCATCTCACCTTCTTAACAGGGGAGGGGGCCAGATTAAATTCTCACCAGCAAAACAAGCAACCACGGAAAGTGCATGGGCTGGGCCCAGATTAAATTCTCACTGGGCTGAACCTGCAGTTTTGATTCATGTTCCAAACAACTATGTTTTATAAAAATTTAATTTTTTTAAAAAAATAATTTGTTTATATTTTTAAATTGCTTTAATGTATTGATATAAAAAAATAAATTTAAAACATAAAAATAAAATATTTATATATTTTTGTAAATAAAAAGCAACTGAAGACAAGGCTAGACAAATTAATCATATTCCCAATTCACTTGATGAGCTAGCGGTGAAACCATTTGGTCCACTACCAAGATGATCTCATTTCAGAGGGGTTTATCTGATCACCACACAAGCCTTTCCTCGCAAGAAGACTTCTCAAGTAAAATCATGGAGGCTTAAGAATTAAAAAAAAAAAAAAAAACTGACGGTCTAAAATGGTCCTGCTGTGAGAGACTTTTTTTTTTTTTTTTTTTGGGCTAAAATTCCAAAACCTGTTACACTGGTGTGCAAGTTGCATAAGTTGGCAAAAAGGTTGAGAGTTGTAGGATTCTATGTCCTCAATGAAAATAAACATATTTCTTCCCTGACACTAAGTTTCAGTATCTGCGGTTTTCTTTTTCCCATCATTCCACCTTTTTGCTAGAGCTGGTTCCACTATCTTCTTGAGATGACACAGCAGTCTTGGACTCATCAAACTCCATTAACTGCATATTATGCCCAAATAAAAAATACTATATCAGACAACCGAGTATGATTAAGATGACTTCCCAGGAGAAGAAATTTCTAAAATATTATAATACAAAGGTGGTCACTGTAAGCAACAGAAATAAGATCATAACAGGACATACTGGCTTGACTTCACCGTTCCACAGGACGTGAGCAGCTAAGAATCCTATAACAGCTGGTACAATATACAAAAGCGCAGGCTGAAAGTAATAATAAGAAAGCACAGCGATCAATACAGGGGATAATAATCCTGACATACAAAATAGAGAAGAAAAACAAGAAGGAGGATCGAGACAAGTCACCTGAGCAGCTTGGAACCAGTTCATGACAATAATTGTTAGGACCAAACCAGCTGCATATCCAAGAAAAGCACTCTTAAAGTACTGGCTGTCTTTTCCTCTGGACACATCAAATCGCAATGCCAGAGCTACAAAAATACCTGAAAGGGCAAAAATATATATAACAACCAATGTAAGAACCTAGGAGTAGATGATCACTCTATAGTGTGCATTACTATCAACAGCAATTCCTGTAACCAAATCAACCTATTTGACCCTGCATCTTCAACTTTCTGATGCTAAAATCAGAAATACTGGCTGCCTTTATATATATGCATCTGATATAGAAAGATTATGTAAAGCTCTCTCTCTCCAGCTAATGTGCAGGGATCTTTTCAGATACACAGTTTCTTTCAAAGACTACTCGGTTTCTTTCAAAGGAATAACCCAATAGAAGATCAACCATATGTTTCACTAATTTTATATTATTTAACTGAAAAGCAGATTCAATGAAAATATTTTTGAGCTAGATAGAAGATAAGCTATGGAATGGAACACTGGGCCATGCTAATGTCACAAAGTTTCATTCAATATTGTCGACAACTACTCATAGAGACCAAATGCAGCTGTCTATCATCATAGCAAATATCATGCAGGTGCAGATCTAACTAGACACTTTACCAGGAATCACAATGTCACCAAGTCCGAGCATGGAAAATGGTCTCGCAGCATCAGCTGTGGGGAACAAAAGCTACAGAAGAATAGAATAGGCATGCTAATAATTAGACTGCTGCAACAAATCATATCAAAAGCTTCAATAACAAAATTCATTTTTACATGCAAATATGATATCATTGAAGATGAATAAGCTCAAAAACTAACCTTAATAGGTGCATCAAAAGATTTTGCCACGCTAACCATCACAGGAGTGAAGAAAACCCAGAAAATGTCATATACAAAAAGTCCAGCCTGCAATAAATTAAGGATAAAAAGATCAAATATCAGAAGAATTACTAATTGCCAGGAAAAAAGTGACCAGGGCTATATCAAGAAACCCCCCTTAGTGTCATCAAAATAAAGAGCAGTAGCATATAATATGGAAGAAAATGATAAAATTAACTGCTGTTTTGAAACTCATAACCAGGAGTCCAGGACCAAGAAATGTTAAATTTCCACCTTTTGGAATTTTATGCATTTAACTGTTCTGAACATTTTGTTCATTGCTATATTTGACTTCTTAAAAGAAAAAAGAAAGGAAAAGGAAAGGTACATGACTATTGGCAACATTTAACAGGAAGAGTCCTGCATTGTGAATAGTAATCTAAAGAAAAAGGGCACTTCCCTCAACTCACATAGTGTTTCTTTAACCCATTAAGAGACACAATTCTACTCATTAGAGCCTTATGCTGTATAAAAGGCCAAGCTGTAGGATAACAAAAAAAAGGATAGAAAATTTTCCTTATCTCTCTTTAATGTCCCTTTGCAGAATAACAGAAATATCAAGCACAAGCTTTCAAATCCTAAAGCCATGGATAGATCTTCAAACTTAAAAATGTTGTTTTCTTACCTTGAATCATATGTTAAATTCCATATCAAGTGAGAGAAGCTAAGTTTTTTAACCTCTACTGCTTAATCCAATAGTACACTAACTTATCCTTTTGTACCAAAGAAGGTCCATGAGATTAAGAGTCCAAGGTATGTTCTCTTAATGGACTAGAGAAACACTGATCAATGTTGAGAGTGGGGCTGCCCTTTTCCTTAAGATTACATGAAGTTTCCCATTAAGGGCGGCCCCAGTCATGTAAATTCAGCACGAAACAATAATATTATTCACAAATGTACTTTCCAAATAATCTGGCTGCCATCAAACACAACATAGGCTAAGCACATATGAAAAAAGCACAAGCAACTTTATTCTGAGGAACTAAATTCTCAAGGACATGATATTCAAGAAACATGGATATCAGCATTCCGTAACTTAATCTGCATATAGACATAAGTTAACTAATGTAACAAACTAACCACATCTGCAATTGTATACTCAATAGTTATCCAGAAAAGACACAAAAGAACTCCACAATTAGACTACTTACCAAGAGGATGGCACCAGTCTTAAAAGAACCAAGGGAAAGCATTTCAATCCCCTGCGAAAAAGCAACACAAAATCAAATCATTTAAAAACCATCCAAATTTAGTAACTATATCAATCACATGTACTATTAGTGAAAAATATCTCGCAATTTATAAGGGGAAAAAATATTTATCTCAAGAAAATCCCATTTCTATTGGACATTGGAATTTTGCAGTGCATACACAAGTCCTTGGCAAGTGCTGAACATGTAAAAAAGTATAGATATGGAAGCTATTAAAAGATCCACCCACTATTTAGACAACTCAGCTTGCATTCTGACATTTGATGAAATGCCTCGGATTATATAGAGTATCCAGGGGAAAATGTTGAACAAAAAGGCATACCCAAAGATTTAAGCAACTACAAGAAGGCGACTAGAATATATATATATATATATATATATATATATATATAATTGAAAATTGAAACCATCAAAAGTAAATAAGGCATGCTAGCTTGTAATTAATAATATTTTTCAGTGTACAGCTTGGTTAATGTGAAAAAAGTGAGAGTTGATATTTCCAAGAGGGTATTCTACAGAAGATAAATAACTCAAAGCAATTAGCTTGTAATCTAGTTGACTGAATGACGCCAGACCTGGATACAGAAAGCCAAGCCCAAAATATTGTTGGCCAGCCAATGCTTTTGGGAAGCATACCAAGCACAAAAGAATGTTCCAGGAATAGCCGCAACAATTTGAGATCTTGTGAACTCAATATCCAAAGCTGTGCAAGAAAGGTATAAGGAAAAACATCATTCTGCATGGTACAATCAAGACATCCACTGAATCAAAGAAAAATCCAAGAAACATAAGGTCATTAATGCTTTAACATGCAGATAACCAAGCATTTACAATGTCCAAAGCACCACTGTAAAAACCAGTCAAGAATATCCAAAGGAACTTGTCGTTAATATATCTAAAGTATGAATAGGAAGTACAGCTCCAGGACACCAAGAGTGTTATATTTGCAGCCAGATAACCATGCATGTACAAGCATCTAACTTGTCAAAATCCAGTTTTTAAGAAATGGGAACAGGGATTCAAAACTATGTCACCCATTATGAGCAGAAAAGATGTTACAGAAACAGAAAGATGACCATTTAATTTGTGTGGTTTTATTTATCCATAAAGATACAAGAACATTTCCTTCCCATCGAACCGAAAATCAGTAAATAAATATAAAATAGAGCAGCATGTTCAAAAAAATAACAAAAACAACACGCAACAACAAATAGCTCGAATTAAGTAACGAATCAGGAAGCATTTATTTGCCGTTGAAATTCCAAGCATCCACAAATAAGCAACCTAGCAGTATAGCATTCAATAACCATGATTATAAACTAAGGATGGAAACCAGCTGAATTTTCAGAATCATTTAAGGGGTCTTGAAATATGTCTAGAGGATTCATAAGAACACGTACAACGGAAGTATGGAAAATTCCAAGAAATGACATCATCATTCCAATGCTTAGGCAAATAACGTTTTATAGCTGGTAAAAGTGTTGCCCTGAAAAATGCAAACAGGAAAAATGAGAATAGTAAAAACATTAAAAAGAAAATAACACTTTTAATTATTTTATGCATATAATCATTGAAGTTCATGTGGAAAGAACATACGAAAGTGCGACGATTCCAAGCACAAAAAAGTAACAAGTCAGAACAGCATTAACCAAATCTTTTGAAAGAAACTTGAAGAGTAAGAATAATGATAACAGCATAGCACTTCCGACAAAGGGAAAGCGCATTGCATGTTCATTAGACATGGTCTCCTGCAAGATTAAACACAGCAAATTTCAGTCAAGCACAATCTAGATCGCCGGAACAGGAAAAATAAAGGGGGAAAGAATAATTGGTAATGCTTGTTATACTAACTGAAGGTGGGGTAGGCTTGACAGATCGATAGCAACCGACATAAACTGCCAGGCATGCAGTCAAGATCACATTTAAGTTTGGATCTACCTTCACAAAAAGTGGCGCCAATGTTAAACCTGCATTGAAAATCACACACATGGTATCAAAATCGCGTCAAGTTCCCGAGCCATGGAACAAACAAAAGGTGCTCCCACACATCAGTTTCAAGAAACAAAGAACTATCATGTTCAAAATCCCCTTCTCTTTTTTTTACTCCAATGGCTCGGCTACTCTAGAGAAAGTAGCCCTCCTCTCCTTAAAACCCCTCGCTGCACATGAGATTCAACCATTTTCCGACATCCAAGCTCAAAAGGTTATGAAAAATACCCAGGACAATAAGATAAGCACACGGGCATATGAAAGAGGGGGGTTAACTAAAAAGGGGAATCTACAAGGAGCAGCACAGTACTAGCACAAAGTCAAGCTCGTCAAAGTAAAGAAAAAAAAAAAATATATATATATATATATAATACCTGCTAAAGCAAAATTGGCAATTCTTTCGCAATTCTTCATGTTTGTATTCTAATTGGAGACAGAGTATAAGCTAATTACTACACTTCAGCGATCAATTGAAAAAAACCTATTGCCTCTTTACCATAAAAAAAAACCTGCAATTCGAGTCAAGAAAATAATATCAGAAAACAAATCATTAACAGGCTGATAAAATTTACATAAAAAGCAACAGAAGACCTAATTTTCTCTCTAATAAATAGGGATCAATAATTACACCCTATTTCAGTTACTGGGAAATTTACAGATATTTATAGACAATGCTATACTGATCCCGGTTCAACAGTTATGCTTGATTTTTTCACGATAAACAAGAAAAAAAATAACGACGTAAATCACAAGACTTACGACTCCAATTCCATTTTCTCCATTAAAAAAATATATTTCTTTCTATTCCTCAAATTTTCTCAGCAACCAAACAAGAATCAAGAATCGTAACCCTAAATTTAACCACACAGGTATGTAAATTTTATAGAAAGAGATGTACCTGAAGAGGCTCTCTTTCTAACGGTTACTAGAGATACAGATCGGAGATGCCTAGAGAGAGAGGGGTTTTTTTAGAGAGAGAGAAATAAAAAAGAAATTATGTTTTTTTTTATATTTGCAGAAAGAGAGAGACAGAGATAGGGTTTTACCAAACGAGGCAGGTCAAAAATATATGGTAAGAATTTACTGGCACTAAAATCGTACAAGCCTGTCACAGAAATTTTAATTGGAAGCCAGTGAAATTAGAAGTTTCAGTGGAAATGGCCAAGATACTGAATACGTGGCTTGCTATTACTAGATTGTCGTGGTGTGATAAGAGACGGGGCTGTCATGGATATACACTCTCAGTAATTAATTCCGTACTTTATACTTTTACAAACAAGATAAACCGCCCCGGTCATAAAGCAGTTTACTGCTATATTGGGATCTCTTGAGGCCTGAGGGCCACGTATGGTGAGGTTTTCTATCCAATAAGATTCGGCCATCTCAGCAGCCAAAAATATCTCTCTCCTTGTTTTGAGATATTGTGTTAAAAGTTTCGGATTTATTGCATAAAAAGACCATAATCTTTCCTTTAAGCTTGTTTTGGAAGCGTTTAGTATTATAGTAGTAATTATTTTATAAAATATTTTTTATGAAAAAATATATTAAAATAATATTTTTTTATTTTTAATAACATAAAATCAAAATAATTCATATATATATATATATATAATAATAATTTAAAATAAAAACAAATTTAATTATTTTTTTAAGACATTTCTAAATACTCTCTTTGTCTTTCTTAATTTGTAGCGTGTAAATAAAAATAACATGGTTTTTTTAAAAAATTATATCTATAATATGAATAGGCCATAGAATATCATAATTTATATTTATGTTTCATTTATAAACTTAGGGTAGGATAAACTTTTTAAATGTGTATTTGGTATTGTGGTGTAGATTATTTTTTAATTATTTATTTGAAATACATCAATATAGTATTTTTTTTAGATTTTTTATTTTTAACATTATTACATTAAAATTATTAAAAAATACTAAAAAATATTAATTTAATATTTTTTAAAATAAATATATTTTTAAAAAGTACTCCAAAGTGTAAGTTATGACACTCCCATGGAAACTTAAGTTAAAATCTGTACAAAATAAATTTAATGAATATATATATATATATATAAACTCGATATTCTAATAAGTTATTTGACCAACACTTTTTATCCTATGGTTATCAAGCATATACAAATTAAGACAAAAGGCTACGAATGTTCTTAGGATATTATTTGTTATTAGATTATATTATAAAATGAATAAACATCAAGCATTTAAATTAATATCAATTATATTGATTATATAAATTGACAAGTGTTCTTTATAAGTTAATATTTTTAAATATTCATAATAATTTGCGTCCCTTTAAGGCTATAAAGTGGAAAAAAATGTTAGGAAACAGTGAACAACAAATCATTTTAAAGTCTGCGGGGAAATTACTGCTTTAATTAACCAGAACTCCATTGCATGCAGGAATGCTGCGTTATGCTTATTTTTTGTGATTGAGCAACTGTTACTGGACTGAAACAGTTCTAAGAATATATATATATATATGCCCAGGGAAGGAGTGCATATAAATTTGCGGTATATGTAATGGAATGTCGTGCTGTTGATTTGTTTCGTGGCGAGTCAATAGATTTAGCGTGCCGATACTTGGGAGACGGAGGCAGTAGCATTAGACATTGGGGAACCAGTGGACGTGGATGTGTCTGGGCGGATTTTCTGAAAGGACTCGATGAGGGCAGGGCTTACCGGTGGTGGTTTTTGCGCCGAAGAACCCTTGCTTTTCAGTAAAACAACTACTTCGGACATTGTAGGCCTTAAGGAAGCTGTTGACTGAGTGCACATCAAAGCAATCTCTATGATTTTCTTCATTTCTTCTGTTTCATATTCATCTGGGCTCATGCTTCCATCCACCAATTCCAGATGCATGTCAGCCTCATACAGTCTCCATGCCTATCAAACCACGAGATAACACACGTAAACGAGACAAAACCATGGGAAAGGAACCAAAATCTTGTTGCTACAAGAAGGTTTGACAATTGTGAATCTAGTACCAGTACTTTCTTTTCTGGTCAACAAGACAATGGCCAAATTGAAAATGCTATGTAAAGGCAAAATGAATAGTGCATTGGTTAATCATAAATTCACCCGTTTGAGGAGGTAGTCCGAGTCAGGATCTTGATTTGCTTGACTGCATTTTTGGCCGCTCATGATTTCGAGGACAACAACCCCGTAGCTATAGATATCCACTTTCTCAGATAATTGTCCATAAATTGCATATTCAGGTGCTGTGTATCCCCTGATGCAATAAGAAAGCAACGGAGAATCAGGTTATTTTATCATGCTATTAGCAGTTTCTGAAAAGGATCAAAACATGGAGAATGAACCGAGACTTTAGATGGCAAGAGTGTACTGAGTGTGAATGTTCCATCACAAGATGCAGTATTTCTATGACATGAGCAATCTGGTTGTGATAAGCAATATCAATTTCACAAGAGCAGGTGCTTATCATAACTTACAGTGTACCAGCAAATTTGGTGGTAAGATGACTCTGAGACTCCGGAAGAAGCCTGGCCAACCCAAAGTCTGCTATTTTGGGTTGGAAATCATCATCCAAAAGAATATTGCTGGCTTTAATATCTCGATGAATGATGCACAAATGGAAATCCTCGTGTAAATAGGAAAGTCCCCTTGCTGTCCCAAGAATTATATCAAATCGTTGCTTCCAGCTGAGAGAGCCTTTTTTATCACCTGTTTTCCAGAGTAAAACAAAACCCTAATTTTCTCAAGATAATTCTTATCAGATATGGTATTTGGTGTAAGCAACTTCTAAGTCCTAACTCCTAACATGTGATCTCGTCAAATTTACAGGTAGCCATTTTTTTTTGTCATGTTTTGCTAGGAGCAACTTGTACGCACAAAATTTAAATTACCATATAAGAAGTTATCAAGGCTGCTGTTTGCCATGTATTCGTACACGAGAAGTAGTTCTGGTCCATTGCTGCAGCATCCAAGAAGTCGGATGAGATTCCTGTGATGAACATTACTGATGATCTTAACTTCCTTTTCAAACTCCTCCTTTGCCCTGTGAGACTGGCTTATAGCTAGTTTCTTGACAGCAACTACTCTCTCATTCTTTAAAACACCCTGTTTGAAGACACAATAACTAAATATCAGCCATGACAGGTCAATGATTCAGCTGAAAATCCTATGTGGATCTCGTATTTTATTAATTTTCCATGACAAATAAAGGAGGAGAAGACTAGAGTTTTCTTCTTTTCTTTTTTCACACTTCACAACCAGTAATTTCTCAGCCATATTATCTTAAACGATGTAAAATATTGAATCCGTAACAGTCTAACCTCCGTAGAACAGGACTGTTATGCTAATTGTTTTATTATTATTATTATTATTATTATTATTATTATTATTATTATTTCTTGAAATCTGTAATTTCTCTCTACTCCACCTTGTACACTTCACCAAAACCTCCTTCTCCAAGTTTGTATTCCTCACTGAAATTTTTTGTTGCCGATTTCAAATCCTTGAAGCTGTAATTCACTGGACCTCGCAATTCAGTCGCCCCTAAAATGTCACCTTCTACAGAAAAAATCAAGCAGAATTTCTTTATAATGTGTAGGCATTAGTGACCCAAAAATGTGGAATTCTCTAACATGGTTAAAAAGAGGAATCATTTCGACATGTAGCAGATAACTGGTTAAAGAAAAATTATTCACCATAGTTTTTCACAGTGCTTTACCTCTAGGAACTGCCTTTGGTTTTCTATATAATTTAAACCACAGAAACAGTATTGCAGTAGCAAGTAACAGAAGACATATGCCTCCAACAAGCCCTGCAATAAGGACTTTCTTTTTGCTTGAACTTCCTGCCAGAATATGGGATCAAATATGAGGCTTAAACTTCCTATAGTCTGTAATACAGGGAGTTATAACATTCGAAATAAGATTTGCCCTCGAATTCTTATAAAAGACAGCAACCTGAGAAATGTTCTAGATTTGTCCACAAAACAATGAACCTAAAAAACATACATGTACTAGTCTACCTGATATCTGAGCTTGCACAGTGGCTTTATAATTAGGAAATTATTATCGGATAGTCTGTCAAGGCATCAAGAATTCCATCCCTATATTAAAAATTTATAGCCAATGTGGTCTAAATTCAATCTAGAAGGTTAATTAATTGAAAAAACTGGCATAAAGAGTCCTTCCATACAAAGACAGGCATCTACGATCAAAGGGCCGAATGGCTAGAAACTAGTAAAACACTAGAAGTCTGGAAATAGAAAGCTTACCATTTCTCAAGAAGGGCTTGAGATCAGTTAGTTGGTTATCTGCAAAGAAAGGCGTGTCTGAATACCTCAAGAAACACCCAACATTGATGGACCTGCCATCAGCATCAGGGAAACATGTCTGCAAGTCAGCATAAGCCACTGTTAAGCAATCTTGGCAACCAGCCTTACTGATGGTTTCAACACATTGTGTCACTCCATAAACCACTGAATTCGCACCAACCACTTCCTTCTTACTTGTTGCAAAGAAACCTGATATCTTCGGCGAGGCAATTTGAAGATCTGATAACAGACTTTCCACACTTGCTTGATAAGCAGGAGATGCAGTTTGATTCCCACAAGCCCCGTAGTGACCATCCTGAGTGCTTTGATCGTAGAAATTTGTGCTCTCATACCTCAACGACAACGAAGGCAAAGAACATATATAAGACTAATTAATTAATTAATTATCTCTGTTACGGGGATACATATCCACCTATAAACTCGATAGCCTGTTTCTCAGTTACAAATTTTATGCTTGTTAATAGGTGAATTGTCAATTTTTGTTCGAGTTAATACTTGATTTCTCGTATTTGTTTTGCGCCTGTACGTTATTAGAAAGGCAAGGTCTAAATATTAAGTTCATAAATCCATTCCTAACTTGGTCAATTACAATTCTCAGTTGCAAAAGTATAAACACGACCTCAAAAATTTGTGAAAAATTAAAGCACGAGTCAGTACCTGAGGAAGCAGCCATCATAGATAACTTGAGCGCCATTGATGCCGGCAGAGCAGTTGCGGATTTGTTTAGCAGCAATAGCGAAGCACGCGACACAATCTGCCGTTGACAAGTATTTCCTGCACTGAACCATGGCGAAGACTGGTGCTGTACCCCTTGCTTGCTCTGCAGTTGCAAAATATTTACTGCTGTTCAGTTGTGCTCCAAGATCCAACAGTGTAGCATTGAGGTTATTTGTGAATTCCGGAACATCGTCGACCTTGTACTGACTGCAACCTGCACTTAGCAGATTGGCTTGTGGGTCTGAAAAAGCCCCCATGATCGCCACCATCAACCACACCACTATAAACAACATATTGATTTTGGACTGTGTCTCTTACTCTATCTCCATCCCCACAGTGATTGAAGGAGAAATTCGATGACAAGCTAATCAATATAGTTTAAAATCACTAGCTTGTTAAAATATTTTCATCCTGGCGCCAGATAATACAGATGCATGAATATCACTTTACTGACCAGACCTAAAACAAAACACTGGTTTCTTGAAAATCTTCTGGACCATGCACAACCTCAGCACGAGCCACATGGAGGCAAAAGGGGGTAATTACCCCCTGAATTTTTAAAAAAATATTTTTTTATATTGGAATATTAATATAATAACATGGTGAGGGTTCCCAAAGTTATTATTGTTTACTTGTATCTTAATATAATATATATTATATATAATATATGTCCATTACTCCAGTTCATTTCTTATTTTTCCGAACTTTTTCTTTTTCCATTAATTATCCGAGAGCCTTTCTATTATTTTTTTGAGCTGCGGTTCCTGCCTCTCTCCTTTATATAAATTTCTCTTCAAGTCCATCTAAAAAGTAATCTCAGTAAATTTTAATATTAAGATTTATGATAATTGAAAGATTTTGATATATATATAATATTTTAAATCAATTAAAGGTGAATAGTAATAGACTAGATTGCAAGATTTTTAACAACAGACATTAATTTAATTGTTTTAAATTAATTAAAGGTTATATTATTTCCAATTAAATTGGTTAAGGTATGAAACTAAACTTTTTCATGAGATGAACAAACAAACATTTTAATTGTTGTCAATGAGTAAAGATTGATATTTGCAAAATTAAAATTGTTTTAGTTTGAAATTGATCTTTTTTATTATGTTAATTTCCTTATGCTTTTCTGTGAAATAATCAGGACATATGATTAAATAATTTATATTTTATTTGTTTTTTTTTTTTCCGTCAAACAATTTGTGTTTTATTGGAGAATAATTAACACGTGCGTGCAAGCTTGATTTTAATCGGTGCAGATTGGTCTTTTCTTAAAAGAGGAAAGAAAAAAAACTATTTTTTTGTTTTTAAAAATGGTTTGTCATGATAGGATGGAAGATAAGTGGATGAATGACAGTTTAATTGTATATATTAAGAAAGATATTTTCGATAATATTGATAATAAAGTTATTATGAAGCGGTTTCAAAATATAAAAACTCCAAAAGAATAATTATAATATAAGTTTTTTCATTTTAAAAGTATTTTTAAATTAATTTTGCTTGATATGAGTTAGTATATATGTTTCAAATTGATTTCTAATCATATGTTTACATAATATAGTATTTGTCAATAATTTACCCTCTCATTTAAGAAATCATGGGTTCGTCATTGACACATAGAGTTGCATCTAACAACAATTGACCTTCTTATAAAGATATAAAGAATAGAAGGCATAAAACATCTTATAAAAAGCAAAATTTCTTTTCTTTTGATTTGTTAAATAAAAATGTTAAAAAAATCATATTTTTATTGTGTTTGCCCTTTTTTTATGCATAAATTAATAACTTTGTAAATGATGTACTATGAAATGGTGTGACAAAGTTGTCTTTGAATTTAATATTAATCATCAACAACATCTTACATGATAAGACATGTTTTAAAAATGTTTTTAAAAAAAATTATTTTTTTTATTTTTTGTTTATTTTACATTGATATTTTTTTAATTTTTTAAAAATATTTTAAAAAATAATTACAACCGTATTTTCAAACCCACTGTTACCATGAAAGAAGAACTTTAGATGGGCCACATTACGGATTAGACTTTGCAAACATTAGTGCAGCAATGCATAGGATGATTTATTTGACCGTGGAGGGTAGGTTACAACTTACACGTATTTATGCGTGATAAATATTTTTTTATTTATAAATATATTAAAATAATATTTTAAAAAAAATTAATATAAATATATCAAAACTATCTAAAAATATTAAAAAATTTAATTTTAATAAAAAAAACAATTTACACCACAGCTCTCTAGTTATATTAAATAGGAATTGATAAAATAAAGGGATTGGAAGGAATTCTTTAAATGTTTGATTTGACACGCAACTACTTAGAAAATGGATTTGGCCTTGGGGAAGGTAGGTTAGAAATAAGAATAATAAAATATTATAAAGTAGTCAAACTGAAGGAACTGCGGGGGCATGGACATCGTGGTACTTTTAATTTCAAGGCGGCCGTTTCTTTATTAATTAAAATGCTGGAAGTTACACAGTTGCCACACAGGGCTTGAGTTTTGCTCTCGTCGGTGTAAAGTTTACCTCTTCCGGTGATATTTAATGCAGCTTTTCAGAAATTATAAGAATAAAAACCAAACTCCAGACGCTCTGAAAAGATGCCGCCATTTCTACAGTCCTCCACTGTTGCGCGCTTCGTCTCGAGCCAGGCTAAATATTTTCTTAGCTTGAAAAATGATATTTGGATGTTGCTGGTATGCTTAAAAAATAATTGTAAATTGAGTTATAGGTCCTACGAGATATAATAAGATATGATAAAATGGTTTCATATAATCATAAGATAAAAAAAAAGTAAATGCACTAAATTTTTTTAAAAAAATAATAACAATGACGTGCAAAAAAAAAAAGTTTAACAAAAAATAATTACGAAACTCAATTCTAAAACAGTCCAATGTTAAAGAATAAATTAAAAAAAAACAACTTAAATAAAAAAAAATAATGATATCTAATTTCCAACAATTCAAATGTGAAAGGATAGAATTGAAAAAAAAACACAAAAATTAAAATACCACCAAACCCGGGTAAGGCCGTCAAGCCTCTTGAGCCGGATCATGTGAATAGAATAACCTAATAAAAAGTAAAATAAAAACAAAAATATAGAGTCAATTCTAAAAGAAACCGTTGAAAGGTGCAACTTAAAAAATATTCAATGTTAAAAAAATAACCTAAAAAAATATCCAAGCTAACTTGGGCAAACTCTTCGAATATATAATCTAAATCATGAGATCATAATAATAGTATAAAAAAAAGTCAAAGGAGATTATAAAACTTAATTCTCGACAAATCCAAATAAAAAAAAAGAAAAATCGATGTAAAAAATAAAAAAAAAAGTCTTGTTAATTTGGGTTGATATTTCATACACGTAGGTGGGATCTTGAGACTAGGATCACTATATTGAGAAAAAAATCACGAAACTCAATTCTTAACAAACCTGGTGTTAAAAGAAGAAATTGAAAAAAGAAAACCAAATTAAAAAAGGGATCTAAAGAAAAAAAAAGTAATTAAAAAAATAAGAACAAAATTTGACATATAAAGAAAAATGTTGAGCAATAAAAAGAATAAATATCAATTTTGATATAAAATCCAAAAGAAATCGAATGCAAAGAAATGAAATAGAAAAAACAAATCAATAAAAAAAATAAAGATCAAATTTAATATAATGAGTAAATATACGGGAAACAATAGTTGTGCCACCATCAAAACACGTCACACCACTTGAAAGGACATGATATGCAGCTTCCAACATCACCGTGGAAGTCATTATTTGGCCACCAGGAGATACGTTATTTGCCGTCCAAAGACCGCTTCACCCATTGGTGCGTGCCAATCCCCCCTGCCCATTTACCCTAATCCCCTCGAAGCCAATTTTGGTCCCTAAAGACCTAAATGTTTTAAATTAGTTGAGTTATGTTTTATTTTTCAAAACCGAGCATCAACTGAGCTAATAAAATTTCTCTCGATATTACAAGATCCCCGTAATAAGACAATCAAAATAAAATATCAAGTTAAAACTCAAATAAAGCCAATGCAAATTGATCAAATTAAAAAGAAAAAAATAAGGGACAATAATAAAATAAAAAAGGGACTTGAACTCCCCCTGATCATGCAAACCAGTCCATGATTTTAGCAAAAAAAAAAAAAAAAAAGGGACTGGATATTTATTTATCTTTCAAACTCGGTCCTATCTAATTGTTTTAAATCAATTACGTTGAACTTTGTCTCATAAAATCAAGAATTAACCCAGCAATGAAACATTATATTGACACCTCAAGATTCTCACATGCATACATGAAAAACAAATCACCATACCAATATCAAATGACCAGATAAGAAGAAAAATAAATTCAAAGACTAAAATGTAAAAATTCCTAGTAACTATACAAAAATAAATAAATAAATAGAGGATCTCCAGACGACCCACAATACATTACTTAGGCTTCTTAGTTTTATTTTATAATAAAATAACTTCTTAAAAATAATTGAATTGATTATAACGTTGTGGCCGTAATTTAACTAAACTAGTTAATTAGTTCTCATAATTTTAAAAATATATTTTTAATTTAAATTATCTTAAATATATTTTTAATTTAATAATTTCATATATTTTTAGTGAATTTATATTATTTTTATTTTTTTGAAAAATAAAAAAATGTATTTAAGAATGGAAATTTGATTAGAGAAGAACATATTTTAATTAAATAAATAAATAAAAAATGATCAATCAATGTTGATCAAAATATTATTTACTACTTTTTAATATTACAATGACTCATTAATTAATTAGCCACTTGACTCGCATATATCTAATTAAATAAATCAAAAACTTTTTATATAAATAAAAAAATTCATTGACGATGACTAAAAATAAAACTAGAAAAATTAAAAGATAGATGCAGATCAAGCTATTTGATATTAAAATATTAGTCATTTATTCGATTGTGTTTAATGATTTTATTTTTATTTTTTTTATTTAATCAAATAATAATAAAAGTAGACACACATATGAAATCGATTAAATAAAAGAAAAGAAAAGAAATATTATGCAAAGTTACATATATTATAAAAATTATTTACAAACAAATATTTTTAAAAATAAAATTCATGTACACAAAACATGAGAAAAATAATCATGGATGAATCATAATAATATATTAAAAAAAAATACATACAAAATAATTAAAAATAAAAATTATTTTACAAAAAGCAAAATAAAAAATAAAATAACACAGGAGGGATATTAATTGATGCATAAATTAAAACAATTATTAAAAAGAACATTAAAAAGTATCAATTAAATTAAAAACCAATTTAGAATAAAAAATTAAAAAAAGGCAACAATAGCCTAGGAGCCGCAAAGCGTGATTTAAATAAATAAGAAAAGCAAACAACTTAGGTTACAACATCAATTGAGTTTAATATGTTGGTTTTATTTTAATTAGACGATGAAAAATAGATAACAATAATAAACTTATATATATATATATTTTAAAAATCACTATAACTTGAAAAAAAAAAACCTTTAGAGGTATGGAATTGAACAAAAAAAAAAGAACAAAAAGAATCAGCTTGGGAAAACTCAAGGTAGCATGATAAACATGTAATTTAGATAATAAAGGCAAGTCAACCTGAGTTGACTTGCAAAACTTGCGATCAAGGTCATGAGATTGTAATAACATGATAAAATTTTTTTGAAAAAAATCACGAAGTTAATCTAAAAAAACTAAAGTTGAAAGATGAAATCAAAAAAATAAGATAAGCAAAAAATTTTTTTGACCCGCATTGACTTATGACCTGGGTTATTAGACCCAAAGCACCATACATGAGAAAAACACGAAGCCCAGTCCTCAACAAATGACTTGTTAAAAGATAAAATTGTAATTTTTTTACAAAAAAAGGATCTAAAATAAAAAAAATGGTAATTAAAAGAATAAGGGTGAAAATCAAAATAAAAAATAAATTAGAGGGCAGCAAAAAAGTTTCAATTTGAGGGTTAAATTGAAAAAAAAAATAACAAAAAAAATAATAAGGATCAAATCGGATAAAACAATACACACAAAACTTGGATTGAAAGATGAAATTGAAAACCAATAAATTTTTTATAAAAATCTAGGAAAAAATTAAAAATTAAAAAAAAGAACTAAATTAAAAAAAATAACATAAGATAAATTTGAGTTGAAGGATTAAATTGAAAATAAATTAAAAAATTATAAAAGGATCAATGATAAAAATCAGAAATCAAAAGAATAAGGATAAAAATTGAAACAACAAAAACACATAGGGCCAATCTGTATTTTTTTTAAGAAGAGAGAAAATAAAAATGCTATTTCGGCGACAAACTATCCCATGTTTGCCGCCATGCGCTGCTTCGAGAGGAAAAGAATGCGGTGACACCTCTATTAACATGGCAAAATTAGGGGTGTTCACGGTTCGGTTCGGTTCGGTTTAGACTTAAAAAACCAACCGAACCGATTTTCTGTATTTTTGATAAATATTAATCGGACCGGACCGGAAACCGGTTCAAACCGAACCGGTCCGGTTCGGTTAAAACCGGTTTTTTTTGGAAAAAACCGGGAAACCTAATCCCTTCTTATATGGATTTTTTTTGGTTTTTTTTTTAAATTAGCTTAGCTTTACATTAAAATTCACAAAGCAACTGATGTTCGGTTAATTCACAAAGAACCCGATATTTCGTTAAAATCTGGACATGAATTAAATCAGATGCAAATTGGTTGACTTTTAGTTTTAATATGCTTCCCAAAGTGATAAATCAATGCAAAATGCATGATCAAATTTAAACATCTCAAATTAAAAGTTTGTTCGCACTAGAAAAGTAAAAATTAACAAGCGAATACATTAGCAACCAGGCAATAAATTATCATAAACATCCGGCATAGTTTGAAGAAAAAAACCCAAGAACACCAAAGATCCAAAAATTCCAAAGAACGATAATGCTATAAAAAAACACTAGCAAATTAGCAACATATTAGAGTTCAACTATTAAAAGAATTAAGTATGCAAAATGTTAAGGGGAATTAACAAGGTATTGCTGCTCTTCCCTTCTCTTATTCTCTTGTTCTAGTTTTTATCATTGGTTTCTGTTTGAACTTCTGGTTTTGTTTTCTATACTATATTTTTGTCGGAAGAGGACTAAACTGTAGAATCTTGATTATGGTTGGTAGCTTTAAGAACAAAGGAAAAACTCATAACATGGAAACGCAATCAAATTCGAACAGGAAACGTATATTTACATACATATTTATATATATGCAATCAAATTAATAATTTATATACATATTTTATCAAATTTGCAATCAAATTAATTAGAAGCAATACATACTTATTTTTTTTTATCAACAGTAAACAAAAGACAAATAATTTAGCATGAAACATATATTTACATCTGCAAAAGGAAATGCAATTTGTAATATTATTAGGCTGTCTAATAGTATTGCACAATAGAAGTCATATAATACTTGCCGCTAGAGAACAAGATAAAATCACCTTAAACACCGCACTTCAACAACCCAAGCTCACAAATCTTAGATGATCTAAGATCCATGCCCGAAAAACAAAGAAACAAAAACAACCCACTTTACACAATTCATAAAACTAAAAAAAAAAAATCAACAAAACTCATTATCTAAAAAAAACATCAACAAAACAGAACAAAGATATGAATTTAAGCTTAAAATCACAGGGGTAGCAGTAGGGACTAGCCATTACAGTCTCTCAACAATTAATCAATAGAATCTTACTATATCGCTATGACGAAGCAACAGAATCAACTAAAGCTTAACAACCCATGATATTTAATTATTTTTCAAAGTTATCCAGACTAAAGCAACAAAAGCATGAAACGTATCGGTCCAACGAAGCAAGTATGCAACAGATTACTTGAAATCTAAAGCAATACATACGGAATAAAAGAAGTATACAACAAATTACTTGAAATCTAAAGCAATACATACGAAATAAAAGAAGTATACAACAGATTACTTGAAATCCAAAGCAACAAAATTTACCTTGTTGTCGTTTCTCTAATGAAGATGGTTTGTGCAGAAGTAAAGAGAGGAGAAAGATGGAGACAAACGCTGAAGCCTGCAAGATGGAAACAAAGATGAAGACGGTTTATGCAACGGATTACTTCTAAGAAATCTCGTTTTGTTCTGTTAGATGTTAGAACTTAGAATAGACTTTCAAACCCACTAGGCATGCACAATCAATTTACCTTCTTTGTCGCTTCGTCGTTGCTCAAATGAAGATGATTTACGGGAAAGGAAGATTGAGAGGAAGATTTTCTCTGGGAAATGGGAAGGAGGCGGCTCTTTTGTGAGATGAGAATAAGATGCACAGGAGGGAGGCCGATTAGGTTAAGTTAGGCTAGAGAAGAGACAGATGCAAGGGGCAAGAGGTAGAGAGGATGAAGATTGAAGGAAGGAAGAATTTGGTGCGGTGTGGGCGGCGGCTTGGAAGTAAAAATTGTAATGTCATTTTTAGGTTTAGGTTTCATCGTGCTTACTGCTATTTATATACTAGGTCGTTTTTAACTTTAGTTTATGGGTGGTTGGTTCGGTTCACCGGTTTCGGTGGTAAAACCGAAACCGAACCGAACCGGAAAGATTTCTGGTTTTAGTAATCGGTTTAATCGGTTTTTTATTTCGGTTCGGTTTTCTCGGTTAATTTTCCATCGGTTTTCTCGGTTTTTTCGGTTATTCGGTTTTTTTGAACACCCCTGGGCAAAATGTTAGATTTGGCTATAAAAGATGCCGCACCTCCTCCTATCACGTAACTGTACACGACAACAACTTTTTAAATTTAAATATTAAATAATCAAGTAAAAAAATAAATTACTGAAATTAAGTGAAAGGAAACAAATGGCCCTGAATGCATAACTTACTTTTTCTTAAGTTTAAAGGTAAAAAGGTTTTTATTATATTTTAAAAAGAAAAAAAAACTCTTGGTCAATATTTTTAATATTTTCTTGACTTGGAAAGTAATTTAATTATTTTACTGTTTTAAAAATTTGGAAAAAATATAAATACTTCATGATAATTTTAAATAACCAATAAGTCTAGAAAAGATAGAATTAGCCCCCATACCATGACAAAATAATTTTTTCTTTAAAGAGTAAAAAAGTAATTTTATCATAGCAATAGCAATGAATAGGTTTTTTTTTTTATCTGGATGTATAGTTACTTTTTACCACGGTTTTTAGAGTTTTTGTAATTTAAACAAACTATGATAACTAAGTTGTCATTAACTCAAAATTAATCAATAAAAGAATAAACAAGTACGGCGAGTGGAGGGTTCATCTACAAATAGACAACAAGAGAGGTTCAGAATCGACTTTCTTGCAACTTTTATTTCCTCGACCTCGACAGTTTCCTCTTCTTTCAGAATCTTCAAACTGACGGACTGAGACGAAACCCTCGAGCAAACAGCTAGCTATACTTTCACAAAAATGGATCTTTTTCTACTTAATCAAAAACACACTCTAACAATCCTCAAAACCCACAAAAGATATAACTTCATCACTTATCTTCTAAACCCTGCCTCTAAATCTAGCTTTAGATGTCTCCAAACAATAGAAACCTCTCAAAACCCATATAAAGAACCATTTTCTTCAGCAACAACCCTGCCTGATTCTTTATTGGTGGAGAAGATCATCTTCAATTTAAAACATGGTAATGTAAATTCTCTGCTTTCCTATCAACTTCGCTTGAACCCATCAGTCATTGTTGATGTTTTATGTCGTTGTAATGGTAATTTGCAACTTGGTCAAAGGTTTATTGATTCGTCAGTGTTAAATGGTTCAAACTTTAAGCATTCATCCGTTTCATTGAGTGCAATGGTTCATGTTTTTGTTCGTAGTAGAAGATTATCTGATGCACAAGCTTTGATTCTTAGAATGATTAGGAGAAGTGGGGTTTCGAGGGTTGAGGTTGTTGAGGCTTTGGTATCATCGATGTGTGGCAATTGTGGGACTAATAATTTGGTTTTTGATTTGTTGATAAGAACTTATGTGCAAGCTAGGAAGTTAAGGGAAGGGACTGAGGCGTTTAGAATTTTGAGGAGTAAAGGGTATTTGGTGTCTATAAATGCTTGCAATAGTCTTCTTGGAGGGTTAGTGAAGATAGACTGGGTTGAATTGGCATGGGAAGTGCATAGGGAAGTTGTTAGAAGTGGGATTGAATTGAATGTTTATACATTAAACATTATGGTCAATGCTTTGTGTAAAGATGGTAAATTTGATGATGTCAAGTCATTTTTAAGTGAGATGGAGGGAAACGGGATTTATGCAGATATGGTGACTTATAATACTTTAATTGGTGCATATTGTCGTGAAGGACTTTTAGAAGAAGCTTTTGAGATAATGAACTCTATGGCAGATAAAGGTTTGAAACCGAGTCTTTTTACATATAATGCTATTATAAATGGTCTGTGTAAAAAGGGAAGATATGCAAGAGCAAAGGGAATTTTGATTGAGATGCTGAATATTGGGTTGAGTCCTGATACTACTACGTATAACACATTGCTTGTTGAGAGCTGCAGAAGAGACAATTTTTCTGAAGCCAAAGAAATTTTTGGTGAAATGTTACGTCAGGGTGTTGTTCCTGATTTAGTAAGCTTTAGTTCCCTTATTGCAGTTTTTTCAAGGAACAGACACCTTGATCAGGCATTGGTGTACTTTAGAGATATGAAGAAATTTGGTTTGGTTCCAGATAATGTGATTTACACTGTTCTTATGCATGGTTATTGTAGAAATGGCAATATGTTGGAGGCTTTGAAGATACGGGATGAAATGCTGGAGCAGGGTTGTGTCTTGGATGTGATTGCATACAATACTATATTAAATGGGTTGTGCAAAGAAAAGATGCTCACAGATGCAGATAAGCTGTTCGATGAGATGGTGGAAAGGGGTGCACTCCCTGATTTTTACACTTTCACCACACTTATTCATGGCCATTGTCAGGACGGGAATATGACTAAAGCACTAAGCTTGTTTGGGACGATGACTCAAAGGAATATCAAACCAGATATCGTGGCATACAATACATTGATTGATGGGTTTTGCAAGGTGGGTGAAATGGAGAAAGCCAGTGAGTTATGGGATGGTATGATCTCTAGGAAGATTTACCCCAACCACATTACATACGGCATATTAATAAACGCGTATTGTAGTGTGGGCCATGTATCCGAGGCCTTTAGATTGTGGGATGTGATGATTGAAAAGGGTATTAAACCCACCCTTGTCACTTGTAACACTGTTATAAAAGGCTACTGTCGGTCAGGTGATTCTTCGAAGGCTGATGAGTTCTTGGGCAGGATGATTGCTAAAGGAGTTGCTCCTGATCATATTTCGTATAACACCCTTATTAATGGTTTTGTGAGAGAAGATAATATGGACAAAGCTTTTCTTTGGATTAATAAGATGGAAAAAGAAGGTCTGTTGCCTGATATTATCACGTATAATGTAGTTATGAATGGCTTCTGTAGGCAGGGTAGGATGCAAGAGGCTGAGCTGGTCTTACGGAAAATGATTGAGAAAGGGATAAATCCTGATAGGTCCACATACACAGCTTTGATAAATGGACACGTCACTCAGGACAACTTGAATGAGGCATTTCGATTCCATGATGAAATGCTTCAAAGAGGATTTGCCCCAGATGATGTTTTTTAATTTGATCACCATACTGCTGCCTCTCATTGTTGATAAAGGCCATGAACCCTGGACAACTTGAGAGTTCAGTTTCATGGTAAAATGCTGCTAAGCAGATCCATTCCAGCAGATAAATCCTTGTTATTCAGTTCTTGCAGCCTTTGTACTTGCTGGACTCAGTTGTCTCTTTGCCAGGTGGGATATCTTAACTCCTAACTTTATATTCTTCATTCTATTTTCTGCAATATTATATCACAACCTATGCCACTGAAGTCCATCTATTCATTTGCATGTTCTTGGTAGATGTGCTCAGAGAGTTTCAAAAGCAGAGGTTGATTTCATTTTTGTGAGGTGCTCCTTTTTTGTTCAATCATAGATGCTCTTGACGAAGGTGAGGTTGAGTGGATTTGAATGGAAAAATATGTTGAGTTGATTTTGAATGGTTTTGTAGTTTTCTTCCTTGCCCTCCACTGTGTCGCTAACTTCTTACCATAGTTTGTATGCCAATTTTTCTATTTCAGGTTTAAAGAGCGCATAGCCTTGTCTATCAAATGTGAGCAATGGTATTATCTTAACTCTGGGTATCAAGTGTGAGCATAGCTGATAAATTCCATTAAAAAAACTAAAATGGGCGGTGAATCTAGACACGTTTAACCATGGATGAGAACAATTAACTTACCACTTTACCCTTAAAATAACCTTTTGGCTAGAGATTGAGGGCATGATTGTCTTTTCAACGGGGGTATTTTGGCATTATTTTTAAATTGACCGAGGGCACAACAGGCATATATTTTAAAATTACATAGTAAATTATCTTAAATATCTTTAAGATTAATGCTTTGATGTTGTTGAGTGATATATTTGTATTTTTATTTCAAAAATGTACAGTAAAATAGTCAATTTAACCGTATATACAAAAAATTTTTGGCTTGCAAGGAGTGGTGTTTTCATCTCATCTTTTTTATTTGCACAATAAAAATACCATCCTGCCCTTGGGTTTTAATTTTTTTATACCTTGGATCCAAGGATATTTTGGTTATTGTACTATTAATTTTTATGTTGTTATTGAGTAAAGTAAGAGTTAGTTTTGTCTTTTAATAAAGTAAAGGGATTTAAAAAAATTGTTGTCATGTGCTGGGCATGTGTCAGCACGTCACTCACTCCGTCGTCTTCATACATAACATGCAGCTGATTTCAGAAAGCAAAAACGCCATTTCGTGGCATCATTAGATTCATCTCAATTTCTCTTTTATGTAGAAGTGACGCTTGTAGAAAACGGAGCTCCGATCTAGGTTTAATGACCATTTCTTTTTTCTCTCTCTCCCTCGAGTCTTGCACTCTACCGTACAATTTTTCAAATCAGCCCTGTAGCTTTTCTTTGTTTTTTATTTTGTCCATGATTTTTTGGTTGATATTTATTTTATTTCAAATAACTTATGAAAATCAAAATTTGTTTATGTTTCAATTTCATTCACATTTGATTTTTTTTACTTTTCTTTGTTTTTTATTTAGTCCCTTATCTTTTGGTTGATATTTTTTTATTTGAAATAACTCATGAAAATTTAAATTTTTTCAATTTTATCCTCATTAGATTTTTAAATTTGTCTTATTTAGTCTTTTTTTTAATTGCTATTTATGTTATCTAAGATAATTTTTATAGTGTAATTTTTTTGTTGATTTCATTGTCGATCATTTTTTTCTTATCAAATTTTGTTATTATTTTTTTGAATTTTTTTTTGCTTTGCTAATTTTTTTTTGCTTTGTGATTTTTTACATTCAATTTCATCCTTTAAAATTGAGTTAATTTGGATTTAAGCTTTTTGGGTAATCTCATTTTGAGATTTCCTAGATTCTAGTTTGGAAAATTAATCCTGCCTGATGTTTGCTAGGAGTTGCCTTCTCTTTTTATCATTCTTTTAACCTAATGTTTTTTTTTCTTCCAGATTTTATCATTCAATATTTAATTTATTAGAGATTAAACTCTATATTTTTTTATATGCTTTCTACATCTTTTGTTTTTTTTTATTTGGTTAGGTTATCTAGGTTCTTATTTTGCTTTGTGCTTTGTTATATATATTTTCTCAAAATATTTTTTTTTTCTTGAATGATTGAATATAGACTGATAACTCACTTCCCTGTGTTTTGTTAAGTTTGCTTTTACATGACATTGCTTTAGCGAATCATGTAATTTTTTTCAATGTGTCTTGCATTTTTTTGCAGTAGAGTTTGAACCAACTCAGCAAACTCTTTGGGTTGTGGCTGATATCCACGGTCGAGTGGTGGTGGGTCTCCAATAAACTTTTCATTTTATGTTTATTATTGTCAAGTGTTTTTTTATGGTTTGTTTTTTTTGTTGTTGTCTTTAATTTAAATTAAATTATTAAATTAATTAATATTAAATATAATTAAATTAATGACCCGAGTATCGAGTTATTGTCCTTCTTTCTTTCAAAATACTATTGGTACACGGCATAACGCATGTTCCAGTATAGTGGTTTGCTGTGGGACCATGAAAAAAAGCACACAGTAGCAAATACTCAAAATCCCTGTTTGTGGTCTAGGATCCAGGTAATGCTAAGAATAGGGGTGCTAAAGTGGAAGAGTCTGCTTTTACTTACACTCCAGGAGATATGAAGGGTTCAGCGAAGGTGGTTACACAATTTGTCTACATTTGCTTATGTTCTCTTTCATGACGAATTCCTCGTAAGAGATGGGATTCCTGATTCAATTACTCAGGGATCTGTATCTGCCTATCTGCCTATCTGGCCTAATCCTCCCCTTTATATGCTGTAGCCACTCAAAATCTGGCCAAATCCTCCCTTTTCTTTTTCTAAATGTGAAGTAATCTCACTCCATATTTACTTTTGTTCATAGACCTGTACTGGGTTTGCATCTTGAAAAGGTGTCTCGTGTTCATGCTATGACTTGAGTCTCATGAAACCGTTGTTTTCCACTTTTCTTGTTCCCCTCGTGGAAATCCATTTGAAACATTACGCTATGAACCAAGAGGTTTTTTGTTTTTTTGAGGTTGGCACTAAAAGCTTGTGGAAGATTTTCTGATTCTCTGTTAGCCAGAAGTTTTCTGTTTATCTGGGCTCCGCCATATATGAATGTCGAATTGATATGCAGTCTCCTTGGGCAGCCGAGAAAGCTCAGAAGCCCGCTAAAAGGGTCAGAATCCAAGGCCTCGCAACAGGGTTGATGCCAGAGGAGAAGAGGCAAGTGCGGGTGACCCATTAGGCAGGCCTAGTAGCGTTTGTAAATTGCTTATTACTTTTTCCACACGCTTGGAATAATGGAATACCAATGAGCTCAATCCCGTGTGCTCCGCCATTTGGAGTTTAGTTGGTGACTAAAAGAGTAAAAGCTCATTTCCTTTTTTCTCCAATATAGTTTCTGATAAAGCTGAAGAATGAGGATACTTTTTTTTTTTTGGATTTATTCTCACTTCAAGAATTATTAATCTCAATCCATATTTATTTTTATTCATAGACTATATTAACTTCTAATCTTTAATATTATTGTGAAATATCTTATTTAATGGTAGATAGTATTAGGAAGCTCAAAAAAAAAATATTTTAACAAGAAAAGAAATTTAGCATGACCAATTTTTTTATTTTTAAAAAACTAATTTGATGATAGACAACGATTACAAAACAAGGCTCTATACCAAATTTCTAATTATAAATGTAATGCTCACATTAATATCATTATATATATATATTTTTTAAAAAATCTAATTATCATCACTTATAAAACTTATAATTACGAGTATTTTTGGCTATCTAATTAATAAAAGCAGATTATAAAGTATGATAAAGTGGAAATAGCACTATATTTTTTATCGTGAAGTTGAAGATAGTTTTTTTATATTATTTGATCGAGGAAAAAAGCATAACTATAAAATTTCTACTAAATTACAAGTGTATAAGTATTGTATTAATTAGTAAATTATAACCCTAACGTACATAATGAATGTTTTCAGCATTGCATAGTAAAATACCTTTTGCTCCTCTTTTACACGCTAAGAACAATCCATCACCTTGCTAAAAAAAATCCATCTACACTTTTAGAGCACGCTTAGGACAAATAATTTTGTTTAATCACCTTATTTTCATTCCAAATACGATGATAATGGGAGACCTTTTCCCTGTTCGCCACTCAGTCCTTCCTTTTTATTACCGAGCAAGAGAGTTGTGCCGATGAAATTCAACATAGTACATGGTTTTATCGACATATGACTAAATACTCTAAAAGTCTAAGATCAATGAATCTCTCGTTGTACATTTTATAGCATGTTCTTAGCCGCAATTCGTTCTTGCAGAAAAGTCTAAGATCAATGAATCCAATTTGCTTTGGACAAATCGATGTTTGATGTTTGTAGTTTCTGTCCCACCAGTGTCATATGTTTTTTCTGGGCTGCTCGGAACTCCTTTGCGACCTTAATAAAGAAAAAACCTCTGTATTCTTTCTGATCATCATGATGACTAGAAAAGCACGATATGTTTTTTCTTTTTTAAAAAAAAAAATTGATAGTGAGGGGTATTTTCAGATAGTTTGTGCGTTAATTGATATTTATTGTTTTTTTCAAATAATTTTAAAAACCCACTTATTAGATCGACTTAGTGAATTTATAAAATTTAATAAATTATAATTAATGTTAGCATTAAATCCTCAATTTGTAAAAAATGTTTATGTAGTCTGTTGATATTGTATAACTTAAATGATCATTATGCTTTTTAAAAACAATTTTTTTTATTAAAAATATATTAAAATAATTTTATTTTCTATTTTTTTTTAAAAAAATTACATTAAAATATCAAAACCATTAAAACATATTACAAGAAAAATCAAACTATCATTAGGAGGGTCAGAAACCACTACCCAAGTGATCACTTTCGTTTTTGTCTTGTAATTGTTCAACGTATAGATATTGGCCCGATTAAATTGAAAAAAGAAACCTGATAAGGTTCTTAAGAATTAAATTGGACCTGCATTTAATTGAAGCATGAGGAATACATTAGACACGTCTCTATTATATATTTCCGCTGGATACAATAAATACAAATTGAGATTAAGTTCGATAGAGATGGCCATTTCTTCCTTCAATTATAAAAATCACACACAATGCTATTCCAGCTCGTCTGAATATTTCAAGGATAAACACTGTCTGATGATGATGATTAATACGTTGTTTGGAAACGCGGTGTAAATCGTGTTTTTAAAAAATTAATTTTTTTTATTAAAAATTAATCTTTATATATATATTTTAAATTATTTTGATGCGCTGATTTCAAAAATAATTTAAAAAAATAAAAAAATATCATTTTAATATATTTCAATACAAAAAATACTTTAAAAAACAACAATAATCACATCCCAAACAAGCTCTAAATGTGAGAAGGTACAACTCTGCTTATATCATTGTTATGGACTTGGTAGCATGTTTTTTCTGCTGTGTAGGACCCTCTGGTTGGATAATTCAATTGTATGGTTTTAAAAAAATGCAATTGAGTGCTTGCCCTTTTGCCTTGAGACAAAGTTAACTAGTCTTCTTCTTTCTTTTTTTTTCTTTTTTTTTTTTATAAAAAAAGATTGCAAAAGTCAAGATTATTAGTATAAGAGAGAATATTGTAAATGCAAAGTGGTTAAGGTTTTGGTCAAGGTTGATCGTGGCCAAAGATGATTATCAAGATGTATAGTTTTGCCTTTCTTATTGTAATTGACTTGTAGCTGCATACTACGTGATTCAATTGTATTGAAATTTGTGGTTTTTTAGGGAAAAAACAAAAACAATTGGATCCTTCACATTTAGAATTTGAGACAAAGTTAATCCCTCCCTCCAATTTCACTTAAATCTTTGCTGAAGTCACGATTATTAACCTAAGAAAAAGACACTTTCATACATGCTAATTAGCTGAGATTTTGATCAAGTTTGAACGTTACTACATATTTTTTTGTTCTTTAGCTGAAATAGTGATGGAACTAGATTGGTGGCTGGGGTGACACCGAAGGCTGGATCAAAGGTTCTTTTAACCGGAAAAAATAAATTCAAGAGACGTTTATGTTTTAAAAAAAGTAAGAGAAATTCAATAATTCATTTAAATATTGATTAATTTGATAATATAATAAAAATACGAGACAACAACAAGAAAATAAAAACATTAAAAACAATGTCGAATGATGATATTAAAAAAAATAAGATAAAAAAAATATTTCAATCCCTATTAACTTTTCAAACAGTGACTTAGGTTATCAGACCAGAAGCACTATACATGAAAAAATTATAAGGGTTAAAATTACATAAAAAACTACACAATAATATATATCATCTGCATCAGCAGAATCCCTAGAATAGTGGTTAGAAAATGGGGTCCCATATTTTTTTTTGATAAATAAACCCATTTTCAAAGCATTTGGGACCAAAAATACTTAGAAAATACCCTAAGAATCTTGCTAAATCAATTCATGGCTTTTAAAAACGCAAAAAAACTGTCTCAAAACCCAAAATCAGCCTGAAACCCAAAATCTTTCCAAGTTGAGATCTGTTTTTTTAGACACTTTCAAGGTAAACAAACACCTAATCTGAACTCTCTTTATCATATAAAACTATTTGACATAAAAAACAATCATTTTGGTGCCCGAAATCATCACCACTAACAACTTTCTCTCTCTACACCGGAATCCGTCAACTCCCTCTTTTTTCTCCCATAAAAAAACTGAAAAATATAAAAAATAAAGTTTGGTATCGGAATTGAATTTTTAAAATTACAAGGACCGATTATTTAATAACTAAAAAATATAGGGGATGAAAATGAACTTTAAAATAAATTTCAAATCCACCTCCCATTCAGCTTGCATTTTTCACTCCAGTCCCATGTATTTCAATTCAACCCTCTCTCCTTAAAACAAATATGCAATTGGGTGCTAATTTGGGTTTGAAAAGGGCTAAATCATGCAAAATAAGAGTTTGAGGACCAAATTAAAAATTAAAAAAATATTGTTCTAATCCAAAATGTTATGTGTGTAGGTGAACAATAATAACAAAAAGACCTCTTTTAGTTTCTTTTAATTGGTTGGAGGAGAATGATAACTCTGACCTAAATTAAATTTAAATCTTAAGGATACAATTGTCTTTCTTCAACATCACCTTAAGTATAATGCTCGGTTCATAGACCTAAATACATAACAAATACATCAAGAAATGCATGACTTATAACTTGCAAGTACACTATGTACTTGAAGGACTAAGATTTATCAAGATTTTTTTTAATATCTGATAGAAAAATTTTCACTTTTAGCACAAGCTCATAATAGTCATGAGCCCAATTACTTGACCCATATCAAACACCCTTTAGGCTTGGGTAACGTGCCCGAGCCTAGGTGTTGGGCAAGCGTCCAACACCATTTGGGTTCGGGTTGTGCGCCTCAGCCTAACCACTAAAGGTATGCGTGGCTCCCGTGGACCCTAAACTCTTTTCTTAGCCCAATAACATGACTTGATGTCCATGGCCCAACGAGGGTCTTAAGCCAAATCATTTTTTCCCTCATTAATATCTTCTCTTATTAATGCATGTGTAAATGATTTTTATCTCTCATTAATGTTATATGATAAAATGACTCTTCAGCTTCTCAATTCAAGAAAAATACAAGGTTCATTGGTTATAAATACTCATTAAATTATCCGTTTAAAAAATTCAAAATTTTAAATTAAAAAACAAATCTATATTCAACATAATAACAACCTTATTCTATTTTTTTTTTTGGAAAAAAAGAGTTATTTGAATGAATATTCTATTAACCCATAATCTAATCACTAAATTTTTTTTTTATTGAGCGCATTGAATTTTAAAACATCAACGCTGTATCAACAACTTGCGCTCTATCAACAACTTGCAAGTTAACTTGTAATTGTGACCTAATAATACAAATCAAAACAATGATCAACGATCTTGATAGTAACTTTACATGTTTTAAATGCTAAAACTTGCATGAACATTGGGAAATACCAAATTGGTTGATGTCACATGTCTCATTAATCAACATTAAAACTTGATTAATGACACTTGTAAGTTTCCTTGAGTTTCAAATAACTTGCTTAACGTGTCTAATCTTTGAAGAGATCAACTACGTTCAGTCGCCGAAACTGGCAAAGTACGTACGCAATTGATAACAGATAATTTGCACCACTCATTTCTCCATAGATGACAATGACGAGGATCAACCAACCTTGTTTGACTCACAACGCCAACTGCTCAGCCCATCGAAGCTCTGCTGGCACCATGCTCTTGGACGAATTTTAAAATTTAATGGTTCATATATTGGCCAACTAATCCCTCCCTCCCTGGTGTTTAATTTTTATTAATTTAATTAGTGAAACCTGGTAACGAGATTTGAACTTATGAAAGTCGTTGTTGAAATTTGAAACGATGTAAAATAATTATTTTGACCCAAAAAATAATTTATTAAATGATGTATTAAATAATTTTATATTATTTTCCAATAAATCCTTTAAAGTTATAATTATTTACATTTGCAAAAACCTGTTATTATCTTATGTTTTATTTCTAAAAAAATTAATTAAAAGAAGTGATTATAGTGAGATTGAAACTCTTAGTTTAGTTATTAAAACTTTAATTTCATGTTAAAAAATCATTTTAACTATAAGATTTAAACTACCAAATCATATCCTCAAATAATTTTATATTATTTATTAACATCACATCAAGATTTTTTTTTTCTAATCCTAGTCTAAGTTTAGAACAACAGATTTGAATTATACTAATGATATTTAAAGACTTGGTTTTAATAAGAGTGCTTTTCACACAGTTGGTCGCATAGTGAAAACCATTTTTTATAGTTATTATTAATTTATGACTATCAATTTAAATCTTGGGATTAACACTTAAAAAATTATTAAATCTTTAAAATGCATCAACCTAATATATACAGGGGGGCAACTTTAAGATCATTCAAGGAAAAAAATTAATCTCGATGGACATACAAGTTGGTCTAAAAACATCATTTGCTATTAATTAAACCCAAAAAGTTTTTAACAATGATCAGGCAACATTAATCTTTTTATCCACACACACACACACACACACACACACACACACATATATATATATATATATATATATATATACGTGCTGCTCAATATTAATCCCAATAATTCATAGAACAAAAACTCCCAATGATATATATATGTCCGAGGGCAAGTATAATAAGCTTGACTTTTGGACTGCTATTTATATAATAAGACCAAGCCCATCAATTTTATAAAGAGAGTCGTATCCCGATAAATAAATAAAAATAAAAACTTGAAAAGGTCAATTTTGTCGCTATTAATATAGCTAATATGTAGCTCTTGAATCATGCTCCAACCTGCGACCTGTCACATGGGCAAGATTAGAAGAAAGAAAAGGTCATATTTATTTAAGAAGAATTCATTGTACATGATGAATCCACGTGTTGTTCAAACCTCAATCCACGTGCAGGATATTGACCACATCACTTTTTAGGTCCCATGAATGAACCTCGATGTTGGTAAATTGCGTACACCGTATTCCAAACAAATGTCGGCGCATTCTTGAAACGACAACTCCAAAGTCTTTTCTCCCCACTAGATAATGAAAAAATGGGTGTACGTAAATTCTAATTATCATACGGTGAATATTGTTAGTATTATCAGAGTACGTACGTAGCTGTTATTAGTTTTTAGGATTTCTTTGGCATCTGCATATAAGTCTTTTGCTGTTTGAGTCTTCTAATTTTGTCAGTTAGGTGGATTCTCTAGTTTGGAATGGTGTCAATACAATTTTATCTTAAAAAAAAACTAATTAAGCCTACAACTGAAAGTAAAAATATATTTTTTATAGGATACATTTATTATTACAAAATTGATTCCCGATAAAATGATCTAGATATGTTTTTTTTTTAATTTTATTATTTTATAATAAATTGTTTGTCCTTGAACCTTGTTATTTTTTCACTTTTTTTATTGTTTGATTATTCTGATAATAGGTTAGTAAAATTAACCTGGATCGATTGACTCAGGTTTTTATTAACATTTTTTTTATTGGACTTTAGTTTTTTTAATAGATCATCTTATTGAAATTCTTTTTTTTTAATCTTGATCTCACTCGAGTTTTTTTTTTTTAGTATTGTATTTTTTGAAGTTTTTTTTATTTTCATCTTTGATATTAGGTTATTAGACTTTGAACTTAATAATTTTTTTTATTTTTTTATGTGGTTCTTTGGATCTCATCTTGTGCCTCGTTTTAGTTAATCTAACCTAGATTGTTTTAACTTATTGTTACTTGAATACTTTTTTTAATGTTGAAAATAACAGGCCACATGTAATATATGGTGTACAAAATCATAGAAATGACAAAACTCAGTTTCTTTGAACCTCTCTACTTAATTTCCCTTCCGTGTTCATGCTTTGGATTGGAACGCTATGCATGCAAAAATCACTTCAAAAGTCAGTGAGGAAATTGCTCAAGATATTTTCAGAAAATCTGAGAACCGTCAAAACAGCTTGATTTTTATCAAAGTCGTTTTAATTATTTGCAATAAGAGCCATCCACGTCGTTATAAATTGTGACATGACATTAAATTAACCTCCAACCGTAAGGCATTCATCTGACCTGATGAAGGATGTCGGCGGTAGAATTAATAACCAGCTAGCGGTCCCAATTTTTTTCATTAATCTCAATAGGCTCAGTCTTAAATCGAACTGGCAAAAATTCTTCTTCATATTTCCTAAGAGACTGAACTACCTTCGTACTTAAGTTAGCGTTTAAGGGTGTGAAAGTTCGCATTTTGGCTTTAAAGATTTTAAATTATACCCTTAAATCTAGACTTTCTTCTTAGGAAATATGCATTCTTCATCCTAAAAAACTATGTATAGCCTTTCATTTATTGTTTTATTTTTAGGATATATTATACTAATTTATTTTCAGATTGTCATCCTGCTTTAAGAACTCTAATTATTCCGCACCTATAAGCACTTATGATAACGAGAGATTAAATAAACATTTTAGCAGAATGGGAGGAGATGGCAGCAGATTCGAAATATGCAATATTCATTTTCTTTTGTGGGATTAATTAATTAATTCAACCTTTCATGCATGTGTTACTTGCGTACTTTCTCTTCTTCTTCTTTTTTGTTCAATGTTAAGTTCGAACAGATACATAGTTGACCTTAGATGGCGCTGCATCTTCTATGATCAGTCTAGTTGTGAGACGTTCGTCAATCCACATGGCCATCACGGATAGAGCTCTCTACCTAGTTAAGGCATGGGTGGCATATGCTCCAAGGTAAAGATATTTGTATATTATGATCCAACCAAAAACTTCATCATATGTATAAAGTGTTATGATTAAGATCGATGCCTAGAGTAAATGAAATGTTGTAATCGTCATATATTAATTAGATGGTTGCATCTGTAAGGCGCCTAGATCATACCAGGAGGTCCAGGCAGGCCCTATGAAGAAAAAAAGTAGAGGTCACATGGTTATGGCTAATGAGTTTGACCATATACATCGTATTCACCGGACATTTACATAAATGATGAAAGGCACGGTCAGTGTTCAAAGTTCTTGTAGCTGGCAGGCAGACTAGCTAGGTCTAGCAAGATATCACGGAGTTTTTAACTTTAAGAGATGCATGTGTAATTTAATGTCACTTTTTTACACATTACAATTAGGTTATAGCTTATTGGTTAATTTGTTTGATGTCATTAATTGGGTTTGACATCAAATATATTTGTAATAAGGAAAATTAGCAAGAAGGTGGTGAGGAAGTTGTCGCGATCTTTAGCATCTCTCTCTCTCTCTCTCTCTCTCTGTCTCTCACGACGAGAAACTTCTTGAAGAAAAATCCAAGTGAACAAACAAGTTTCTCACTTTTTATACAGTGTGAATTAATTACAAATTTTTTGAACACAGAGTAATTTGAACATCATATAATCATATTTTCACATCCTTTCTCTAGGTTAAATACGCACAAAAAGAGTCATGATAAAAAAATAAATCCATTTCTTAATAAAGTTTTTCCATGAGCTCATTTTCATGCTACGAAAAGATAATTTCGCTCGTTCAAAATTATAAATATTTTTTTCTTTTCAAATAAAATCAATATAACAAGCGAAGAAACATATGAATGGGAGGTAATGTACCAATTACCTCTTATATATATATATAAAACACAGAAATACACGCGCATTCACACATTCTAACTAGAAAATTGACTTTCTCACCAGTTTTGAGACTACATGGTTTGTTTTTGTTAAAGTCGACGTTAACTTCGCTGTTTAGGGTTGGCCAGGGTGACTTTTTGATGAGTTGTAACGACAATTAACGTCTTATGGAAGTTTAAAGACATCTCTTAAAGCAGCGAGACACACACACAAATATATATAGTCTTATAGATGTTCAAAGCCGTCATGGCTGACCACCGACCCCATCAAAACCCCATAAAGAAACAAACCTAGACTTTCTCTAAGTCAATCCTAAATCTACCTTTGTATATTTAACCCCTCCTCTCTCTTCTCCTTCCAAAAATAACTAACAATCCAAACTTCATTGGTTTCTCTCTGTCTCTCTTCAAATGGGAAATGCAGTGTCTCCATGTTTCCATCAAGGTTCAAGAGCTTCATTTGTGAAGCTAATCTTCTGGGAAGGAACCACAAGAATCTTAACAGGCAGCAGCAAACACATAGCTGGAGAGATCATGTTTGAGAATCCAGACATGATGATTTGCCATGCAGATTCTTTCTTCATTGGTCATCCTGTTCCATCCCTGGCCATTGATGACGAGCTCATGCCAGGCCAGACCTACTTTGTTCTTCCATTAGATCGCTTCGCATTCAATGTTCTGTCAGCCTCTTCTCTTGCAGCCTTCAGCTCTAGCCCTAAACGAACCCCTATTAATTTCGGGGAGTCTCCTTTCCAGTACATAAAGGGTGCAGACGGTAGGGTTTTGATTAAGGTTGTGCCGGAATTTATAGCAAGACTTGTAAATAAAGGTGGAGATCAAGATCAAACAGGTTCCACTGGCCCTACTAATAGTTTTCTTTGTAGCACTCCAGAGTTGAAGAAGCATTATGAACAGCTGGTTGGGTCAAAAGAACAAACATGGTCACCTAAACTTGATACCATCTCAGAGTATAAACTAAGGTACTCTCCCTGCAGGTTTATAGGGTTGGAGTGGAAACAAAAAGAGAAGGCATAATTAATTTCTGTTCTTAGATCAGTGCCATGTAGCTAGAGCTATGAAATTACTTAGAAGAAAGAGATAGATAAAAAATACATTAGTGATTGCCACGTCTAATACAAAACAAAAAAAAATGTATTTTTCTCCTTGTCATTTGATTATAATCAATTGTACATAAAATTATGTGATCAGATATAGTTGTGTTCAGAGCAAGTACTTTTTGCCTCTTCAATATTGTGCTTGATTGTGACCTCGTAATTTTATATGGAACAAGCTTTTTACGCTCTCATTATGCCTGCATAGTATACATTTCAGGCTGGTTATTGGTTAAAAATATTAGATTAGTGTGTGAATTGTTATTGATCGGCTTAATTATTTATGAAAATTCATTCCATGGTTAACTAACACCTAGCTAGCAGTACCTAGCTAGCTAGCAGTACGTTAAATAATAGCATTTAATGAGGAATAAATATCCATTACATCTATTTTAATGCTCTATGGAAATATGGTGGGTTCTTGAAAGACTTTTATACACCTAAAAAGTATAAGAAGATTAGGGTCTAAGATGTCAAATGTAGCTAAATCTATGGAGACTGAGTTCTTCCCCAAGGTTAGACCCAATAGAAGTTGGTCATTCTCTTAGGCGTATCAATGGAGGGTCATTTCATTAAGTGTGTCAAGAGAGGATGGTCATTTCTTTGGGTGTGCCCAAAGGATAATGGTCGTTAACTTAAACTTGGTAAAATGCCAAGTTCAAGTTCCTTGAGTCTTGTTGCTACCTAATTTTTTACCCATGTTTTGATAAATTTTCAGAAAAAATCCAAAAATAGCGAAAAACATTGAAAATCCAAAAAAATATGTTTTTAATACATTTGCATCGTTTTTAGCATTTTTAGCACCGTCTCAAAAGAATTTAAATTTTCAAAGATATTTGGAACGCGTTCAACTTCTAACGTGTTATTTTTAAAATCATTGATTTTCCCCTTTGAGTCAACGTTGATATTGCTCGTTTTCAAAAAAATACAGAAAAATTAAGAAAAATCAAATTTACAAAAAAAAAAAGAAAAGTGAGGGACCAATTTTGAGGCCCAAACAATATTTTGGCCTATATATAGTAGCCTTCAACATACACAAAAGGGGAGAGGGCAATTTTACAATTAAGGGGGAGGCAACATAAAAAAGAAAAAACCCTAAAAATGACCTAACTCTATCTTCTCCAAAGGAGCCGCCGCCCCCCTTTTGGATTTATTTTTTCTCCTCTCTCTCGGCTGGTTACACCATCTGCTCCTCCCTTGCTCTCTGCCAAGGTAAACCAAAGCTGCCTCCCCTTTACTTGGCCAAACCAGTCGCCTCCCCCTCATTTTCTTCTCCCAGTCGGCGCCTCCCAGCCTTTACAAAAAAGGAAAGCCACAGCTGGTCCCCCCTTCTCCACCGGCCGCTCCCTCACCTCTCTATCGTCCCCCTCCTCTCTCAGCCTCCCTGCTCAACAAATGCTCTTTTCTCCACAATGAAGCCAGCCGAACAGACGACGACAACAACAGCAACGCCGTCCTCACCGGAGGAGCCAGCGCCGTTCTCGGCGGTGAGCAGCAGCCCACACACGGTAGTGCCGGGTAACACTCTTCTCCATCTTCTGCAACCGGCCTTCAACAACAGCCAACACACGGCGATGACCACAGACCCACAGTTGCTCCCTTCGCTCAGGAAACACTTCCTTCTCCTCCAACAGCGCCCACAGAAGCGACCTCATCTCCGACCGAGAATCAACGGCCGGACTTGCAACCAGCAGAGAACAATGAACCGAGGGAAAGAGAGAAACCAGAAGATAACAGGTCTAAAAAAGGAGAAGACCGAGAGTAGATTTGAAAAGGAAAGAAATGGGTTAAAATCAACTGCCTGTGTTTTCTTTTTCTTGTTGCAGGTCACGGTGGTCCACACCGCCGGCGAGGAAAGAAAAGAGAGGAGGAAACCGTTCGAGAGCCCCCTGTTTGGACTTCCCGCGGCGGCGTGTGAACCCATGCACCACCGGTGCGGCGCGCCGCATCTTTTCGGCCTCGCATAAGGGCTTCCCCGTAATTTCAGATGATTTTGGGGCTATTATTGTAATTTTAATGTAATATTTGTTTGGTTTGTTTTGAATTTGTATTTTGTATTGTGGATGAAAAAAAAAAGAAAGAAAGAAAAGAAAAGAAAAAGAAAAGAAAAGAATATAGTGAAAGTGTATGTGTGTGTTTGTATTTTTTTTTATGAATGTTTTTATTTATGATAAAATTGCAAAGAATAAAGAAGAATTTAATATTTTGATTTGCTCACGGTCGTAATTATTAACTTATACGTAAGTTGTATTTCTAATATCCGATGAAAAGATAATTTTTAAAACTTCTTTAACACGTCAAAGCCACGAAGCAGCTTATCTCAGGTAGGGTGCGTTAGGGGTGCTAATACCTTTCCTAACCACAACCAGTCCATTACCCGCGAATCTCTGACAAGACCAGTGCATCAGGGTTTTCTAGTAGCCCTCGGTTAAATACTAGGTGGCGACTCCAATGAATCCAATCAAGCTAACGCATAAAGAAAAATCGCCAGCCGGACGCCGCGCGGGTGACGTGCGACAAAATGACGACTCCACTGGGAAGGTACTGTTTCTGACAATATTGGACTAAGCTTAATGTATTTGATGTGTTTAAGTTTTTGAATTTTATCTTGTTTTATTTTTGTTTTATCCATGCATTTTTAGAATTGTTTCATGCATCACTTGTATTTATTTTTTAAAGCACACACAAGCTTCTAAGTTAGGTGGTGAATTAGCGATCCGCCCTATGACTATTGGTCAGGGTTCAGATGCGTGAAAAACCCAACGCATATCTGAGTGCCTGCTTGGTAATGATGGGTATACGTGTCTTAACCATTTCTCGCAACGCCCCTATACTGTCTTTACGAAGATCGTCACTGGGCAGATATGGGACCCTTTTGAGACCAGGTAGAAAACCTATCAATGTTCACATATTGAATAGAACCTGTCCTTAGGTTGTATGTGCTATTTTTATTTACATCAGGGCAAACCCTTCTTGAAGCATCTTGAACTCAAGACTTGTGGGTGACACAATGACCGTCACTCTGAAAATTTTCATTGTAGAGTTTGGGCAAGAATCAAGATTCTTGTTTCAACATGCAAGAGTTACGATCATATGTCACCCCTTGAAGGGCGAGTTCATCATATAGATTACATGCTCACACATTTGTCATGCATGCACCGGGATGAAAAGTAAGTTCCCTCACCCGAGATCTACTATACTGGACCGAAAAAAGTTAGAAAATAAAGAATGGGGTCCGATAAGAGGGTCATGGTCTAAAGGAAATTGAGAGCATCAAATGTGAAGTAACTAGACTCTTTGATCTGCTTGAACAAGTGCTGAACTTCAAGAGTGAAAATGGAATGTTTGCACAACCTCCTGTAGAAGCACTGTCAGTTCATGTCCCACACAAGGAAAATATCATTGACTTTTCTCCTCATCACTCCATCAGTAGAGGCCATAAACACTGAAGTGGCACCACCTCTCCTTCATTTCAGTCATGAACGGCAGCAACACCTTCAATAATCAATGAAAGATAATCTTTTTTTTGGTTCAACTGCACTATTAATTGTTTACCGACTCCACATCTTTCAATGGCACCCAATAGCTGTCAGCCTTTCACGCCATGAGCAGAGGCCTTCTTTCTAGTCATATCTGTTGTGAACTCCATTCAGTCCAACAACACAGGATGTTGGTCTAAAAAAACATAACTTTACATTGAACTTCAATGTAGTAGAGCTCTCTCAACAGAAATCTATTTATGGATCTGCCAGCGGGGAATCCAAGAAGGAATACAGTTGTTTTAGATCATCTATGATTTTTCTCCTACTAGTGTCAGCATTAAAACGCAGAAGTAGAGAAAAGAGACATGCCTAGACTGAAAAACATGAAGAAGACTGAAACTTCAGCAGAGCATAACTCCCTTTTTTGTTTTTGTTTGTTGCACCACCAGTGAGGAATCGAAGAAGGAGACATAAAAGTTTCAGATTCATCAATTTCTCTTATAGTAGAGACAATACATGATTCCACGCATTAGCAGCGGCGGTGCTGCACGCTACCAAGATTACCTAGCTGTTGGGAGGTTCCAACAATCCTCAAACAACCATAACAACATTAGGAGATTGACATAATACGGTTGTGAGGATTGTCGAAGGAATTGAGAAGCTATGAAGATGGGAAATATTGAAGGTTATATCATGGGTGCTAGAAGAATGATGAGAGTTGAATCAGAAGATGATCCTGAAAGGGGTATAATCCAGACAAGAGATGTGAATATCATGGTGGGGTTTTGGGCCATTCATTTGAGTAGTTGTAAAATTTTCAAGAATCGAGACCGGATGATGGTGAGCAGGAATCAAGTTGAGTTTGTGAAAGATGATGTCATCAACCGTATTGTCACCAGAACATCCTCAAATTGACAAAAGATAAAAAATGCTCGGTTAAGCACAAATATTGCCAGAAAAGTTGATTTAAGAATGGTGTTGAATTGTCAATCATTTTGTTATGGATTTTTGCCATTTTGCATTTTGCTTTGGGGTCACATCTCATTCTTGAACGAAACATGTCTTTTCTTTGTCTTCATGATGTTTTGAAATCAAGAGATACTTCTTTCAAAGGGTATTTTGACAAAACATTTTGATCAAACTCCAACATGCAAAATTAAAGCTAGTCAATCCTAAAAGATTAAAAGTGTTTTTATTGTAGAAATGACTCGATAATTGTTAAAATGGCAAGATAAACAATATGAAGTGACCAAACAATTTTGAACTCACACTTGAAATCGATCCACACACCATGTAGCTAAATTTTAGCAGTATGCATAATGACATGTAGTGGATTCGGTAGTTATGGACTCGTGAATCATGATTCTTACAAGTCCAAATCATTACACTGGACGAGATGAAAATTTATCGGTTCTAACCGACCTTGCTTGAAATGAGAAAAGGCCATCTTTGTTCATCCCGTCACTTTCTAAAGATTATGTCCCTTGTGGTCCCCATTTGAGCCTGATAGAATATTCTTTTCAAAAGAAACCCTGACTAGGATCACACCCCATACTGGGGGCAAATAAGAGATGTTTGTTAAGCAAAGATAAGATAATGTTATAATCAATGGATAAGGGGAGGGCTAAGAACAAAAGTCCAACAATTAAGAGAGGGCTAAAAGAAAGGATACATAGATTGAAGGCATGTGATAAAACTTTGAGGAAGGCGATGAAAAAAAAACAAACAAAAAGAGTGAAAATTGTCAACACTAAAAGGCAAGTCAAAGATTAAGGAAGGAGAACGCCTATCAAGTCTAGAAAGAGGAAAAGAGGTTTCAATTAAGAAAAGACACAACATACGCCAAAGTTCAATACCAGAAAAAAAATACTGAGTTACAAACATTGTCTTTTGGTATCAATGATAAAGCCTCTAATGATTAGACTGGCTATTCATCAAAGAAAAAGTTGGATTTGCATTATGATATATGGTAAGAGAATGCTTATATTTAAAGTTAACATAGTTATATGTCATTTCCTCTACAAAGACAACAAGAGAAGAAAAGTTAATGAATAGTTGATGTTGATCCTAGGTCCCTGAAACCCTCAAACACCTTTTGAGCCTGTGAATTCCCTTTTTTTTTATAGCCATGAACCATAGCCTGCATTACGTGCTTTTAAAAGCCCTTTTCGATCAGTAAGCAAATTTGAACCGATAAATGACGCTCTCAAAACTGGAAGAGCTTTTCTATAAGGGTCGTGACTTCATGAATTAAGCTACGGTTATTATGCATGTTGATAAAATAAATGCTAAGAAAAGAAACAACCTTTCTTGATAAAGCCTAATCATCTTGTTTTTGAAATTCACAAAAATGTCACCTCATCACAGACCATCAAAAGATATACCCAAAATCAGAGTTTAAAGTGGACACAAAGAACCATGGGAAAGGCCATTTTAATCTCACAACGGATCGATTTCTGTTTTCAAAATACAAGACAATCAAAGGACTGCATTGAATAACGCGTGTTGGGTCTTTGGCCAAAAAGCTTGATTTTTAAAAGATCTTTTTCAAAACTGATCTCTCTGATTTCATTTCAACAATTAGACTTGAATAGATATGATCTTTGAAATATGAGAGTTGATTCTAAAACAAGGACGATTATCAAACATAGAAGAACATCGATTGAGTCTGTGAAATCCTTGATAGAAATGACATTGAAGTCCTCGACACTCCTTGAAAAGTTGATCAGCTGGGGGTAATACAGTGGACCTAGAGAAGGAAAAACAAGCAAGATTCGGATCAGCTATGAGGCAATGAAAGATGATTAAATGATGAATCAGTGAACTTAAGACAATGATGTTCAAAGAAAGATAATCAATGAACGAGCATATTCAGATCATACTGGGGGCAATGTCACTCCAAAATAGTCCATGCTCTAGTGAACCCTGTCAGCAATGGAGAAACAAAGATGTACTTGAAGGACACTTTCATATCATCATCTTTTGAAACATGGCTAGCGATCGATGGGGATACATGAATGAATGGCGAAAAGATGCATACCACCAAGACTGACTGTGGAACAATGCTGCACTTGAAGGACAATCTCATATTGTCATCCTTTGAAACATGGTTATCGACAGATGTTATCACATAACTGCATTGAATGAATGTCGGAAAGGGCACCCACCACGAAGACTAACTATGGGACAATTTGTTTTGAAGCCAAATGTGCACTTCACCGCATGAGTATGGGTGATAAAAGCAACATCATTGATGAGGCCAAGACATTTCTTTTCACAATCTGATTAAAAGAGCTGAGAGGAATCTATTGAGAAGAACACTGAGCATACAACCATGAGCCTTTGTACCGCAAGCTATGAGATGCATGTCTGGATGATTGGATAGTTCCCAAGAAGATTGATGATAACATATACTTGAAGAGTATTGTTTCAACTGGGGGCAAGTCCATGACTAATTGGCAAGCTAAATTGAGGTTAAACACTAGAAAACCTCTTGACGGGTGGTGGCAAAACACGCACAACCAATCAAAGGACAATTCTTTAGAGAATCTAGGAGATGAATGATTTGTTCCACTCCTTCAGGTGAATCGAGCAACACCATATTTGGAAGCATGGTCAAGCTTGAGAACAACTGAGAGCAGTAATCGTCGTGGATAACCCAAGATGGGCACTGTACTTACATCTGAGTGGAAGGCTAGCACACGAATGAGCCAGTACATTGAAAGAATAAGGAAAGCTTTGAAAAGCAAACAAAGGCACCCTGTGATGATGGAACATCGAAGAGGGGGGGACCTATATTTCAAATAAGATAAGGATGCATGCATGTCATCTAACATCAAAACATTGCATGTATTTTTATTTGTTGCAGGAAAAATCCTTAGTCCAGCAAGATTGGGGACCAAAAAAAAGAATCATTGAGTTGATGACCAAAAAAGAATCATGGTTTTGACCCTGGAACGAGAGGAAGATGAGATAAACCCTAACATTAGGGAAATCTCAAAGAAATAAGAAGATCAACGAAGAAGAGTATTCAATTCGAACCCTATCATCTTAAAGAAGGAACATATTTTTTGGTTAAAGGAGATTGCTAGAAGGAATCTCAAGTTAACCACAACATGAAGATTTTAGCTTTGGTTGAAGGGAGTCGCCAGATGGGATTCCAGGTTGACCGAGCTACACACATGATTTTGGTTCTAGTTAAAGGGGATCGGTGAAGGGATCTCAGTTTATCCTAACCACACAGGGTTTTTGATTCTGGTTAAAGGGATTGGCGAAGGGATATCGTTTAGCCTAACCGCAAAGGATTTTGGTTCGGGTTAAAGGGGATCGGCGAAGGGATCTCAGTTTATCCTAACCACACAGGATTTTGGTTTTGGTTAAATGGGATTGGCGAAAGTAATCTCGGTTTATCCTAACCACACAGGACTTTGGTCTTGGTTAAAGGGGATTGGCGAAGGGATCTCAGTTTAACCTAACTGCAAAGGATTTTGGTTCTGGTTAAAGGGGATCGGCGAAGGAATTTCAGTTTATCCTAACCATACAGGATTTTGGTTCTGGTTAAAGGGGATTGGCGAAAGGAATCTCAATTTATCCTAACCACACGGACTTTGGTTTTGGTTGAAGGGGATCGGCGAAGGGATCTCAGTTTAGCCTAACTGCAAAGGATTTTGGTTCTGGTTAAAGGGGATCGGTGAAGGGATCTCAGTTTAGCCTAACCACGCAGAATTTAGCTTTGATTAAAGGGAATCGCTAGATGGGATTTCAGGTTGACCGAGCTACACACCGATTTTGGTTCTTGTTAGATCGCCGGATGGGATCTCAGGTAAACCCAATCAAAAGAAGGTGTCGCCCTTGAAAATAGACCAAAGTGTGAGTGTGTGGGCGGTGTCGCCCTTGAAAATAGACCACTTTGAGCGTGTGTGGGCGGTCGCCCCTGAAAATAGACTAGTTTGAGTATGTGTGGGCAGGTCGCCAATGAAAACAGACCAGTGTGAGTGTGTGGGCTGGTCGCCCCTGAAAATAAACCAGTGTGAGTTTGTGTGAGCTGGTCGCCCCTGAAAATAGACCGCTTCTCTTCAAAATGGGCACGTCGCCCAAGATAATGAGATCATTTTCCTTTTTTTCTTTTCTTTACAAAGCTTACTATGCAAAACATTGAGGAGTTTTGCTTCGTAAGCATTGTAAAGAGGGGGCATCTGTTGCTACCCAATTTTTGACCTATGTTTTGATAAATTTTCAGAAAAAATCCGAAAATAGCAAAAAACATTGAAAATCCAAAAAAATATATTTTTAATACATTTGCATCGTTTTTAGCATTTTTAGCATCGTCTCAAAAGAATTTAAATTTTCAAAGATATTTGAAACGCGTTCAACTTCTAACGTGTTATTTTTAAAATCATTGATTTTTCTCTTTGAGTCGATGTTGATATTGCTCGTTTTCAAAAAAATACAAAAAAATTAAGAAAAATCAAATTTATAAAAAAAAACAAAAAAAGAAAGTTGAGGGACCAATTTTAAGGTCCAAACAATATTTTGGCCTATATATAGCAGCCTTCAACATACACAAAAGGGGAGGGGGCAATTTTGCAATTAAGGGGGAGGCAACACAAAAAAGAAAAAACCCTAAAAATGACCTAACTCTATCTTCTCCAAAGGATCTCGCCGCCCCTTTTTTTGGATTTATTTTTTCTCCTCTCTCTACGGTTCCACCATCCGCTCCTCCCTTGCTCTCTCGCCAAGGTAAACCAGAGCTGCCTCCCCTTTACTTGGCCAAACCAGTCACCTCCCCCTCATTTTCTTCTCCCAGTCGGCGCCTCCCAGCCTTTACAAAAAAGGAAAGCCACAACCAGCTTACCTCAGGTAGGGTGCGTTAGGGGTGCTAATACCTTTCCTAACCACAACCAGTCCCTTACCCGCGAATCTCTGACAAGACCAGTGCATCAGGGTTTTCTAGTAGCCCTCATTTAAATACTAGGTGGCGACTCCAACGAATCCAATCAAGCTAACGCATAAAGAAAAATCGCCACCGTACGCCGCGCCGGGTGACATGCGATAGGTCTGACATGTTTGCTAGTCTCACGTTGTCTTGGATTTGGCCACCTACCAAATCCAAGTGCTTTGGGTCTGACATATTTTGCAGACCTACATTACCTTGGACTTGACATGTTTGTCAGACCAACTTTACCTTGGACTTAGCTGACTACCAAGTCTAAGTGCCTTTAATCTGATATTTTTTCCAAACCCACAATACCTCATTCCTTTGGGCGTACCAAAGGATGATAGTCATTCCCTTGGGCATTCTAAGGGAGGATGCGCATTTCCATTGGCATGCCAGGGGCTTGGCTTACTTTTAAGCCTAGTGTACATGAGGCTTAATACACTGCCAAATACAAAAGCATCTGGGTTTTGGCTAGTGCCAGACCCGGCGTGTCGGGAGTTGGCACACTACTAAGCCCAATCGCAGTTGGGTCACCCAGCATGCTGAGGCTTGGCAAACTCTCAAGCCCCCACTTGGGACAAGCTCATTCCCTTGGGTGTGCCCAAAGGAGGGGTCATAAAGGTTTTTTAGGCCTTCTAAAAATAGGTTTATCAATAGCCCCTACTTGGGACATGCTCATTTGTTTTAAGATTTGTAAAAATACCCGGTTACCATGATGAGTTTGTTGAATTTGCATTATGTGAAAAAAAAGGGTGGAAACCTCAGGTGATATACCAGAGAGCCCATGGGGATGTGCATAAAGGAAATCATACTTCGAAAATTTCCCTAAAGGGTTGGCAAAAAACATGGGAAGGAGCTTGTATGTAGAAATATTTATAAGTGGCCGGGGAAACCCATTAGAAGAAATCAACTCACTTTGAAGAAACTCCTATCTCCAAACTCATCGAGCGTGGAGTCCATACTTAAAGAATTTCTAAGTGGCTAGTGGGGACCCAAAAGGGTGAACCTATGCTTAGAGATTTTAAGTGGTTATAGGTTTTTTGGAGTGTAGGATCTTGTAGCTTTCCCAACTTTGTCATGGGGTTTAAGAGCCCCCCCACTGAGAGTGGTGATTACATGATGTTGTTATTTGTACTAGAGAGACCAAGTTCATTCCTTGAACAGTGGTGCATATAGCATTGGGAAGACTACGTTTATTCCTTGGAGATTGGTGCATATAGCACGGGAAGATCACATTTATCCCTTGGACAGCGGTGCATATAGCACCGGGGAGACCAAGTCAGTCCCATGAAGAGTGATGCATGTAGCACTGGGAAGATCATATCTATCCATTAGAGATTGGTGCATATAGCACTAGGAAGATCACATCCATTCCTTGGAGACTAGTAAGGCCACCACCCTTAGGGATCACCTGGAGAAAATAAAAAGTCATTTTGAATAAGTCATTCATATTTAAAAAACTTACATTCTTATCAAGGATTATACATCCTGAAATAATCTGAGTGATGGGTATGGGAGAGGCTCTTAGAAGGAAACATATCATGAAGGTGACACTAAGGTGTTGGCTTCAGATACGTTGATTACTTCACTTAGAAAGTTATTAACATTGGTTGTCTTTGTAAAAACAAAGAGGTCCATGTCAAAGTAAATTGGCAATTTCAACCCGTGTATGATTTTCCATGAATATTGTTTTTGTTTATACAAGTTTCAATCTAGTGAAACATAAAGTTTACTCTCTAGAACTCGATTTCACTTATTAAAAGTTGACTATTTTGTTTTTAATTTTTTGTTAGCGGGTCGAGCTTGCAAATCATCCAGGATAGTACTGTATGAATTCAATGAACCAAACTTTGAATTTTCACTTGGTGATATGGTGTAGTGGAAGGTTCAAAGAGCTTGATTTTGAAATACTAGGTTCTTGGTTGTAAATTAACTATCACTTTGACAGGTGTGAGCAGCAATGTAGAACCAAGGTACTAGAGAAATGGCACCCTGATGCATTTCCTCTCAAGCAGATTGCTTAAAATCACTTAGGGATTTCATACTCTTGAATGCCAATGTTGCGCGAAGCCTTGGTTCTCACTTTCTGTCAACACTTCCCTTGAATGTTATGCTTCATGTTAGCATGCATTGTTTTATGGCATCTCATGTTCAGTTTGGTCATTTAGTCTGTCCTTTCTACCACCTAAAATCTATGGATATCATTTTAATTTTTTCTCCATTTGGTGTTAAGAGTTTTGAGCATCTCACTAGAAAATTAGCATGCCAATTAAGATTTCTGTTATGGTGATGATTGAGATCAAGCCTTCTAAACCTAATTTCAGACAAGGCTGTTATCATTCCTCTGGGGCTAACACTACTGCGCTGCATTTCTTAGGTTCCCTTGAAGTTGTCGCAAGGTTCCAAAAGGTAAAAGGAATATATTCATCGGGTAGGGCATCAAGGATCAAAATTTGCATTGAATTGATTTACAGTCTCTTGCGAATGGTGTATGTGTGAATTTAACTATTGAGGGCACGATTTCCGGCCATTATTAATGTAATCCCTGAGTGATTTTTCCCCCCCAGCAAGTCACTGCATTTTGGCCCAATAAAGAGCTTGGTGTGAGCATCAAAATGAAATGGTTAAACACTTTGGATTATTTTTTACCCGTGTCTTGTTACAAGTTGGATTATTTTTTAAAAATGTTAAAAAAATATTTAATGATTGCTAATGTGTTTCCAAGAATGAAAAAAAAATTAAATCATATAAGAATTATTTTGATATGACTCGGTTGACTTAATAAATTTAAAAATAATTTGGATAACCAGAAAAACTAGTTTGACTATAAACAATTTCAAGAAAAAAATTAAGTCGACAACATATTAGATCGATCTCGAGTTAACTTAAGTTAATATGTTAAATTTATGACTTAAATTATGAAACCATGATAACTTTATAGAAAACAAATCTTAATTTTCAATCAATTCAGTGTTGAAAAATAAAATTAAAAAAAATCAATTAAACAAAGAATAAAAAAACATGAATCAACCCGAGTAAACTTATCAAATCTGGATCAAGAGATTTGGATAACCCAATAGAAAATAAAAAAAAATTATAAAGTTTAATTCTCAATTAATTTAATGTTGAAAGATGAAATTAACAAAAAATTAAAAATAACAAAAAAAAAGAATTCAATCAATGCAGCTAACTCGTCAGATCATTGATTTGAGTCATGAGATTATAATATAACAAATTATAAAATATAATTTTAAATTAACTTAAATGGTGAATAATGAGATTAAAAAAAATACAAAAAAGATAAAAAAAAAATCCAAGTATTAAGTTAACCAATAAAACTTACAATTCAATTCAAGTAATGAAATAAATGATAAATCTCAGTTAGGAAAGAATTCAATATTAAAAGAAAAAATAAAATAATAATAATAAGAAGAATAATAAAATACTGGTCATTTCAACATGAGAACTTTAATTTCCCTCCTCAGTTAGTTTCGGTTAGTCTTTTATCTATATTTAATGATAATATTAAAAGAAAAAACATACATCACAAACATAGATGAAGAATCGCACATGATTAGCCACAATGATAAAATCAAGACCATTGTTTAACATCCATAAAATCAACGATCTGCTGTGCTCGTTGAAAAATGTGGTTTGACAATTAAGCTGTCAAAATCCGAAGTGCCTCCCTATTTTGTGGCGGTTGGGCTAAAAGCCCAAGATTGAAATAGAACGGGCCCAAACATGCCGAAAGTGGTGCTCCCTCACATTTTTCAAATCTAAACCTGGTAAATTAAGCCCAGGCCTATTTTTCGGCTGGTGTACCAGAGGGCCCGTTGCTCCCTTAGGCCTGTGGTCTGGTGTCTAAGACAGGAAAGCGACATTATAAAACTAGATCATGACACATTATATTGAGATAGACTTTCGTGTAAATCGTGCGATGAAAGTTTCTTTCTTACACGAAACTCTCTCCACATTTGCTTCTGTCCATGAGAAAATAGAATAGAATAGAATAAAATGATGTAAGAAAATCTAAGGATCAGGATATGCTGCTGCTGACGAATTCTTAGTTTGTTTCTGCGTGTTTCTTAGAATTCTAAACTGGTTTTATTTTTAATTAATTTATTATATTTTGATGCGTTGTTATCAAAAATAAAAAATAATTAGTTTAATATATTTTTAAATAAAAAATATTTTAAAAAATTTAACGAGTTGCTATACGTTTGCGGAATCTGGAACGACCGTTCGGGAGTCGCCCTCTCTTTTCTTTTTTATACAACCGTGCGCCTCGAGACACGTAATACGTATCTAGGCCTTCTATTATAGGGCTCTGAACTGTGGATCGTCGTAGACCTCTCTTTTCCAGATTCCCTCCAAAACCCAGCACAAATCTCCTACACCCACGCGCCTAACCCCAGCCCATAATGGGCCAGGAATCAAGGAATCGGATTTCTTTGGACGAAAAAACCTTTTTTTTTGTTTACTTCGACATATATATATAAGATTGATTCCTTCAGCATAAATTACGATACCTGAATTCACTTTAAAATTTTAAATTATGATTTTAAGATTTTTTTTATAAATAATATATAATAAAAACAAGTTGAATTATAAATATGTTTGGTAAGAATGACTTACAATTTCATTAAAAAAAATCTTTTTTTTATCGCACCACGTTGTTTAGAACGATGATTGCGCCACCTCTAATTTGGAGGAGGGATATTTGGTTTCAAATCAAAGCTTATTTTATGAAGAGCAGAAGTCAAAACGAGGAGGTTTTGTAAAGTCAGATGAGCATCCACTCCAGGTTCGGTGGCAAAAAACCAGGAATTAAGGTAAGAAAATGTGCATGTCTTTTAAACCCTTAATTGATGATGCAATCAATGGATCCAGTTTTTCATATTTACTATCTACTCTATAAAATATATTAAAATATGATAGAGGTTATTTTTTAAATTATCTGAATATATTAAAGTAATATTTTTTATTTTTTAATAATTTATTTGTGACTTCAGCTTATTAAAAAAATTAAAAATATTAAATAACTAATTTTAAATAATTTTTTTTAGAAAAAAAAAACAGATTGAAGCTAACTACCTAAATAGACAGAACACACCAACGAGACAAATGTATCATTAACTGGATTCAAACAAAGCCCAACACTCGTATTTCAAGCTATTGGTAATTTGAATGCATGTTAGAACATGGTGGTAATACATCGACGCATATATTTGTATGTGTGGTAGGGGGGATTTTTTAAAATATTTTTTATTTTAAAATATATTAAAATAATATTTTTTTATTTTTTAAAAATTAATTTTGATATTAATACATCAAAATGATCTGAAAATATTAAAAACATATTAATTTAAAAAAAAACAATAAAAAATTTTGAAAATTTTTCAAAACTTAATATATACTGAAAAATAGGTAAACTCATCCTGATGAGTTACAGAATGTCTGGGTATTGATGTAGAAACAAAACCTATTATGTACCCTTAATTTGTTGCTGAATGATAAAAGAATCCCCTTACTTTACCCTCTCTATTAATTAACTTGTAAATATAGCTAAAAATTATTCAAGAAAAGGCTTGGAGTTAACGAGGGCAGGAAAAAGTTGGCCCTCTGTATAGAGCATAGTAGAGAATTAGGGTTTGTTTATTGTTAATGTGATAATGGTTGTTTTTTAAAGTTTTTTTTAAATGTATTAATATAATTTTATTATTTTTAAAATTTTATTTTGATATTAATATCTCAAAAAAATCTTAAAAACATACAGAAATAGTTAATTTAAAGAAAAAAATATCAAAAATAAATAAATTTAATATTTTTTTAAAAAAAAATATACTTTAAAAAAAAAACATAAAAACAAACTCTTGCCGACTCCTAAACGGACACTGGGAGGTTAACAACGAAGCCATCTTTCGTGTTGGCGGATGTGTGAAGGATGGGCACGGAGCGTGTTCATGGAGAAAGCACGTGCGCGTGCTCTGTAACTCACTGTTGAGTTAGAGGAAGCAAGAAAACAAAAGGTCAGTAGGGAGACTGTAAGACTGGAGGGAGGGGGAGAGAGTTTTTATTGAAACAGTAGTAACCATAGCTGCTACTCCTCCTACTTCTCAGAAACACAGGGCTCGAGGGAAACTAAGCCTCAGCCTCGTCATGTGGGTCACCTATTCCCTAAAAGCTGCCCCTCTGCTTCTTCCCTACTTCCACCTACATCTGTAATGTGCGCTGTATTACAATATCATCACCACAGCCCACACTCTGACTCCACTCTCGGCTCGTCACTCTCTTTCGATGCATGTCTCTTCTCTGTGTGTCTCACACGTCCCCTGGCAATTGTATCTCAAGGAAGATTCTTCGGATTCATTCTCAGCAGATTATCTCTGTGTGTGTGTGTATTTATGGACAATTTCTTCACCTTGCGTATATTTTAAATTTTAAGCATTAATGTAGAAGAAATAAATCATATTTTATCATCTACATCAATCGCTATCGTATTAGCTATGCGATTTAAAATTGCAAATTTCCTATATCAAATCTCTGCGTAATACTAGCTAGTGTGTTATCTATACTTGTTTATTTCATAGATTTTAAATAATTGATCTTAAGAGAGTTATTTTAAGAAAAAAAATGTTTATACAGTATTATTATTACAAAAACAAAACATGTTTTTGAGGGATCATAAATTGAATAAAAAAAAGTAATACAAACAACCCTTTGGGTGACTGGTCGATACTGGAAAGAAAAGCAAGAAATCTCACTGATAACACACTTTGTTTGAGAATTTGTCCCTTTTTACTTGTATTTATTTGAAATGTGGCTGTATGTGACTGCCTCTTTATTCCTGGATATCGGGCGACACAACAAGGATAGTAGGAAGAGTAACTTGACCGGTTGGAGAATTTATTCATGAAAGAATGCTAGTGGGCATTATATAGATATTCAGAGAGAAAAGGAGAGAAAATGTTCAGAGAGTCGGTGTATCGTGGCGTGTTTAGAGGTCTGAGAGCGCCGCTTTCCTTTCGAAAAAAGTGAGTTCTTTTTTCTTTTTTTTAAGAGTGTGTGTGTGTGTGTGTGTGTGTTCTCGTGTCTGTGCTTGTTGGGTGGCGAGGGTGACTGTGTGCGGTGTTGTGATCTGTAAATAGCTTGTCTGTCTCCTCTCTCTCACTCCGTTTACTTTCTTTTTTACTGTTTTTCTTACTCTATTTCTCTGCCTCCCTGCCACGGTAAACGTCTTCTTCTCTTTGCCTGCCTCCACGTTCATATCAAAACCCATTCTTTTTATTATTATTATTATCATTATTATTAAAAGAGTATTTGTTTTATGCACCGGGTCGTTGTTAAATTATTTCTAGTTGAAAATATCAAGTTAATATCTTTTATATTAAAAATAAAGATATAAATGGAGGGATAGGATAGGCCGATTGTGCGAATGAGAACGACATTCGATTTGACAATTTTTTAGAGTCCTTGAAATTGGACCAGACAGCGAGCTCAATTGGTTGAAATTTGACAAGTTTACTTTTCACCTTTTATTCAAGAAGCATGATAGCTAGAGAAATAAAAGCATATTTCTTTGACAGACGCATTAAAAAGAGGAAGGAGTTGGATTTGTGAGGGTAGAACAGACAGTTTTGACGGATTAATTTCATTCGTAGACATTGAAATTATTTTCCTTTTTCACATTAAAAAGATATTCCATCTTCCTTTTTTTTTACGAAAAAAAAGGAGAAAGGTTCCTTTTTCTTATCTTGCAATATTGTGACCACAGTGTTCTAAATATCTTTCATTCACGAAAAGGAACATACTACTTTCGATGTATTAAACCAAGGTAGATAAGTGTTCAACAATCTAAAAAAATAAAGAGAAATATAAAAATAAAAGAGGAGGAGCCTATTGTTAGGATACTGGCATGCAAACCCGACAAGATAAAAGGCAAAGAATAGGATAAAATGAGAAATTAGACACACAAGAATTTACGTGGTTCACCCAATTTGGCTACGTCCACGGGCAAATATAGAAGGATTTTACTAAGTAATGTGGGAATTACAACCTCTCTCTACTAATAGGAGAACAACTGAAATCTCTCTACTAATAAGAAAAAACACATCACTTACTCTCTCACAAATACCTCACAATTTTGTGGGATTACTTTCCCTCTCTCACTCTTCTCTTCCTCTCTTGTTTCTCTCTTGTGGTCTGTTTACAATGCTTGGATGCATTGCCTATTTATAGGCAAGCATCCATGTAAATACAAGGGGCAAGGCAAGTGGCACAAGTTTGGTGCCTACAATTTGTGACTAAGGAAGGATGGCTTCACCACCATTGTTGACTCCCACCATTGTTGACTCCTTAGGTGGCTGGTTTCACATTCTCCCACTTGAAGACTTTGATGATTTAATCAAGTCTTCACACATGATCTTCTGTGATTCTTCTATCCTTATACTTGCCATCTGCATGCTGCTTACGTTTCTACTAGGCCATAAGAGGATTTGCACCATATATATTTATCAGTGTTGACTGGTTTAATCAAAGCATCTGCTGGGTTTTCCTTTGTGTGAACCTTTTGAAAATCTACACTTCCATCTTCCACCACTTCGCGAACAAAGTGATACTGAACATCTATGTGTTTTGTTCTTGAATGAAACGCGGGATTCCTTGCAATATGCAAAGCACTCTGACTATCACAATACAAAAGAATGTTCTCTTGTTTGTGCCCAAGCTCCTCCATAAGTTTCTTCATCCATATTGCTTCTTTACAAGCTTGTGTAGGCGCCATGTACTCGGCTTCATGTTGTGGATAAAGCTACAACAGTTTGAAGTTTAGAGACCCAGCTCACAGCTCCTCCTGCAATTATGAACATCCGCCTAATGAACAGTAGTAGGAGAAGCAACAAACATGAACAACATATGCAATATTTGGACAAGTGATAGTGAGATATATCAAGCTACCAATAATAGTACGGTATAAAGTAGAATTTGACAAAGATAAACCATCAGAAAAAGAATAATTTGTGTTAAACTTAATAAGAGTATCTACAATCTTATTATCAGTAAGTCTAACCCGCTTAAGAATATCTGTAATATATTTCGAATGAGAAAGAAAATAACTTTTGGGTGAGTATGCTACCTCAATACCCAAGAAATATCATAGAGAACCCATATCTTTCATTTTAAATTATCTAGCTAACTTTGTCTTCAAAATTGAAATACCATCAATGTCATCACATATAATAATCATGTCATTACATATAAAGACATAATGATACGACCTGCATCAGTGCACTTAACAAAAAGAGCATAATCATGACTACTAAAAACAAATCCAAGAGAAGATATCACAATATAAAATTTATCAAACCAATCTCGAAGTGCTTCTTTGAGACCATATAATGTTTTTTTGAGCTTGCAAATATACCCAGAGTCATGTGAAACACTAGAAGGAAGCGCCATATAAACTTCTTCTTGAAGATCTCCATTCAAGAAGGCATTTTTAACATCAAGTTGAGAGATATGCCACTAACAAACCGAAACTACTACAATAAGAGTATGAATAATAATCATTTTTGCAACAAGAGCAAATGTCTCCTCATAATCCATACCATACTATTAAGAGTATCCTTTTACAACCAACCTAGTTTTGTATCGCTCAATAGATCCATCAGAATTAGTCTCGATCTTATACATCTAACGACAGCCAACAACACTCTTATCAGGAGGTAGAGGGACCGAATTCCAAGTGTCTATTTTTTGCAAAGCAAAAAGTTCCTCATCCATAGCTTTTTGTTAAAGAGGATCAAGAATTGCTTTTTTATAGAAAGAAGGCTTAAAGAGACAATGAATAGAAGCTAAAGAGAAAGTAAAAGATGAAGAATAACAAGAATAATAAAAATCTAGTAACTTTATGGACTTAAGAATGCATATAGATTGACGTGGAGGTGGATCCACAATCTTAGATGGAGCTTGAGGGACTATAAAAGAAAAGAGAGCTTCAGGTGTATTGGAGAGTAAAGTGTCAGTACCTACAGAATAATTAGTATGAACTGGTCAAACATGAGAAGAGGTATGTGAAGTACTAGGAATCTGATATGATAAACTATCAGACTCCTTAGAAAAAAGCATCTATACGAATAAGATCATATCTAGTCAAGTTATGAGTGGTGGCTGAAATAGAAAAGAAAGGTATATGCTTGAGAAAGACAACATGATGAGATACATAAAGTTTTTGAGTTATTGGATCAAAACAATGATACCCCTTTTTAGCTTCACCATAACCAAGAAAAACACAAATAGTAGATCGAAAGGATAACTTACTATGTTCTACATGAGGAAGAAGAATAAAACAAGTACAACCAAAAACTCTAAAGAAGGAATAATCACGGGCATACACATACAACTTTCAAAAGGAGAAAAACCTAAAATATGAGAAGATAGAATTGTATTAATCAAACCTACAACAGTATAAACAACTTCTCACCAAAACACACTAGGAATAGAAGCAAACAACAAGAGAGAACGAGCAGTTTTAACAATGTACCTATGTTTTCTTTCAGCATCATTTTGCTCAAAAGTATCTATACACGAAGTTTAGTGAATAGGTCCATCTAAGATAAGCAACTTATAAAATATATTAGAGGTGTATTCCCAGTTCAAATCACATTAAAATATTTGATAATAACAGAATGTTGAGTTTTGATAAAAGCTTGAAATGCTGTATATATCTCAAAGAATTCAGAATGATGTTTCATTAAATAAACCCAACAATAACGAGTATGATCATCAATAAAAAAACATAATATCAAGACCCTTCTTTTATGACAACAGGAGAAGGTCCCCTTATATCAGAATGAATCAAATCAAATGAAGAAGAAATAAAAATATTTTGATTAAAAGGTAAATCAGAAAATTTTGCTAGTTTACATCCACTACAATTAGAAAATATCAAACGTTTACAAATTCTATAAAGCTTATATAGATGCTAAAACTCTCAAATGAGAAGACAAAACATGATCTAAACAAGAATGCCATAAATAAAAACTAGAAAAAAAGGACTCAAACGAAAAGAACACAAATTAACACCAGTAGCAACAACAACAATAACTGGCACTTTTAACTCATTCCAAATATATAATCCTATTCTTTCTACGACCCGTCTCAATCAACTTATAAGACTGCAGAACCTGTATACAATAAAAAAAAAAAAGAGGAAAAGATTACTAAACAATCATTATAATCACGTAACTGACTAACAGAAACAATATTCAATGTAAGTTTCATAATAAGATAAACATTAAGAGTGTCATACTTCGCCAACCGTGTACCTATAGAATGCTCAACAAAATTGTTAATCCAAGTAATAATCTTTGTATTATTTGCTTCCCAGGAATCTATCAAAGAACATAACCCTCATCAATATTCTTAGGTATCATAGAAGTTCCACTAACATATCCCCACATCATTTTACCCTTAAAAAAAATTTCATTACATAACTCCAATACGAATAATTCTTTCTATCCATCCTCACACTCACAGACTGAATCGAATCATCTTTCTTAGTAGCCATAATCAATAAACAAATAGAACCAGAATGCAAAAAAAAAGGAAAATGAAATACAAGATTGCAAAATTGAACAAATATCTTCTCGAAGTTAGATCTGTAAAAGCCGTGTCTGAGATTAAGCCTTGTTCCATGAAATCATGCTCTAATACCATGCTAAACAATCCAAGGAAATAAAGAGAACTACAAAAATAAAAGAGGATGAGGTTAGGGTTTTTTTAATACTGTATGATGTGATCACAATAATCTAAAGGAATAGATTTAACCTAAATAAAAAAAAGATTATATAAAGGCTAAACTAAAAAGGAAATAAAAATATTATTCTACCCTTAATAAATAAAACAAAATAACCCTATATTTCTTAGCACATAGATTGATCCGAATCAATAAAACTACATCTTTTAAAAAAAAATTAAAAAATTAAGATAACATTGTTTTTTTAAAAAAAAAATCAAATTATGTTTTGATCAGATCGCTTGAATGTGATCAGATCGACTTCCTTTTTTTAACTTGACTTGAGCTAGGTTCTGGATTGATTAACCGGGTCCAACTAAATTTAATAAAATTATATTGCACAACTAACCAACTAGTACATTGTATAGAAAATATCTTATATTTATTCTTTATAATGAAATGTTTTGGAAAGTTTTGCAAGCATCGATTGATCACAGAAGGGTGCCTATAATTATCTTTGGAGGATTAATTCATAAAATTCTAAAAACCTAGATCTACTAAATCTAATAAATAACTTCCACTTCATTATACTATCTAAAATTCTCATTTATGCTTAAAATGTGAGATTATTAAATTACATCGAATGACATTGGATTAAACAAAAAACATGAGAAGTCTACATCATTAGTTAATTATAAGGTTATGCTTGGTCATAGTGTGATTGTAAATGAAACATTTATTTTAATGGATTATAAAAAGAGCATGGAAAGGGATATTTGACCTTCTTTTTTTTAATGAAGATATTCCATTATGCCTCTCGCTTAATCAACTTCTCTAAAACAATATATTTTTTTTTTTACCTTTAGAGTATGCTTTGTGTGTCTTAAAATTAGTATATATGAGAAAAGCAATAAATATTTTAAAAGAGCTTTAAGTTCAAGGAACAAAGATGTATGTTCTTGAGTTTTAAGTGAGTTAATGCTCTGAAATCTATAAGAGTTTATCTTATAGGATAAAAAGTTATGAACTCTTACCTGGATGCTTCAGAGGTATTTATATCCCCTGAGCCTTGTCATTTTCAGAGAAGGGAAGGACTAGAAAGTCCTCTACTTTCGGTGGCATTAATGAAAGACAAATATTCCTTTCATATATTAATGAGACAATAAGTATGGAAGGTCTCTTAAGAGATCTCGTATACACCTATGAGTATAAAGAAATCATTACATCAATATGACTTATTATTCTAGATAGAAAGGTATGGCGGTTTATCATACCTTCAATACTTTTATTTTAAAGGATCGTCTAGGATCAAACACATGGCCTTAAAACTCGGTAATTATTGAATTCAAATGCTTTAGGTTTGATATATTTTTCAAATTCACGTGTCCTTGAACTTGACTAACTGTCAAGTCCAAGCTTTATGAATTTGATATGTTTGTCAGACCCACGTTACTTTGGGCTTAACTGACTGCCAAGTCCAAGCTCTTTGGGTCTGGTATGGTTGGCAGACTCACGCGGCCTTGGGCTTACTAACTGTCAAGTCCAAGCTTTTTAAGTCTGCCATTTTTGTCAGACTCATGTTATTTTGAGTTTAATCGACTATCAAGTCCAAGCTCTTTGGGTCATGTTAGACCCACGCCTCTTGGGCTTAACTGGTTGTTAAGCCCAAGCTCTTTGTGTCTGGCATGCTTGTGAGACCTTAACTACGTACCGTGTTTGTCAAACTCATTTTATATAGTTTTTTTGTTATAAAAATCTTAATCTAGAAAAATAGCATTCATCTACTAGATTCATGGTGGTTTATATATATATGCATGCTTGAGCCCATGTCAATGTATTTGTATAGGTTGTAAGATGTTCAATGTATTTTTTATTCATTATTGGGTTTCTTAAAAATGAAGGTACAGTGGACCAGCATGGCACCAAAAAATTGATTTCCTAATTCTTGGCTCTGCTTTGTTGAGATGTACTTTGCACAAATTCCTTGCACACCATGTGGCTAGAAGGCATACATATGTTAAATACTTGTCTTCTTCAAAGGTAGGGGATTGACCAGGATTGATTAAGATGGTGGGAACGAGACAACGCCTACCCAAGACCTCAGGGGTAGCCCGGATCGAGCTAGGGATCCATATCTGAGGGACGTAGGAGATTTCCCGATTAGGCCTCTGGTGCTCCCTTAAGACTATAAAATTGAAATCCTATATTACAAAAAAGCATTTGGAGATGTGACAAGGACCCCATCTTTGTCCATCAAGAGGTAGCAAAGAAGAAGAAGAAGCACTAAAGTTAGTAATCAACACCACCAACGAAATAACACATATCTCAGGTTGAGCATTTCTTTCATTATCATCTTTTTCAAGATTTATCTTAAGTATCAACTTGAATTCATGTGTTGGGGTTTAATTGATTGATTCCATGTATTGTATGAGCAAAATGTCAGAATACATAAAGGAAAATGTAAAAATTTAGAAATAATTTCCATGTTTTATAACCTATTATGTATTGTGAATAGAACCCAACTAGATAAATCGATGAATCAATTAATCAAAATTTAGCCTGGTTTAGTTTCAATTAGATTATGATAAAATCACTATTATGCCCCCGGTTCAAAATGAAAAGTTGTCTTGTTCTTAAAAAATAGCTGCAAAGTGGAAATGAAAAGAAGATGAAGCAGAAGAAAAAGGAATAACTCCTTCAAGAAATGATTCCCAAAGGATACTACAGATTTGGAATCGTCTTGGTCGGTGATTAAATTAATTGAAGCGACTTAAAGAAGTGGTGTAAGAAATATACTTAACAGCTTTCTTTTCAAATTAAACAAACAAAACCATTAAATTATTAATTAATCAAATGATCACCAAACTAATTAGTAATGGTAATTAACAATTAATAAATGATTAACAAGAGAAGGATTTCTTTTTTAAATTAGCACAATAAATTAAAAGTTATAGCATAATAACATATTTAAAAAAATTAAGGAAATAACATACTTTTACTTTATCGCGCTTTTAAAACACGATATTTATTAAATATCTCTATTTCTAAACATAACAAGATAATTATTGCACTTTATAATAGCGATATTTAAACTTGTCGTGCTTTTAAAGCATCATAACTACCAATCAAGCATAAATTTATCATAATTAGATGATGATTTGCTCTAAATAGATTATATGGATAATCTAACACATGCATTTATGGAACAAAGGAATATGTTTAGGCGCAAAAGAAAATCTGATGGCATCAAATCAAAATAATTAATCTGATTTTTTTTTAAATAGTTATAAAATTGTTACTCTGAATGTCAAATCTTTAGATTTTAAAAATATCGTTTAAGAGTTATGGTTTTGATAATTTTGTTAATTTTATGATTTTTTTTAATAACTGATGAACCAATTAGATGTAAATTTAAATAAATATCACTATTATAAACGTTAATATTAATTAAAAAAAATCATAGTTCTAACTCCATCATCCAAAAATATATTATTTATTCAAAACTTTTTACACCCGTATCATTTTTCCATTTATTTATATTTTACATGTTAGTAGCCCAATTTTTTATCCCTAAGAGAGGGGGGGGCAGAGAAGAGACAGGCACAGTGCTCAAGGGAAAGGCGAAGAATAATAATGAGTGGACCCCAACCAAAATTAACGGAGGTGGCGTGATGTCTCAAATAAGCCGTACATTTGGTGGGTCCCAAATTCACCTCTTAAGTCCTCCCAATAATTTCCCCTTGGTAAACACCATCTCCATGTTAATTAAATTATTAACCCCACTACCTTCCTTTCAGCGTTGTTGTTAATATTATTATTATTATTAATTACTTTACTTTATGGTTAACCTTCTTTCTGGTTTTCAGAGTATCCAACAGCGTGGCAAACTGGCAACGGAGGTGATTGCATGGAAATAAAATGTATGCTCTCTCGTCTATGAACAACGAAGAATGGGAAAAATCAACTCCAATAAATTAGGTTTTAGATTTATTTTTTTAGAGTTTATTAATTCAAGTCTTATAAATCTAGAACCAGTAAAAATTTACATAATTATTAACTTTAATATTTATAAAATTAGTTAAGATACACGCAAGATAGTCTAAATATAATATTAAACTAAAAAATAAGAAAAAATTAAGGTTCTCAAAACTTTTAGCACAGTCATGTAATTTGCACAGCTTTGAAATTATTATCTTGGAATTACTTGCTTATAAAAACCCGTATTAAAATTGTTTGGATGATGTAAATAAACCTTTATATTTTTCAATGGGGTCGTGGGAAGCATTTCTCTACCATGTAATAAAATTACATATTGTTAGAAGCTTCACATATTCAATGAAATAATTGAGCTCATGGTGCGTGGAATGTTATTTTGTCATTTTCGCTTCAGATTAGTAAGGTTGAAAGTGAGGGATTTTGAAACTACTTGCGAGCATTTTGCTTTTTAGTATGGACAAAAAATCAACAATATAGTACTGAGTGCTGAGTTCTTTTGTTCCTCGAGAGGATAAGCGCATCACTGACTTGCTGTTTTCGTTCTAGTTAACAGCGTAATTTTGTTGCCCATGTGCTAGAAATATGATAATTGATTTTGTTAATGTAATAAATTAATTGATTTTTTAATTATAAATTGATTTTTTTTAATCATGATCTCCTTGAAATAAAATTGAATTAAGGTTATGTGTTGAATTGGATGTGAATGAAGTTTTTATTTATGCTGTTTAGGATATACTTTTTTAGTCACGGTGTTATATTTCTTAAAAAAACACTAAAAAGGATGAAAATAAGGATAAAATTAGAAATATTTTTGTTTTTTAATATTATAGGTATCTTAAACTAGTTTACGTATATCAAACTAAATTTTTATACATCAAATAAGACTTACGAAACAAAACTTACACCATGTAATATGTCTAGTTATCAATATTAACAGACAAAGAATATTGAACTGAAAATAGCATGAGTTGCCTAAGACTCCGTTTAGTTGCGTGGTTGCTTCTGTGTTTGAAGCAACCACAGCCAAATAATTGTTTGGTAAACACAAAAACATAATTTTTTTCTGATGGGACCCACTACATATTGAGTTTAAAACGTAGGTAAAATCAAAGTAGCTCCCGGCTGCTTAACAATGCGAGTAAATTTTAATTCACTCGCACTGTTCACGTGAACAATGATTTTTTTATTTGAAAAACCAATGCGGTGAATTGATTTCACTTGCACTGTTCACGTGAACGTGAACAACAATTTTTTTAAAAAAAAAACTAGTTTAGAGTGAATTAAATTTATTGGTACTGTAATCTCAATTTTATTCCTGATAATATTTTACCTAATTTTATTGCATGCTCAAAAAATTATGGAAACTGTAGTTATCGTCAAATGAATTTTGTACGTAATGGAATTATAGATAGTTTAATGGAACAATAAAAAATATTATATAAAAAATATTATTTATTTCATGATGATAGTAGTAGTTAAATTTACAATATTTAAATTTAAAACCATTAATATATGTATATATAACCTCAATTTAAAAAGTATTCTTAACCAAATATATTAAATTATTTTTTGTTCAACCTCAATTTTAACCACAGTTTTAACCAAACATATATAAATATTAAATCAATTCTAACTAAAAATACTTTTTATAAAATAATTTTTTTTAACTACAACCACAGAAACTATGACAATAACAGTACCAATCACACTCCAACTCTTTCTATCCTTCTAATTTACTAACTTAGTCATCGAACTTTATGTTAAAAATAGAAATTCCCGAAAGCATGTATGCTTCGGGTGATGTTTCAGCTAGGGTTAGGGTCCAAAAGGAGGCCTAGACGAGTTCTGTAGGATGTTGATTTGTATGCAATGATTAAGGATGACTGTTCCTAATAATGAAGTTTAGTCGAAGCAAATCGGTGATACAAGAAGAGATTGCAATTTACAGTTTAGCAGATGGCTTTACATAAAGCTAATTGATTACAAAAAAGTTGGCTAGTGGGCTAAGGCCTAAGCAATCTTTTCTAATTTTGGAAAGTTTGACAGTTGACAGTAATCTTTCCCGATTTCAATGGTGATTTGGTATAATTCTCGACAACACTTCGTTTTCTTCTCATAGGGGTCTAGGAGAAGAAATAGCTACGACAGTATACTCTAGCTATTTAAATAGAATTGCATTTTTCCTAATATTATCAATATATGTATGTATAGCCCTAAGCACCCGACGACAGCAGGGTGAAAGGAAAAAACAAAGGAGAAGATTATAAACCTCAAATATAAACTCACTTCAACATAAGATACCACAAGAAAAAATACTTTTATAATCTGAAAAAGAAATCATGAATATCAAATCAGTCCTTGAACAATGATTCAAATCTCTATCGAGTTTCTTGCATCCTTGTCTTAATATGTTTTAATTGTTATGTTAATTTTGAATTAATTATATGTGCAAAAATTATTTTCCCTTATGGTTTTTATTTTTTAAAAAAAACTTTGGTAACTATTCTGATCAGATTTGGCTGAAATCCTCCTTGAATTTAAAAAAAAAATGCTTTTAAGTGACTTTCACAACCATAAGCAGCAACGCTAACATCACTAGCATGCCTAGCTCTGCTACGCTCACAGCCAGTCACTGCTAGTTGCAGCCATAGCAGCGCCAAGGCGCTGCTGAGCATCCATGCGCGAGGTTGTTGCCTCGCAGCACAGCGACAACTATTGCCATCGCTGTTGTGGCTGCTCTGGTGGTGGTTAGTGTGCTCCATGCTAGAAGTAGCCCAGGATAAGTAAGAGATGAGGGGAAATGTATGATTCTATCCATAAGCATTTTTTAGGGTTTTGGAGCCAAATAACGAATTTGTCCCTGGCTCTTGAACTTAATTGCTAAGGGTATTTTAAGGCAGAATTATGATTTTACCCCTTTATATATAAAATATTAATTTTATATTTTAAAATTGAAATTGAAATTAAATTAATTATCCTAATAGGATTAAGAATGAATTAAAATGTTTTTTCCAAATTTTAGAATTTTGTAATATCCTATAGGATCATGATTTAATTAAAATAAATTTTTTTAAAAAATAATAGCTTTTCTAAAATAAAGAGAGATTTTAAGCCATAAAATTTTATGTACTTGTCCCTAAAATAGTTTAGGATGTTAATAAGAATTTTAATATGATTATTTTTTAATTAAATTTTGAAAATTATTTTTCATAGTAAATTTGTATTAAATAAAAATTATCATGTTTTGATAATTATCAAATTGGACTTGGTTTAATACTCCTAAGTGTTAGAAATATTATTTTATAAAATTACACATATAGCCAATAATTAGAATTGAAGCATGTAATATATTTTTTTATACATATTAATTTGTTATTATGCATGAAGGATAATTATGAATATTTAAATACTAATGTGATTTTGTTTTTAATGGTTGAATGAGTATAATATTAGATAGGGTCTATGTATCCTGTATTTTCTCTATTGTTTTTTTTATTCAAAATTTTCTTTTCTAATCTAATTCCTCTTGAATGTAACTCGAGGTTTCTTCTACAATTATGTAAATATTATATAATTTATAAATGTAGAAATTCATATAGGAAAATTGATTTTGTAATCTAAGATAAAGAAAGAAATATCGTGAAGGCTAGAACCGAGGTGCTCATAAAGGACTTATAAAGATTTGTAATAACTACCTTGGTTTTGACTTTTGATCATCTAACACCCTTCAATGGTTTGAGGGAATTAGTTTAGATATGTTTATAACCATCCAATTAGAATGGCATGTTAAGGGTGTATGTTTATATATAATTGTTATGTATGATATATTACTAATGCCATGGAATACGACTCAATTAAAATAATAAATCTCTCATTAATATATTAAATACATGTTGAGAACATGATTTGTTTTCTTCTGGCTTTATATATATAAAACCAGAGTTCTACTTATCAATGACTTGTTGAGCTACTCAAGGTTATCATTAATCGAATATGTTTAATGCTATAAAATTGAGTCTTACTTAACTAATTTATATAATTTAGATGAGTTACTTGTGATAATATAAGATCGGATGTAGTAGTTAGGTGAAACATATATGATATGTTTAGATAAAGAGTTGTCATCTAACTGATATAGGAGTCACATAAAGATATAATTGATAAGTTATGTTATCTATCTAATTTAATTTATTTTAATTTGTTGAGTTATTTAAGGTCATATAAATTAAATGGGATCTAAAGCTACTATGAGATCTAAACGAGATTTATCAAATTAATAGTGAGGGCAGTTAATTTGCAAGAGAACAGTAGGAGATCAAATTATAATTAAAAACCTTATCTAAATTTAATTATAAATATTTATGCATGAAATTCATACTCGTTATTTTTAAATCAATAGGTTGATAAATTACCATGAGTAAAATAAAATATATCCCTACACAATATACTTTATGCTAATAAATTTACTGAACCAAACTTTTTGGACTTGTAACGAAATGTTATGATTGTTCTCAGGTTTCCTTATCATCTTCACAAATCTAATTAAATAATTAAATCATTAAATCATGGTACAATGGATATTGCATTTTCAAATATTTTCTAGTTTTAATAATGAAGGTTTTAGCAGGCTAATCTTTTTATGATGTCCAAAAATTCAACATATATAAATAAAAGTTATTTAGTATTTGGGATAATAGTTAATTACTATGTTCAAGTGTTTGGATTTCTTTTTCTTAATCTAAAGAGCTCTAAACTTGTGATAAAAGCTTGAGTACCCAAAAAACAATCTTAATCAGAAGGACTTAAAGACTCTCTAATAATAAAAGGATATTGTATTTTTTTTATTGTTACTCTCTCTCTCTAATATCAGCATTTTTCTTGGTCATGTCTATTCCTCGAGTCACATTTTTTGAAAAATAATTTAAATCACACTTACGTGGTAAAATTACATTTTTTTTTTCAATTTCATCTTCTTTTATTTTTTATATTTCAAATGAGGTTCTCATTCTTTTTATTTCTATTTGTTTTGTTTGAGATTTTTTTTATGATTTCATCCTCCATAGGTTTTATTTTCTATCAAATTTAATCCCTTTTTTTAATTGCTATCTTTTTTGCTTTTGCAAGTTTTTAAAATTAGTATTATTTTCATGATTTCATCCTTTAAAATTAAATTATTTGAGAATTAAGCTTCTTGATTCAACTCGGGCCATGATTTTATGGTTGCGAGTTTTAGAGATTCGATCAAGTTTAGGAGTTGACTTCTATAGGGTTAGTATTGGATTCATGACTAAAGTCATTTCAAAGGTTAGATTTTAGTTTTTTTTATTTTTAAATTTATTTATTTTAATTTCATCATTCAACATTTGATGTATTAAAAATTGATCTTTGTTAATTAATTTTTTTGTTATTTTATCTATTATTGTTATATTTTTAAAATTATTTAAATTAGCAATTGATTGATCTAGTAACTCAAATCTCAAAAAAAAAATCTAATGCATTGAGGTTACTTTATGTGGAAGTTATACTGGGCACCGATGATTGTGGTAAAATTGTGTTCATTGGCTGTGAGTTGTGACATAAATTCCTTTCAAAATCGTTATCAATGAAGGCTTCACAGTCAACGAGAAGATTTGTTTTGAGATCCATTGAGGTTACTTTATGGAAGCATGTCGATCTTTTTAACACGCTCGTGATCTAAAGATATCGTCCCATATAATCATAATTGTCAGATCTGATTTATGAATTGACATGGAAAAAGCATGGTTATTTGGTCGCTAGGTCCATTCATGGATTTGATTACTTGGTCATTTATTTTTATTAAAACATAGTCATTTTATTTTTTATTTTTTTATGTTTATTTGATCAAGTTAGGGTTAAATTTGATCGAGTTATTCAAGTTATTTAAAACATGTTTAAGTTAACTAGATTTAATTAGATTAATATCTTTTAAAATTCAACTTCAAATCCCATTCTAATTAAATTTTAAGTTATATGTTTTTTGAATCAACTACTCCTAGATTTACCAATTATAATTTGAAAATTTGAAGTCAGCTCTTGCCCTTGTAGGTAGAAGAGAGATTTTAGAAAGGAGGATGGAAGGAGCAAATTAGCTAAACTTGAAACTTGTATAGAATAGAAATGATAAAATTTGAATTTATGACCATTTGATTAACAAGATTATGATAGTATGTTAAAGAATTTTAACTAAAAAACTTAAATTATTAGGAGATTTTTCAAAATATAATTTGTATTATTTTTTTAATACACATCATCAAATGAAAATGATGGGATTGTAAAGTCTTCTTGCAACTTGTGTTTGATTTTATAAAATAAAATAAAGATGATAAGATTCAAACTCGTAACTATTTAATCTATGAGACTCTAATACTATGTTAAATAAGCTTTCAATTTAAAAAGTTAATTTGTCAAATAAGGTCTTAATATATAATTTATATTATTATACATATACTAAAGGGAAAGTTTAATTTTATAAAATAAAATAAAAGTGATGAGATTCAAACTCGTAACTATTTAGTCTATGAAACTCTAATACCATGTTAAATAAACTTTCAATTTAAAAAGTTAAATTGTCAAATAAGATCTCAACATATAATTTATATTATTATACATACACTAAAGGGAAAGTGTGTTTTCGTGTAGAAATAACATAATTGTAAATCTTGTCAATATTTTTTACCATAACGGTGGTAAAGTCATGATTTTCTTTTTTTTAGAAAACAATTTTTTCTTATATTTTTTTCTCCCTTTATTCTTGGTATTTTATCATTTTACACTTAGTTTATTTATCATCATTTTTTTTCTTATCTTTATTTTTTTGTAATATTGTTTTAGTTTTTCTTTTTCTAGAAAAAATATTATTTTTTATTTTTACACTTTGAATATTATTACTCTACACTTTACCTATTTATACCATTCTTTTTGTTATTATCTTTATTCTTTAGTAAATTTTTTTTTCTTTACACTTTTTATTGAAAACTTATTATACAAATACAAAGGAAATAATGTTTTTTTTTTTGTAGCTATTGCAACAATGTTCCCTTTTTTTTTCTATGTTAAAAATTAGCTTGAGATCTTACATGTTTTTATTAACGCATATAATTTTTACTATAGTTTATTATATGTAAGTTTCGACTTTTTGATTCGCGGTTATATTTTTTACTCGATGTCAAAAAATACATCAATAACACCTAAACATTAATTATCTTGCATCAGGGAAAAAAAATATTGTCGACTTGCAGTGAGGAGAGCTGAATAAGTACATTAACACTTTGTTTTTTGCATTCATGGGCATAGATGGTTCTCAATGTATTTAATTAAATAAATACATAGACTTTGTGATTTATAATTATATTTTTTTGTAAAAAAGAAAAACACACATTTAAGAAGTTTGCATTTTTTTCCAACAAAATTATCAGACTTGTGGCGAAGCACGAGTCAAATAACTAATTACAAAAAATATTAAAAGAGGTTAGTGTTTCCATGTAGCCCCTCTCACAATTCACTGTGGATTTGCATAGTGAATTTACCAAATTGTCCTTAGAAGAGAGAAGGCTAGATTTAAGAGTATTTTTGGATTTTTCCACGAAATATATTTGGTATTGTAGAATTGGTGAGGGGTATGTATGCCTTTTCTCCTCTTGATTGCACAATGTAAAGTCCAAAATATCATTGGAAGTAGAATTTTGGTTTGCTTTGGGAGAGGGGCTTTTTTGGTTTTCCCTTTCTTTAGTACAATGAGATTACCAAAATATCCTTGGATTTTAAAACAAATGCTTTTGTTTTTAGGGGTATTTGCGTTTTTTGCACTCAAGTTTTTTTTTTTTTTGTAAATTTCATGCGGGTAGGGATGTTTTGTTATTTATAAAAAAAAAAGAAAAAAAATAAAAAGTTGTCTCAGGAGAAGCGTTTCGAGACGACTCTTCTTCCTTACTAGCGCGTGTTGTCATAATCGTTGTCGTTAGGTGGTGGCTGAATTTTTTTTCTCCAGTGTCTTTTCTCTCTCCTCCAATGACCAAAAGTTCAAAAATTTCCTAACATTTTGTATTATTTCAATTGTGGTCCTCATTTTTTATTGTTATGTATTTGCTTTAAATTCTTTTTATGATTTTTTTTCAATTTTATCCTTTATCATTTTATTTTATTTTATTTTTATGTAAGATTTGATCATCTTTCTTTTAATTGATATTTATTTTGTTTTTCACCCTTCTTCTAATTGATTTTCTTTTCAATTTCACACTTGATTTTTTTTTTTAATTTGGTCCATATTGTTTTCATTATAATTTCTTTCAGTTTGATTTTTTTTTTCCAGATTCATCCCTCATTGTTTGATTTTATTTGATTTTCATGTCAAATTGAATCCTTATTTTTTCGATCATGATTTTTAAACTCGATCCAGGGGTCAACCTCGGGCAAGTCCTGGGTCACAGATCGAGGGGGTTGGCCAAGGTTACCCAATCAACTTAGCATAAAAAAAAATATTCAACGGGTTTTAAAAAATTTTCACAAAGAAGTTGTGTCTTCATTTTTCTAATCATGGTTTTTAAACCCGACCTGGAGGTCGACCCCCTGGCTAGTCCCGGGTCAAAGGTCGGGTGGGTTGGCCAGGGTTACCCGGGCCACTAAAATTTTTATTTTAAAAATATGTAAAAATGACATTAATTTGGTCAAAATTTTACAAAAAAAAAACAAAATTCAATGGGTTTTAATATGGGTTTTAAAAATAATTTAACGAAAAAACTACGCCCTTATTATTTTGATCATGGTTTTTAAACCTGATCCAGGGGTTGACCTTAAGCAGCTCCTAAGTCACAGGTCGAGTAAATTGACCAAGATTACTTAGATCGGTTGATTTTTTTATTATGTAAAAATGTCAAAATTACATTTTTTTTATAAAGATTTAACAAATAAAATCTACGAGTTTTGTATTTGTTTTTGTGTTAGAGAAACTGTCCCTTAATAAATAATAATAAAAAAATCAGATAAAAAATTAAGAATGAATCATCTATTATAAAACTTGAAACTTTTTCAATAAAATTCATACTTGAACATCAAATTCAGTTCTCCTTGATTAATTGACGAGTCAAAACTTTGTACAATACTGGTGCAAGGAGCAAATCAAATTGGGAGGACTATAATTCAAGTCCGGGCCTTTGAAAGAGAGTTTTGAATAAGATAGAAAGTGTAGAAGAAATACACACACGTATACATGTTGATGTTGATGTTGAACTATAGATGAAAACTAGACATTTAACTCACGTTTCGTCGCGGGTTATAAATTTTTTTTTCAAAAAAATACTGGTTATATAGGTTGTTTTAAAGTGTTTTTTTATATAAAAATATTCAAAATGTAAATTGAAAAACTTATGCAAGTAAGATCAAGATATTTTATAATATAAAATGAGGTTTATTGAACTTATTTATTTAAATAAATAAAAAATAAATCATTCCCTTAAAAAACTCACGACTTAAAATATAAATATAAATGAAATTGACTGAATAAACTCATGCTATAAAACATATTACGCAAGGCCGGACATATCAGCAATATAATTTTTTTAAAAATATTTTTTATTTTAAAAAATAAACTTCATTTGTATGAAAAAAATTATAGATGAATTAGAACAATACCTTGAAAAAATGAAATAGAAACATAACTAAAAAAAATTATATTTATAAAAGGCATGCAAAAACCGTAACTTATGTCATGAGACTGTGATAAACTCATAAAAAAAACTTGAAAATAATCACATAAGCAATATTAAAAAAAAAGGCCTGATGCAGAACAATGAGATCGTACGAAGCCGAATTCCCAACAAATTAAATATCAAAAGATTAAACCATGAAAAAAAATAATTACACAAAAGGATAAAAAAAAATGAGGGTGAGAAAAAACATTAATTAAAGGGATAAAAATTTTCAATTAGAGGGTTTAATTGAATTGAAAAATAGGTTTAATAAAAGGAAAAGAAAATTAAAAGAATGAGGGTCAAACTGGAAAAAAAAAAGAAAATTTGATTGAAGGATGAAATTGAAAGAAAAAAACTTCAACAAAAGTACCAAAGACAAAATTAGAAATTTTAAAAAATAAGGACCGAAATAAAAAACCAAACATATAAGAAATTGCAATTGAATGACTAAATTGAAAAGAATAAAACTACTATAAATGTAAAAAGGAACGTAATAAGAAATAAATAGAATGAGGACTGAAATTAAAAAGTAATAAACAAATAGCACAATGGTGTACATTACATGTCAGGAGAGAGAAAATAAAGGAAAAAAATCAAATGATTACCAACAACAATTTGACCACTGTAAGCAGCTACGTATCACTCGAAATGAAAGAGGACACGACGACGCATTTAGGGAGACGACAAAAGGCCATTTATGTCTACTGGGTGATGTCACAAGCGCCGCCTGAATGGCACGAATGCCACCCAATTTATGTCTCTTGGGTGATGTCACAAGCGCTGTCTAAATGGCTCGAACGCCACCCACGTGTTGGAGTGTGCCGGGTACGCTCTAATAACTTTAAGAATTAAAGAATTTGAAAAATGTGAAAAATATCAAAATGCCCCCCGCCACGACCCCTGCAAGTACACAAATTACTTATATGAAAGTTAAAAAATACCCTTAAATGCTAAGTTTATGTTTTGTCTCTTCCAAAGTTAAAAATGTAATTGCACTGTATATTAAAATTTAAAAATCTCAAAACACCCTTATTCAACAATACAATAATTTTTTAACTCTAAAAACAAATATATATTTTTACTATTAAAAATCTCATGCAAAGTCGGGAAAGTCATCGATCAATAATTTTATATTTTGTTTATTTTTGAGGCAAAATAATATTTTTAAATATTGTTTTGCCCCAAATAATATTTACTATAATTCAAAGCACATTTTAATTGGAATTGAGCCATAGTGAAACACCATACCTTTTAATTTTAAAGGGAATTAAAAGCACTAAGATTTTAGTTTCTGCCTTCGATTGATGATAGGTGGGGGAGTATAGCATATGCTTTCTCTTTATCAAAAAGACCATTTAGTGGGCTTTCTTCTTCGATGCAAGGTAGTACGTACGCTATTGATACAAATTAAAAAGGTGCATCGGTGATCAATCTCCCCGCATCATGAACTGATATTTATCTAAAAACAAAAGCATGAATTGAAGTTAATTTTGTGAGAATCTTGCTTTATTTTTGTCTTTTTTCCACCGGCTTTAATTCTTTACTTTTCTTTTCTACCCCAAAACCCTTTTCTTTTCGATGCATGGGATCGAAGTTTCTGTTACGTGGGAGCAAATCATGCCATAATTGATATAATTGAGTTCAATGAATCTCATTCCATAGCTTCTTATTTTGATTAATGCTATAAACTTTTATTATTTTTAATTATTTTTAAAATATTTTTAAAATTTATTTTTAACATCAGCATATCAAAACAATTCAAATACATTAAAAAAAATTAATTTAAAATAAAAAAAATCAAATTTTAATAAAAACAATTTAAAACTTAATCACAAGCAGGGTATTAATTATATGTAATGTTTTTATCCTGTGGGAAAGGGAAAGCTATAGATCATGATGGCTCCTGCCTCATAAGTCATAGGATATTTATCCTCTTTATAATCTTCGAGTTTTTGATTCATATACAGACTTGTCACTTTCCGACTCAGTTCAGCTAGCTTCCTCTTTTATCACATGTTATCTCTTCAAAAGTTACTACTTAAATTTCTCTAGTTTCCATGTCGCTTCACTTGCTAGACAGCTAACAATCCATTAATTCAAAGAGTATTTATAAGTGGCGTACTTCTTTGGATGACCCTCTCCTGTTACTGTGCTGTGTACAGTTAGCTTCTGTCCCCCCCCCTCGTTTTGAACATATATACTGCTAATTAACTCTATAAAACTCATCACCTATCTCCAATTTTTCATTTTTTTAATCGATCACAAGGGTCTTGCACATTTTTACCTTGCCGATTTACTAGGTTCTAATTTTATATATATATATATATTCATTTATTCAGAAAAGAAAATGGATAGATTTCCTTCCAAAAAATTAGCTATTGACCCCTATCTTCTCATTAAGTTGATGAGAGATTAATGGAGAACGCACCATTCATTGCTGGTCACGGGCCAATTCTTGGAGCTTTCCTTCATAAAAAAATACTCCTTGATGATATCCGTGACTTGATGGTATGATAAAAAAAATCTAAAGGTCATAGATATGTGTGTTATCCCCAAAATTATATTTTTCTCTGGTGCGGATGTTTGCCCGAAAGTCACACTAATTGCTCGGTGGGTTACTTCCGAGACAGGACTGGATCAATACCGAATATCTAGCTGGTGAAAAATAAGATAGAAATTAAATGATATTGATAATTAAATTTCGGTCTAATTGCTCGGTGGGTACAACTACGAACCGGAGATTTTGGCAAATATATAGAAAGTGATCAATCCGGCCACGATCCGAGGACCAGAACAAAGATCCTGAGCCAGCACTAAATTATCCCCTTTCCTTTTCCTTCCCCGAAATCCAGTAAAGAAAATGATATCTCATGGCTCACAGGCACTGCAATATCACTTTGTTTCACATTAAAACACACGCAGTATTTGAATCACTCTTTACTTATTAATTAATGTCCAAAACTCTTAAATTTTGTATATAATAGATAGATTACAATCTCTAATTATCATGATGCAACAAGAATTTCAATTAACTAATTCAACAAGGATTTTATTTAACTAGTCTAACACAATTTTTTTTTACCAAGAATTCCTCCTTAGACTAATATTTGAATTAATTCTAACACGTATAATTTGATATGAGAATATGGTTTAGGTTTAAAATATATAATTAATGAGAGATACGGCGTATATATACTAAGCTGGTATAAAAATATTTTTTGGTTAAAGTTAGTACTCATGCTTGACTAAGTTAAGCAAAGCCATATTCTTATTGAAACAATAAAGAGAAGCTAGATCAGCTTCTCCATAACCCAGCATGTTAATGAGTGGAACTCAACCATCTAGGTGGTAGCCCAGTGATAAGAGCTTGGGACTAAGGGGTTTGCTCCTCTTAGGTCTCGGGTTCGAACCCTGTGGTTGCTCATATGATGGCCACTGGAGGCTTACATGGTCGTTAATTTCGGGGCCCGTGGGATTAGTCGAGGTGCGCGCAAGCTGGCCCGGACACCCACGATAATCTAAAAAAAAAATGAGTGGAACTCAAGAGAAAAAGTGCTTTCCAAATTCATGAACACTTTGAAAGAGAGAAACATGAACGTGCTTTGAAAAAGAGAGACTTTATTAACACACGCTCATGAGGAGTCTTTGGTAAGAATTATGAGCAAGGTGAAAGAAGGAAAACCTTGAGAGAAGAGAAGTGACAAAGGAGGAGACTTGAGAGGAGATTCTTGGCCCCATACGGCATGCCATGGGGCTCGAAGAGCTTCGCTTTCCCGTGCCCTAAAACTTCAATTATCATTGCCGTCTTCTTAAAATACAAAAGTTGGCACCAAACCACGCTTTGAAATGACTCTAAATATTAAGGACACACCTCTATCGTTAAAAGCGATCGAGTTGTCTGAGTTCATGTCTACGTTAAGCAGTTTTTAGCTAGGCTGCCTTTTTCCCACAACTCCATCTTCAAGTACTAGCCCTAGAATTTCATTTTTCCAACTGCTTCTGCTTGATCCTCGTTTAGTCTTTACATGCATGGATGCGCTCCAAGAAATATAATTCCAGCAATAATAACACTGCCTTACGATCCTCCCATATAGGACTTAATTTTTAATTCTATATGCGATGATATATATATATATATATAACATTTTCTGCAAGGAGGAAGGTGAGCTTTGTCCTAAACAAGAGAGAGCGTTGAACAGTAGCGTTTCGGCCTTCAATAATTGAGCATGCTACAAACAAAACGACAGCTTTGAAAATCTCTCCCGTTTATCAGACATAAAGAGCATGTTTAGTAACGCTGTTGCTCGCCACGTGTTCTCAAATTTTTTAATTTTTTTCTATCTGAAATTAGTTTTTTTATATATCTTTTTAATTATTTACATATATTAATATTAAAATAAATCTTAAAAAATAATCGTAGTAAACACACTTGAAATCTCAACCCAGTCAGCACAGCGTATCAGATTACGTACATGGATTTGTGGAGGGGCGATGAAGACGCTCTGATTTTAGACTTCTATTCCATGTCTATTAATTTTTAGCTGTATTTGACAGAAAAATGTTTAATGTGCGAGAGCGTGCATCACACGTCCTGATGAAGGGCAACTGAGAGTCTTTCCTTTTCAATTTTTATATTCAACAACCATTTCGGTCCCTTTAAATTAGAAACTCTTCAAATCAGCCCTGAAGTTTCTAAGATTTAAAATAACATATAACGATAACTTCCAAAATCCTTTTCTTTTTTGCAATTTTTATCTTTCTTCCTCCTCTCGAAACCTCATGATCTTACGTGATAATGTTCCAATAAACCCTTGATAGTATCGAGAGTTTACCTAATAAAAAATAAAAACAAACAAGCAATCCCTTTTAGCCGTTGAAGATTGTATAATAAAGCGTTAAAACTTTATAAAAAAAATTAAGTTTGATATACTTTTATTTACTTTTTAAAATATTTTTTATTTAGAAATATATTAAAATAATATTTTTTTTATTTTTTTAAAATTATTTTTGAAATTAACTCATCAAAATGATTTAAAAATAATAAAAAATATTTAATTTTTTTCAAAAACATTTTTAAAATGTAAAACAAACATAATTATAGTTTAGGTTTTTTTATTCTTTTATCAGATTACTCGAGGGAATATAAAATTCTAGAGTAAAGAGTAATTCCTCCCTTACTTTATTATCTCCAGCTATTATGAATGCATGATCATTCTCTCCTGCTATAGTTTAGGTTGCAGGGCATGATGTCTGCATTAAAGAATCAGGCTGGTAGCAACAAGCATGTATATAATTAACGGAATGTAATTTTAAAGGTTATAATTTAATTAGTTATGTTTTGAATTTGCTTTTAGAGATTATTAATTTGATTATTATAAATTTTAAAATTATTGAAAATTTATATAGTTGTTAACTTTAAAAATTTGGAAATAAATTTAAAAATTAATCAAGTAAACCGGTTAAGATATTAATAATTAAAAAAAAGAAAAAAAAGAAGAAAAAAAGAAAGGTAATTGCTCGGTTGAACAATAATGACCCGAAATTAACAGGTACACCAAACCAAGACCAAGATCCCACCAGAAGAACAGATTGAAATTGAAAATCTGACACGTTATACGAGGAGAAGGCAAGCTAGAAGGAAAATTAGTAATCTTGAATACACCTCTCGGTTATATTCTGTGGTTGCAACAAAAAAATTCATTTACTTGTTATAAGCCAACCTTTGCTGCTGATGTTGCTGTGCAGCCTTCATTATCGTCATCTCCTCTTGCTGCTGCAAGTAATGTTCCTCCATTTCCCTTGGTGAACCCACAAGAACACCACCACCGTTAACCTCAACAATATTTTCACCACCTTGAACAAACTTGCAACCTTCTCCATTCTTGCAAAACCCTCTAGCAAAATTCAAACAAGGCTTTTACCCATCTTCAGCACCAAAACACACATCACTCTCTGAAAATCTCCTTCTATGCAGATGGCTATCTCCATTAGCAACCGGATAACCACCCAATTGAACCTTTTGGTCCATAAAGCCCTTATTTTTTGAAGAGGGGCCATCAAGAAACAAAAGATAATCATCTAATGGATACTCACCAGGGAAATCAACACTACTATTACTGCAATCACCTCCGCCACTACCACCATTCCTCGAGAATGGTGGCACTAAAACAGACCCAGAACGTATATTATCAGAGGACAAAAAAGGACTGAACAGGCCAAGGATTCGGAGGCGGGTTTTTTTCCAAAATCAAGGAAAGAACCATTGTTTGTGACTCTTGGAGAAGATTGTGAAAAGGGGTTAGTTTTATTACAAGGTCTTGCTATGGGATTGAGAGGCAACAGAGAAGATGGTGTGGAAAACATGTTTGTAGAAAGTCCATGGTGGATTTTGGCCTTAAAGACTACATTTTGCAAAATTGTACACGATTGTCTGATTTTATTAATTGTTGAGTTTTCAATTTGAATTTATATACTAAATAGAATAATTTTATGAATCAATTCATGATTTTAACAGCGATGATCACCGCTTTTAAAAAATCCATTATATAGACCTAGTCAAGTGTATAATAATTATGTTGGCAATGACCTAATTAATATTAAATGAAGATTTAAGGCCCCCACCGACGATCCAGGTATAAGAGATACCTTAACCACACCTAACTCAAGCAAGGAAACTCACTAGGGCTTCTGTCCTCTCGAGTTTTCTCTTCCAAAATCCAAATAAAAACGTTTCTAAGAATTTTAAAATTATGACAAGCAGTGTTTTGGAAGCTGTTTAAACAGCAGAATCGAAACGCCACAAATTAAAGTTTTTGGATTTTATAAATGGCTTTTGAGTGGTGTTAAGATTAGATGCCACAAACATCTTTCAATCTTAACAATAATTATAAATACAACAACAGTAAAAATCATAACCAAAATGATAGCAACTACTACACTAAAATGGCACTAATCGATGAATGAGTTGTTTCTATTCACATGGATTTGTGCTATTAGGGTCATAGCACAAGTTTTCCCGTAATTATCCTGAGCGTGTGCCTCAGTTAATTCACAATAAATCACCTAATCACAGGTTTCAATGCACGACTGATCATATGAATTAAAACTGGCCTTATCCCATCGTCAACGCTCGACAAAAGGACTAGAATCCTGCCCTCCACCCTCTTCATTCCACTCACGACGTGATATGGTGGAAGCACATCCACGCGCAGAGAGGGAGAGTGGAGAACGCATGGCACAGTGATACTCCGAGGGTAGAGAAGAAGTTTCCCAGAGTGAATGAAAGGTGTCATGTGACTTTAGAGCCTCATAAAATTACAAAAACCAGAGAACAAAAGTCTTTGAACCCTTTTATCTCTCTCACTCTCTCCAATAATAATGTCACAATAACTCTTATAGTATTGAGAGAGAAGAAAGAGAGGTCGAGAGGAACCCACCACATTTTTTCGCTTTCTAGGAAAACCATATTGAGAGAGAGAGATTAAGAAAGCTGAGTGAAGAAGATGATGATCTTATGAAGAGAGAGAGAGAGAGGGGTCGGCAAGACAACAACAAATACTAGTGTTGTCTACTACGACTACTAAATGTATCTTATAACACAACAAAGAGATACCAGAGCTTAGTAAAGGGTCGTTATTGCTTTCTTTTTTACTTCTCATCCTCATCAGTCTCTTCTACTTCTCTTTCTCACTGCCCCATCTTCCAGAGAAAACTCAGTCATCTCTCCCTCCCAAGCCCCAACATTTTATTTATTTATTTATTTCTTGCTCTCACAAAAGCCAAAGTGACAGTTGTGTTCAGTGTTACTATTGTCTGTATACTACTCTACCAACAGAAACCCCAGAGCCTAGCAGCAGCAGCAGGCCACAACTGTAGCAGCAACCAGTCCTACTTGAAGAAAAAAAGAAGGGAAAAGAATAACAAAGCCCACCCCAACAAACAAGATCTCTTTCTTTCTGCTATTGTTCTCTCTCTCAACAAATCTCCCTTTCTCTGATACAATTTCAGAGTTCTTGACCCCACTTCGATCACATAACACCTACATACACACATCCTTGGATTTAGCTTCCCCTTCTAAAAATCTAATCTATCCTCCCTTCTCTCTCTTCTATAATTATCATAAAAACGCACTCATCTTGTATATTTACTTACATAACATATATATATATATAATATTGTTTTTTCTTATTTCTTACAAAATTATCAGTTGTGGCTACTACAAGGATTAGGCAGCTCCTATCAGACACCGGTGCCTTTGCTGACTGGGCCACCTCTAATTCCTCCGGTATCCGTACCGCTGGTCCAGACGACCTCTCACTCGGCTTCAATGCCGGTCCCACCGCCGCTGATGCATCCGCCGGCCAAGCATCCGGTACAACATGGCCTAACTCATCCAGGTCCATCAACTACAACCTCCCTCCAGATATAGGCATGGTGGGCCTTCGCGATGTCTTCGTTGTGGCTCCTGCTGCTCCCTTCAACCACCACCACCACCACCACCACCAGCATCATGAGCAAATCAATCTTTCAACAGCAGATCCAATCAATGCTTCCAATACTACAGCTCTTGGTGTTGGGGTGGGTGTTGGTGTCATTCCACTCCTTACATCAGCGCCTTGTCTTACGCCACAAAACATGGATGATCAAGATTTGTTGCATAATGGTCGAAACAAGATTAGTGGAATTCATCAGTTTTGGCAAAACCAAGGCACTCAATATATCAAGAAAGCTTCTGACACCACCCATTCGATTATTGATCATCACAATAATTCTTCAACAGCGAATCTTCTACTACAAAGTGGAAATGGTGGTGGTAATGGTAGTGGAAATCTTGGAGGGAATTCATCATCGTCTGCTACAACTACGTGTGAGGATTGTGGAAACCAAGCGAAGAAAGATTGTAGCCATAGAAGGTGCAGGACGTGTTGTAAAAGCCGTGGTTTTGATTGTGCTACTCATGTGAAGAGCACGTGGGTAGCGGCTGCGAGGAGGAGAGAGCGTCAGCTTATAGCAACTGCTGGTGGTGGTGCTGGTTCCACGGGGTCTACTTCTGGTTCCAAGAAACCTAGGCTTATAAACTCTCAAGCTACTACTACTTCTCATACTTCCACTTCTAATACGACTCCTCCAAGGAGCTACGACACGAGTTCTAGTCACCAAGGTTTTTGAGTTTAACATTTTACTATTATTGTTTTTTTTCTTTCTTTAGAGAAAGGTTTAGGGTTGTTTATGTAAACGTGAAATTTTGAGTAGGGTTTTTGTTGAATTATGCTTGCAGATGCAGGTTTTAAAGAGAGATTACCGGTGCAAGTAACTGCACCAGCAGTTTTTAGGTGTGTTAGAGTGACAGCAGTGGAAGATGGTGAAGACCAGTATGCGTATCAGGCTGTGGTGAAGATTGGTGGTCATGTTTTCAAAGGGTTTCTATATGACCAAGGAGTTGAAACAAGAGATGGGTTCCCTAATATATCTGAATTGCATTTGGGTGCTGCTAACGGTGGTGGCGGCGGCGGCGCAGGGAGACATGGGGCCTCTTCTTCCCCGATTCTCGATCCTTCAGATGTTTATGGTGCTTCTGCTGGAGGGTTACTAGGAGGTTCGGCCTTTGGAAATCCAATAAATTAAGGTTTATGAAGGAGTAACATTCTTTTCTAATTTTTCTTAGGTCCGCTAATTATTATCAATAGGGTTTTGGTAAGTTGCCCCTTAATTTGTACCTTATTAACATATGTTCCATCTTTGAAATTTTCAGCTTCTTGGTTTTAGCATTCTCGCTCCTCAATTCTACTTGCCTTTTGTAATTGCACTTTGAGGATCCTCACATAGCAAAGAAGCTGCCTTATCTCACTAGTAGAGAATTCCTGTATCAAATTTTAGAAAAGATAGTTAATAAAATTTCAAAAATCCTATTCCACCAGATGTATTAGTTCTGAAACTGCGATGAAAAAAAAATCTGTTTGTTTTCTTGAAGTTGTAGCCTTCTTTTTAATCTTTCCGTCTCCTTGCTCTTTTGGTTAGTTAAATTTTTGTATTATAAAGGTGAGATCTACAGTGTAAAGTATAATGCATCATCAAGAGGCATCGTGGTATGAACTTAACTTTTTATATGTAGCAATTTGTCTCGCCTGGATTCAAAATCCCACTCATGCTTTACCCATAGTAAGGAACTTATCTTGTCCTAAAACTTCCCCATATGACTAATTAAGTGTATGATTATTTTTCTTTCCTCCATTGTTAACTTGCAATCCTGTACTTTCCTGGTTGCTGGCTAACAATTTGTTGCACTGGTTACTTCCTTTTGGGTTAGTTTGGTTCCATCAGCTAGAAGTAAATGTGGAAATCGTCATTATTGTGCTGCTTTAGACTTTAGCATGAGAAGTAGTTGCCATGTCACTATCATTTATTGCCAAACAAGAAAGAGCATAACATGGATGTCCTTTTCCTCCCACTTCGCTACCTGTAACATTTTTGTAATGCAGACAACCATGGAATTGCATGCACACATGAATAATATGGTGTACTTGTTGCTTCTGTTTTCCTGGTATTTGAAACGCATCCCCCTCAATTAGCATATTAAAATTGTTTCTATCCTTCATATCATCTTTTAGAGTTTAACCTATTGAGGTCTGCATATGTTTCTGGAACCATTCATGCACTCCTTGTGTGCTTAAACCATGGTTTAGTGAACTGAACCTGCTAATACAACGTCTTTGGTGTAGATAATTGAATTATTGCCTCGTGATGTTGTTTATTTGTCCAATTATAATGAAACATGCAATGTATAGAATATTTGAACAATATTCTATATAACTATGTGAGCTTTCTTGTGTTGTCAATCTGGTGGTGGTGTCATTTCTGCCCACCGGGATAATTACTGTCCTGGATGTCTGTTCGGCTTGTAATGATATACTTTATTCCTTGAGATGCTTCAGATGTATCTGACTTATCCTTTTGGCTACAATCTTGTGTACAGTTGTTGGCTAGTATGGATTAATTAAAGAGTCGGTATGTATTTTAATCCATGCTTGGCCTTTTCCTTTCCGCGCGCTGACATGTTGTCCCCCATTAGATCTCTTAGCATTGTTTATAAATAGATAGATTTTGTCGTGTGGATCATTATCTTTCCTTCTTTACATATTCTTAGATGTAATATTATTATTGTTTTTGATAAGCTGCATGCCACTTTTTGTAAATCATGTATATGTATGGAACAACAGCAGTCCCATGAAGATTGTTTCGTGTCATACTTTAGTGGACACTTCGTATTTACAGCAGATGGCAGCATTATGCCTATGTACTTGAGAGGTACTGAAACATATTCTTGTGCTCATTATTTGGTTGAAAGATTAGTGTTGGTTTTGAGATCTGTGGATGCACATTGTGTTTCATTTTGAATGATAAAAAACATTAACATGGCCACCTGGGGGCATTTTTTTCCTAGCATATTGTGAATCTCCATGTTATGGGTATGATAAATTCTCTTGTTGCATCGATAGGCTTTTTAGCTTGTTTTAAAATACACTTTGTTTAAATATGTTGTCGTTTTCTTTGGATATTTTTGTTCGGAAGTGTCATTTACGGGCTGACTGATCATTTTCTTGGATTCATGCTTGTGAGTATTACGTTTTTGAAATGACATGTCTTACTGAATAGAATGGCAATTGTTTGGCAAAAAGTAGAGTAGTCATTCTCACTTGAAATAGGTGTTCGCATAACTAATTTTACCGGAGGAATCACTGTATTTTATGTCTGACTAGCACCAACGAAGATCCTCTTTTGCATGGTTGTTACCCGTGTTTAGATCCTGCAGGAGGAACTTATCATCATGTCCTTTGAATTTTCCTTGTAAATAAGAAAACCAACTGAAACAGCAGAAGCTAAATACTAGGGAGAAGGGCTGTGATCGATGTTGAGTGTCCTTGGTATAAGACAGACACGGTAACTAAACTGTTGTCAAAATGCTTTGCATAGGTAAAACATAGGAGCTGAGGGGTTAGGGTTTGTAGGAATGCACATATGGCGTGCATAGTGCGTGTCTTGTAATATATCTACATCCAGATTAAGGGTGAGGAATAAAAGTTATTTGCTTCTATCCCGTCGATGCTAAACGTTCCCGCTTTTTCTTTTTTGCATATATAGTTGTCTAATAGGTAGCAACCCCAAGAGAAAATTAACTGCAGGGTGAGAGTGCGAGGTCTGGTTTATGGTTTTGATGCGGTAGCCAGATGTGTGGGGTTGGTTTTGTAGGTTTTTGCTTTTGTTGTTAGCAGTTCTTTGAACTTTATTGGAGCACGCCATTAGACTAATGCATTACTGTTGGAGGTGCACCTGTGAATACTTATTTGGAATGCTTATCTGGCATGTTTAAGAGAGCTTTTGTAATTGCACGATACAAACTCATCAAAAAAACTCATCAAATTTTTCTATCTTAAAATATTATTTTAAAAGCATCATGTATGAAACACAGATTTGATGCAAAAGCTCATGGATTTGTTTCTTTTCACAGCACATGGGATGTTAGGGGAATGCATTTCATTTTGGAATATACTGATCACTGACATTGTGAAAGATGTTTGACCCGCTTTTAATTTGATTTGATCATTTGACAAATCCTGTCTCTTTGTTTTTATTTGAGGAAATATGTAATGTGGTTACTGTTGCTAGATTTACATGACTTTTATTCAAACTGTTGATCGACTGTGGACAGGAATTTCATCATGATTTACTTGCGCTAGCCTTTGTCGTGCTGTGGTTCGTTTATTGTCTGTATCCTCGTTCATTTCTGTATATCCTCGTTCATTTCTTTTTCCTAATTAATCAAGGTTTCTTTCTTCTTTTTTCCCTTCAATCACTTATGATGGTTTCATTCACATAGCCTGCAGCCCTACCTCGCTTTCGCTTTAAATTTCTCATTTTCTTGACTCCCAGATGCCAATTTGTTGCAATTAGTCTCGAGTGTGCATCATTTTCCTCTACAGTTGCCAACTTTTAGCACAAAAGGAATAGTTGGTTTGGTTTTCCAAAAAATAAAAAATACACATATACATTTCAGCATAAGATTATTGCTATGATTTTTAGTAGTCACTGTTAATTCGTTCCCAGTAGAGAGCTTATATGTTAGGAATGTGAAGCTCTAGTATTATTGCTTGTGCATCGATATACGATGAAGGGAATGGTCTACAAGGCGCATATGATTCACCGGAGTCTTTAATTACAGTAGGGTTATAAATAAATAGTTCAAGTTGTGGAAAGTTTATTTTCGCATGCATTGGTGCGTAATGGACATGTCAACGCATATCAGATGGGCAGCCAATAGGATATGTGCATGTGAAGAGTGATGATTTTTCTCGGAGTTGCAGTGGTGTCACTACTCTTTGTTCACCATTTTCTGTGGACGATGACACCGGGATTTCAAGGCCCCTTATTTCAAGGGCTGAATACCGACTGCTTTGAAATTCTATTGGTAGAAGTTGAATTTTGATGTTTTTGAGCGCATCTTGGCTTACGCGTTTTCATCCCTCTTACAGAGATAATGAATTATAAGCTTATTGCATCCCCCACCATGGAAATGTAAAGCATGAAAACATGGAATACCAAGTGGAGTGCGGCTTTCTTTCTTGTTGAATTAATGGCCGGAGAGAAACGAGGGGAATTAACTTCGAGCTGTAAAGTATTTTTATTTATTTATTTGTAGACATCTTCTCTTGACATATAAGAATCTCCCTCAATTATATATATATAGACACTCAAAAAGAGAAGAACTTTCTATTTTATTTCGTTTTCTTTTTTTTTTGTCTAATAGGGTTTTCTTTATATATTTTTTTAGCTTTGTTGCAGGAGATTATAGGGGATTTGAGTTGTTACATAATAATTTGTTGTAATTGGACTAATTAAATAGAATATCTAAAACATATATTTATAGAGATAAGTCTAATACTAAGAAAAAATTCAATAATGTCAAACAAGTTTTATGACCAAAACAAGCATAGCTTATATAATTATATTGAATTGGGTTCAAGTTTTTTTATGGATATTTAATTGATTATGTTTTATGATGGGTCTACTAGTTGAAAGACCGTCAAATTTAGATCCAAAAGATACTATTTTTTAATTTATTTTATTTTTATATTTATTTTATTTTTTATCTTATTTTTTTAGTAATTATTTAAATGGTTATGGTTTATTTCTTACATATTATTATTATTATTATTAATATTATTCAGAATTATTTGTTTTTCTTGAGTGGCTAAAGTTTCTTAACCCTTTTATGTATTTATACTTTCCTCTCGATTAAAATTAATCTAGTTTTTAATTGAATCAAGCTTTTAAATTTCTCTGCAAGAGATATTGTAAAACCCTGGAACTGAAACTCAGTAATTTACTTGCGGATGCGTAAACCAACATCAACTACTAAACACAACAAAAGGCTGCCATTCATAATTTCTGTATGGTTATTCAAGAGAAACCTAGAAATGTTTTTTTGGAATTTTCATCGTGCTTTTAAAATGTGATATTTATCACGACAAGATAGCTATCGCATTTTAAAAATATAACATATTTAAATATATCATATTTTTAAAGCGTAACAAGCTGGACGGTTGGACACATATTTTGTATTTCCAATGGAGTTTGATGGGTTGTCAAGTGGAATTGTGGCAGTGGCAGTGGCAGGTTTGAGTTCCAGGCACTACAGATGTGATCTGAAGTCGGTCATATGCAAAGTGGCAGTTTCCTGAAACGGTAATGGAACTTACTCTTGATACATTTGCAGATAGAAAAATGCTGTGATTCTTCCATACTTCAAAGGCGAAGATTTCTGAAAATGGTTCTTTGATTTTATTTATTACGTACACAATGTCAAATAGGATATGGCTTTTTGAAAATTCTACCATTCTGGCCGCACCACATGACAACATTTACACCACCACCAGCAACAACGAAGTCTTTGATAAATTCATATTTCAAGTACTCTGATCACTCAATCAAAAGAAGGAAGTTTTCTGATTACATTCTTTGTGAACTGTGCTTGGGAATCCAATACCAATCAAATTCCAGGTTCTGAGATTACAGGTACGCTGTCTCTTTCAAACATCAATCCATTAGATTCTCTCCATGCCATTTCTCTGCCCTGCAAGTGTTGGAATATTGCCAATTATGTGGCTGCCATTATCAAAGAAGATGGCTGTCATTGTCAAAGAAGATGGCTGCCATGTGAGAGTCAAAGAGGGTCTTTGGTGCAGCATTTGCAGCCCCTTGACATTGTCAAAGAAGAAGGCTACAATGGTGGGTTGTTGGTGGCGCCCAACAACCATTGTCTAATGTCAAAGTTTGGTAAGTTTGGCAACCACCATTGTTGACAAAGGAGCAAGAGGAGCTGTCATTGAAGCCTATAAATAGACACCAAGAGTGCAGCACAAAAGAGAGAGAGAGTCTTGTAGTAGAGCTACAAAAGAGAGAAGAAGAGAGAAAGAAAGAGAAGGGCGCCACCGGCGGCCCCGCTCGCCCTATGCAACTGGCGCCGCCCAATGTAGCAATGAGAGATGAGAGTTGAGTGGATGTGATCCTCCTCCGTGTGTTGTATTCTTTCTCTATCTCTAATAATATCGATCTCTCCCGTGAACGTAGGCGATTTGCCGAACCACGTTAAATATTGTGTGTCAGTGTGCTTAGCCTCCTTTGAGCAATGATCATGAACACCACCGTTCCGCAGGGGGAGCAGAATCCCCAATAATATCGATCTCTCGATTGAGTTTAAAGGGGAGATTTGTTGAATACTAAACTCAATCTAGAAGGTCAAGGAAGGCAACCACCGGCCCGGCCACCAGTGTGACCGACCGGCCATGACCACCAGCCCGGCCGCCAGCCGCCTTCACACCACCATCCACTGCCGCCTTCACACTTGAAGGTTGAATTTTCTTGTTTTGAATTCGTGTATAAATAGCAAGCCGAGCTTATGCTATTATGAGTGAGAGATTAGAGAGAAACATTAGAAAGAGAGAGAGAGGGCGTGTATTAAGCTTTTGTGTTTATTTTTGCTTCGTAAGCTTTTGTTCTTGAAATAAAACTTTGTGTTTTATCCCCTACGAGTGTTTTAAAGCCACCACCAAGTGGTTTCTCCCACCAACAATTGGTATCAGAGCTTATGGTTTAAAGTGGTGTTTGATTTTTGCTCAAAAAATGAAAGTTGTCAAAATTGTGTTTTGACCATACCACTATGTAGAGAAGGAAGAGCTGCAAGATGCAAGCATGTCTTGAAGAAGCAAGAGGACAATTACCCACATAAATGGCAAAGGGGGTGATTGTTGGAATATTGCCAATTATGTGGCTGCCATTGTCAAAGAAGATGGTCGCCATTGTCAAAGAAGATGGCTGCCATGTGAGAGTCAAAGAGGGTCGCTGGTGCGGCATTTGCAGCCCCTTGACATTGTCAAAGAAGAAGGCTACAATGGTGGGTTGTTGGTGGCAGCCAACAACCATTGTCTAATGTCAAAGTTTGGTAAGTTTGGCAACCACCATTGTTGACAAAGGAGCAAGAGGAGCTGTCATTGAAGCCTATAAATAGACACCAAGAGTGCAGCACAAAAGAGAGAGAGAGTCTTGTAGTAGAGCTACAAAAAGAGAGAAGAAGAGAGAAAGAAAGAGAAGGGCTGCCACCAAATGACCTGTCGCCTATGCAGCTGCTGCCCAATGTAGCAATGAGAGATGAGAGTTGAGTGGATGTGATCCTCCTCCGTGTGTTGTATTCTTTCTCTATCTCTAATAATATCAATCTCTCCCGTGGACGTAGGCGATTTGCCGAACCACGTTAAATATTGTGTGTCAGTGTGCTTAGCCTCCTTTGAGCAATGATCATGAACACCACCGTTCCGCAGGGGGAGCAGAATCCCCAACAGCAAGTAGAGCCGATACTTAGTTAAAAAGCCATCATTTTTCTTTTAGAATTATTAAAAGCAAATCCTTTTAACTTAGGGAAGCCATTTGTGCTTAAATTTTGTTCCGAGACATCTCCGGAGATGTCCAGGTCCACAGCTTTTAACAGGACAGGTAAAAATACGCTGTGAAATAAAGCTAAAAGCTCTAGCTATTAGTTTGTTTTTCTTTTTGGAGACAAGAGCTACAAGGAAGTTGCGTGCTTTGAAACCATATCTGAGCATTTCTTTCAGTTAAAGGACTTGAGGAGTTTGTCTTCTACATGGTTGATGAGTGAAGTAGCGTCCTCTCTTTTTAGCCACTATGGTTCAAGATTCCAGGCCAGGTCTCGAGGAATAAATTAATTTCAAGAATCCTCTAGTTTTAGTATAGATGACTGGCCGGCTTACTTTGAACTTCATTAGAAAAAAATGAATTTAATCTCAATATGTTGAAGGTAGTCCCAGAAATATACCGACTGAAAGCTTCTTCCAATGGGGTAAAAAAAGCTCTCTAAGGCTCGATTCTTGTACATGGACGTGACCAGTTTCCAGTGTTTGGGTTTTACTATTTAGGTTTGGAAGTGACACTGAGACTGATGTTCTGGATAGAATCTGCTCTCAATTTTGTGATAGCTGTTTTGCAACAAATGAAAACACTCGAAACAGTGAGAAACTCCGATCTGAACCAACTATATTAGCCGCTGAAAGTTTTTGAGAAAGAATTAACGAAGCATGCCGATAATGATTGGAAGATGGAGAAAACTACTGGTAAACACAAAAGAACATTAATCTGCAGTCTTATTCCATATCAATATATTAAGGGTTGGCATAGAATATTGTTAAAGTTGGTATCATTGATACTTTGGTGCTCATATGCAAGGCACATGAAATGTTCTAGAAACCACTTAGCAGTATCATTATAATTAACATGATTTTTAGTGCTCAATTCCACTTACATTTATACTGTATTTTATGTAAACGTGCCATGGAATCTCTTATTATGTCCCTATTTCGTAATCACTAGCTAGCAGTGAGATAAATCAAAACTCAGCGATGCAGGCCAAAATTGCTTTGGTTTTTTTTCTTGAAACAGGAACTGCTTTCATGCCATACAATGGTAATCGGGATGTGCATGACCCATTTGTTTATTTCGGACAAAAATTACGAGGAACACTTTCAGCAACTCTAAAGGTGAAGAGTGTTCAGCTACATGAAAACAAGTAAGCTTGGAGACGATCTTTGTTTATGATAAATGGAAAAGGATCTTTGGGTCAGCAATGTTTAGCAGGGTAGCTAGCTACCTTTAGTCATGGTTTCTTTTTATAAGAAGTTTTTAAACCAGTGCTGACGATCTTACCAGTTAACTTAATTCTATGCTTATACACCAAAAATTAAGGAAATCGAATGATCCGCGCCAGTGGATTTGTAGGTTCAATCAAGTCCCACCACAAATCAATGGCGAGAATCCCATTTGAGACTCTGAATTCTGTTTAAGCAGCATCCATAGTGAAAGGAATCCCTGCATAATCACGCTAAAAGTAATCACGTATACTTGGTGATTCTTACCAGTAAATGCTATAGCGCATCAGCAGAAAACTTAAACCTGGCGTCCAGAATTTGAAATGCTCAAATTCGGATTCTCAACCCAGACAAATAGAAAACTTTTAAGACGCTTATGATTTGGCTAATTACATCTACAAATCTAAATTTAATGAGAAAAGCACATGAAACTTGTAATTTGGCCATTCAAACCAGTTACCTTCCATCTCTGTGAGACCTTAAGAGAAGTAATTTCTGAATAAAAATGATCTTATTATTTGACACATTGAATGGGATTTATATAGATCATAAACATCCCAAACATTTTACAAAGAATATCCCACAAAATATGGTCAAGTAAGTTACAATCAAAACAAATATTTGAATAGAAAGATAACAACAGCTAAAGAATAGCTCTCCTATGATTGAGCTTCAATACGCCCTCGCAAGATGGCAATTCCATCTGAAATGCCAATCTTGGATCGAAGATAAAGGAACCGACTTTTGGGGAGAGGTTTTGTAAGAACATCAGCCAACTGGGAGTGAGTATTAACATGATAAACTTTGAGAGAACCATCAGCAACTTTTTCCCTAACAAAATGGTAATCCAACGCGACATGCTTCATTCGATTGTGGAAGAGGGGATTAACACACAAATATATGGCACTTAAATTATCAAAATGAATGGTGGGAGATTGTTGAAGAGTGATACCAAGCTCAGAAAGGAGATGAGAACCCAAGTGACTTCAACAGCGGTAGAAGCGACAGCACAATATTCTGTCTCTGTCGAAGAACGAGATATCGTCCTTTGTTTCTATGAACACCAAGAGATTGGATTGCCACCAAGAAAAAGAACAAAAGCAGTGATAGACTTGTAAGAATCATGGTCGCCAGCCCAATCGACATTGGAATAAGCTCGAAGATCAAAAGGTTGTTGACGTCGTAAATTGAGACCAAGTGTATTGTATGTTTGAGGTAACAGAGCAACCTCTTAGCTGCAGTCCAGTGAGTTTGAGTCGGGGCATGCATGAATTGTGCAAGTTTGTTGACGGCGAAAGCAATATCGGGACGAGTGAGCTGGAGATATTGAAGTCCACCAATCAAGCTCCGAAATTGAGTGGCATTAGCTGGAGGAGAACCATCGTTGAGAGTTAGATGGCCAGTTGAAGACATTGGGGTGGAAGAATCCTTTATGCCTTCTAAATGAAACTTTGCCAACAAGTCACAAACATATTTATGTTGAGATAAAAACATGACATCAGAAGTGGAAATGGCCTCAACACCCAAGAAGTAGCTCAAGGGACCAAGATCCTTTAGGGAAAAGTGATGAGAAGAAGTCAATGAACTTCTGAATGGACTGAGAACGATTCCCAGTTACAAGTAAATCATTCACATCCAGAACTTCTGAATGATTTCCCATCCACAATATTATGACTGGAAGGAGGGACAAGAACATATGTACGGTTGCGAGCAAGAGCAGCAAGCTCATCATCCATGGCAGCACACCATTTGGGATCTTTAAGAGCTTGAGAATCGGTAGTAGGATCAAGGGATGCAGGAAGCGGATGTTTGGTGACTATTTTTGGGTTATTCTTCTAAACTTAATTTTTCTCTTTGTAAAAAAAAAAAGCAATAATAATATACCATTTGGCAAAAGCTAGATAAGAAAGGTTCGAACAAAATTGAAAGCATCATACTCTATTGTACCCAAAATTAAGGAAATAATAAAAATTAAAAGTCAAATTAAATAATTTTTAAATATATTTGCATAAAAATTAAATCCAGAGATATAAATAGATTTTTAATAGATCAATTTGATTTAATTATGAATCAAATTAAAATTTTAATTATGTTTAAAAATTAATTTAAATCAAATTAAAAAATTTAATTAAGTATAATGACTTAATTATACTTTAAATTAGTTATATTAATTTAATTAGAGACTTAATTAGTGAAAAATTAAGTTTGGAATGCCAATTTAAACTTAGTTAAGAAGATTAAAATTCTAAAGGATCAAATTTATTTTTAACAAAGTTAATTGCATGAAATGGAGTAAATTCACAAAAAAAAATCAAAATTTAAGGCTAATTAAAGGTTAAATTGAAAAAATTCACAACCAAGAACCTTTTATGAAAAAAAAACACCAAACTTCGAGAACTTAATTTGGTTAAAAATAGGGGTAAAATTAAAAAAAATAAAAATTTAATAATTAATTGAAGGTGAATTTGTATAAATCCAAATCCAATAACCTTTTAAAAAAAACGCTAAAATTCAAGTGATAATAAATTTATGAAAATAAATCTCCCTAGATTAGATGAATCTCAGGATATCAAGAAGTGAGAATCATTTTCATTTATTCCTCCACTAGCATCACCATTTAGTGCCAGGCATAATTTAAGATGCTTCTCACTAGGAAATTCTTTCACAACATCTTCAGAAACTAGGACAGCCACCTTTTACATCTTTGTCATATCCTAAAATGATCCACACACAAAATAAGGATCGAACCAGATAAATTAAGTCTCACAAAATTTATGCAGGAGTCAAAGGACAGCACCAGCCACAGCATATGAACCAAAATATTCAAATTTAAAGCACACAATCCATGACAAAAAAGATGCACCTGTAAAAATATTAATGGATTACATTTATGAGAGAAATCCTAGGCTAGGAAACTGCAACACCAGCAAGTTCCAGTTGTGCCACAGCTGCATTAATTGCATCAATAACATCCATTTTTTCCCGAGTAACAGCTTCATCCATTGGGGTCCGTTCATGGCTGAAAATCATCCAGTTGTAGATTTGAGAATGTTAGCATCCACGATAGAGAAACAGAGAACCAGCTCAAGGTTACAGGTTCAAAATACATACCTGTTTAGAAAGCCTAAACTCGATCCTGCCAGAATCAATTTCTTAACCACCTACAGAACCCTATATTTGTTAAAAAAAACCTAAGATGTTGCATAACAAAACTGCTTTTGGAAGTGACAAATGATAATTACCTCAATATGACCATTGAGGCAAGCCCAGTGAAGAGCTGTATTCTTCTCCTTATTGGCAGCATTGAGATCCTGTTCAAATGGAAGTTTCCAATATTTGACAGGTCTTACCAAAGCATTTACAATCAGGATCCAATCCAGGGACAGAAAAAAAAAACGAACATGCTCCAATCCTTTATGGTCTATGTCAATGGAAGCAAAGTACTAATGCAAGAAGGAAGATAACACCATAGAACATCTGCTAGTCAAGGCTACAATAGAACAGTATGTCCAAGTAAATTTAAGACTAGGAAAAGAATGCGGCTAATTTAGCTGCTGAAGATAACTAGGAACATACGTCAAAGAATATAACTACAAATGCTCCCAAGAATTGCAATTGTGTGCCCTTTCCACAGCACCCGCCTCAACCCAAAACCCCCAGCCCCCAGACACTTGAAAAGGAAAATCAACGATGAACTCTTACCACTCCCTGACTGATAAGATACTCCACAATGTCAAGATGTCCATTGGCTGCAGCCATATGGAGTGCTGCAATCACAAATCAGTGAAGCAAAGTCAGACATCCATTAAACCATGCAAAACTCACCAAAAAAGCAAACTCAAACTACAATAATATGAGGACAATCAACAATTCTCAAAAACCCAATTCCTCAAAAGACTATGTGCCGCTTCAGTTAGCCATTTTGATTATCAAAACCAAAATTCTTCACATCTAATGGACATAAAAATAAAAAAAACAAGCCATATCTTTAGAAACTTATAGCAATAGGGAATTAGGAACTAACAACACCTAGAACAAAAAAAAAATAAAAAATGAAGCACGCTTGTCCTTAAGGAAGCTGTGTTTATTCAGTCTATTTGCGAGCATCATTGCAGGTTCGTTGGCAGAAGCTGGTGTGGCTTGGTTATGGAACCGTATTTCTAACATGTATATACCTTCACTTTCAAAATTTCTGTTTCCTTGAAAATTTTATGCAGTGGTTCCAGACCAACGCTATTCTTGCATTTTCTTTGATATAATCTCTCCCATTCTCTTAATAATAATAGTAAGAAAAACTGTTTCAGAAACATTTCACTTCATATTTTAACCATCATAAAGGAAAAAATAAAGGACAAGAAACAATGTTACATAACATCACCTTAACACAAAATTATATGCCCAAAAGAGCTACGAAACTTCATCTCCTATTGCAAGTTATATTACAACATTCCTACAACTAGGAACCCATTAGTTTGAAAGCCAAACAGCATCAAGAATCGACGGGTTTTATAAATGAATAGAGATTGATTGAATTAGAGTTTCCCAAGTAGAATAAGAATACATGCCTACATGGGATGAATGAAAATTAGAGAACCTTGTGATTTAAAAAAAAAACATACATAACACATAAACTTCGAAATAAGTGTTGCAACAACTGCCTCATGAATCGTTATATAAATGCTCGTTAACAGAATAATAATAATAAAAAAGCAACAAAAGCAAAATAGAAAGTTAAAATAGAAGAAACAAAAGATACACGAAACTATGATAACCTGTTCTGCCCAGCGAATCTTTAGAATCAAGAGAAACCCCAGAAGATGCTAACCTTGCAATATCCTCAATATCATCATATCTAGCAGCCTGAAAAAAGAAAAAGAAAAATGAGAGCAATGGGTTAAAAAAACGGTTTCCTTAAAAAAAATGGAGAATTGGGGTATTGAGTAATGTTACCTCAAGTAAAGCATCAACAGTCTCCGGTGTTGTTTCTATTTGGGTTTGCTGCTCTGCCTGGTTTGCTCCCTCTCCCATTTTTACTTTCTAGAGTTTTGTGAGAGAGCACACCCCGTATTAGGCTTCTCTGCTCCACTCTTCTTCTTTGTGCACAGCACCGGAAAAATTACTGATTTCATTTGAAGGCCATGTTGGAAGCTGGGCTATGAGCCCGGTTACGAGTTGTGTTGTCAATAGGACGCTGAAGAAAGCCCAGGAAAAGACGCCAGTCAGCCCAAGTGCACACATAACTCTCTTTTTCTTTTTTTTATTAATGTGCTGTTCGACCGGCATTGACTAATTATATAAATTTTAAAATTAATAATTATATAAATCTCTAATAATTTTAAAATTTATTAAATTCAAATTAATAACTTTTAAAAAATAAATTCAAAAGTTAATAATCAAATGTTTTTTTTATCTTATCTCTTTAGTATTTTTTTTATTATCCTCCTATAATAATCAAATGTTCTCTCATTAAATCACGATGACTAATAAATTTGTTAAAAAAGTTGCATGAAATTACAATCCCTATTATCGTTTCTATTCGTCATTTTTTCATGATATTTCACTTGAGAGCATAGCACCATCCCATCCATAAACAAGGAAAATAATAGTAAACGTTACAAATCACTATTCACGCATGCAGAATTAAATTTAATTTTTCACCGTGCAGGGAAAATTATTACTTGGATTTATCAAATCAAAGTAATTTGATTGGTGCTTGTGATGAACCTGCTTATTGTGATTAATTAGTTTAATAACCGAGATCATGTAATTGATTAATTACTCCTGCATGTCATACTTGGTTCCACGTGTGAGGTTACGATTCAAAGTCATCCTCAAAACTCGTGCCAAACAGAATCCCCACGTGTTTTTTTTAGCGTGCTTTCCTAACTTGCCATCGTTTAGGGCTGGTTTGCACCGTAAATTTGTCAATTTTAATTTTTTATATTTCTAAAACGCTTTAATGCATTAATTTTAAAAATAATTTTTTTTAAATAAAAATATATATTATCTTATCTTTTCAAATAAAATATACTTAAATCATTTAAAATGATATAACACGAGTCTATCGTAAATAATCTCATACGCTATACTACAGCTTTGATCACCAATTTAATTTCTAACCTACCATACCGTTTAGCCCTAAACATAATGTAACTGCCATGTAAATTTTATCAACAATATATAATAAAAATAATAATAATTTTTTATTATCTTTCACAATAATAGCATTTTCAATTATATTCTCGATCCTAAAAATTCATATCTTATAAACTTATAAACCTTTTATTAATCCAGTTTTAAGATCTCCTAACTAACAACCCAATTAGTCTCCTATTATCTTTTATTTTATTATAAAACTTTAATCATCAACTCAACCTTTAAAATTTCATAATTTAAATTGTAAAAAAAGAAGAAGAATAAATAACATATCTTTAATAAAATCAGATAAACAAATTTATAGTTCTATAATTATAATCTTGAAGGATTAATCTAGTTATTAAAAATATTTGATTTTTTATGAATGCATCAAAATACATTTTTAAAATCATCAAATAAAAAGAATTAATCTTAATTGAGGTAGTAAATTACTACAAAAATACTTCTTACCATAAAAATATAATTTTATATCAATCACTCGGGAAAAAAAAACGAAAGGAAAGGAGGGAAGAGACAAGTGTGTGCTTGGAATATGCCCACACGACACCGTATGGTCGGGTGCACCACCGGAGAAATTTGGAAACCAGAAAAAAAAAAACAAAAAGAAAATTGAAATACCCACCGCCATATATTAAAATTTAAATCATTCACAGCAACACCCAGTCTTCTTGGACCCTTCGATCCAAAAGAGGGTCCTCCCTCTTGATCTTCTCTCTTATCCTCTATCCTTCTCTGTAGGAATCTGGACAGAGTCATTCTTTAGACCTTTCCTTTCTTTTTTATCTCTCCCCCTCTATAAATCTTTTAGATTATTTTTTTAATTTAGAAATCTAGATTAGTACAGCAAAAAAACTGCAATTAACTCTTATTTTTTTGTTGTAAATAATTGAATTAAATTTATCAAAAACCATGACATCAGTCATCAACATCGACGGTCACCAATTACTTCACTCCCTTCAAGATCAGGTACCTCCTTTCTTGACCTTTTAGATCCGGTTCTGTCTTCTTCTTTTGCTTTTTTTTTTTTTTTAATTTTAAAATTCTGGGTTTTTGTTATTACGGAGAATTAAGAAGAAATTGAAGGTGTAGATGAATCCCGTGTTGTTATTTTTTGTCTGGTAATTTAATTCTTAGTAAACAAAACGTTAGCAATTCTTAGTAACTGATTCATATAATATTATTGCAAGTACGTTGAAACCGTTAATTTTGAAGTACTGCAGTTCATTTGCAGCTTATAAAGCTGATTTTAAGATAATCAGAGACCCTTTTGGTAGTTTTGGCTGCCTTGGGTTTGCTAGATTGGTTTGGTACAAGTTGGTTGGTTTCTTGGGACCTTTTGCTTTTGGAGGGAAATGGATGGTATTTCTGAAGTTATTGGTGAATTAAATTTATCGGGATTTTGGTTTCAGGGTGAAATGGAGAGTAAAGTGGAGAGTAGCGAAAGGGCATGTGGGAATCATGGTGGGATTTGTGCTATATGCTTGGATAAGATTGTGCTTCAGGAAACTGCTCTTGTTAAAGGTTGCGAGCATGCGTACTGGTTAGTATGATTTATTCTGATCTAATTATGATTTCAAGGTTGCGAGCATGCGTGCTGCATTGGCTAATTTTGATGCACTTGAATGGTATGATTGAGAGGCTTCTCTAGACATTTTGGCTTCTTGACCAGAGAGTCTTCTGTTGGTTATTTTTTTAAAATTCGTCTTATTTGTTCATGGAGGATGATACATCATATATGTTTCGTTAAGATTAAGAACGTGGAAGCTGGAAATGTGCTCTGCCACAATACAAGTTCAGTTTGAAAAATGATGCTGGCATGCTCTGGAATTAAATAGTCTTGTATTAGGGATAATACGCAAAAGCTTGAAAAGGATAGAAACATATTAGTAGAAGTAAACTTTTTGGTACTTCTTTCTTACTACAATGCAAACAAGTTTCTCCTAATTTTGTCCAAGGGGCTGGGAATAAATATCAAGAGAATGTCTTAGGAATCATATCAGCAGGTGTAGCTGATAGTTCATTTGGTTTTCACTGACGAGGCCATTGTACAATGTAGTGTTGCCCCTTTTACAGCTGTGCTGCGATTAGTTGGCTCAAGTAGTCATAAAATGTAGTGTGATTGTGTAGGTCCTAGGCTCAAAGGAAATCCAAGCAAGAGGTCCTCTTAAGTTGCTGCCTGTCTTTGTGTAATTTTTTTAAAACCCAATTGATTTATTGCTATTTTTTGTTTCTCCTCAAGCGTTTTTGGGCTGCAGATAGATAGAGCTCTGTATTATCACCTATGAAAACAAAGTGCACGGTGAAGCTTGAAATTGCTTGAGTCTGGTTATTTCTGCACAGATATGGGGGCGGGATATCACCTATTGTTTCTGTGACTCTGCTGATGTGTTGCATAATTTTTTTTATCATTCATGACACACGATATTATACTTGTCAAACAAAGTAAGATCAACAACATTAAAGGTAACACTAACACCATACTCACCTTGAAGGTCAATTTTATATGCATTGTCATTGATTCACTTTAAAACTTGAAATGGACCATCACCACGAGGTTGTAATTTTGATTTTCTTTGATTATAAAATTGTTCCTTACGCATGTGTACCCAAATCCAATCACCGGGTTGGAAAACAACCAATTTACGTCCCTTGTTTGCTTTAGAAGCGTAAAGCCTGTTCTGTTTCTCTGTTTGCAGTCGAACTCCCTCATGGAGTTGTCTCACCACTTTGCCTTCTTTTCACCATCTAAACTTACCCTTTCTTCAAAAGGTAAAGGAATTAAGTTCATAGGAATTAGTGGATTAAAACCATAAACAATTTCAAAAGGAGAAAAGCCAATGGTCGAATGCACAGTTCTATTATAATGGCTGCCTGAAACTTATTGCGTCCCTTGGCTTTCATTTTTATTTCCTTCATTTTCGATGCATATATTTTCTTCCTATAACATGTAAGCTAATTTTCTACTTTTATTTTTTCTTTTGTTTTTTAAAGAATTTGTGGTGACTTGCATCTGTGCTATGAGGCTGGCACTTCATCACTGTTGAGGAGTAAATTTAAAACTCCTTTGCTTACAATGTTGCTTTATGAAACCTGGTTTATATTAGTCAGTTTGCTGGAATTAATAGAAGAGGTATGTTTAATTTAATTTGTCTCTGCCAGCTAGTATTATTGATAGTTTCCAGTCACTTAGGTTTATTCTTCATAAAACTTTTTCCGTTCACATGCTAAGATTTGCACTTTGTCATAATTCATTCATGTGCTAACTACATGCCTTAACAGTCCCAATTCCAGAGCTTCTGCATATACTTGAGTTCCATCTGCAAATCATGTATGAATTCTTCATGAAATGCAATTTTGAACATTGTAGCTCTTACAGCTGTATATTGATGGTATATTAGGTGTCAGATATGAGTTTAAGGCAGTCTTACATTTGTTCTCTGGCTCATTTCTGCAAGTAGGTTCTAACTTTGCTTTAAAATCATCTGGTCACTGTCTTTGCAGCTTCATATATATTAGGTGTCAGATATGAGTTTAAGGCAGTCTTACATTTGTTCTCTGGCTCATTTCTGCAAGTAGGTTCTAACTTTGCTTTAAAATCATCTGGTCACTGTCTTTGCAGCTTCATATTTGTTCCTGCACTTTCATTGTTTGTGCCATTTATTTATCACACATGCATCCGTTCTTTATGCAGTATAAAGATATGTCTTTTGAACAGAGTTTCTCCTATTAAATCCTTTATTTGTATAAATCTCTCTTTATCCTTTTTATGCAGAATAGATGTATTTCATTAGTTTTGAAGTGGGCTTTGCTGAACACGATGCTGCATGAGCTCTTTGTTTTGGTGCTGAAGAATTGCACAATGATTATTATAGATGTGAGAAATTGAATGATCCACCTATTTATGTCATGGATGATTTTTCTTCTCGTCTTCGTAGCTCTGTCAAGGCGTATGCTTATATGGTGTTCCTCACTAAGAATTTGTTTCAACATGTTGAATTTATTAGCTTGACATAACTGCAGAAGAATCAAGGCTGATTATAGCATATACCATGTACCTATTGAAACCCTTGCAAGCACTGGTGATATGTTGACGATTTCCTCTAACATTGATAGTGTGAAAAACTATTTAACAAATTTCAACACTGCATGACTTCAAGTAGTTAATATTCATTGTTCTTTTTGTTGTTTGTTTTGTGCAGTGTGAAGTGCATCCTTAGATGGTCCACGTACACTAAGAATCCAACTTGTCCTCAGTGCAAACATCCATTTGAGTTTCTCAATATTCACCGTTCTCTTGATGGCAGGTTTAAATCTTTTACACAGTCATGTATTACACTCTGTATGTGATCACTTAGAGTCCATTTGGGACAGCGTTTCAACTGATTTTTTTTTAAAAAAAGAATTTGTTTTGCTTCAAATTAAATTTTTTTGCATGTTTTTTGAATTGTTTTGATGTGTTGAATTTAAAAATAATTTTTTTAAAAAAAAACACATTATTTTAATGCATTTCCAAGCGAAAAACATTTTGAAAAGCAACCGCTACCACTGTCCCAAACACCCTCTAGTTGGATAATTTGATCAAAATACATAAACTTGGCTTTTATAAGCGTGGGGATAGTATTGCCATTTGTTCCCCATATTTTGCCAAAGCAAGTCGTACTTTAGGTCATTTTAATATATTTTTGTTTTTTAACAGCATCCAGGATTACATGTTTGAGGAAAGTGTTTGCCTCCTCCTTCGAGCCTCATGGTTCATGACTTTGACTGTGGAGGATCATGAAGATGTTTATGAAGATCCAGAGGATTATTATCCATATGAATTTGAGGATGAGGATGATGATGATGATCTAGATGAAGTGTACCTGAGCAGTTCATCCAATCTTCGCATTGGAAATCGGAGTTGGGGAGATAATGGCTATGTTAGGGCAGGGCATCAAGAAGCAAGGCCAGTGTATCAAGCAGATTTCAAGGACTCGGGGGCGTGCACTTCACGCGAACCTAAGAAGAAAGAGGCTGCAAAAGATAGAACTGGGAGACGGGCGAAGAGGACACTCAAGCGTGAAGCTGCTGCATCAAAACATGAGCAGCATTTGGCAAGGTTGGGCAGGAAGTGATTCTCTGTCCATTTCTGTCTGTTTCTTCATAAGCCAGAAACAGGGAACCTCTCACATGTACAGTATTTCCATGCTTTAACTCTCTGGATTAATGACATGGTAGTTGGATAGCGTTTAGGAGATGGGGGTCCGTGGTTGGTGATGAAGTATCAGGTTCATTGTTCTTTCAAGATTTAACGCTGTTTGATTCAACTCACAATGAAGTTCATAACTTCATATTGCAGTTGCTTTGCTAACACCATGTATTTCTTAAACTTGTCATTGATTACAAGTTGACTGGGATTTGCAATATTCCAGAGATTCCATTGCATTGTTTGCATGGCTGTTCAGGGACTCCAGGTCGAGCTAATTATCAGATGGACGTTCCTGTGCTGTGGCATTTGGATCGAGTCACCATTGCGATTTCTGTGCAACAGTTCTATTTATTTATGTTGTTATAGGTTTACAAAGATTGTCAAAAACGCTTTTTTAACACGACATGAAATATATAATATAAACTTGAATCGTAAAATCACAAGAAAAATATTTTAATTAATTAAATATTGATAATTTTAGTCAAGTAGTAAATAATAATATAACATAATTAAAATAAAAGTGAAATAAACAATACAAATGTTCAAACACTTTAAAATATATAATTCAAATAAAAATTCATACATAGTTTAAATAACTTATAAATATAAAAATAAAAAAAATAAAATTGAACAACTATGTTTTATTGATAGAGTTTTAAAATATTTTCTAGAGGACAGGTCTTGAAACACACTGCAGACAACTAGTGAGATGATACAATATTATAAGGTATATCACCAACTTAAAAAAAAATTTAATAGAGACCAATACAGTAAACTCGTGATAACGAGAACAAAAATGTATAAAATGACTTCAATTTAATCTAATGCCACCTCACTTTTCACTTTTTTTTTGTTGGTAACAAGTCGTAGAAATAATATCCAAATATCCCACCAAGCAAGACATGTATTTCAAGTTCTCTCGAGTCTTTGTCGTCTCTCTTTATAGTTAACAAATGGTTAATCTAAAACACAGTATTTCTCTCTATATAAGTATTTCTATCTCTTATTTTACTCCTTAGATTCCTCACCATCTACCTCTGTCTTCCCATGGTTTCGATCCTCCGATCATGTCTTCCTGGCCTAAAATACAGTATAAGGCTTTCCTATACCCAAGATCCTCTAATGCTGGTGTTAGTCTACTTAGATTGAAAATTTGAGATTTGGGCAACGAGGAAAGGGGAGGCGGGGAGCGGGGGACTATGTAGTGGAGTGTCAGGGGACTCGGACAGGGAGACAGTAAATTTTTTAACTTTTGCGGGTTAAATCTCGAAATCGGTTAAACTCGGTCAAACTCGTAAAATCGGTCCGATTTTAACCGAGTTTGATCAATTTCGAGTTTTAACCCGATTTGACACGTTATATACATGTTGACTCGTAAAATCGTAAAATTTTAAGAGTCAACTCGCAATTTTAACAACGGTTTAACAAGTGAGTACACCTACCTTGGTTGAAAATGAATTTTCCAGAATCATTTGTACTGATGTATTATTTATTTTTGTGGAGCTCTGTATCTCTGACGTTGATTAGGGTAATTTTTTATTTACTTAGTAAATAACTCATTTTTTTAAAAAAGAAAATCTCCAAAAGATAGGATTTTGTTTTCTGTATGATTCTTTTCTATCTAGAGAATTATTCTCCATACTACTAGGTAGTTTTGCTGAACATTTTCTCGACGTTTATCGAGTTTCTCTCATTAAAAGTTTTTGCATGTTTAAAACAAAGCATACGTAGTTATTATTAATACAATCACTTTATTACTGTTTTTTTAAAAATAAATTTGAATAAACAGCTGTATATAAGTAAAAACTTAAAAAATTATTCAGGAAAAAACATGTGTTTGAACATTTTTTTCAATTTCTGAAGGGAAGCGAGTTCATAGATTAACCAAACGAACACGTTTTCTATATATTTTGATGGAGAATTAAAGCTATAAATGGAAAAGAAAACTGGAGATAAGAAAAATATTTCTTAAAAAAATTAAACATAATCTTAATTTTCACTAAAGTCTCGTGGCAATGATGCCTTAGTTGAGCTTTCTTTTGTCTGCAGCAAGAAAAGTTTGAGAGACTCAAGACTGAGCGAGGAACGTGTCTGGTCGGAAATGGTGGGTCCGGTGAAGGAATCCTGTTGAGCCTTGAGCTGTATTATTGCTCCTTGTTTGCAGTATAAGGCCCAGGCCCATATCAGTTTCCCAGTATCCGCCTAATATGTATTAGGAGTCACGACTGAGTTTTATAACTCATTTGTTTTCAGACACCGCTTTAAAAGAATTTGATTTTTTTAAAGATTATTTTTATTTAGTAAATTTTAAAATATTTTGATATGTTAATATTAAAAATAATTTTTTAATTTTTTTTTTAATATATTTAAAAAAACACTTTAAAAAACAATTATTACAACAACATTAAATATAATATTCAGTAAGATATGCACCCTTGGGCTGGAACATTTAATTAATAAATTCGAAGTATTTGTATAAAGTATCTCCACAAGAAGCGCTTTTGATTACACCACTTGTATTACTACAATTATTTTGTAATAATGACAATACGGAGACTGTCATGAATTAAAGCTCAGTTGAGAAATAAGAAGGCTATAGTATACATTCTGAAGTCAAAGTCAGGCCAGCCATCATCCTTTCTTAACTACCAAACCTTTTAGGAGGAGGAGGATGAAGCACAGAGGCCCCAGGAGATGAAGAATTCTAGTCACGAATTGCGTTCTTATTATTGCTCGACTTTCTAATCACTGGATCAGGCCCTACACCAGCTACTGGATGAAAGCACATTGCCACCAACTCGGGACATTTCAATTCCTTTGACAGATATTACTTGAGTAGTTGAGTGCCTTTTCGAACTAATTAAACTTTTTCTTTCTTTCCCAGAAAGGAAAAAAAAAGCATTTTCCAGTTAGGCATCAAAAGGGTTTCCTCAGTTTTTCGAAGAAATGAAAGACAATATCATTGTTACGTAGCCCAGAACTTCACACCATTTTTTTTTTTCTAAGTTTAATTGATAGTGGGAGTCAAAAATACTCCCATGATTATCAAGAATTTGCAAGCTGTGGACTTCATTGCAGTCCACACGCATGCCATCTTAAGTTTGAATCTTGCACTGGCTACTATCAAGAAATATTGCTCCCCTAAGCTAAGGTGTCAAGACTTTGTAACCGATCATGGCAATCTCCTTTTGAACGTATGAATTCAATGTTAGGAAAGTCGCTCTTTCTTTTTCCTCTTCATATTTTTGATAATTCCTGCTATCAATAGGAATAATATCTTGGTATTCTTTATATATATATATATATATATATATATATATAATTTTAAGACATGAACTATGATTTCATTGATTTGGAGGCCCTTTGTTAAGTTTCATTCAATATTAACACCTCCTGTCCTTTAAGGTTAGGTTTCATTTAATGATAGCAGGTCCAGCGCAATGGATGGAGACATGTCTTAGCAAACCAAGATCATCTATAGTTACTTTCGAACTCAATTAGCCATGCCAGATTAGACGTCCTAACATTAGGCCAGTCCTATCATTTCATTGTTCAAGATTAGGATTAACCATAAACCAAAGGAGATTCATCACATCGCTTATACTCTACAGTCTACAAAGTAGCATTCAAGGGAAGAGTTGCAAGGTTTGAATAGTTTGCTGGTGCTTTAAGCTGTTTATATTGATCAGTTAACCTCGTGCTTTTCCCCTTGCGGCCAGGGAACTTTGCAAGGGTTAATTTGCATGCATGTGTAGTTGAAAGTCTGTAGATTTTCTCACTAGCACTCGAACCTTGGTTTTTTCCACAGCCTGCTGGCATGGGATTATTTTTGAGACGATTTCTCCCCATAAAGCCTTGAATATGGTAGAGGGAGGACAGACGGGATTATTTTGTCTCGAAGCTTAGGAGAGCATCTGTGAGAGGGAGATAGGTGGAGAAAATGATAATGAAAAATGGGACCAGAAAGTGGGGCCTCCAATTACCTCAGTGGAGCAAAAGTCCACTGGGAGTGGAAGCTGCAATGTCAAGCAAAGCAAAGCCTTCCAAAAATCTCAATCCCCCACCCACCACTTCCTATAGAAAAAGAATACAGCAGGAAAAGAAGTGGCATATGAAAACAAGCCATACCATCATCATCAACAATATCATCCCCATCTTTGTTTTTTTTCCCTTCCTTCTCTTTTGATTCTTACCTACCACCTACATCCTCACCCACCTCTTCAACTTGCACAAAGCAAACTCTTTTATTCCACCGCAAGTCTCTCTCTGCCTGTCTCCATTTTGTTTTCCTTTATGTCCAGTCTTTTCCTTGAATTCATGGATTTATGATGATGTCAACACGATCCAAAAAAGGATTGGAAACTAGAGAGAAAGGCTTCCGATGCGTTATAAGTAATCAATCTGCTATCTGAAACAGCCCTAATTTGTTCTGTTTTGTTTTCTTTCCCTTTAAAACATTCTTCCTATTACCACATTTTGCGTTTAATTCCATTCATTTATCTTACAAAGCTTATTCAAAAAGCCTTCTTATCAAATGGGATACACATGTAGGAACAAGATCTTCCAATATATCATTGTTTCATAGATTGTTCTTTGTGTCGGCTCTGTTTTGTTCTCTTCTCTCATTTATCGGAGCTTTCTTGCCAAATCTGAACCAAGGAGGATATAGTATAGAAACTTCCTTGGAGCATCACATTGAGGATTTAACTTTCTTTCGATGGATTCTTTCAATCAATCAACTGGGTTCAGGTATAATCCAAATTCAAACACGATGGGCGATGCAGATGGCGATTCTGAGTTCTGTGGGATTCTTGAAATCTATGTTCATCATGCCAGGAATATTCACAACATATGTATCTATGATAACCAAGATGTTTATGCAAAATTCTCTCTAACTTATAATCCTGATGAGACGCTTTCAACTAGAATTATCAATAGAGGTGGAAAAAACCCAGAATTCAACGAAAACTTGATGATGAAACTCGCTCAACTCGATGCGGTCCTCAAATGTGAGATTTGGATGCTTAGTAGAGCTAGAAACTACATGGAGGATCAGCTTCTAGGATTTGCTTTGGTCCCTATTTCACAAGTTTCTGGAAAAGGAAAAGTGACGCAAGATTACAGCCTCTCCTCCACTGACCTCTTTCACTCTCCCGCTGGCACTATCAAATTGTCTCTCTCCTTAAACACATCTTTTCCTGTCAAGCCCTCAACAACAGCTGCCAAATCTTCGATATCATCAGAGGTCGTGCTTCTTGATAGAAAGGTATCAGAAGTTATTCTGGACCCAGTTGAGTATTCGAGAATTGAATTTCCTGATATCAATGTTGTTAGAGAGAATCAGCTAATGGTCTCAGAATATTTTGATGACTTGGGTTCCAGGCCTGGCTCATTTCTTCACCTCGGTGCCTCTCCGCAACCTGCTATTCATGATTGTGAAATGAACATAAATTCCTCCGAGCAAAATCAAGGTGGTTCCTCTTCACCTAGTGGCAGCATCCAAAATTCCAGTTTCTTGAGCTCTACGACAACAAGCCTGAGCGATGACAGAAATTCTTCTGACTCAGTTGATAGGAAGGGTCGTTTGGGTGGTCAATTCTCAAGCTCTCTTAACGTTTCGATCACCACGGAGGCTAATCATAACTCCTGTGCTTGTCCTGACACACCAACATCAAAGAAGGGAAATGAAGTCCGAGACGAAAAGGAATCGGATTTTACAAGCAAGGAGGAGGAGAGCAGGAAGGAAGGAAACATGAATCCTGTTAAATTTGGTCAAGTATTTTCATCCCCCCTAGGAAATATCAATCTCGAGGCCGAACAGTCTGCAATGCAGCAGCAAATAGTAGATATGTACATGAGGAGCATGCAACAATTCACAGAATCCTTGGCCAAGATGGAGCTACCTATGGATCTTGACAAGCTGGAATCTGTAGATCGTGGTGATGTGATTCAAAGTCTTAGCAATAAACTAGAGCTTGAGAAAAAGAAAAAGGACGGAGGGCGAGTGTTTTACGGTAGCCGCGCATTCTTCTAATCAGTAACCCTTTCTGCTGCATATGTTACCTTGCTTTGTCCTATCAGGAAATGGAGTTCAATTATCGGCTTCTTCAGAGGTTTTTATGATTCGAAATATTCTTATTGTTTCTTAACTTCCTTTTTTTTCTTGTCACGACAATTTCTTCTAAGATCTTTCACTTCATTAACCTTCACAAACGCATACCTGAGATGTGTTCTGCTATCTAGTTGTGTGGGTGGTTAGTAAATCTTTTGTTTTTCAAGCATTCGGGACATTTCACATGTTTTCAACTATGTAATAATAACTGTATCCGTATTGAAGGGTTCCCAAAGGTTTGTATGCTGTAGAAGGGGATCTTGAGTCCACTAAGACATCTCTGCAGGTTTAGCTTACAGGATTTTATATGTAAAACGTCAAAAACAAATTTATGCCCATAGAGAGTGACATGATTACAATGCTATATCATGAAATATCAGTTATTTGTTAAAAAGTTAATATTAACAATGATACGAGCTTTTGCATGTTTGAATTTAAATCTTAGTTTGGGTTTTGAGTTCTTCATATTTAAAAGGAAACTCTTTTGGAGGTTCTTTGACTAGCAAGGAAACAATTTCATAAAAGGAGATTTGTCTTGCTTAGTTGTGAAGTATTTCCATTACTCATCAATGCTAAGAGTCATCAAAGGCAATAGTAGGATGATGAATTAATTGTTCTTGTTCATGCATGCTATTAGAACATGAGGATGCTTTCGAAGGATCATTTTGTGTGTGGAGAACAGAAGATATATGATTCCCAGGTCATGATGAAGGGTGGAAAAGCAGGCATTGCAGTATCTGTTGAAACCACTAAATTTCGTGGTGGATAGCATTGTAATGGTGGGGCAGATTAAGATCATTTTCCACGCACTTTGCATATAATTCAAAATTAATATACAATCAATCACGTTTAAATAGGTCTTGGAAAGAGTAGGAATCCGAGGTGCCGTTTCTGTGCTCAATTCTCTACAGTGTATAGGGTTGATTTTGTGTGTGCAAATCTTGTGGCTCCCATGATAATCTAAGTCTTAATGCATGGTGCACCTTTTTTTTAATCCAATAATGTGCACCTAATTCATACAACTCTTATCCCTCAAGCTTAAGCTTTGACATAATTAAGAGCTGCTTTTTTTTTTTTTGGTATTTTAAAAGTATTTTTTAAAAGAATTGTTTTAAATTAATTTTGTGTGTGTTTTCATATCGTTTTAATGTGTTAATGTCAAAAATAATTTTTAAAAAACTATTATTTTGATGTATTTTCAAATAAAAATACTTTGAAAAGCAACCGCTACTACAATACTAAAGAGCTCTAAAAATAATGATTAATTTAGAGTTTAAATTTAAAATATTTGAAAATCAATTTAATACCAAACAATCTCTAAAATTAATAATTAATTTTGATGGGCTAGGGGTTTTATACACGTGAGACCGAACCTATAAGCACTCTTGCATGTATGAGTATGGATGCAGGCAACCATGGGCCTTAATTTAGACTTGGACTACCTTAGCGGCCCATAATTCCAGAGCATGCACCCAAGATTTGGGCCCAGGTGCCTTGTTGGCCCAATACACCACAGGACATTGGCACCCCTAAACCGGGAGGTGGGCGAGTCTATGCAGTCATGGCATAATTTCTTTTAGGTTAGATCTCGATGCTTAACTTGTGGCCCTGAAGAGTTATTGGTAAGCCCATCTAACCTCTTATTTTTTCAGTCTTTGCAATTTGTAAATTGTGAATTTAAGTATACATCAAATTGACCTTTTATTCGCAGTAAAAAAAAAAAAGAGATTCAATCACTATGGAGGTTTAAACTAAGTAGATGTGTTTTCCATATTTTCATTTAAAACTCAAAATTTTAATTTAAAAAAAACGTTAATGCACCATTCAAGAGTGGATGATATATAATAATACTGAATAAAAAAAAATAGAGAAAAATACCTCCTTTAAATATAAAAAAATAGAAAAGTATCATAATAAAAAACAAAGAAATCAAATAAAATTAACTAAGAAAAATATTTATTTTAGAAAAAATCAGACAGTATTATAAAAATACATTTAAATTTTATGATTTTGACATAAGCATGTCAAAAATTATAAAAATAACATATAAAAAATCATCAATTTTTACTCTTTTCCAGTACAAACTTATTTAAAAAAACACTTTCAAACAATTATTAAATGAAACTTGAAATTATCTTTTATAATAGAAATAATGGCTTTATCTATTAACTTAAAGATCCGTGAAATTAGTTAAGATATATACAAGTTAATTCAGACATTCATATTAATTAAAAAAATTAATGGCTTCACCTATCCTTAATTCTCGAATTTGTTCTTTCATCTTCGATTGAACCAATTTTATCCTTGGATAAAGCTAAAGTGTATAATTTATTATTTCAACGAGTTTTTCCGAGCAAAGTGACCGGAATGACTTGCACATGACAATTGTTTTTCAAAAATGTCAATGTCACTATATAAGATTAATGGTTCAACATCTCTCCTCCTTATATGATGAGGTATTCCTTTAATTTGTCCTTATATATTTAATTAATCCAATTAATCTATGAATATACATTAAGTTTTTAATCTATCGTTTAAATGAGATTTTTAAACCACCCCACAAAAATTAGTCATGTGATTTATATCTGACTAATTTAAAAAATAGAAAGTGAAAAATGAATTTTTATTGCTTTCAAAATTTTATTTTAACTTTTAAAATCATTAATAAAAAAATAAAAATAAACTTAATAATTCAAACAAACACGATTTCTATTTTTTTCCTTCTAAAAGATACCAAACGACATTTGCATTTTTTGCTTCATAGATTCATCAATGTTCAAATTCTTTCTTATAATTTAAAATCTTTCAATATTACCTACCTAATTTTTAAAAGTTTGAACCTTGTGATTTGCTATTAAATAAGTATTAAAAAATAAATTTAGTTCATATTTTTATTTTATTCTTCCCTTATTTGTTTTTCCTTTCAAGTCTCCTTAAATGTTATTATACATCTTAAAAACCTAAAAAACAATATTAAAAAACAAGTTATTTAATTGTTAGACTTAAAATTGAAACTTTTCAAAAACTGAAAAAAAATCACTACTAAAAAATTGACAAATACAAATGGAAACACCGACGAGAAAATTTCATTAGTATATTGAGATGACCTTTACTGACAGAATTTTCCATCCTTATATCCATTGGTAAACACCGACAAAAATTATGTTGGTACATACCGAGAGAATGACAAAGGGCATTCTAATGGGATTAAAAAAAAAGCAAATCATACAATGACGTGGTATTTTTACTGATAGAATGATCAACAAAGTTATTGATGGAATAATTCAGTCGGTAATGTTGTCGGTAATATTTAATTTATGACTTGGCGATCGACCCTCCTCTCCCCCTCCCCTAATTCTCCTTCTTTCTTATGTATTTTTTTCCACAACAAACAGCCACCTCCCCCCCTAACCTAATCTCAACACAATTCAACCTCTTATAACAAATCTGGCCACCACAACACTCAGTTCATAAGCATTTATGTTCTGATTCAAATTTTATTGAGAATTCTTCATTTTAAGTAAACAAATCTACCATTTTTTTTTTATTTGAACCCAATTTTAAAATGTTGGTTTTTTTGCATACTGTTTTGGAGTATATGTATTTTGTTTGGGTATTTACTTGTTTTATAGTTTTTCCATGCAAATTTGTTATATGGATTTATGATTTGTACATGTTAGGGTTTGTTTTAAATTTTATAAAATTATATTTGTTTGTAAATTGATGAGACATATGTCAAATGTTTTACCTAAATGTTTTGTGATGAAATAAATAATAGTTTATTTAACAGATCCGTTTTATATTTTGTCAATTTTATTGCCGAGTTGAAATTTCCAATAAATATGTAGAGATTTGAAATTATATAGATAATTGATAATGAATTAAGAGTACTATTAAAATAGATTAAATAACTTTGATCTAAATCAATATTTTTGCAAATTATTTAGTTAACATGGTTAATTAATACATGTTTTCATCATTATTTTATATAGGTTTGATAGTTCATGAATGTATAGAGATTCACCCCAAGGCCTGCGGTGGATGGATTATTGCAATGAGGTTCAGGGTTTTATTAATTATGCACTATCTAATCCAAGAAATATTAGTGAAGGGGGTATTAGATGTCCACGCAAGAGGTGTAAAAATAAAAAGTTTCTTGATCCTGATATTGTATCAATGCATCTTCTATAAAAAGAGTTCATGGAAAAATACTTATGTTAATATGCACACGGAGAACCATATGTACCTCACGATACTATAGTAGAAAGGATGGTTGGGTCAACTTCTATTTCTAACAATATGCATAGAGTTGTAGATGACAATAGTAATCCTTATAGTATTATAGTTATGGATGCGATGAGAATGAATCAGGGTCATGCCAGTCAATGTTCAATTATAGATGAAGAACCTAATGTAAACGGGGCTATGTTTTTTGATCTTTTGAAAGATTCTCGCATACCATTATGGGATGGTTGCACAAATCATAGTAAATTATCGGTCATTATACAGGTGTTCACCATCAAGTTAGATGATGGGTTGTGTAAGGTCAGTTATGATAAAATTATCGAACGGGCGAGAAGTATTTTACCTAAAGGGGACAGGCTAAAAGAAAATTTCTGTACTGTTAAGTTCATGATGAAACCCCTCGATCTAGGATACCAAAAAATTAACATGTGTCTAAATTTTTGCATGTTGTACTACCTTGAAAATACAAAATTGACTGGGTGCAGAACATGTGAACATTCTTGTTATAAACCCATGACTGACAAATGAAGGTCTCTTTTCGCACATGAAAAACTTATATACTTCTCAATCACACTTAGACTGCAAAGGTTATTCATATCACCAAAAACTATTGAGCACATGACATGACACCAATGACATGATGCGGTGGATGGATTGATGGTGCACCCTTTTGATAACGAAGCTTGGAAACACTTTAACAATGAGCATCCTTGATTTTTAGTGGAGACAAGAAACGTGTGTCTTGGGTTATTTACAAATGGATTCAATTCATTCGAGTCATTTCTTTGCTCCTTATTCTTATTGGTCGGTGATACTCATAGTTTCCAACTTGCCACCTGGGATGTGTATGAGACCAGAGTTCATCTTTATCTTCGACCATTAATTGATGAGTTGAAATAGTTGTAGTCATTTGGGGCTTTAACTTATGATGTATCGAAGAAACAAAATTTTCTGATGAAGGCAACATTGATGTGGAGTATCAATGATTTTCATGCTTATAGAATGGTTTCTAGTTGGAGCATACATGAAAAATTAACATGTCCATACTGTATGGAAAATAACAAGTCATTCACCCTAACATACAGCGGTAAAACATCTTTTTTTACTGCCAGCGACGGTTCTTGCCAATGAATTTCTAGTTCAAAACGAACAAAAAGGACTTCTTTATTGACAGAGTTGAAAGGGATGTTGCACCGTCGTTTTTTTCAGGTGAAGAATTGTATAGTATGGTGTCGGAGTACGGTGACATTGTGTTTGGTTTTCAATTCGGTAAGTAGAAGTTTCCTGGTTTTAGTTTGTCCCACAATTAGGTAAAGCGAAATATTTTCTGTGAGCTTTCTTATTGGAAGACCAATTCGCTCTACCATAACTTTAATGTTATGCATATAGAAAATAACATGTTTGAGAATATTTTCAACACGATTATGGAAGTGAAAGGGAAGACAAAGGACAACATTAAGCCTATAATGAATATAGCTTTGTTCTGTCACCATAAAAATATGGAGTTGGTTTATATTAGGTCATGTGAATTCTAGTGTTACTTTATCTTTACTAAGTCTTGGTCTTGAAAGAAAGATGAAGTTCTACAATGGGTCTTTCATCAATGGACATATGTTTCATACTGAAAAATATAGGCAAGATAAAAAGACATATAACAGTGGAGGGGTCAAATTCTAATGAGTTTGGAATTGACTACTATGGAAAGTTGGAAAAGGTCATTAAATTGTAATATCATCGCGATCAGAATAAAATATTTTTATTCAAATGCTATTAATATGACACCATTGATAGAGGAATCGAAATAGATCCTCAACATGGTTTAGTCAAAATTAATTCAAAGGCTAGACTCCGCAACGTTGATGATGCCTTCATGTTTGCCAAGCAATGCCAGCAAGTTTATTATACATACAATCCTTTCTTTAAAAACAATTGTTTAAGAGCTGATTGGTTATTCGTGGTGAAAACCAAATCAGGGGTTGTGTCGAGATTGTTCAGGAAAACAACAATGAATTAATTGTGGGAAATGATATGTTTCAACTTGGTGAGTTAGTTGATCCATATTGAATTGCTCCATCTAATGACTTTTGTATCCGCTAGAATATTTTTATTGATGTTGACACTGAGGAGTTGAGTGATGTTTTGAGCTCCAGTGGACAAGTCGATAAAGATGATAGTGACAAAATCAACGAACAAGATTGCGATGAAGATAAGGATGGGTCAATTGACGGAAAAAAAAGAATTCTGATTAATTTGCATAACACGAATGTATAATTCCATAAACTATAATGTATTATTTATGGACGAAATTCATTTCAATGTATTGACAATGATGTTAATTTATTATTGAATGACAATTAAATATTTATTTTATTATTATGATGTGAAGTGATGTTATTGTGTTGTGTGTGTAGTTGCGAATTTAAGTATTTGCAGGATGAATAGATAGGGAATACATATGCAATTTGTTATTAGACACTGTTTTGCACTAATAGAAATACCGTCAAACTGTACATTACACCCGGGTATATCGAAGGAATGTGTTCGTCGGTCTATTCCATAGACCATGAGAATTGTTTCCTTTCACCCTAACAATGTTCACGGTATTCATTACATATGGGTATACCAATGGAATGTGTCTTTCGGTATATTCTAGAAACCATAAAAATTGTATCCTTTGATCATGACATTGTTCACGGTGTTCATTACATACTGTTAAACAGACAAAATTTGTTCGTTTGTATATTCCAGAGAATATGAGAACTGTTCACTTCTCAATACGGTGATAATTAATGATATTTTGACTAATCACTTTTTTTACCAACAAAATCACCGACCAAATGAAAAGTCATTAGTAATATTTGAAGGAGCTTTTTGAAAAATTTTATGCGGATTGAAAATTTTCATTTGACTTTACAGACAGAATTACAGATAGAAATATTAAAAATATTAATATTTAATTTTTCATTTGTGATTCTGTTGGTGAAAAACGCTCATATACCAAGACCATTAAATTTCAATTTGACTTCACAAATAGAATTAGTAACGAAAATATTAAAAATAGTAATATTTAATATTTCATCGGTAATCATGTCGATATAAACTAAAATAAAAGACCTAAATCATGACAGATCGAGACTTCATCTTCTTCTTTTTTCTTCTCTCACACACCTGTTTTTCTCTTCTTTTCTTTTCTTCTCTCTCTCTCTCTCATTCTAACCCAACATCAAGCATTCTCTTCTCTTCTCATCCTAAGATATGTTGTCTTTCTTCGTTTTTCTTTTTATTTTTTAGGTTTATTGACAATGTCTTTTCTTTTTTGTTTTTTTCATTAAGAGCCGAAATAAAGCACTCCACTAAGGTAAGAATTTTTCATTCATTTTTGTTCTTCATTTTTGTGTTTTTTTTATTTATGTTTTTTGTCATTACTTTTTTCAATTTTGTGTTCTTAGTAACATTTTGAATTAATAAATGACATGAATTTTAGTTGTGATTGAAATAAGTTTTGCATTATTTTGTTGAATTTTATTTTTTTTCCTAATTTATTGTTCAATTTCAATTAAATATGTATGAATAATTTTAATTATTATTTTGTATTTATTCCATTTAGAATATTTGTTTGTAAATTTAGGATTAAGAATATTATCACTTAGAAATAATTGTGTTGAATTTTAGTTGTTATTGTAATAATTTTTGCATTATTTTTTTTAATTTAATTTTATTTTTCAATTTTATTTTTATTGTTCAATTTAATTTAAATGTGTAGGATTAATTTTAATTATTATTTTTAATTTTTGTAAATTTAGAATAATTTGCTGTAAATTTATGATTAAAAATATTGTCACATAGAAAATGATAATTTTCTATGAAATTAAATTATGCTAAATTGTTAGAAGAAATTGAATAAAATCAACTGGTTTGTGGCACATATGTTGTGTATTTACAAGTTTAAAATTTTTGGGTAATCTCCCGCATAAGAGAGATGTTGCCGAATTTAAAAAAAAAATAGGAATCGTTTAATTTTTTTATCTGTTTATTTGTGTAGATGCTCAGGGGAAAGTCTATAGCATGTCATGAGGACAGAATCGCTGCTAGTTTTTCTAGCAGTGATGCTGATGACTATGAGTCATGAGGTGCCGACCAAGAACAGGCACATGCATTTACTCACGACGCATGCTCGTCGAGTGTGATGCCGCAACATTGATGAGGGGGTCCCTTCATAGTTGGATCTATTTACCAACAAGTATAAGGCCTAGTGAAATGATGACCTTTAAATGTAAGTTTGCTTTGCTTTCACAACGACATGTTTAATAATTTTTTTAAATAATATCATTTAAGAAATGCAATTTCAGGTTTACAAACATTGAAGCTGTTAGAACAATAACAATGACCTTTAAATTGTCGATGAAAATTCTATTGTTTGAATGAAGCTAGGTTTTCAAAGTTCAAGGTTAATATTAACTTAAATATTTTTTTATGTTAATTTGGACTGTTTATTGAAATTACTGAAAAATTTATAAATTTTTACTCCAAGGAAAAATTTGAATAGGAGAGAGCTGATGATAATGTTGCGAGGAGAGTTTGGGAGAATCACGCTATAATTAGGTAAGATTGAATTCAAGATAATTTTTTTATTTCAAATATTAAAATTTTATTTTTTATTTACTAACAGGTAATTAATTTGTATCATATAAGTTGCATTATTTTTTGTACGAGGTACAAAACAAAGCCAAAAAATATATGAAAGAAAGAGAGCTTTTAGGTTTAAATGACGTGGCATTTTGGAAGGATTTTAGACCGTCATACATCTCATAGGCTGTATGGGCAGAATACATTCAACACGTGATGTCCGCACATTTCACTCGACACTCACAGTCTGATACAGATGACCAGAACCAACGTGTTCACGGTTCCATTACCAAGCACACCGGTTGCTCCATTCTATTCATTTTGCATGCGAAGCGGATAATAGAATTTTTTTATTACATCTATTTGTTTTATTAGTTGTTTTTTTATAAATATATTTAATTGACAACATTTTATTGCAGGCTACGGTTCTTGGACACGAGCCAAGCTCGATAAAGCTTTTTGTTGAAGCGCATGTGTGGAGTGATGACCGCCAAAAATGGATGCAACATTTTGTTGATAGTTGAGATCAGCACTTTATGGTATGTTGGTTTTCAATCATTTTTTTCTCAAGTTATTATTCCCTTGAATTTGATGAATTTATTTTTTCTTTCCATGATACATATAACATCCGGTTGAAGAAGAGATACATGGATGATCCTTAGACCCATCCGGATATCGATCTAGATTTGTGGTTGGGGGCAGGATCGTCCGATGGGCTTACTAGAAATCGGATGTACAGACTGTCTAACACTATAGTCGAGAACATGCAATGACCTATAGTGCTTCGATAGTTGGATGCTCGCAATCGATTCTGAGCGTTCAAACTCGGAGTTTATAGCGATGTTAGACCAACATGTACATGATCAGACGACCCATCTTAATGATAAATATGAATGACTCACTATTTATTATGAAGAACTTCGTTGATTAGTAATGAATATGAGATCAAAGATGGGTGGTTCATGTGCACTCCCCAATTGCCCCCACGGTCTCGGCGACGACCATCTTCCTGTTCCTTCAACGCCGCCTCTATTTTAGATTTGTTGTATTTGAACATACAAATATTTTAATTTGTAATAAATATTTGGTTTTTGAACTAATTTATTTTAAAATTATAAAATAAATTTATTTTTCTACTTTTGTTCAATATATTTTTTTTAAAAAATATATTTATAATATTACTGTTGGGGTTACCGATAAAACTAGATCGTCGGTATATTTCAGAGAGTAGGAAAAGAATTACTGCAAATATCACTTTCACTATTAACACACTGACAGAATTACAGATGTTATCTATCGGTGATATGTTATATTTACCTGTTGATATACTGACATAATAAAATGGTTAATTTTTTTAGCGCGCTTTGTCCATATGTAAATCTTTCAGTATATTTATTATTAATGAATTCACTGACAGTCCATAAATTACCGACGAAAGCTTTTATGAAAGATTGTTTGAGTCTGTTGGTAATATACGTACTAACAAACTACTAGTATAAATATTACATATATTTTTATCAGTAACACTGTTAAATCTTACAGTGAATAAAGATAATTCTAAAACCATAAAGGTAGGTGTAAATTATTGAAAATCAATACAAATAAAAATTATATTTAATATTAAAAATTTATTTAAGGATGGTTGAATCACTAAGCAACCATGCGGGAATGCTTTATACCACGAAAACATGTAACGAAAAAACATAATAAATAATCGACAAAGAAGTTATAAAAAATTACCATGCATACCACAATGCCTATCGTGATTTTTTCGTAGGGTTCTTTTTTCTTTCTTGTAACACAGTGTTAATATTTGATGCAACGTTGCCCCTTCCTTTTTGCCTATCACATTTAGTGAGATTTTCGAAGTACGGTATTTTTTAATGCATTTTAAAAGTATATTTTATTTTGAAAGCATCAAATTAATATTTTTAATACTTTTTAATTATTTTTAATTATTAATATATATATATTTTAATACATTTTTAAGCAAAAAATATTTTTAAAAAATATTTTATACTATAAGTATATGTTTGAGATTATGATATAAGGTACTTTTTAAAATAGCTTTTCACTAGAAAGTGTATCAAAATAATATATTTTTTTCAAATTAAAATATTTAATTAAAAATTTTTAATACTTTATAGTTTTTATATGCTAATATAAAAAATAAAAAAAATCAACCCAAAATTTTTTTTTAGAAGTTTAAAAATAAAAACAAATGCACTCTCAAGTGTTCGCTTATATTATTTTATAATAGAACCATGTTTACCCATCAATTTTACCTTTGTTCGGCAGTGTGGTACAAACAAAAATTTATAAAAATTTAATTTTTTTAATGTTTTTATATATTATATCAAAAATAAAATTTTAAAATTTTTTTTAATATATTTTTAAATAAAAAAACTTTAAAAAATAATCAAAACACTTCTAATCACCGACTGCGAAGCGCGAACTACCAAACACAGAGTTGAGGAGGCCCCAGCCTAGCCAAGTCCAAGCAAGCAAACTCCCAAGAAAACACAAAAGAGATTGGCGTACACTCCCTGACCCCACTCTATTTCTAGACCAACTTCAAAATTCAGATACGATACCCATCATTCTAGAGACCCCCCCCACCCCCCTAAAAACTAAGGTGTCCCCCACCTTCCTTCGTATCGTATGTGCCAGCCTCTCCTCTGGAAACTTGCAAAATTATGGGACCCACAACTCAAAACCCTGACTATAAAAACAACCTTAAAGAAACAGTGTTTTCCCTGCTTCTTCCATTTTCTTTCTCTCTCTCTCTCACTCGACAAAATCCTCCCCATGAAATGGCTGATCACTTTGAAGGTGCAATCTCTCTCTCAAGAGAACTGTCTCGCACCTCTGATGACTCCTCCTCCGAGCATAGCCCAAGAAGTGTCCCTACATTCTCCACCACTCCTGTGTCCACCAACTCTCCATCAAGGTTTGGTGGACCCTGCAACAATACCTCTCCTGATGATCAGCACCACCAGCACAAGGACATCAGAATCCAATCAGTTCAGATTCAGAGAAAGCCAAGAGGTAGACCACCTGGCTCGAAAAACAGGCCCAAACCACCCATTATCATCACCAAAGACTGCGAGTCCTCCATGAAACCAGTCATCCTCGAGATCTCCGCTGGTTCTGATATAATCGAAACTATAATCAACTTTGCTCGTAGAAACCATGCGGGCATAAGTGTTATGAGTGCAAATGGGTCTGTATCTAATGTTACTCTTAGCCACCCAGTTTCTCATGCTCCTTCTCTATCTTTACATGGACCCTTTAACTTGCTTGCACTGTTTGGCTCTTTTGTTGGTTCTTTTGCATCGAATAAAGTACCATGCGCTTCTTCCTCTTCTTCTCCTGGTTCTGTGTATTCTTGCTCTTCTTTTGGGATATCTCTTGCAGGGGCACAAGGGCAGGTTTTTGGAGGGATAGTGGCTGGAAAGGTGATAGCTGCAAATCAAGTTGTGGTGGTGGCTGCTACTTTCGTGAACCCTACGTTTCACAGGCTACCATGTGAGAACGATAAGGATGATCAAGAGACTAAACCTAGTAATGTTGGTGGTGGTGGTACCGGAAGTGAGTCTTGTTTTAGCACTGGCATGTCCATGACTGTTTATGGCTTGGCTAATCCAACCCCAGTCAATTGCCAGATGTCTCCTCCTGATATTGTGCACTGGCCTGGCCCTTCCTCGCGTCCATCATATTAGCAGGAATAAAATGTTCAACTTTCCTGGGCAAGCATTTAGGTGCAAAATTGTGTTAGATGACTTGCAGCATGTGTTTCTTAGTTCTACAAAATTGTGTAGGTGATGTTTATGAAAGTGAAATTTAGTTGGAGAATGTTATTGCTATAATAAAGGCAACTAAAATAGAATTGTCTTTCTCTGGATAGCTAGTTTTGTAATAGTACTTTTATTTTATGTTGCCTGATGTTTGTCGCGAATTTTAGATTACACCTCCTTAATTTATATAATATCTATGAATCTTCTATATCGTTATGAGCCCTTCCCTTTCCTTGGTTTGGTTTTATTGTTTCATTAATGGCGTTTGTGTGTGTATATGTATATATGCTTACATTTCTCTTAAGAGTTGATCCGGTTCACATAGATTGTTTGCAGGTTTCTTAGAAATCCTGATGAAGAAAGAGGGTGGCATTGGCAGTGGTGCAGAACCCAGTCACGGTTTAGGCTACTGTTACCATGTTGTTTTCTGCAACAAGTGACCTGACGCCAACGTAATTAATTATATCTTTTGGGAATTCAATGTCAGGGGTCCAATACCCTTGGTAAGGGTTCAATTTCTCACCTTCTCCCAAGCAATTAAAGCACACAGATATGCCTGAATGGAAGCAAGAAACTCTATCCAAAGCCTTCAACTGGTGCTGCAGGCTAGAAGATAACTGTACTTCTATTATCATGATCTGGTGGCTTTCGTTACTGAGTCGTCTTTTCTTTCTTGTCATGGTCAACAACCCATTTGATCTATCTTCTTTGCACATTACAACTGGTTAGGACTTATCAAACCATAACCTAACTATCATGAATGTACTGAAATGCATGCGTATAGAATGCTGTACGTCTTCGAGGCTGGTTGGCTGACAATGTTTTAAGTTCGAAAAAAAAAAGCTGAGAATATTTCTTTGATTCTTAATATCTGATTCATGTACATCGTTCATGTGCCTTTTTAAAAGAGTTTTATACGATGGTGATTGATTTTTTAAATAGATTTTTTAAAAATATATTAAAATAATATTTTTTTATTTTAAAAAAATTATTTTTAATATTAACACATTAAAATAATTTGAAAATATTAAAAAAAATTTATTAATTTAAAACAAAAAAAATTAAAAAAAATCAAACTTTTTCAAAAATACATATTAAATATAAAAACAGTCATAAAAAAAAACTACTATTCTGATTTCGTACCTCAAAATCTAACTTCAATCAAGTTGCGTGCAACTTATTTGCCAATATTATATAGCATTTGATATGAACTTCTGTAATATGTCACATGATACAATTAAAAAACAGATATCATAAAATATCTCTTGCTGTTAGCTGGATACATTCCTTCATGCCTGTGCCAAGCACTAGTACATTCTTCTTCCATGGTGGTTCGTGGTAGGTTTTGCTTGTATTTTTCCTACTGCGTTTTGCCTTGGTCACTGAACCATTGTCCCCACTCTGTAATAAATGGGGACTGAATCAAAGGAAAGATCAAGCATATGGTGGGAATTACATGCTATGGCATTGATTCAGAAAGACAGCATGAAGATAGTGAGTCCGAATTCCAGTCAAAATACACAACGGTACATACTTTGTTGCTTTAAGACATGACAATCACTGCACTTCCCACCTTAATCCCCTTCTCCTCTCTCTCTCTCTCTTATTTATTACCCATGCATGGAGTCCCCTTGAATGGGACTGCAGAGAGAAAGGTAACTTTTTTTTTTATTTCTCTGATAAAAAAAATGATGAAAGTTGCTATTACCGTGGTGAAAACAAGGGTCAAGGTGAATGCAAGAACTGAGAGGGTTTAGGCCAGGAGGGGGCACGCGGGGTCAGTAAATGCAGTGAGCAAGTCTGGGGTTTGTAGACTTTGTCGATCTCTAATTGGCCAAATATTTTCACGAGCTGTCATGTAGAGAGAAAGGTAAAAAGCTGGTAACAATTGGGAGTTTCTATCCACTTGGTCAAACATTTAAACAACCTTACAGGGATTGCTATTTTAATGCCTGGATTTGCTTTCAAAAGGTGTTATAACTTGTAATAGAAAGAACAAACATGAAATCAAACAAGTTTGGAAGCGGGCTTTTTCATGCGTTGGGAATTGGAACTTGGTTGCCATGTTGTGAGCTGTGTGCATATAAATGAAGTAGTCTTGTTTTGTTGAGTTTTGTTGCTTCTACTACGTACAAGAGTGAAGCTACGGCCTACAGGAGGGCCATTGTTTAGTTAACACTGGATAAGTTGTCCGCGCTACTTCGCTGGCTATCTTTTAGTGTGTTAACAAAGTAACCAATACATAAAATATAGCAGTCTACGCAGATGCATAATTTATAAGCCAAAACACCAAGAAATTAATAAGATTTCATAATGTATGTTGCAAAGGTGGAGGAAACAACGAAGCAAAATAGCAAAAGTATAGGATTGTATATATGTTGTTGAACAACACAAAACAAAGTAAAAGTCATAAAGTCCCGTACAAAAGTTTTAAACAAAGATATGTGCAAATGGAGAGATGGGTTTCAAGTTTTTTGTGCGAAGATGAGGACAGAGATGCTATTGACTCTACTATTGAACAAACACATCTGCTGGTCTGTCATCCTGCAACGAAACGATCAAAGTTTTGTGAGAAATATGAAAAGGCAATAGGAGCTGAAGTTAATAATCTTCGTCTAAAGCAAGAACAGACATTTAAAGGATACGAGTGAAGTACATGCACATGAACTATGTAAACAAAAAGAAAAACACAAAAAAGTTTCCAAAGCACAATTGTAAATGTAGGTGATTGGTTGTTAAAAGAAATGTCTTGTAACCTGACACAACAAATAGCCTGATTTTTTAAAGCATAAAAGATTATAAGATCAACAATGCAATGGCATTTAAGAGAGTCTTATAACATTTGCCGAGTAAAAAGAAAGTACAATAATGTAGGCATATGCTTCCTTGATGGAAGACCAAATTAATTGGAGATGTGATTTGCAGGGCGTTGCGTGGTACATGATACATTGTGTGTGGGGGGGCCTAATTGGACAATAATGTAGCCACATTTTTTTTTTCATCCTCTTTTTGTTGGTTTTATTTTCATTTCACTTCATGTTTAGTTGATTGAAGATTTGATTTTGTGATTTTTTCAGGTTTATTTTCTATAAGGTTAGTCTAAACTAATGAATAGGGTCACTAGTTTTGAAGATTAACTTGGGTTGATTTTGGCTTTTTTTTTAGTTTTTTTTTTAAATTTTATCTTTTAATATTTAGTTGGTTGGGGATTGAACATTATGATTTTTTTCACTTTTCTTTCTATGGGATCATCTTGATCTCATGTCCCAAATTGCAGGTTTAGTGGGTTACCATGGTTGACTCAGGTCTTTTTTTTCCTTTGCTTTTTTTAGATTGATTTTTTTTTCAGTTTTATCTTTAAAAAATGGGTTGTTTGAGATTTGGGTTTTGTTGTTTTATTCAATTTGCTTTCTTACAACGTTATCATGGTCCCACAACTAGGTCGTGTATTTGCTAGGTTGACTTGGGTTTTTGTTCTTTTTTAATTTCTTCTTTCAACATTTAATTTGTTATGAATTATCTTTATTTTATTTTTTTTATTTTTTATAGGGTTATCATGCTCCCATTCATATTTGTTTCTTTATCCAATAAAATCATTGAGACCTTTTAAGAATATTAGGAGAACATCTTTTTTGTTATAATATATATATATATATATATATATATATATATATAATGTCTATTATAATCTCTTAGACTTCATGACTCTTGAGTTTAGTCTCTCGGTTTTCTATGACACTTGGGTTCCTAGTGTCCTTTAATGTTCTCATTTTCTTCTCATATAAATAGATTACTTGTCTTGTATTCTCAGCATTGAGAAAAATATACAAAAAAAAGGTATGAACTTCTAAGTTTTATTTTGAATATGTATGTTCTTACTTGTTCTTTTTATTTTAACATGTTATCAGCATGATCACTCTACTTAATTTGTATTGAAATCTTGGCACATATGAATTCCTATATTATGTGGCTTATAGAATAAATGTAAGTTAATTACCAGGTAAAGTTTTAATGGTAGCATGTTCTTAAGGTAAATTAATTACTAAACAATCTCCATTAAAAGTTGTTATAGAATTACCGTATTTTCTCGAAAGAATTCAAGGAGATATATGTGGATCTATTCATTCATCATGCAAAATTTTTAGATATTTTATAGTATTAATTGATGCATCAAGTAAATGGTCATGTGTTTGTTTACTTTTTAGGTGAAATGTTGCATTTGCTAGATTAATAACATAGATTATCAGACTACGGGCACAATTTTCTGATTAATCAATCAAGAAAATTCAATTGGAAAATGCTGGTTTGTTTACTTCTCAAGTATTTGATAATTTTTTTCACTTCTATTAGAATTGATGTTGAACATCATGTTGCTCATGTACATACTCAAAATGGTCTAACAGAATTATTTATAAAGCACCTTCAATTAATTGTTAGACCATTACTTGTGAAATCAAAATTACCTACATCTGTTTAGGGATATGCTATATTACATACTGCATCATTGGTTAGAATTAAACCAAGTATTTACCATAAATATTCTCCTTTACAACATGTTTTTGGTATACCAGCAAATATATTTCATCTATGAACTTTTAGTTGTGTGGTATATGTGATTATAGTGCCCCCACAAAGGACTAAAATGGGTCCACAATGTAGAATAAAAATTTATGTTGATTTTGATTCTTTATCTATTATTAGATTCCTTGAACCTTTAACTAGTGATGTTTTTAAGGAACGTTTTGAAGACTGCCATTTTAATGAGAATATTTTCCCATCATTAGGGAAAGAAAAGTTAGTGCCTGAAGCACTACAAAACATTACTTGGAATAACCTAAACTTATCTCATTTTGATATAAGGACAAATCAATGTGAACTTGAAGTTTAAAATATAATTCATTTACAAAACATTGCAAATCAATTATCATTGAAAAGTTAGTGCCTGAAGCACTACAAAACATTACTTGGAATAACCTAAACATATCTCATTTTGATCCAAGAACAAATCAATGTGAACTTGAAGTTTAAAATATAATTCATTTACAAAACATTGCAAATCAATTACCATATGTTTTTACCAATAGTGAAAAGGTGGTAAAATATCATATTCTAGTTGCAAATACTCCATCTAGAATTAAAATCTCTAAAGGAAAAAAGGCAACATAGTAGCAAATGAATCTATACCATGCTTGAAGCGCAAAAGACTTGTTAATGCTAAGGACAAAAATCTTAGAAAATAAAAATTACAACAAATAGATAATGATACTCCTGAAGATTCATCATCCATAAAACAAACGATAAATATTGTGTCAAAATCATCTTTCAATATTGATCCTATTGAAGAGGGATCTACTGAAGAGGCATCTCCTGAAGAGATCTAGGTACCTGGAAATAATGATACTCCTGAAGATTCATCATCCATAAAACAAACAATAAATATTGTGTCAAAATCATCTTCCAATATTGATCCTATTGAAGAGAGACCTACTGAAGAGGCATCTCCTGAAGAGATCTAGGTACCTGGAAATAATGAGATCTTCATAAACTATGTTCACACATGAGAGATTTTGGATCGAAATAAAATTATCATAAATGACATATTTTTATTTAAGGTTGCTTTTGGCATCACTAGAAGTAATGATGAAATTAAACCACAAACTATTGAAGAACATCGATATAGAAATGATTGGTCAATATGGAAAAAAGCAATTCAAACAGAGTTAAACTCACTTTCAAAAAGTAAAGTATTTGGACATATAGTTCATACACCTAAAGGTGTTATACCTGTTGGATACAAATGGGTTTTTGTTAGAAAACAAAATGAGAACAATGAAATTTTTTGATACAAGACATGACTTGTTGCACAAGGTTTCTCATAAAGACTTGGCATTGATTAAAAAAAAAATTATTCTCTAGTTATAGATGCAATCACTTTTAAATTTTTGATTGGTTTAAAAGTCTAAAAAACTTTAGATATACATTTAATGGATGTAGTTACAACATTTCTATATGGATCATTAGATAAAGATATCAATATGAAAATCCCTGAAGGATTCAAAATGCCTGAAGCCTTTTATGATAAACCTAGAAGTGTTTATTCTATTAAACTACAAAAATATTTATATGGGTTGAAGCAATCTGGTTGAATGTGTTATAATCATCTTAATAAATATCTTTTAGAAAAAGGGTTTGAGAATAATGAGAATTGCCCATGTATTTTTATTTAAAAAATTCACATCTAGATTTGCTATTGTTGCAATATATGTTGATGATTTAAATCTTATTGGTACTCCTGAATAGCTCATAAAAATTGCAACTTATTTGAAAGATGAATTTGAGATGAAAATCTTGGAAAGACAAAATTTTATCTTGGTTTACAAATTAAACATCTTTCAAATGGAAAATTTATCCATCAATCGAAGTATACAGAAAAGGGTTTGAAGCACTTTGACATAGACAATGTTCATCCTTTGAGTATACTTATGGTTGTTCGATTACTTGATACGAAGAAAGATCCTTTTCGACCGCTAGAAGAGAATGAAGAAATTCTTGGTCCAGAAGTATCATATCTTAGTATTATTGGAGCACTTATGTATCTTACAAATTATACAAGATCAAATATAGCTTTTGCAGTCAATTTATTGGCAAGATATAGTTTCACTCCCATAAAAATATATTGGAATGAGGTTAAACATATACTTTGTTATCTCTGTGGAACAATTAAAATAGATTATTTTACAGTAGATTAAATTCATAATTGATTGGATATTCAGATGAAAATTATTACAAAACAAGTTATTTGTTTACATATGAAGGTATTGCATTTTTTTAGAGATCTGTCAAACAAACATTAGTAGCTACTTCATCAAATCATTCTGAAATTATTGCAATCCATGAAGCAAGTCGAGATTGTAAATGGCTAAGGTTAATTATCAAGCTCTTAAAAGAAAAATATAGATTTTCAACCATTGAAGATAGTCTCGGAATATTATTTGAAGATAATGTTGCCGCATCAGTAAACTTAGAGGAGGCTACATTAAAGGAAACGAAACAAAACATATCTCACAAAAATTCTTTTATACTCACGAGCGACAGAAAAAAAAATTGATATCAAGCAAATCAAGTTAAGTGATAATTTAACATATTTATTTACAAAAATTTTATCAACCTCAACTTTCAAGAAATTTGTCCATAATATTAAAATGCATTATCTTAAAGATTTATAATAGTTTACCAATCTACTACTCTTCTAAATTAAAAAAAGAATATTATAAAAAAAATCATGAGATGCCATTATCCGAACATTCGTAGGAAGCGATTTTGACCCATAAATAGAATATGGATAATTCTAGTTAAGTCGTGACTGGATTCGGTCGCACATCAGAACATCCGATCCATGCGACGAACGGTGGAAGCTGGGTCCTAGGTACCTGTATTTATAAAATGAATACGTGGGTGTGTGTATGATAAGGTGATCTCAGTAAAGAAAGTTTTATTGAAGCGAACAAAGCAGTGATAGAGCAAGTTTTATTGAACTGGACAAAGCATTAGTTAGCTACAAGTAGCAGGCAAGGCAAGCTTTTGTCGAAAACAAGAAACACCTAGAATATGGGAAGGAAAAAGTAAAAAATGAAACAGCACTCTAGAAAGAAGTAGAGATAACACTAGAAGCAAAAAAATCAAGTCTCAAAATTTACTGGACACGGAGCCAGAAGTGCTCTCCAGGTTCAAGCAGGTTTCCCAGTGGGCAGAGGCTTCCTTGCAGTGGGTGGAAAATGAGAGAAGGCAGAGGCTCACATGATCTTGATGATGTTGAGTAGTGGGAGGATTATTTTTTGATGTTTCATTGATGAGAACTGCAGTTGTGGCTCCATTTGAAGCACGAGTATTGCTATTTGCTATGACCACCTGCAGTTGCCCGTCCTGAGTCTACGAAGGGCTCATTGCCGGTTATCTCTGGTTCGTAGGACTTGAGATGCTTGGCGTATTTTCAATGAGATAATTAAGTTGAGGTAACCGATTTTATTTGTAAAATAAAATCTTACATCGTACGTATTTTCTACTAGTTTTACAGGAAATCAATGTAGTGTATCTACGAGGCAACAAATGTAATTGTTTTGCAAGTTGCAAGATGCACGGATTTCCTGACAAAAGGATCTTACATGGGAATTGAATTATTTGTTGCTGGTATGGTTGGTTTTGTCATTACCGTTATTTAAATGTTATTTAAAATATTTTTTATTTAAAAATATATTGAAATAATATTTTTTTTATTTTTTAAAATTTATTCTTAATATCAGTACATAAAAAACATAAAAAAAATTTAATTTTTTAAAAATACTTCTTTAAAAAAAAAAACAGATTCTTCTTTAAACAAGTTACTCTAGCTTGAAATGTAGTATTGAAATCGATCCTTTTGTTATTGTTTTATGTACACTCTCTAACTTCTGATCATGGAAACAATAGAGAATGGATTTTTTTTTGCCTTTCAGTAAGGCCATAGCCAATGTGGAGGGTATAATGAGACAAATGGCAATAGGACGTGTTGTAGGGCTAAGGACCACTTGTTCTTTTGGCTACGTAACCACCTAAATTACGAAAAATACAATTTTCCCATCGCACCAGACATTTCCTGTTTCTCGCATTAAAAATAAATAAATTATGTTTCTTGTTCAAATCTTTTGCTTCCCCCCACTTTGTTTTTTTCTCTGTCTACCGCTTTGCTTTTCTTCCTTTTCTTTGATTATTGTTTTCACAAACATTTTCCATCACACGACCATTCTTACACTTTCAGTTCGTGTTTGTTTGATGCTTACATTGAAATATGCCCTATTATATAATCCACATGAATATGGCACCGCGCTCTGATATATAGCTTAGCTGATGATGTGGTTCGTTTTTTTGTTAAACTTTCAGGACCCGGGCTTTAGCACGATAGAGACACGCTGAAAAAAAGAAAACAAAACGTTATCAGTCCAAGAGTTCTCAGCTTTCACCAAATTTCTTTGCGATAATTGGGATTTCGCTTTGCAGTAGATTATAATTTAGCTTCGTTTGCTTTAATTTGTTGAATGTAATTGCAAGTAGTTCTGTCTCCCTTTTGGCTACGATTTTGTTACATCAACCAGTTGGTTGCTATCAACTCACTTCGTCCATTTTGTTTGTCTACTGTGCATAATCTCAAGAATGTCTGTTCTGGAAATTATATAATATAATTGAGGATAAGCAATAAAAGGGAATTTTGGTACTAATCTGGAAAGGCTCAAGAGGAGAAAAGGTGAAAAGGGATCTTAAAAAAGAAAAGGTAGAGATTGGCCTCATGTACAGAGGTTTTAGAGTTTTGCCCAGTAATGAGTAAAAAAGATACCATGTGGATCGTGGCTTTCACGAGATAGGACTGCAAAAGTGTTGCAGCAGCTAGCGTCCCCACACTAAGACATCGCAGCCCAATGAGTTTAGTTTGGAATTCCAATTTGAAGGTTCCAAGTTCAGAAATTAATGAAATGGGATAGAAGATTGGTGAAATGAAATTTTGACAAACTATTTCAATTTCAATTATGTAACTCAAGATCTGAGAGTCTCCAAATCTTCACTTCAAGTTCAACTCTTGTAAACAATATCAAATTTTTTTATGATTTGGATGCGAGCAAAATAAATTATGCGTTAGATTAGGGCACGTTAAGCTAACGTTTGAATCAAATATCTGCAACCTATCATCAAAAGAGAGAGAGAAGAGAGGGTGGAGAGCTTGATGCATGAGCTTGGCCTTTTCCGTGTTGCAGATTGTTTTGTTGGCGATTAAGAGAGTAGATGTATATCTGGTGGAGAAAGAACGAGTGTGTCAATTGGGGTTGACATGATTCATGATACACCAATTTTACTCCTTGATGAGCCAACTTCAGGCCTAGACAGCACTTCAGCTCTTCAAGTGATTGAACTACTTTCATCAATGGCAAAGGCAAAGCAAAGGACAGCGGTGTTGTCTATCCATCAACCGAGCTATAGAATTCTTCGATACATTCCCAATTTTTTAATCGTGTCTCACGGTTCAGTTGTGCATAATGGCAGCCTGGAATCACCTGAGGAAACCATAACCAAGTTGGGATTCCAAATTCCATTGCAACTAAATGCTCTGGAGTTCGCAATGGAATTATCAATACACTAGAAGATGCAAAATCCAAAATGTACACCCCTACTCTAGAAAATAATGAACCATCGCTACTAAAAAAAAAAGAGCCTATTAGGCAACTAACTAGTACGTTATAGATAATATTAAATTTTATTGCTGATAAAATTCAGCAACAAAATTAACAACAGATAATTTTAGATGCAATTTTAGATACAAATAATAGATACTAATTTTTTAGCAACGGATTATCAATTAATGATTTGCTTAGTAACAAATTATTCGTTCTTTGAAATTCGGTTGTTGAATGTGTAAATCAGCAACGGATATTTCATTGCTAATGACCATTGCTGATCAAGCAACGGATATTGTGTTGCTGATCCGTTGTTTGATTAACAATGCAAACTTTGTTGCTAATCCGTTGTTAATTTATCCGATGACTATTTTTTAAAACATGAATTTTTTTAAATTATTTTTTCCAATTTATTGAATTTATTTAATTATTTGTGGCTATTTCAAAAATTATAGATAAATATATAAAGAACATAAATTAATACTAGAGATTATTTTATCAAAAATAATAAGTCAAATAAAAATAAATTTCACAATAAATTTCTAAATCTCGTCAAACTTACATCAAAATAGATAAGTCATAATTTAATAAATATGTTCTATCATAAAGGTGGTGGTGGTGGAAACGAACCAAAACAATACTGACAATCATAAGGTGGGACCGGTATATGATGGTCGAGGCCTAGGTCGATATACTAGATTAGACAGGGGATACATAGGTGTCGTCATCTGTGGAGCCACATGTGATGACATAGATGAAGCCATAGGTGTCGACATACCTTAGTCCATATTTGATGTTCAAGCTTGGTATCTCATGTTACTAAGAAATTTTTTGATTGAAGTCATCTCCTGTTGTAGTGAAAAAGTATGACCATCTTTTTCCTTTATTTGTTCTTTCAATGCCTAAATTGATAAGTTAGGAGGTGTTGACTCCATTATATAGGATTGTGATGAAGCACTCATACTAACCATAGATTTCGGCATACTAGGTGCATCATATATTCTACCCTTTGTAACTCCTCCTATAACCACACACCAAGCTGCTCCATCAAATGAATGATGATTTTCCCGATCAGTTCCATATTTTGAAATCATCTCTTTTTTGTAATTCTCCTATAATAAAATTAAATATAATAATAAATTCATTTTAATTTTAAATAATAATTAAATTACATAAAAAAATACTTACAACAAATTTTTTAGACTTGTTATCTATAAAAGTTTCAGGCTTCTTGGCACTCTGATGCAACACTGAAAACACATCATCTCATAAAGGTTCTTTTCCACGTGCTTTTTCTTGCTATCAACAAACAAAAAATATTAGACAATATAAATATAAAAATTTAAAGTCCATTATAACAAATATAAACAATCATCACCATGCTGTTCGATATGATGTAAATGACACCATACCTCTAGAATGAGTGCTTAATTTACCATCTGTTTCAGTTAGCTGATTATTTCTTGCAGATTTTGATCTCCTTTGAAATTCAGGGGTGGATCAAAATTCTTTAATCATTTAATTTCAATCGTCATTGTTTATCCAAACTGGACAATATATATTCTCTCTAAATTACAAACATAATCTCTCAAAATATGGGTTTCTAATTATACTTGCTATCTTAATTTTTCACACCATGTTTGTTCCCTGTAAGATGGAATTCTTGTAAGCATAAATTAACTGGAGAAGAAGTTAAGAAAATGACAAATTATGCTTTTGGAAAATGACGCGTGAAAGAGATAGGTTTCTAGAGAAGGAATTGAAAGGGACATGAGAAGGAATTGAAAGGGACATATGGGTTTGGTTTCTAGAGAAGGAATAGAAAGGAAGATATGTGTTAGGTTTGATCTAGAGAAGGTATAGAAAAGGACATATGGGTTCTTCCGGAGAATGAAGGAATTTTGCTTGTGTGAGGTTCTCTTTTGTTTTCAAGGTATAGATGGACCTATAAATAATTAACACATAATTATTATTTATTGTTTTTTTTATAAAAATCAAATTTTAATCCTTTTTTTATCAGCAACCATTAGCAACGACAAATTCATTATTGATTTTTAATATATTAATTTATTTTTTAGTATCAGATTTTGCGTTGCTAAATCCATTGCTAATATATATATATATATATATATATAACATCCGATGCTAATCCGATAATAATGACCCTGTTTTTTTAGGATTGGATATTCCTACACAATTTGGCCCTAGGAAGAAATTGTCCGAACCCAACAAGGTATTGATAGCAAATATTCAGGCTTCTGTTCCTTCTTCAATTTGTCTGAAATCATGTTTCTCTGATCAAGATCTAGGAAGATCATTTATAGAACAAAGCAGCTATTCTTGGCAAGAACTACGCAAGCCATGTTTAGAGGCTTTGGGTTAGGCAGTGTTTATGTCAAGGTGGGGAGGATGAAGGGGGAGTTGCTGAGCGATTAGGCCTCTCTGCATTTAGTATTAGTTTTCTCATTTCTTCGACAGTGGAAGCTCTTCCCATATACCTTCAGGAGCGGCGTGTTCTGATGAAAGAATCTTCAAGAGGAACGTATAATATATCCCCCTACATGATTGCCAACAGCATCGTCTTTCTACCTTTCTTGTTCACAGTGGCTATTCTTTTCGTCGTCCCTGTGTACTGGATTGTGGCACTTAATCCATCCATTGCTGCCTTCGCATTCTTCGCATTTGTGGTGTGGCTTATTGTCCTGATGGCTAGTTCTCTAGTGCTTTTCCCAAGTGCAGTCTCTCCTGACTTTACTCCAGGAAATTCACTCATCTGCACAGTTCTTGGAGCATTCTTTCTCTTCTCTAGATACTTCATTCCAAATATTGGTTGTTCATGTATATTATGTTAAAATTTCCTTGAATCTGAAAGCGACGTCAGCTAGTCAGCTTAACCTGCCTGTCCGTGGAAAGAAGGATAGTTGGTGAAGGGGGATGCCCAGAGTCGAAGTCGTGTAACTAAGCACATAAGGTATAGGATAACTAGAAAGGCTTGTATGGCTGAGTTGAGGAGGGGCTAAGCGCTGTTGCATATTCTAATTAGCCCTTCTTCTCTTCCCGCTTCCCCTCCGTACTGTATATAGAGAACACCGCCTCAGAAGGTATTTGATCTGTATTTCCATTTCCAATACTCCTGTGTTAAGGAGTTTCCCTGAAAGCTATGTTATGCCTTTTTACCTCTCCCTCTCCCTCTCCCTCTCCTTATCCCTATACGCTGGCTGTATCGAGTGTATCATCCATGTACGTCTAAAGTAGGAGCACCTAAAGCTATCATATCTGTAATTACATGCATCTCCTTTTTTGAAGTTTGAAGAAAGGGGCGTCCAGGATATGTTGTAAAAGAAAAGCTAATGCATCGGTTAAAACCAGATGAATCAATCTTAATGAGGGTAGGATGGCGAAACAAACCAAGAAACAATCCATTTATTCAATAGCTTTTTTTATTACTTTACGAAATGAAACTCGATTCTTTAATTGTCCAGTTGAAAATTCTCCAAGAACATTCGGGGGTGCATGTAAGCGTTTTCAATTCTTGTAATAGAAATGTTGAGTTTTTAGTTCATACAATTAAGTTCTTTTGTACTAGAATTCTCTCTTATTAGTTCGAATAAATGTGGAATTATTATCCCAATTTGAGAACCTCCCAGTTGAACATTCTCAATTAGCATGCCTCTAGATTTAGGGGTTCCTGCTATAGTCAAACACGAGGGAAAGATAATTTATACCGATATTGGATAAGATTATTTTATAGAGGAGTGGCTATATTGTAAACATTCCATTAGTTATGTATCAATGTTCCAACAAAAATACTTGTATGTATCAAAAAACTCAGGTTCGGCAAGGATTTCTTAGTTTAAATCATTGCATAGAAATATAAGTCTTTGGTTGATGTAAGTTCATGTAATTTATTCTTTATTAATATTTTCTTTTAGTCATTTTTGAATTGAATAAAAGGGAATTGCTCTATAGAATCTATTTTTTTTTTTTTACAATTCCCTAATATCGAGTGTATTATAAGATCATGATTGGATCCGCATATGTTTAGTAAAAAAAAGAATCTTCTCCTTTGAGAATAATAAAAAAAAAAAGTGTTTAATTATAACATGAAAATGTGACTGAATTTGTCCTAATTACTCTTTGGGATTGAGTGGATGAAGGGAGAAGCTTCTCGACCGATGAAAAGGGTTCAATGACTTCAAAAGAATTGAATGACGAGTTGTATGGTTGAGGTGCAATTTCATCTTATGAATCTCGGTTAATGAATCTCCCACTATAGGGATTCTTTCGAGGTGTTACGTATATAAGCCTCTTCAAACAGGGCTTATTGTTATTGACTCAATAATCCCTATAGGACGTGATCAGCGAGAATTAATTATTAGGGACAAGCAAACCGATAAAACAGCAGTAGCCATAGATACGATTCTCAATCAACAAGGACAAAATATAATATGTGTTTTATGTAGCTATTGGTCAAAAATCATCTTCTATAGCTCAGGTAATAACTGCTTTACAAGAAAGACGAGCAATGGAGTATACTATTGTGGCAGCCAAAACGATGGATTCCCCAGCTACACTAAAATATCTCACTCCTTATACAAGAGCAGCTCTGGGTGAATATTTTGGCATGAGGGTAGCCAGTTCGTCCATTTCATCAAGATAAACAAGACATATCCTATCATAACTTGTTCCTGACAAGAAAAAAAATGCAACCATCAAGATAAACAAAACATATCCTATCATAACTTGTTCCTGACAAGAAAAAAAGTGCAACGCAAATAAATCCATGAGATATTATTTGTAAAATGGCCTTGTTGAGTCTCATATCGCTTATAGAGCAAATTCCTATAATTGTAAAACCCATATGATATACAAAAGAATAGGCTATTCTTTTTTTAAAAAAAAATTGACCAAAAAATGCTGAAGTTACAGATAGATTATTTGTATTGCGCCTACTATTATCAACCAAGAAGAAAATATAGAATGGGCATGAGATAATAACTCCATATTTATTTGAACCAATCCATGTGCTCCCATTTTAAATAAGATTCCAGAATGTATAATCAAACTAATAGGAGAAAGACCTCCTAAGAATAAGAGATATAAGGCTAAAAAGAGAGTAAAAAAAGAATCTTTCGTGTATAATCTTGAATGTTATCGATTTTAGTGCGTAGACCAAATAATACAATGCAAATAAAAGTTTCTAGATTCATGGAGATATAAAAGAGCATACCTCTTCGTGATATGCTTTCGATCTGTGTTAGCTTTTGCTACATACTTGTTTGGTGAAAAAAAAAATTATATATATTTTTAAATGGTTTTGATGTGCTCATGGAAGAAATAATTTTTTTAAAAAAAATATTTTAAAAAATTTTCTAATAAAAAACACTTTAAATAAAAAAACAACCGCTTAAATACTCTTCAATATTTTTAAAAAAAAAATATACCCCATTAGGTTTGTAATTTTCAACTCATTTTATCTTCCACAACGACAAAAAAAAAAAAAAAAAAAAAAAAAAAAAAAAGCCTAAATTTGCACTCACAAAAGTATAATGGACTTGCAATTCTTAAAACACTTTTTCTTTTTTATTTATTTTAAGAAGGATGAAAGCACTCACCCTTTGTTGAAAGATAAGAATAAAACATAGTCTAAAAACTCATAATCTTTGTCCTGGCTGCGAGGTGATTGTCCTTTTCCAATCATTTCTCCTTCTTTTACGTGGTTTGAGTGGTTTGATTAAAATTAAGAGAAGAATGGGACAAGTTTAGAAGCAAAAACAAAAACAAAATCCTTAAATCCAAAAGGTCGCCGCATCCTTAAATCGAGCCATCACCACCACATCAGCCTCCACCTAAGAACACCCATATTTGCAGGTTGTAATAACTAATTAATATGTATTAAAATTGAAAACACCGCTATTTATTTAGTTATTCTTAACATAAAAATGAATAATTTATTAAGCATTCAGTTTCCTCCCACTTTCTCAGTTTTGCAACTTGTCAACCGAGCCTTCTCCACGTTATTCATTTCGCATTTAGCAAAGCGTTGACATAACCCATAATCTACGTTTTTTTCTTCTCTTTATTCAGGTAAACAGATAAAGAAAGACCCTTCATCAGATCTGTGTATTTGTTTATGGTTGTCTTTATGAACTTGAATTCTGATTCTTGCATGGATTTTCATTTTTAATGATTTTTTTTCTTACTTCTGGGCCTTGTTTTTGCATTGCTGTTATACGTGCTTGATACTAAGATTTGTGCTCTTTCTTTTTTCTGTTTCAAGTTTTAGTTTGGTTTGATGATGAGAAATTGAGTTGTTTTTGTGTTATATTATTGACTCCTTGTTTCTTTATTGTTACTGTAATGCAGATTGATTCTTGGCTTTTTATTTAGCTTTATGATCGAACCATTTGATGTTTTGAAAAGATAGTGGGGTTTTCGTTGGTGAAATTGTGTGTTGGAGATGTGAATTGGAGTGGTTTAAATGTTAATATCTGGGTTTCTATTTATATCCTATTGTAGATAGCATAACTGAGGTTCTGTTTGGCTTTGTGAATTGTGAAGAGAGTTGGAATTTAGTTTCTGTATATTGGGGGTTCGAGATGATTGGGAGAAAAAATATGGGGCGAGCGTCGCCATTGCTTTTGGTGCTTTTGGCACTAGGATTTTTCTTTGCGATGTATAACTTGTTGACTTTGGTAATACAATATAAGGATTCTAGTTCAGGAGCTGGATCAGGGAATCCTGATCCTGTAATACGGATGCCAACCAATTTGAGGAAATTAGGGAAGTCGAATTTGAAATTCCATGTTGCCCTTACGGCTACTGATGCTCCTTATAGTCAATGGCAATGCCGGATTATGTATTATTGGTATAAGAAGATGAAAAACATGCCAGGATCAGACATGGGAAAGTTTACTCGAGTGTTGCATTCGGGAAAAGGTGATCATTTGATGGACGAGATTCCAACTTTTGTTGTTGATCCTCTTCCGGAGGGCTTAGATCGGGTAAGAATTTTTTTATTTTTGCTTTTGCCGCCGTTGCTTATATTTATTTCTCAGCATTTATTCTGTTACATATTGATTTCAAAGTTAAAATTATTGTGACCTTGAATTTGCTTTAGGAAATGCCTCTTAGTCATTTTTTATTCTTCTCCTTGGCTCGTTTACACATTGTTACCTTGTTAATTTAAAAGTGTTCCTAGTGAATTGATGAGGGATCCTGCAAGTATTGTGTTTCATCAATAACATGAATTATACAGGTTCAATTTTCATTTTACTCAATTATTTCTGGGGCTATGAGAACTCTTTATATTTCTCAAGCATCTTGGTTTTAGATTGATTTCTATCAATAATGATGCAGACATTTAATGTGTTTCCCATACCAAATCTGTGGCTCTTCCTAATATTAGTACAAAAGAAGTCAATACTCATGGTTTGCTTCTATCAAATTATCAATAATTAGTTAATTGCATAATTTGCTCATATAGCCATTTCATGCTCTACCCAGGGTTATATTGTCTTAAATAGACCGTGGGCTTTTGTGCAATGGCTGGAAAAAGCAACTATTGAGGAAGAGTAAGTTTTTAAAGCTATGGTTCACAGTTTCCTTTTTACACCTGCTCTTTTGGTATGACATCTGAATTTAGTGATTGTATGATTGATACAGAAGCATTTTGTGATTGATACAGATACATTCTAATGGCAGAACCTGACCACATATTTGCAAATCCTTTGCCTAACTTGGCACATGGAGATAATCCAGCAGGGTTTCCATTTTTCTATATTAAACCAACTGAACACGAGAAAATTGTTCGAAAGTTTTATCCTGAGGAGAAGGGTCCTGTGACCGACGTTGATCCAATTGGCAATTCTCCCGTAATAATAAGAAAGGTACTCCTTTTATTTCATTTATAGCCTGTTTGAACCATTTGAACTCCTGAGAATTTTATGCATTTCCATATTAGTTATCAGAGCTCATTGTTATGGGAATATAATTTAAATTTCAGTTGGAAACACATGAAGTGCTGATCATTGACATGCCATTGTCCTTGTCAAAATATCACTATTGTCGTAGCCATTGGGATGGGATATTTGCTTTAACTCTAAACAGTTTTGCTTATTAACATTTGGTGAGCTACACTTTATCCTTACAGTCACTGCTGGAGGAAATTTCACCAACATGGGTGAATGTTTCGCTAAGAATGAAAGATGACCCAGAGACTGATAAGGCATTTGGTTGGGTGCTTGAAATGTGAGTAATGTTTGATAGGATTCTTTCTATTTTGCTAATGAATTTAGATCTTGAATGGTTGGTATATATTCAATGTTGCTCACATATCTTTGTTGATCTAAGGTATGCCTATGCTGTAGCATCAGCATTGCATGGTGTGCGGCATATACTCCATGAAGACTTTATGCTACAGGTACCTGTGGTTTATGGTAATGCTTCTTGTATCTCTCTATTTCTTAAAGTCACTCATTCAGAATTGCCTATATCCATGTATGTTTCAGCCACCATGGGATTTGGAAGTTGGGAAGAGATTTATTATCCACTACACTTATGGATGCGACTACAATATGAAGGTAAAAGAAGGGATCTCTCTCTCTCTCTCTCTCATATTTATAATTATCTTTTCTGATTTTGATGTTTAAACTGTTTTTCTTCACCTTCTATTTTTCTTTGTTTTTTTCCTGCAAATGTTCACAAGTTGTTTCTTAGACAACCAATATTTGATTCTTATTTTGTTGATTATGATTTGTTATTATCCAGGGAGAATTAACATATGGAAAGATTGGAGAATGGCGGTTTGACAAGAGATCCTATCTCAGTGGTCCTCCACCAAAGAACCTTTCCCTGCCCCCACCAGGAGTTCCTGAAAGTGTGGTATGTTCACAACTAGATCTTTCAGACCATTTGGGAAATCATATTATATGAATGTCAGAAGATTCATGTTTGATAAGTGGGCTTAGAGGGAAAATGTTAAAATGAAGCCTGCCTGGAACTACAACACATTGCGTTATTGTACAATTTGTTTTCTTGCTATAATGAACTTGCTTTTCTGAGGAGTATGTTTGAATTAGAACCCAATTAGGCTTTACCCATACACTGAAGATGATCAAGAGAATTGCCATCTTAGGCAGACCTTGTAGAGAAGGAATATGAAGGGCAGATACTGTGGCACAGCATTGTACATGTATGATTTCCCTGAAAAGATGCCCATAATATTCACATGATACATGGATTAAATTTCTTTATATAAAAACAATAGTTTGTATGAAACCACGTGTACATATCAAATTGGCGTGCTGGCCATCCTGATCACTTGCAATGTGAAACTGTCTGTCTATGTTTTATAGTATAGAGCAAAAACCTTATCTGGTCTCCATCCAAATTTCAAATTACATGGATCTTAGCATCCTAGGTGAAAAGAAACCAAAACATACCTGCATTGAGTTGTTCAAGTATTCTTGGTCTCTGATGACCAAGTATCCTTGTCTGGTGTGAAGTAAAGGGTTCTGCGATATTTTCTGTTATTTGTTGTAACTGATGCCATGGGAACTGATAGTTAAGATAATGATTCCTGTCTGGATTATGAGTCATTTTACCTTATTCTCATAGTATGCCATGGAAGTGAAGGCACTTATTTTTTTCTCTCTGTCTTTCTCATGGAGTTAATAATCCATTTATTATGATTCTCTGCAGGTGAGACTTGTAACGATGGTTAATGAGGCTACAGCTAACATCCCTGGCTGGGACTCATTAAACAGTGGCTGAGATTGAGATCTGGATCATAAGCTCATTGATCCTTGGTTCAATGCAATCTCTTGCGTGAGAGATTCACCCATACTATCTACAAGATAACAGAAGAATGGTATAGGAAAATAGGAATGCCTTCACAACAGAGGGATCTTTGGTTAGTGACACTACGTGAATTGATCATGAAGGACTCTGGATTCTTTTTGTACACATATCTGCTACACTTGAAATAGTGCTGAGTTTTGAATTTTGAATGTTTCAGACCTGTAATTGGGAATTTCTTGCTTTCACAGTTTGTAGTACTCTTTGCTGTTTATGAAACGATGGTGAAGTAAGTTGTCTTGTGCTAACCGTGGCTGAAAGTCAACGGGCAGGTTAATTTGATTGGCATTTGTACAACTATTTCTGTTTGAAGACAGTTCAGTAGACTGAGGTCGTCCTTCCTGTTGTTGTTTTAGTTAATAAAGCCCTAATTTCCACTAATGTAGTCCTTTGTTCCTGCTGATTCCCCCCTGACATTACTCTGAGATAGCGAAAAGCATATATCTAAACAAGAAGAGTGTGCCCGACTGTAGTAGAGGTGCAAGTTCTAGTGGTTCATCTACGGAATCCTCATGCTGTCATGTTTTAAGTGAACTTCATGGAGCTCTTGTTCTGCAAGCATTAGCTCTCAATGCATGAGCCCTGGAATATTGCTATGCAATTGTGTTTTGTTAATTTGTCGACATCCATTAAAATGTTTCTGGATGTATTAGGGTAATGGATTTTTGTTTCTGTGATCTTGTAGTATTGCTGAGCTTGATTTCATTATAAAACAGTATCGGTATCGATAGCAAGAAATGGAGAAACCTTTATTTGTTTCACAATTGTTTATGTTTTTTTTCTGTGTATACAATTGCTAATGTTGCTGAGCATGTAACAAAGATCATCATGGTTGATTGGTTGTTGGTTTGGATGTTCTTGTAGTGAGGGAGGGCCTCATTTGAACAATTTGTTCTTCATCGACTCCCATCCTCGTAGCATGAAGGCCAGCTTCCAAGAATCGTTTCACTGCATCCTCCATGTAATCATTCCCTTGCTTGACTGTCATTTCCTTCCCTATCTTTTCAAGGTAACTCGTCAAAGTATCCTCTCCTTTTAGCACAGCTGCAAGCTGTAGTAGCTCCTGCTGAAATTCGGTAAGCTTGGCATCTTCATTGGGCTCACTCTTCCTGATCCGAGTTGGAATCGGTAGTTGCTCTATTCAGGAGAGGGGATGAGAACAAGAACAATCGTTAGCAAAAAGCTCACGTATTCCAAGCCTGGAAAACGAGTTAAGATGGCTAACCTGGGCAATCAGTTCTAGGCTCAGTCCGAGCCTGTACGATGCCTTCAAAGGTACCCGCCCATTCATCCCTCTTTGTCAAGAAAGTGGTCATGTTGAAGAACTTCTTCACCGTCGCAGGAATGGATGAGTGCTCGTATTCTGACGTTGGAAATGGTGACCCATTGGGTCCATGGACAACTGCACCACCATGACAAAGTAACATCCATCAATTTTTAGTTAATTTCTCATTTCCAGCATGATAGATCAACACTCCTGCAGTCAATTATCAGCAAAATGATTACACGATGATGCTATACATCGACAATTTTCCTTGCCTTCCATTTGAGAAAATCACGCACGAGATCTTGATTCTCCAGACATAATTAATCTCCTCACATTAAGACATGTACGTTGGTCGATGAAAAGAAGGGAAGTGAGAAATTGGTATTTGTCACTTTTTCGCTAGCCTGGTTGTCATCCACGAGGATTTCATTTCACGCACTGACAATGGGCGAGTGCGAAAAACACAAAAAGAAGCAGGTGGTCACCTTTCTCTTTTTCTATGAAAAAGCTCTGTAAAACAGGCTAGTTTATTTTGCACATAATCTAACAGTTAGTCGTGAAGGTATGGCTGGGTGACATTTAAGTTAAAGCTAGCCCTTAATCGTTTATGATAATGCTATGAATCAATGCCCACAGAGCAAGTAATATTCTTGGATATTTATATATGCCGGAATTCCCTCTGAAAGTGATGTGCTACTTACCGGTGCCCTTCTCTATCCACGGGGAGACCATGATAGTGGGAACTCTAACCCCGAGTCTATCAAACTTGAAAAAAAAAGGCGCTGGTCCCACAATCCCGTCCGGACTAGGGACCCCAATTACAGGTGTAGCCACGTGATCGTAGAACCCACCATGCTCGTCGTATGTGATTACTAACAGTGTCTCATTCCATTGTGGACTTGCCCTTAGTGTCTCGTACACCTGCAATATCCAGAATTACAAAAATGTTTCTTGCGATTGAGAGGGTAGGGGGGATGGAGAAGACATGTTTAAGGAAAAAAACTCGGACAATCTCAACAACGGTGCTCTTGTAAAAATAAAAAAACGTAGAAGACTGATAGAACCACCTACATGCACGTGAATGACTGTCCAAAATATATGTAAAACAAAAAATGGCGAGCACCTCTTTGACAAACATTTGCCCTCGATAAACATCATGGGAAGGATGATCATCGTTGGCAGGGGCTGTCTTCAAGTCCGTGTACCGCTGCTCAATCACAACATAACCAGGAAGCTTGCCTTTTCCCGCATCCTTCTTAAACGACGAGTCATAAGGATGGAATCTAGAAGTGTACTTGACCTTCCTTAGGTTCCTATAAAACAATGTGGCCGGGATGTTCTGGTAGTATATTCCCCAAGATATTCCAGCATCGTCAAGGTTTTCGAAAATTGTTCTTTGAGGGTACCCCTTAGCAAGCATTGCCGGGATGTTGCTGGTGGCTCCGGCAGATGTGCCTGAATGCACAAATAGCCGGTTGGGTTGTGTAGATGATGGAACCGAAGCAAACCACCTGCCAGTACCAGAATGGTTGTTGTTAATTGGACATTGCATGTGCTTTTACATGTGCTTGCAAAATTATAGCTAAGTGGGTATTTCATGGTCGACAAAATTAATTTAATACTTTCAGTTTTTTTTTTTTTCCACAAAAATTATATATGTAGATGAATAGATAGACTGGCTATAGGAACGTTCTCCTTCCAGTATATGGAGGGTTACAGACAAAAGGCCCCTTAAGCAACATAGATTTCTATAATTAAAATAAAAAATCTTTCCCTTTTTTTATACAAAAGAAAGAAAGAAAAATCGGTTTCCTACTAACTGCAACATGGCATGTGTAAGAACTAAAGAGAAGATGAAGGTGGCTTTGGAGACGAAAATTAATCATCCGTTGAGCTATCTTTTTTCTCTCTGCTTTTTCTTATGGTTAAATCCCATCTAGAATATGCCATTGGTACAGTCCTGAGATTAATCATGACATTATTGGATTATATATCCATTCTATATGATTGTGGATAGAGTGAAAATCAGTGTTTAGTTTGAAAAATGGAATCGTTAGTACGTAGCTTAGTTAAGTTTGGACAGACAAAAAGGAATGGCTGTACCTGTCAAAGACAGCAAATTCCGATACAAGTGCCCTGTACACAGCTAGCATATCAGGCTCGAATCCGTTCATCACATCCCGGGACATGTTGGTTGATGGGTCCATAGAGAAAGCCTGTTGAGCAAAGCCGTTCATGGGAGGAGGATTCTTGGACGTGTCTTCAGACCCAAATATCTGCTCCCTTATTGCTTGAAAAGAGTGGCCAGGATCAGGGTCAACATACTGAGCTTGGTTATTGAAGAAGAATTTTGGTGAATTTGGATCCGTTATGTTCAGTGGATTCCATTGAGTGCCATCAACACCATTGATTTCAGGGTTGATTTTCTTCATCCAACCTAGCATGTGATCAAAAGAACGATTTTCCATCACTAATACCACAACACTTTTTATTGGACTTGCATGGATTTGGTCATGGAGGAGTACAAGGAGGAAGAGGAAGATGGAAGGGGCTAGTTTAGGTGGTCTTTTTGCGGACATGTTTTGTTGCATTTGGAGATAGATCAGTAGAGGAGAGAAAGGGAGAGGAAGCTTTTGGTAATGGCTGTTTTGACAACTTCTGTGATCCAGCCCGTGCCATTGTGCTCTTCTTTAATGGTAGCTTCTTGTGTTGAGTTAGATGCAGTGGGCGTTGCTTGTCTTTTTTGCCATGTGCCCAATCCTCTTTTGACAAAGATATTTCCCATTTTGATTCTTGTGAGGCATAGAAATTGACTGGATGCATTAAAGTTGGTGTTTTCACGCCAAGAGTACCCAGTAGTAACTAGTCACGAGCGGGTCTGAATTTTCTTTCAAAAAAAACAATATTAATAATTTGAGTTCTAATATTGACTTGAGATTAATAAATTGATTTTATTTTAATTAAATAAAAAAAAAGTGATATTAATCAAACAAATTACTTCAAAAAATAATTATGATACCTTGAGAAAAAAAAAATGAGAGCATGAAATTGGATAGAAAAAGATAAGAAAATGAGTTCAAGTCAACAAATATTAAGAACATAATGGAAAAAAAATTAACTAAACAAAAAAATAAAAAATAAAAAAATCATAATTAAAATAATGAGGGAAAAAATCATAATAAAAAAATAAAGGGTAACTAAATTTTTTTGATTGGAGGGTTAAATTGAAAAGAAAAATAACAAAAAAAAAGGAAAAGAAAATAAAAGAAAGAGGAAAAATTGAAAACAAATAACACAACATAAACTTGATTTAAAAAAGGTGAGATTAAAAACCAATAAAAAATTAATAAAAGAGTTAAGGAAAAAAAAAGAGAAATCCAAAAATTAAGAACCAAATAAAAAAAGAAATGTATGAAAAATTAAAATTGAAGAACTAAATCGAAAATAAATAACACCTATACAAAAGGTAAAATGATGAAAAAAAGACAAATTTTTGTTTGGAAGGTTAAATCAAAGAGAAAAATAACTCCAACAAAAAAAATAAGGACCAAATTGAAAAAAAATAACACAAAATAAACTTAGATCGAAAGGTGAAATTGAAAAAAAAACTTATATAAAAGGGACAAGTAAAGAAAATAAAAAATCAAAAGAATAAGAATCAAATTGAAAAGCATTAATATATTACAAAAGAATAAGATGAAGAAAACAATTTTTTGTTAAAGAGTCAATGACAAAAATAAAAAATCAAAAGAAAAGGGACTAAATCATAAATACTAAAAAAACAAAGAAGACTAATTAGTAATTTTTGAGGTATGACCGGATAAAAAACAGAGAGAAAAAAGAAAGGGTCGCCAATGCAAACCACCAACTTATTGATGACACATGCTACACTAGTTGAAAGAGGACGCGGCGACGCATTTAACTACATGTCGAACGGTCAAGTTTAACCATAGGGGCGCCAACCAAAGTGCACGAATGTCTCGTACATGCTGGCGCGTACATCGCCTGTGCCAACCGCTTTTTGAATTCTAATATTATTTTATTATGGTAAAATAAAATAATGTTTTTGAAAAAAAATAACAAAATAACCATCAAAAAAAGACATAATTTTCTTTTGATTATTTTAGTGATCTAATTTTAATCTAAAATAGAAAAAACCGATAATACTATTTGATTAAAGACATAATTTTTTGTTTCCAACAACAATTTAGTATTTTTAATGTTCATATAAAACAAACATAGCTTAATACTCTTATAAGGAAGTCCATTTGTTATTTGAATGAAGCGTAAATTAATAATTTTACTGCTGTAGTCCAAGTGAGATGTAAGCAGGAAAAACACTGTTAAAACGTCCCTTCACTTTTAGGATATTAGTCACAATAATACAAGGCGTACATATAATCCGCTCTGGAACGTTTCACTGACATTGACATATGAGACCTTGTGACAGAAAAAGAATTTAATATTCTTTTTTATATAAATAAATGGAAAAGGACTCTGGAATTTATGATAATTCAGAAAGAAGGATGTGCAAATCTATCACGTGAATCGATTTACTCGTTTGTTTTTTTATTTTAAAAGTATTTTTAAAAAAGTTTAAAAATATTTTATTTTTTTTTTCTAAATTAATATTTTTTAATGTTTTTAGATTATTTTGATGGAATGATATTAAAAATAATTTTTAAAAAATATAAAAAATATTTTAATTAATTTTTAAATAAAAAATATTTAAAAACCAACCTCAACCTCATTTCATAATTAAAAATGCTAGCTGTTGCCTCTTCTCCATCCTCCTTGCCATGTAAATGAGGATTCGTTTTTTCCAGCAATTTGGGCGCCTGGAAAGGTTTGACTTTCATTGTGGAGTCGGATATTCGTATTCAAATTAGACAAAAATTTAAACACAACCAAACATTCTCTAATAGATGAAAAATAATCTATCTCTTTTTCTACGTTCTCTTTTCCCACTTTCATGTAGATAGAAACCCGTGATGAAAAAATTTGTTATAAGTCAAAACTTTTAAATATTAAAAATATTATAGTTATAGATAGACATTTAAAATATTTAGTTTTACTCGTTGTAATCTCCACTTATCAAAAGTTTATTATAATCATTTATATAAAAAAAATAAAAAACTCAGCTATACTGAATAGAAAAAATAAACTAGAAAAATCATTCTCTTCAAATAAAAAAAATAAACTAAAAGCATAATAATACAAAATAAAAAAATAAAAATAGAGAAAAATAAAATTAACTAATAAAAATATTTAATTTTCTTAAAAAAAACTCATGTACTGGTCTCTTCGGGTTGGAAAGAACTCATCCTTGAGTTTAGTCTTCAGTCAAAAAAATTCATTTATCAAGAACATTATTTTATGTGTAAGCAACCTCTTCATAGATCCTTTAACTTCTTTGTGTGGACCACCTCAACAAGAGTACCTAACACAACATATTTGTATCAAGGTTGTCAATTCCGTTTCGGTAGGTGTTTTGTTTTTTCAATTGGAATGGAATATTTCAGTTTTAAAGTGTTTCGGCGTGTCGTTTCGAGGTTGTTAAAATATTTCTAAATAGTCAAGATTAAATAGATCTTTAACTTAAAGTAATTCAACTTAAATAAAATATCAAAATATTATGAAAGTAAATGTTTTAACACAAATATTTTAAATATAAAATGAGATCAATATTATCAAGGCTAATTGAATCTAAAGCATCTCTTATTTTGCTCAAATTCCTACAAAGTATAAACATGAAAAAAACAACATGAATATAAACCATATATATTAGTGAAAAAATTAATTTTAAAAAATTAATATCATTGTTAATGAAAATAGTAATAATAATTTTCAATATTATTATTAACATCATTGTTATTGAAAATAGTAATAATAATTTTCAATATTATTATTAACATCATTGTTATTGAAAATAGTAATGAAAAAGAGTTTTTTATATTTTGGTGGTTTAATTAATTAAATTGAACCAAATTTAAATTGATTCAATGGCTTTTTAAGACCGGAACGGAACGTGTGGAATAAAACCGGAACATTCCGGCCAAAATTTAGCCAAAAAATCCGGAACGGACCAAGATTTAAAATGTGATGAAAATTGTTCCGTTTTGTTTCGTTTTTTGAATTGGTATGAAATGTTTTGGTCATTTCAGACGAAACGGAACAGAATTGACAACCTTAATTTGTATGGGTCGTTTCATTATAGATCTCTAACATAACATTTTTGTACGGGTTGTCTCATTATGGATCTCACCATAATTATTAAATTTCTAATAACAACAACTAATATAAATAGAAATAACACACTAGTTTATAGACATTTTTTTCTAGGAAGAACCACCTCACCTCTTCATACACAAGCATGTTGTATTATGCAACATGGTTGTCTAGCAACACGCAACAAGCAAGTAACCTCTAGAATAGTTAGGCTCTAATATCAAGTGACACAGACGAAAATAAATGATAAAAAAGTTTATTATGAGTCAAAACCCTCTAATATCAAAAACATCATAATTTTGAGGGGATTTAGAATACATAATTTTTATTCATCATAGTTTTCACTTTCTAAAAAGTTATCGCAACCTTTTATATATATAAAAAAACCTACAAAACTATAATAATATCGATTAGGAAAAATAAACTAGAAAAACTATTCACTTAAAACAAAAAAAAATAAAAAATAAAAACATAATAAAAAGTTATATATGTACAGCCAAAATAAATGCTTACTAATGATACTTATTATAGAGAGATTAAATTTATTAATGAGAAATATAAAAAAAATGAAAAACAATTAAGGAAATGGAAAGATGTACAGCCAATTAATAAATGCTTGAATCTATAATGGTAATACTTTGTGAACTAAAGAAAGTTAATTGAAGGGAGGGAAGCCATTTTTAGACCTTCATTTTTTATTTCTTCAGACATTGTTTCTTATCTTTCAAATTCTAACATAAAGAAATTGAAGAGAATATCCATGTTATTTATGAGATGATCTTATCAACATAAAAACTACCTTATTTAGTAGTGATTCAGGGTGTTAGTAGTATGGTAATAATTATTTTTTAAAATAATTTTTGTTTAGAAATATATTAAAATAATATTTTTTTTATTTTTTAAAATTTAATTTATTTTTAAATAGAAATAATGTACCGAACCCGGGATAGCTGACGATGGCTAACAATCATGTACACGAAATGAAAAATCGATGCAATGACAAACGCACCGACTCCTTGCACGGGATGTTGAGTTCGACTACTACAAATGTGAATCCTGCAAAGGTCTTCTGATTGTGACCTAGAAAAAGACTCCGATAAGATGTCGGTAAATCACTCCTATTCATCATCTTTTAATTAAACAAAACTCCATGGTCCCGCTCTGGGAAACATGGTGTGGTTTCTTTTCCATCAATCAACCAAGTTAGGTTCTGGACAGTATCCTCGAACTCTCTTTATTTTTATTTTCACCGAGACGGTTTGATTTCCCTAGTCCTCACCTTTCATTTCTCAAAAGATTGCAGTCAATTAGCCGCTTTGGGTTGCCAAATTGAGTCTACTGTCCACACAAAAATCAACTTGGGTAGCTCGGCTTCACTTGACTCTAAAACCTGACCCCCTTTTTTAGAACATTTCATCATTTCTTTCTCCCCGTCTCACGATAATTTTGAACTCGCGATGGCAACATCATCCAAACAAAATATGAGAAAACCCCTTTAATTTGTCACATTACCTCCTTCTCAGGTCCAAAGTTTTTTTTCTAAGAAAAAAAAGAGAGGAGAAGAGCTCTTAGTTAGTTCGGTGGGAGTTATTGTAATAATAATTAACCATGCAGGATCGTTTATTCTCTATTAATTATGCCGGCACAGTAATTGTCACTGCCAAACAATGGCAACTGGCAAGTAATATCAAGAGCAATGCTGTCACAGCCAAGTAGTCAAAAAAACCCCAATTCATCATCACATTCCACAGTGAGATTAGAAGAATAATCCACCGATCGAGAATCCATTTCTAGTGTCCGGCTTAAAGTAGCACATACATGCTCGTTGATCCTAAGCTAATGAAGCAGCAGCATGTAAACTTCAAACGGAGCACGTATGAGCACATTTCGGCTTAATAAATAACACTCCCAGGCCAGTGAGGCGTAGAATGGGTGCACAAGCCATGGAGCGGACTTGAATCAGCAAACCTGTAAGTGAAGCCCAACACGTAATTGGCCCGACAAGCATCCATACATCTACAAATAAAAAACTGGCGACTTAATATAACATGAAAAATAAAAAAAAATAAAAAGCATTACTCCAAACATAATAGTGTCTTTGACATAGAAAGGACACCGTTCAATGACTTATTCCTGGAAATTAGGGTCTGAACCAGGTCACTTGTAACCCGTAAATAACATCATACAATTAAAAAAAAAAAGTCTTTCATCTATGGACTCTTAAGACCATGCACATGAGACTTCCAATCATCCATATAAAGAACTTCTGATAATATCAACATGCTACTCTCCAGCTTCTGACGCTGATATCATTCCCTGGCAGTCTCCCAACTAGAGCTCTGAAGTTATCTGGCACAGAACTGGTTGAGCAAGCTATAACATATCACTGTAGACTGAGACTATACCAGCAATCCAGAAAACGGAGAGCAGAACGAAAGTTTAGAAGGATGGTGAGTACACCATATCTTTATTCCACCAACTCCTCCGAATATAAGCCCAAAACCAACAGTTGCTCTTATTAACATGTTCTATCTCCAACCCAAGTAACCAGACCAGGCATTTACTTCTTACAAATTTCACATCATCAGGATGTTGCAATACTTGTCTTCTCCATGCAGGAGAGCTCCGTGAAATCTGTTTTTGAGATAGTAATCAGTGCATGCAATATACAGCACATAAATGCACTACTTAACCAAATCGAACAAGTGCTTGTTGAATAATCTAGTCAGCGAAAAAGTAGATAGGTACTTACCTGTTCAATAGCAAGTGCCCGCAAAGGAGGCTTTCTCCAACAAAAAGTTAAATTTTAAATTTGACAAGGCTGCTAAGTTGGAGTTTGTATTTGGTAGCAAAAGGATGCAGTACATTCGCCGAAATCATTCTCAAAACCTCAAGATAAAAGGAATTTTGTGAGATCAGGACAACATTCAATAAGAGAGCTTACACACCAATGATGGGTGAGATGCGGTGTATAAGCCACAATCTTACCATCTATGCTTCCATGCTGATTCACACAATATAACGACCACCCCAGATGGACTGTCCATGATATTGCTCAGGAATTGGAGAAAACTGCTGGTTTCCATTAATGAGTTGTTGCTGCAGCTGGTGTTCTTGCTGTACCCGTTGATGCTCAAAACCCAGATAGTTCTGCCAGCCTTTCTGTTTCTCTGCTTGGGTTTGCACTGGCGGTACCTGTTTCCCAGGGAAGGGAAAGCTGGCTGTCCCACTCAAGCCACTGCTGTTACTCGTATACTGTGGTGCTGCATGAGAAGTGACATTAGCAGAACCATTGAGTCCAGAGACTTTTGCTGATGATGGCAGCTGATAGCCATCCAACCAGCTATAATCATCCTGTAGTGGATTCTCAGCCATCAAAACTGAACCAGAAACTGGTTCACTCGCTTGCTTAGGAGGAACAGAATTAAAACCTGGGGGAGGCCCAAGGTGCCTTAGAGGTCGGCTAACTGGACTTTTTCTCAAACCTGGTGGCAAAGCTGCCGATGTCTTCACAGCCAAACTTTCAGCAATAACTCCAGAAGGAGCATAAGTATCAACCTTTGATGGAACAGCAGTTTCTGCCACTTTTGTCTGACCATAAAACATACCAGTATTTACATTCAAAGACTGTTGGACAGAAACTGGACGAACAGCTTGATAGGCCATGCCTAAATCTTTCTGCATCTCATGTTCCATGACATGCCCATTTTCCATGAACCTGACACCTTTCAAGCCATTGGCAAGAGAAGCAGCTTCTTCAACTAACCACTTTGAAGTATGAGGCTGGATAAGTTGGAGAGGCTGAGGGACAATAGTGCCATGAGATACAGATATCTGAGAACCTGCATCAAAAGCAGCCTGCTGCCGAAGATTATCAAGAGGAGCTGAAACAGAACTGCCATAAAAGTGCAAATCATCTGCTGCATTTCGACTAGGTTTTAGACCTTCATGAGGGGCCCATTTTGGACTAAGCACATCATTTCGCTTCTCAGTCACTACTGGCTTGAAAACAATCACTTCATCTTCCTCTTCACCTTCAGTGTATGGGTGTGGATTAGGCTGCAAAGCTACCAAATTCATTGTTTCTTCAGGCTGCATTTCTTGAATCACATCAGCAGCTATCAACAACCCATCATCTGAAATTTGAGGCTCAGCACCAATAACAAATTTTTTCATCTTTGAATCAAAATATATTGTTTGCTGATCGACCCTAACCATATTTGCCAAGGCCTTCCCTGCTGCTAGAATCCTTTTAGCACGAGCTATTTTTTCCTTACTGCCATCGCTTCCAAACAAGTGCTTCCTTGAAAAGTCTAAAATAGTATGTGCAGGAAGAAGTGGTGAAAACCCTCTCAACTCAAAGTCTTCCCACAAAGCAAGCCGGTTTTCTGTTTCTCCTTCTTCATAACGGCTCATGTTAAAGAAGCATGTCTCGTCTTCATTGTCATCAAGAGACATTGAGCAACATGAAACAATCTTGTTCAAAAATGATATGCAGTGATTCCAAAAGTTCAATCTTACAGCTGACTGTTTCTCATCTATGTCACTGCCTGATGCTATGTCAGGACAACAAGCCAACCATTCTACAAAAACCATAATGCCAGGTAATAGGTAACTTGAGGAGGGATCATGAAGCTGTGCACACCTATCTAATATGTGTCCCATGAACTCAAAAACAGCAGTAAAGGCATTCTGAAGCAGAACAGCACGCTGCACGATTTCTGCATATGTCTGACCTTCAGCCTCCTTCTTCACATGGTGAACAGTAAATATAAGAATGGAGATGAGGCGAACAATGAAAAGTCCATTTTCAGAAGCATCTGCACCAAAATTAAGCTCCTCTTCGGGTCCAGAAGAAACAAGCTCTGAGAATCCAATGCTAACCAGTGCCAGAACTTCCGAAAATGTCTCCAAGCTGGACCAAGAAAAAAGTGACGCTAGGAAAATTAGTCATCAGAAGTAGGCTAACAATCTATTAAATTAAGAAAACTTCAAGGTAAAATACCTAGTGCGTGTGAAAAGAATGCCATTCAGTCGGACAAACCGAACACAGAAGGACTTGTGAATCTCACGAATACTAGATGTCTTTTCCTTGACAGCACCTGCTTCCAGTTTCATATCCTTAGATGCAGGGTTTGCTTCTCTCTTCCCTCTACCTTTGCCAGTCAAGCGCACAGGTGAATCCTTGACACCAGAGACTTTCGCATCCCCAAGCAGCTGAGAGTAGCTCAGACGATTCTGCCAATACACAAAAGATGACCTTAACTTGAACAGAAATAATAAAAGGTTAAACTTTGCATGTAGATGACTCAACAATCAATCTGTGCATCTTTTAGCTTTAGCAGAACACTTAGCCTTCAGGACACAAGTCAAGCTACATCTCCATACTCAGAATTTGCTAATCAAGTTTTAAGATGAGGCACATAAAAACAGCAGATCACAATAAAAAAGATACCTTCTCAAAAGCAACAATCAAGTTATCTCTTGCAGTTGCAAAGGGATTATCCACTGCCAGACTCCTAAAATAGCGATACACAGCCACCAACTCATCCCCTGAATAGGAAGCCAAAATGGCAAGCTGCAAAGATTAAAGCTCTTGTCAAACAGGAGATCAGGATCACCATAAAAAAAACAAAATAAAAAAGAACTGTGATTGTATGTGCTATTGAGGCCAAACCTGGTGATGGGGGTTCCCGCTTGATGGCCACAGAGATGCAGCTTGCAAGTAGTAACTTGAAGCTGCTGCATACTCACGAGTTTTGGAGTCACCATCCCCATATAGTCCTTTATACCTAGCCAGGTCACCCAAGTATATCAAACAACGGTGACAAGAGACCAAACCTTTCTTAGCATCAGTCTCCGTAACAGCTCGATTATCTGAATCCTCAGAAAAATAACCCAGAGGAAGCCCATACTTTGCTCTGATCTTCAGAATCAGATCGTGATAAAATCCAGTTGCTTCTGAAAGGAATGTTTTAAATTGAAGCCTTATCTTGTTGATTCGATCAGGTCGTGCAGGAACTTTCGGACCTGGAGGTGCATTTGAGCCAGTAGAAGCTAAAACAGAACTATAGTGAGTTCTTAGTTCCTCTATGCGCCTATAATGCAATTGCCACAGAGAATATTCTATATTGTGCTGCTCAGAAAAACCATGGTCCTCAAGAATTATTGCTTCATAGTTCTCACGCATCTGTTGCCATGAATTGGGATCAGATGGAACTCGAGCCTGAGCTGACCTCCGGCGCTTATTCTCCAACTCAAGGTTCTGTGCAAGAAGCAAATAGAAATAAGCCATGATTGCTTCACTCTAGAGAAAAGGGGAGAGGGAAGATCCTTGTTTTGGGTTTTAGATAACAAGGAAAGGGCTGAGTTTGTAGAAGAAGAAAAGGAAATACCTTCTCATACAGGCGTTGGGCTCGCTCCCGTGGTGAAGGAGCAGACATTTTATCCATCTGCACAATCATTATCCATCAAATGTATTTGCCTACTTTGAAATTGCACTCAATCTGCAGGGAAAAAACTGGAAAAATAATTAGAACATCTTAGCAACAATATAGAGAGAAATTCAGAATTTATAGAAATAAATGAGAAGCATGGAATGGAAACGGAGAATTAAAAAAAAAAGCATTTGAAAACAACTAAAATAAGTCACCTTCATCCGACATCAGATTCAATTTTTAAGGTTTCATTACAAAGATTCCCATTTTTATAAACAACATCACAGGCCTTCCACACTCTACAATAAATTCACTTCCCCCTCATTAGGGCATTTAAAACACCAGTCAACATTCAAGACAAAACTAGAAGAAACCGATCAAGACCAACTAAGTCAAACATTAAGATTCCATGTCCTTCTCATGGTCTTGCACAGCATAACCACAACTCACTAAGACAAATATTTGATTTCATTGTTATAATATGACTGGCAATCCATTAAAATTGAAACCTCATAAACTAATCAACTACCTTAACGCATATCAATAAAACTTAAAATAAATCATATGCCTTACTTCTCAGTCGACTACCTTGATACATATCAATAAATTTAAGAAAAAAAAAGTATGAAGTCAAGAGTCATTCTCCGTAATTTTGCACAAACTCTCCAGCTTGGTTACTCACAAAAAAAAACAAAGAAAAGAAAACTGGCTATCTCAAATTTTCCTTGTCCGCAGAGAGCAGTAAAATTAAAATTTAAAAGGGGAGAGAGAGAGAGAGAACGTTACAGTTCAGTTTATTTCAGATTCTAAAAATTAATTAAAAGAAAAAAGATAAGAAAAAATCATATGGTTCTAAAATTTCTTTTCCTTGCAAGGTTTCCTCAATATCCTCAGCAGCCAAACAGAGACTGAATTTCTTTTAAAAAAATCAAATCCATAAAGTAAAAAAAATAACGCGTTCCAGAAGCAAGAAAAAAAAAGAATAAGAAAAAGAAGAAAAAAAACACAACTACTAACCGATCTGCAAAGAGTGGATGATCAAAGCAATAAAAACACATGAAAATCAATCGGTTAGAAACCACAGATTCCAAGAAATAGAGAGAGGGTATAAGAACAAAGCATACCAGAACAATCAGATCTGAGACGGAAAGAGAATTTCTTCTTCGTCTGATCAAAGCATCGATGAGTGGAATTTGATTTTCAGTTAGGGTTTGTTTGGTAATGCTTCGCTGGAGAAAGAGGGGGGGGTGGAGGGAGGGAGGGAGGAGGGGGGGATGTGTTTAGGTAAAAGGAGTAGATGATGAGGCTACAAATTCTATGCGTTTTCAATTCCTTTCTATTTCTTTCTCTCTCTTTCTTTTTTTGCTTTTTTCTTTCAGGCGGCTTGCTATTCCTTGAAACGCCACCGTTTTGTTCACTATTGACGAATCGGATTTTTAAGTCTTATTATCTGGTGTTATTATTCTTAATTAATTTTCTGATTATCATCAATCTTCACGCTCCGTGCCACCAGAGTTTATCTCACTCTCCTATTACTATTTTTTTAGAATGTAAAATAATATTTCATTAATATAAAAAAGACATAAATATATCACTGTTTTTACATTAGAATTGTGCAAAAATAAGAAAAGAATTAATTGCATATATATATATATATATATATATTTGAAAAGGATATTGAGAGAATGAACAGTGAAAACTAGACTTTTCAAGCACCAAACGATTATTTCATTGGCTTTGATAAAACTAAACTCCTTAAAACTTTTAAATTTAAGCTGCTTTTATGGGAATTTGTAGCAACATGTGATCGCATATGAGTTGAAGTCATCGTGAATTAACGAGGAATAAACAAACATTATTAAGCTTCACTGAATGAAAAATCCATATCCGTCAAAATATCTAAATCTTCATTCAATTGAAAATAGTTTAAATTGGGTAATTAGTATATAAAATAGCTAAGTAACATTGGATGAAAAAAATTTGACGAAATAATAAAATTTAAGGATGTTGTTGTTCTTAATCATTACATTTAATCAAATGTCATTGTTCTTAATCGCGACATCAATTAGCTAATTATTTTAAAAAACAGCTATATATTTTAGAAAACGATTAGGCAATAATAAAAATGATTGGACTGTTTTGTTTACTGTCTAATTCTAGAAAATTTTGGTGTTTAGAGACTGTAAAAGTTTATAAAATCATAGTTTCTGTTATTCTGAAATTTAATTTACTTTATGATTTTTAGAGAGTTAAAAAATTTATAATTTTGATAAATTTTAGACAAAGTTTTTCCTATATAGAATGTATACCCAAAATTTTATCCCGTTTAAAAAAACCTGCAAAAAAACACAATAACCCCAATGAACAAATTATAACTAAACTCAATAAATTCTCACATTTCATAATCACAAAGTAGCTCCAATAATGGGAAAAAAAACATATATACATTTTAAATGAATCAAGAATAATTCAATAATACAATATTCAAGTAATCTCAAAATATATAAACATAACTCATTTATCTATTTGCGTCTACGTCGTCTACTAGACGATCCAGGCTAATTCGCAACACGACTAAATCTAGTTTTTCCACCTGCTTGAGTGGCCTCGTCCTCTATAATGTCATCATCAAGAATTAACCTCTCTTCAAATGCATCAAGTCCATTATGGCTAACATTTAACCACCAAGATGCAACAATGTGAATTTCACTTTATTAACCAATATTACGAAGATAAGATACGGCCTCTCGCCCCTCCCGTAACATGAAACCAACCTAATATTAATAAGACATTAATGTTAAATTAAAATATTAATACATAAAACCCAACGTTTAGCATTTTATAATTATGAAAAGATTTTATTACTTACGAGATTTTGAATTCGTTGGACATGTTGCTCATACTACATGTGTTTAGGTGGAGGAACCTTTATGGGATCCAGAGTAATGACCCGACGTGTGATACTCATGTACCAAATAATATACTCCTCATCTGTAATTACGTGATGCATCTCTGCAAATATCACATTTATCTGTGCATCCCATTGTGAAACTTATGCTTCATGCCGGCTTAACCAGTCATGATCATTATTTTTTACCCCGACGAGTTACTGTGTGCATTGTATAACTCATGTCGATGTTGACTGGAATGTGTTGTTTGTTATCGAACTGTCGCATTACCCGATCTGGACAATGTAGCTCGACCCTCTAAAAAAAATCAACGGGACCACTGATGTCCATATGTCCATCCCACTGGTGCAAACAACCGGAGTAACCGTCAATCTTTACTTCGAGTAAGGTGTTCACATGACCTGTAGAATATTGATTTTTTAAATATTAAACAACAATAATTTAGTGAAGTGTAATGATTTTTACTACACGAATGATTAAAAAAATACATGAATAGCATGTTGCGTGTTTAACTCACTTTGATAAAATACCAACACATGTGTTGGATTATTTTAAAACACTTTATCAGCACCACCTAACATTAAAAATATGTTAATTTAATTGTATTTTTTAAAGTTAAGGTTACACAATATAAACACATATAATTTCAAAATAACATCATTATACTTGTACCTGAGTGGGAGATGAAGTGTGACCCTTTTCGTCTGGACAGTCATAAATGGCAATCGGGGTACATGGGGTCTACACACATGAAGATGTTCCCACGATTATAATTGTTATTCAATAAAAAAAACTTAAAGTAACAATAGTATTTCTTGCTTCGTACCTATAAAAGTAGCCAACATCCCTCAACCCATTTAACCCACTTCATGAATTCAATACATAAATGTTTGAACAAGCATACCAAAATAGTAGATCTCCAGCTATATGCAGAAATAACATCAAAACCATCAAGGAGAGTCAGACAAATTAAGGACACATATCTCCCTATTAGGTAAATAAATAACACGCTACCAAACATATAGAGTATACATGTTCTCACATACATGCATGAAACATTAAAATCATCGTAATAATTCATGCAAACTTAACAAATAATCAACACATTAAATTCATAATTGATTTTGTACCTTATAAGACCTCCTTATTAGCATCAGCTAATGGTGTTGTAAATGTCTCATCGATCCATTTAAGACGTATGCCACCTCCCTTTCATTCAAAAGGAGGGGGTGTCAGTCCAAATGCTCATTCACATAACGCAATTCGTAAACCTATAAAGAAAATATCAGATTCGTGTTCTCTTACCTTAAATTATAAAGCGTAGTTAATTATATTACTAGTTGATTTCAACAATACGCATAAAATTTCTAATTCAACAACTTAACATCAATTAAAAAAAAACACATAATTAATTGAAAATATTATTTCATAATTAATTTTACTTATTATCATGTTTAAATATATCAAATTAACTCTAAATAATGATGTTTTAAACTAATTTCACATTAATTCAGCAAACCCTAAATTCACCATAAACCTTAAATTTCACCTAAGCAATTATTTTATTTCAACCAAACAAAACACAAATTTATAGCAATGTAGTATATTTACCTTGCTTGTAGGGGTAGAAAAAAAGTTGGGGTGGCGGCGGCAACGATGGTGGTAGTGATGGTAGCAAAAAAGAGAACGGTCAATTTTTTGTTGTTTTAAGGGCATAATAAAAGGATTTGGTGGATTTTTTTAAAGATATTATAAGGGGCGACATATGGTTTTAGAGAGATAGAGAGAGGTTGTATGGTTTGTATGTCCTCTTGATCTAGGCTGCATTTAAATTTTAATTAATGTCATGCTTTAGAATTGTGACATCTACCTTGTCGCTCTTTTTAATAGCGACACTTCATAAATGTTGCGCTTCCAAAGCATGAAAATGTTAAGCTGTGTTATTTTGCCATATCTTTTTGAAACGGTGCTATTCCACTAAATTTTTACGTTCTTGTGCTAATTTTACAAAAAAAACAAAAACCTTGAAAATACTCACTAAATCTTTATTCAAAGGAAAAAAAACTCTAACAACTAGAGAAGAAAACCCTCTATAAAAAAGAACAATTTACAACAAATAAAAAACTCACAGAAACACAAATATTGATAATAATGTAAATTTATCTACAAGCATTAAAAAAATCCAATTTAAAAACAATTAGATGTTAGATCTTTATTAAAACATTTAAAAAAAATAGGAGGGAAAATGAAAATAAATAAAAATAAAATATGTGATGCTCAAGTAGTAACTAATAGCATCTTATTAGTTATCTATACTCTTGCCTTGCCTTTTTTATTATTGAGTTTTACTTTATATTTTTTTTTCATTCTCTTCAAATTTTACAGTCCTCTCTTACCTTGTAGCTTTTTTCCTAATACAATGGAAAATTAAATTATTTTTTCTTTATCCCAGTAGGTTATAATTATAAACTTACTTGTACTCAATTAAAAGTTGTTAGGATTCAATGACTATCTATGTTTGTGTTGATTACGATAAGGTGAGTTATTATTCATTTACAAGATTTAATTAAATTCAAGGCAATTATCTAAACTTTTTAAATGAAATGTGATAAAGATAGTGATGAAGCATGGTTTTGGTAATATGACCCACCCTTCCTTGGTGAAAGCACGGGTAAATCATTGTTGTTACCTATATAAGGTCCCTTTTATATATTTGGGGACTCTCAAAAGATTAAATTAGTATTGGTTTAAAGAGAAATCGATTGTACTTTCTAGAAAAAGGCTTTTAAGATTTGGCGCGATCATCTTTTTTTTCTTCTATTTTTTCTTCTATTATAGCCCCTTGGGTGCTTCTTTTCCTTGTAGGGGAAATGTTGGCCTGGTAAATTATGATAAAATATCTCTAATTTACAATATCATCAGGATAAAATATTTTTAATTCATTAGAAGGTGTTTGGGCTTAGCGCTTGGCTATGCTCAAGAACGATGGGTCTAACAACTCACCAAACCAATAAACGTGTAGGCTTAGTGTTTGGCTGCACCCATAAATGATGGATCTAACAACTTACCAGATCCATAGGCGTTTGTGCTCAACGTTTAGCTAAGCCTAGACACATGTGAGTCTGGCGACTGGGCTTAGCACTTGGCCGAGCTCAAGGATGATAAGTTTTAATCTTCTTGGTTAGTTCTTTGGAGAGCAATTTGAAACAAATAAATAAAAAGTAATAAATATAGATCCATCACATTGTAAAAAAATCATTTGATGAATTCAACATAGATGTTTTCATCAATTTTAACATGTTCTGGTAATTTATTTAAGAAAAATGACAGATATCGCTAAAGAAAAATACAAGCAACGCTAACATTAATTCATATACAATGCATGCTAATAAATGTATTTAGTGGGGTCGTGTATCAATTAAAGTTAATATTTTTTTATTGAAAAAAATCAAAGTTAGTATCTTTCATTTATTGTCAATGACACATTATATATATTTTATTGTTCAATTATTATTTTTTATCTCGTAGAGGAAATTGTAAAATTAAATAGAAAATTAAATAGATTGGTTATAATATACTATTCAAAACATATCATTCTATCTTTTTATTATTATTGATGACTATTTACTATACTTAAAATAACATGATCATTTAACTATAATCATAGATATATATTGTTGTCTTGACTATATATTAAGATATAGTCGAATAATAATAATACAAGTTGTTATTATTATTATTGTTGTTGTTGTTGTTGTTGTTGTTGTTGTTGTATAATCATTTTATTTTTATTTATTTTTCAACAAAACATTTATCTTTAATTGAAATTCCATATCTAACAATACATCAAATATCATGGATTTAACAAAGCCTCCTTTTCTTAGAAAAGAGAAGACAACAACTTCCATCTATAATAATAAAAATAATAATTATCTAGTAGGTGGTCCAGTGGTAAGAGCTTAGGATCAAGGGATTTGCTCCCCCTGTGGTCTCAAGTTCGAACCATGTGGTTGCTGATATGATGGTCACTGGAAGTTTACATAATCGTTAACTTCAATGCCTATAGAATTAGTCGAGGTACACGCAAACTGTTCTGAAATCTACGTTAATAAAAAATAATAAAAATAAAAACCTCTATTTTGAAAAAAAATAAACTTCAAAGTTGCATTGATCCTCCACATCCTTGCCCTAAACTCCCACACTTGTATACCAAGCACACACTTTCTATTAATTTTTTCGTTCTCAAGGTAATTTACGATGAGAATGAGATGGAAAGAGACGTAGTAGTTACAATATATTTTTTTTCCTTTTTAGGTTCTATCTCTTTTAAGGCAGTGTATATAGAAATTAATTTTTTTAAAAAATCAATAATTTTTAAAAATATTTACACGAATCTGAAGTTAGCTTTAATGCTTATACATTGAAATTGCTCACGCAAAAAAATTAATTGTTATTGGCCAGCCTGAAGAGAAGTTACTGGTTAAACTCTTTCATTTAATATAAAAATTAATTTTATTTATGCCACGGTCTATCATTATTCATAATTCTCTCAATTACTACCAAACATCATTCAAATTTTTTATTTTCATATTTTCTCAATGTTTTTTCTTTATTTTTTTCTATCTCATACCAAAAGCAACCTTAACAAGGAAGAAAACACGAGTGTTGTTTTGAACGCGCCAGAGAAAGAGAGTGAGCAAAGAACTTGCCAGACGCTGACTGGCTGCGAGATTATAGAGTCGGTCCACGCTTTGATTAGGACAGGCATCGGTAATAACGTAGCGCCTACTCAACCATGATTCCACGCCCTATCTCTGCTCTCCATGGACCCATCAAGGAAATTTTCTTGCCTCTGTTTGAATTCATCACAGCCGTCAATATAGTTTTATCTTTGACCTCGGACGGTATAATCATGGTCATGTGATTTATTATCTCCATCCCATCCACCATCGGGTAATATTCAAACCTGTATATATTTGGTTATATATATTAAAATTATTTGTGCAATGCATTTGAACTTTGTTTTTTTATTCAAAGAGGTATTCTTATAAATTCATGTTGAAATTATTGAAATGTTGTGTGTGTAATTGTTAATTTTAATGAAATAAATCCATAAAAAAATATAACAGATAACACAGACAAACAAAATATTATGATTAAATAATTTTTTATATAGACATATCAAGAAAAAAAATTAAAAGGCGTAGGATTTTACATATGAAAGGTTATACTATTCATTCTTTTACACGATATTGTAAATGAATTGTGCAAAAAAAATTTGTATTTTCAATTTAATTTTTAAATCTTTTTTTTTTTTTTTGTGATTGCATCTTTTTTTTTTTTTGCCAAATTCAAGGACAATTGAATAAAATTTATCGCCTAATCATGAAATTGAAAGATTGAGGACCAAAATAGAAAAAAAATATCGTAAATGAGTGATGGTTTCAAAGCTAATACAAAAGGTTTAATTTGATTCTCATATTTTATAAACTATAAATGTCCGGTACCTCAATATTTTATCTATTTTATTTTTATATAAAAATTTATTTTGTTATTTTTTAATTCCTGTTTGAGAGGGAAAAAAAGAGGTTGCTGGATTCCGGTGTAGACAAAGAAAATATTATTAACATTGATTTATGTTATAAATGGTCGATTCTTATGTCAAAGGGTTTTATTTGATTAAAAAAAATTCATATTATGTGATTTTTTACCTTAAAATTACCTTAAAAAATTAAATCTGAGCCTAGAAAGATTTTTGGTTTCATGTTGATTTCGTATTTTAAGATATTTTTTGGGTTTTAGAGGCTAATGATAGATTTATCACGACTCCTAAGATGTGTTTTTTAGTGTTTTGGGTAAAAAATAGTTGAAAATAGATTTTTAAGTCAAAGAACTATCTGACCCAATTTTTCAGTCATTATAATGATTTGATTCTAGTCGAGCGACGCATTGTTTGATTCTTTTTTTTTTTTTGAAAAAACAAATCAAAAAAGACCATTCATTAGGGGTAGCGAATAGGCCAAGTAGATTGACCTGACTTGTCAGACCCAACATCGCATAGCTTTTTTTTTCTCTAGATTATTTTTTAAAAAAATCAATGGGTCTTTTAAAAAAAAAATTATATTTGTATTAATACCCTCTTGAGTTGAGATTCTAATAAACTCTATATTTGAATTTTATCTTAAAGTCTTATTTAATAAATAAAGTTTATGAGTTAAAATGGTTTTTTAATATGATATCAAAATATTTATTAATAAATGATGATAAATTCTAATTTTATGAGAAAATATATTAAAAAGTAATATAAATAATATTTTAGGATATGTGATTTAACAATACTTTCACCACGTCAGCAATTAAGGAGATCGGACGGATGCTGGTGAAGAGATTACTATTATCGTTAGAGGATTTAAAGTTGAATTCTGACAGAGCAACCCTTTGATCACATCTAAATTAATATAACTTTACCTGCACGAATGAGAATGCGTCTTCGATGATAAGATAACTGTGGATGAATGAAGAACAATTCATTGATTATCGGTTTAACCTAGCCAGGCTATATCATCCAGTATAAAAATAAATTAAATTAAATTAAACAAGGAAGAACTAGCCAATCCAATAGCAATGCTGATGTAACTGCTCCGGTCATGGGCCAAAACAGGCCCAGGTGGGACCATCCGATTCACAAAATTGGCCTGCATATTGATTTTTAGCTCACGAAGGCATATAAAAATCTGCTTTAGGCATGTTTAATGACGTTTTTTTTTTTCAAGTTGTGTTTCAACAGGCAATTATACGATTTAATCTGTTAATATTTTAATTTTTATTAATCATTACATGCTGCTTTGTATGCATGCCTGCTTTATTGCTCGTAGCATGTAATTTGATGTTCAATCTAATATTCAGTTTCGATTTAAATAAACGCAGTTTTATTTATTTCTCAAGAGATAAATCAAACATTATTTGGATTTTATATCTATCGTATACTTGGCAGCCAAGTTTGTCCAAGAATGGCGAGACACTACAGCCGGAGGAGCTCTGCCGGTGGGCCAGGTCGATATCGATAACGCTGTTCTGATATTGCTTTTATGATTTTACTAGCAGCACTCACGCGGACAGGAAAAGCAATAATTTTAAGACAGTTTCATGCATTGGCTGATCAATCCAGCCAAGTTTATTTTATTTTATTTTATTTTATGGACCGCAACTGTGATAAATTAAATATAAAAAAGAATACACAACACATGGGATGACCAAGACCCACGCAGATTGTCCGACCAGTTGAAGATGTTGACCAAATTCACGAAGACGGCACCTCTTTTGGGGTCACATGAAAAACAGGGGACTCCTCCTGTTCACATCTTTTCTACCGGGAAATGGGCCCTTGATCCAGCGGCAGAGGATTGGAAGCAGATATTCAGAATGACTTTGAGCCCACCCACAGTATACATGGCTTAAGCCCAACTTACTTGGTTACCGTTGGAAGTGGAGGAGGGTAAACCAGCGGAATTGGATGGCGAACTAGGAGGGAGGGATCATCTGAACCAGTAGTTATAAGAGGTGCAGCCCAGATGTATGACGAGTTTTGCCAGAAAAAAGCCCTTGACTTCCCCTGTCATGAGAGACAATGAAAACATGACAAACAGTGTTAAAGCGTTGCAAGCGTGTTTAAAGCAAAAAATTGAAAAGGAAAGGGACCACAATTGAAATAATAAAAAAATGAAGGACAACTTTTAATTTTGGTTGGCCTGACATGTTTTCTGCGTGGAAGAAAGATAAAAAGAGGGTGGAGAAAAAATCAAACCACTGCCTAACCACCACGAGAAGCGTCACATGCATCATCCTTGTAGATGCGCCTCTACATGAACTATAGGCAGAGACAATGGTTGCCTTTTTTTGGCTCCTGGAAGGCCCCGTAGGCGCTGCTCCAAGGGTGTAAACGCTCCACACACGCCAATAATTTATTTTTTAATTTATCAAAAGACTTAAGTGCTCATGATCTTATATGATTTATTTTAAAAGTAACTCACTAATATTATCATGTTAAAAAAGTTTAAAGATTGAAAATGCCTTAAAAATATAACTTTTAAATATTATATAGTACAGATAAAAAGCTAAAATACCAATCTATTCTTATTCAATCTTATAATAATAAATATGTCTCGTGAAAATAATAATTTTGCCCTGGAGGCTAGAAGCTAGTTACATGATTTCAATCGTGGAGGGCAAAATGATGGCATCATAAGTGTGTCTTGTAGCTTTTGTCTTAAACTCCCTCCGTCCACCCTTTCCATTTTATTAACCTGGCTTAAAAATTGAACTACTAATTATTTATATATTAAACTTGGCCAACACTTTAAGGCAAAAAAACAAAAAGCAATACATTTACAGATGTAAGGTGCGTGGAGAATGAGATGGGGCCGGCAAAGGTTAACAATACAAGTCAAGCAAACATAACTTTGATCATGAATATGATGATAAGGTAAGCTACTGTATCTTTTAGAGACGAGTATTCGGGTATACTACTGATTTTATGAAATGATTTGCACCTCCTTTTGACCCAAAGCATTTTCTTTCTTTTCCAATCCAGTAAGGAAATTCTCTGAAATATTTCGGAAAATTACTCGAATTTTCCGTTCTCTAAATTTTTTTAAGAAAATTTAATAATAAAAAAATTCAGGTAATTCAATTTTTTTTAATAGTGCTGGTATGGTCCAAATGAATCCATGCTATCATATGCTCAAGGATAACTTCATGAAAGATTGAATGAATCACTTAAATTGTATGAAAAGAAAAATTGCCAATGAACTGGAACCACTACAAGTTCACATTCTACAATGACTGCCCCAGCGAGGAAACAAATTTCTGTCAAACTTAATTTTCAGAATGTTTCAAATCATGAGATTTCATGGATGAGAATACTCCATTCCAGATAAAAATAAATATAACAAGGGCATATGCTCACGTCTTTAACCTATAATATCTGCCTACGATATGCAGGTTCTACATAGCATCTCTTATAAATGGCAACATTGAACAAACATAACTGGGAACAATAGCAAGCAAGTCCTGGAATTATTTACAATAATACTACCTGTATGTGCAAATTTAAAATGAGATTCAGGCATCTCAATCTCCAAGAGAAGCCATGATCCATAGGCACCTTACCTACCTAGAAGCACCAGGCGTCGGGCCGCAGCTAAAACATAACAACGCAACTGAAACCCATGCGCATGCAGTGATTTTGCTTCAATATTGTAACAGGCTACTCTGAGAACTGGTTATCATCAAGTTTTCTGCAAATTCCATCTTCTCCATTTCACTTTGCTCAGCCACTCAAAATTTATCAAAGGTTGACCAGACCGTAATTTCACAAGGTGTGTTCTGTATGGTATAAGCATGTTCTTTAAACCTATAACACATTTTAAGACAATAAAACAGTTAGCAAACACTTGACAGCATAAAAAAAGAAGAGAAACTGGGGATGTCATCTCTCTCTTTCCATAACCAAGTAATGCAAACACAAATTTCATGCAAGGAATACCTGTGATGCACATCGTCTTGTAAACGTGAGCTACGTGAGCATCTCCTTTGGTAGCCATATGCGGCCTCTCCAAGCACTGAAGAAATGCCATGTCAGCCTTTAACAGTTCAGCTTGATCATGAGAGTCGTAACCAATATCATGGCAATAACAACAGTAATCCAACCAATCAATCGGCCGCTTATCCCAAAGAAGAGAACCCCCATCTTTCCCACTCGACCAATTCGGCCCACAATAATGACCATATCGTGGAAATAACTGAGAAAGAAAGGCTCTTGCACCAGTATGCCACGGGACCTTAGAAACATAAGGTCTAAACCGCAAAGGATTGCCCCTACCACTGTCAACAACCCCACGCGACTGGGCGTGTCTTTTCAACTTCTTGTTTATGGTATCTGGTGCTCTAATTTTATCTTTCGCACTGATAGCCCATGGAACAATCGCTAAAAGCGACCATCCCCAGAACTTGATATCAAAACGTGGTTGTTGCCCCGGCTGTCCCATCATAGAACCCATTGATAAAACCGCAGTTGCTGGTTTAGGATTTGTTCCCGAATCCTTATTTGAAGTCATCTTGAACCATGGGGTATTAACCTTAAACTCTTCAAAGTTCATTATCGAGAAACACAATAAATCACCATGTCAAAAAATTCAGAACTGATTTTCTAGTAAACCTGCCAACAGATAATTTTTAGTATTATCAGAATCTATCATTTGATTAATTCACCAAGAAAGAAAAGGTGTGATTACCAAATTCCAAACGTAACCTACTTTCCTTAACCCTGTTTGGTTGCTGAGAAAATTGTTAGTATTAAAACAACACGGACAAACTTGTAATTACAAACACAATTCAGTAATTTGAACTTCACGGTCCTTCTCTTTTTCCACCCGTAAAATTATAAGAATTGAAAAAAAAAAAGAAGAAGAAGCTGGGATTAGTAGAAAAAGAAGTAACTTTGTTATAGTTTCATTTTCCTCCGTTTTCTCAGCAACCAAACAGAAGCGAAATCACAATTTGCGAGAATCAACAGTTACAAGCTGAAATTAAGAGAACTTACTTCATCTTTCTTCATCGATTATGTCTGCTAGTCTGACAATTTCTGTTGGCGGACAGAAGTTTCGCGAGTAAAGTTTTTGGTTTTCTTTTTTTTATGGTCTCGCTGCCTTTCTCTGGTTCCGGTCCCGTCCCTCTCTTTATTTCACGGAGTGGATCGCGTATGACCCCGCTCCCTGTTTATAATCCACAGGAATCCAAGAGTAACTATTATCGTGGGATCCACATGGCTTAACGTGGCATCTCCTTACTGGATTATTGGGATATAGTGTACTTCTCAAATCGTTTCTCGTAAGGGGAAGGATTCGAGTGCGGTAAAAGTTTTTTTAAAATATATTAAAATAATATTTTTATTTTTAATATTATAATAATTCAAAAATATATTTTTTTTACTTGAAAAAAAAACTCCAAAATTTTAAAAAATACAGACATATAGTCAATGAGCATCTAGTTCAAACGAAACAACGTTAGATTCCTCTCCTTTTCAAAGATTTTATGTTCAAGCCTCTCTCTGTCATAATTAAAAAAAATCTATTATCGTGGGATACACATGGCTTAACATGACATCTACTTACTAGATTGTTGTTGGGATATACTGTACTTTTAAAATAATATTTTTGAAAAATAATAATTTTAAAAATACATTAAAACATATTTTAAAATCATTTCTTATATTTACAATAGAATACTTGAAAATATGTTAAAAATATATATATTTTTTTAATATTAACTCATTAAAATAATTCAAAAATAAAAAAATAAAAAAATATTTAAAATTATTTTTTTCCTTAAAAAATACAGTTATTAAACTGCAATGCTAAACAGACCAGTAACTTCGTCCACATGATGTCGACAATATAATACAGTTAAAGCGCAATGTTAGAGTAACTTCCACTCTGATGTCGACGACATGCTGTTCGTAATTTTTCATCTATCTATAACAACGTGAATTGGAACCCACCAAATTAAATCCAAAAATTAAAATGGGATCAAACCACCATAGCGGGTCCAGAAGATTCGAATAATTTCGTTTTGAAGCTAGCATATTCGATAGGTTGGAATTGATATTTTTGGATGATTTGAGCAAATTGGATTGGACGAAATAGAGATGAAACTGGAAGGTCTCACCTGGAATCGAAATGCGCGAGGCCAGGTCAAAATTACCTTCAAAATACACTAGATTGAGTTACAAGCATTTGACCATGAATATGCATCCATATTGTTCAACATTTTAAGAAACAAAACAACAACAAAAACAAAAAAAAGTCTCTTCCAAACTGTTCAATTCACATCTCCACCTAATATTGACACGATACAGCATACAACATTTTGTGACAAAAGAAAGAGCAATGCGATGACTCAGAGAACACTTGATCATTTCGAATTCAACCATATCCGCACTAGAAAAAGGCCCGCAGAAACGGAAACAGGCAGAGAGAGAACGAAAATTGAAGGTACAACTATATGCAACACTGAAGAATGTACAAGACCACGGGTGAATTTCTTGGGCATCATCATATTTGCTCAGTTCCATGGAGGGGATGATGGTCTATAAATAAAATCTTGCGAAGATGTTGTGCCGTAGTTCAGATCAAGGTTGTGGAGTTGTTCCATGAGCTGAGAACGCCTTTCCTTGAAAAAATCCAGCCGAGTTGTTAATTCTACCAAAGCTGAAGATGCTGCTGATGGATGTCTTGGATAGTCCATCACCTGCAACAATGGTGAGTGGCACAACATGGATTAAAAAAAATATTTCTTGCATGGTATTACTGAAAAATTAGCTCTCTCAAATATGCAAATTATAGGACCACGTGACAAGTTAAGGTCTTGATAAAAGTCAGCGCATCCGTGTGTTGAGCTTAACTATAGTCGTCAAAATAATTGTAAGCAAAGAGTTACCTCCACCGCTCTGGAAGTGGAGGGAGCAGAATCAATACCACAAAGCTCATCCATGGACATATTTGTTGATGCCTCGGTACTTTTTGAGTCACTAATACTTGCTGATTCCATAAATTGATTTCGAGGAGGTTGCCTGCTGCTGCTTCCAGTTGCTAACCCCGGTCCTTTAAGATGTCTCCGATCAGTCCCCAACAAACCCTCCTGTAGCATAGCAGCCATGTCACATATTTAAGAGCACAAAACAGGTATTATTTGAAACAAAAGGTCATGCTACAAATAAATGACTTCAAGATGAATTAAACAAAGATGCACCACATTATAAAGGAAATACAATTGATACATCACCAGGCTCAAAAGACTTTCCATCAAATGCACTCTAATTTTTCCTACAGAATGTTTACCTGCTCATCCAAAAAGTACCTTCTTTTTTTTTAAGGTGCTGTTCCCAAAGTTATGTGGCGTCTTACCTGTCACATATCTCCATTTATTTCCTGTTTATTTTTATTTTCAATTTTATAAATCATTTTGGAGACAACACACTTAATGAATCAAGAAGCCCTAGAAAAGGAGCTTCTCCATCTCCTTGATCAATTAATGTTCAGACATTTATCTCAACCTTAAATGATGCCTAACTCAAAGCAGGTTCATAATCAACATCATAGTAAAATGACCAGAATCTCTAACACAACATATTGGCATGATATCCTGATCAAGGGACCTAATTAGCAATAAAGCTTTGGCAAAAAATGCAGATGAACATATGAGAAGGAACAGTTCATTAGTTAATACTAGAAAGCCTTGCATTGAAATTTTCCTTCGTCATGCCATGAACTTTTGTTTAATCACTGTACTTTATTTATCTCTATCTCAAAGGCCAAAAAGTTGGAAGATTTTTTGGCAGCCAACCAGGCAGACAATCTTTATCCTAAAAATGTTGAATAACAGTTAAATCATTGGTCATTTTAACTAACAATGGAGGAGTATGAGAGTATGAGTAAAAAAATTGAAAATAGGAAAGCAAACAATGATGATTATGACCACCTCATTCAATAACAAGTGAGATGCATGGGTAGGGTGGATGAAAAATAGAAGGTATTGCAAATCAAAAAAAGGATGGCACAATCAAACAGGCTGCAAATACCATGTTAAATAAGCACCCATTACTATAAATGCTTCAAGCACATGCAACTATGTACATCAAGACCAATAAACTTAGCTTGCAGCAAGGAATACAAGATTAAGATGAGTTGGAGTGATTCATGTATCTCCTTTCTCAAGCTCATAAAATATGCTTTTTTTTTCCTTCTTTTTTTATGAAAATCTCATATATGCCAGTCAACAGTAAACAGAGCTCCACAATACCTCAGTTCTTTGTTTCCTCTCATGATTAACAAAAGCAAGGGTTGTATCAAAATCTTGCTGCAAAAATCTCCTGCAGAAGTCAAACACAAAAAAGGAAATATGATAAGAATTTGATAGCAGTGAAACAACCTATCTCATCTTGGTCACTGCCACATACGCCACTTAGTGAAACAATGCATCTCTATTCCTTGATAATGACAACATTGTTGTTCTGTTTAACAATCATTGTTAACTCAAGGAAAAGTGACATGCAACTAATTGTAATTATTGCCACCTTAGGTGGAGAAATTACAAAGATGATATGACTTTGCAGACTCACTGTTGAGGGTTATGATTTTGAACATGTTGATAACAGTCACTTGCATCCGAGAGTGAACCATAATGATGCTGTCTTTGCTGATTAAGTTGATGGTGAAGTTCTGCAACTTTTTGCTTCAACCTGGTCACATCCGCTTCAGCTAGAGCAATCTCCTCAAGCTCAGCCCTTGTCTTCACATCAGGTAAGTCATAAGAATGATTGTTACTCCAGATTTGAAAGAAAGAACAAAAGAAAAAAAGAAAAACAAAAGAGGGGGAAAATGCAAAGCTCCTCAGGATCTACACACACTTTAGAATCCATGCCGCGAGAATTGGAAAACTGTCCAGAAGACATGCTCAAACCAACTTCCAATGCAGCTCTAAGATCTCTTTCAGCTTGCAGCTGCTCTTGCAATCTTGCAACCTATGAGGTAATTTGCATTCAGTCAACACAAACACAGTGTAGGAAAACAACACTATTAGTTTTATTCCATTGTACAGGCTGATTAAGTAAGCAAACAAAGGCAGAAGAAGACCATAAAAAAATTAGAGGGCTTGAGAGAAGATGATCACAATGCAGTTCCAGAATACTAGAAACATGCAATAAGGTGTACCATCAACATGAATCTGGCACTAAGGATAGCTAAGCAAGCATAAAAAGCCTTTCTTTACTGTCAAAATTGCACAGATATTGGCTAACTGGTAGTGTTCTTCCTTATTTGTTCTGTTCTTCTATGGTGGAACTGGATTGAATTAAATTGTGTATTCCACACATGTATATTGAAGTAAAAATACCACATTCGAAGTAGGCATGGCAAAGTTTTTCCATCACCAATTTAACATTCAAAGCAAAAGGCAGCACACAGATAAAACCTGGTAAAACATTGGAAAGAGAAAGCAGCATGTAATGAGCTAAAAATAATTACATCTTGTTCAAGTGCCAAGCGACGCTCATGCAAAGCTTGCTTTCTCCTCTCTAAGCTTGCTTGTAAAATTGCATTTCCACGAGCCTGGAAAGACACAATAGTCTATCCTATCAGGAAAAACTGCCAGCATTTCATAATTGAATAGAAAACACATTTAAAGAAAGTATTGAGACCTCCTTTGCAATTCTGTGCCTCAAGTCATTCTTTGCAATCTCAAGCCTCTGAATAGCAAACCTAAAAGGAATACAACTCTATATAGTTAAATAGAATAGCACACATATATGGATCAGGTTAAACATGAAAAAGTTATTTAGTGACAGTAGATCATGCTTCAGAGAAAGACTCAGAAGCTAATGCAAGAACCTATTGAACAATTACTTCAGCTCTAAAATAGAATAGCACACAAATATGGATCGGGTTAAACATGAAAAAGTTATTTAGCGACAGTTGATCATGCTTCAGAGAAAGACTCAGAAGCTAATGCAAGAACTTATTGAACAATTACTTCAGCTCTAAAATAGACTATCAACAGTAGAGTGTCTTCATGTATTGAGGCAAGGATGTGATGGAAAGCAAGAGCTGCAATTCAGAGTAATTTTACCAACTTTTTTTTAAGAGAAATGGAGACAGATAATGAAAATAAAAGCATAATTAAGAAAAGCATAATCCGATGCATGTTGGTTCTGGTAAGCTCAAATTCTTTACTTAGATACCACTATATAATTTGTGATTCACATTTGTCTACCCAGATTTAACTTAAGAGAGATGTTTTTTCAAATATATTTTTGGAAGGGAAAAGAGACCATATGATATTAAATGCCAAGTTAGAAAATTATATCACTTGAGAACTTTCAAGGAGAAATGAGGAAAATAAATGATTATAATTGAAATGAGAGAAATGTATCATGTTAGGCCCAAATGGAATTTATACCAATGACAATACCAATGCTATACTAAATTACTTGGAACACTACAAGTTAATTTTAGAGCATTGAAATGCACAATATCAAGGTGGTTACATTAATTTAAACTGGCTTGGCAGCGTGGGCTGCAAAACGATATACATAGATATGGATTTTCGGCTTTAAAATGTCAAATAGCATTTATTGATGTTGTCAAAGGCAATGCATAAATTGAGTATCTTACTCCTCTTCTGCAGAAGAATCGACTGATTCCATTGATGGTGTCTTTCTGGCCTGCACATAGATCAATAGTATTATTGGGCTTCTAATTACACTCTAGGAATATAAACTGCACGAACTCAACTGATACAAAGATCACACTTTCTTCCTCCTCAAGAGAAAAAACCTATGCCACCCCACACCCTGATTGCTATAATATAAGGTGCGGGAACAGTTTTGGATGAGTGGGGAACCAATTCGAGGCAATTAAAAAACTCACTCCAAACATCCTTCAAGGCATCTTATACTTTCCTTAGCAATTATGTTCCACACCCGACCATTAGATGCCTATAACCACATCAAGTTTACAGCATAATATATGACAATAGTTATATTGTGTAAGCCTTTGATGTTTGTCCCTGCTTTGCATTCATTTGCCCCAATGAGTTGAATTTGCAATTCTTGATCCCTCAGAAAAAACTTAATCAGTTCCTTTATGAAACTTTAAATGCTTAATCAAAGTGCGTCACTCTGAAATCCTTTCATTTACAGAACATAATGGGTGAGGATTTTACAAAAACATTCTCGCTGAAAATTTATCAGGAATTTCTTTCAAGCTGAAAAGGAGTATCATTGACTGCTACTGATTTTAGGGTTCTTGGTGGTTAATAAGTGACTGAAAAAAAATCAATAGATGATAGCTTACATTACTTCTTCCCCAGAATGTTGATCGCTTCCCATTGAGATTGGAGGCTGAAACTTTACCCGCTGACTTCTCAGCAGATGATTCCAGTCCAGATATGGGTGTGGGAGACACAGGATCCGCCGAGGCTAGAATTGCACCCATTGATTGGTAAGATTCACCAATCGGTAACACACTTGAAACATCCATCTCGCTTGTTGAATTTTCATTTCCTTTCTTTGGTTTACTTTGTTGTCCTATGAGTTGAGCATTGGAATCTCTCATTTGTACAGGATCAACAGAAATATTTGAACTCTCAGCTGGAGCATTATTGGTTCTAGGTGATCCAATATCTGAATCATCACCACCAAATGCCTGCAAGAGTAAAATTGAATACATACATTGGGCAAGATAACCATAGGTCAAAGCTGACAAGAGTTTGAACAAAACAGAACCAAAAAAAAAACTACACAGGATGTCAATATGAAATTTGAACAGTTTAAAATATTTGTTCCATTACTTTTACCCTCGCAGTTAGCATAACAAGGGAAATTTAAGACTAGTCACCAGATGGTTGTGTGGGTCCTAGTAGCATAAAGGAAAGATCCTTGATGACCATAAACCAATAAATTATTAGGAGATTCTCATTCATACACTTTATAGGCATAAGTAAGCCATATGCAGAATGCATAAATCTCAACTATCAATGCAAATGTAATCATCTCCACTGCAATAAAACCAACTTAAATTCAAGAAACTTCCTACGCTACAATTTTCAACTTCTTCATTGTCATTGGAATAATTAAGATGCTCTGGATAGAACAGAAGACGGATTCCTTAAAAGTTTCTCCACAAAACCAAACTTCCATGAATTGTCCAATTATTTGACTCGTTAGAAAGAAGTTTCAAAACAAAAACTAAAAGGACCAATTAGGAGAGACAAGGACCATTCAAATCCCAATTATCACAATTGTGCATCCTTGGCCACCAACCCTTTGATGATATTAAGTGTGTAATGTCTAAGATGAGTTGATGCAATTGACAAACAAATCTACTGAAATGATATAGCAAAACATAACAGGGATGAAATTTAGGACACTAGTACTCATCACTCCCCACATTAAATCCAAATAAAAACACCATTCCAGTATTTGTAAATGCCAATTGATATAACATCACCAGAAGCAGAAAAGGAAAAGAAATTATCTTTGCCAGGAAGCACAGAAAAATCCAACCCATTGACAAACAGTTAAACGGATCACAATATCCCAGCAATTTCAGGCTAGAGACATCGCCTTCCAGCACCAAGTGACGTTGCAGGAAATTTTATCTTCCTAAAGACATGATCACTACTAATATCACTAATTCAACATGAAGGAAAGGAAGAGAGAGAAGTCAGTGGCATATGCATGTGTATGTGTACATAAGAGAACCTTATAATCATAGAGATCACTGCTAGCGGAGCCACTGGTTTCACTCAATTTTCCACTGAGAGCACGTTCAGGATCATTATCTGTATCTTGATCAACTTCATTTTCTGCATCATGATAACCATTGTCTTTCATGTCCATATTTTCATCATCGCTTGAATCATCACTCGCACTGTTTTCTATCTGGGAATCAGCTGAAATAGAGCACCTATGTAGATTTTCATCCTGAAACAACATGACATGCAAAGCATTATTCTTCAGACAGGGATCAATAATTGTCAATAATCCTCATTCCATAATAATCACACACTTTTACCCATTTATGTCATTTTTTAAAAGGACCATTAAAGGTAAAAATGTACTAAATGAAATTTAGAGGAAAAAAAAGATTGTTGAAGAATGGTGGCTTGGAACTGCATTAGACTCCAAGAGATGTACCTTTTTCTAGAATGAGATATTGTCATGGAGTCAACTTGACCCATTTATTAGGCAAGTTCTATATCTTAACCAGGTAAACACTAAAGTCAGGTGTCACTCCCTATACATTACAAGCAAAGGCATCTTAAACAAGCTGAAACCAAGAATGATTGACCGTGCAAACGAAAATTCAGCAACATTTTCAGTTTTCATAACAGCAGCACACTTTGTACCAAACACACAGAAGTCATAATACCAGGACTTAATTACTAATGTATCTTACATCAAAAATATTTTCATACTCCTCCAGAAGTGTTGTAATGATGGCTTGAGCATTATTAGCAGCATTTGCAGCAGCAAGCAGCTGAGCAGAATTATCACCGTTAACATCGAAGTCATCCTCCAGCTCACATTCCCCGGCTAATAAAGGACGTAGTAGCAAGGGTGCCATGCAAGCAGCAACAGCAGATGGATTCATTCGATTTTCATGAGCATGTGAAGAGATTGTGTGCATCATCTTCAGAATTCTGCAATAATACCCAGAACATAACTACCAGTTTCACGCAAGTATAAAATGGATATACCAAAAATTATTGCTAACGGGAACCTAACAATATTTAGTCACAAAATAAGTAAATTTGCAATCATTTGCAAACATGGAAAGATTACCTCTGTAATAAGCGCCGATTTGGTTCTGGAAATGTCTCCACTATTGCAGACCGCATTGCATTCATCCGAGCTTCCTTCCGATCAATTTCTTGTGAAATACGTGGCAAACAAACAATATCAGTATCTAATCATGCCGGTAAAGTTCTAGTCCACTATTAAGAAAGGGAGATACTTCAACACCGTACATGAACCCATATAGAAAATAACTTTTAAGAAAAAATCTGATAGACTTTTATTTTTCCATTCTGAAGACTTATTGATTCATACACTTGACTAGTTGATTTATTTTTATGCACTCAATGATGATGATTTAATTTCATGGTGCATGAATAAAAGGAAGGTTTTAGATTGATAAGTAATACTTTTAGCTTACCTTTGATGAGATCAAAGCTAGCACTTAGCATCCTTGAATTAACCAAAACTCAAAGTAATCTAAATATGTAAGCATTTTGAGCATACATTCAACATGAACCAATTTGACCCACTTCTTTAGATTATATGGACGAAACATTTCATTATAATCAAATCTGAGCTATACATCTGCAATTAGAAGGAAAAACAAAAGCTCCAATTCATGAACAATGGACATGAAAGCTTTTCTATCATTTGAAGTGAAGTTTTGTTAGAATATCAATGAGAGAATGGAATGTTGGAATGGTTCCACAAAATCATTCAAGAAACAACACTGAGCAATAAGCATCACTCTAGCGTATGTTCATAAAATATAAAATAAGATAAGAAGGGAGATGCAGATCTGAACTTACTATAAGCCTCCAGCAATGCAGTGCAGCAAGATGCAGGAACAGGAGAGGAGGGCAGTTCCCTTAAAACATGCTGCATTTAAAAAATGTGGGATGGACATGGAATAAAGTGTATAATCTAAAAGGCAAAAGTTATATCATGAAAGCCAGAAAGTACCTTCACACAATCACCAACAACATGAGCATCCTCATCTGATTCAAACTCGGTCTTGCCTATAAATGATCAAGAAAATTTGAACAGAAGTCTCAGTTTAGAGGGTGTGCAAGCATTTTAAAAACAAATGAAAATAAAATTAAGCTGGAATCTTCATACAAGAGTTCCCCAGTTCATAAAAAAATTCAAGAAAATTGCTATCTTGAGAGGAACTCTACCTTGTTCGTATTCTTGTACTCTGTGGTCAACTTCCTCAACATCTGCAGACTGACGTAATATTCCTTCAACTTTGGTTCCTGATGGAAAGATAAACACCATAAACAAGCAAGCACACCGCAAGTGAGGACAATAATTGACCACAAGTTACACACACGCACACATATAAAATGACAAAACGGCCAAGTGCACCGCATGTGAAAAATATACATAAAAAAAGTATGCAGCAATTAGGAGGACTAAACAAAGAAGAAAAAAATATTAAGTCCAAAAACTGCTGGCCTGCTATTTTGCACCATTTTTAAATATAATGCCACACTTCTGTGAAGCATATTATCATCAGATTGAGCGTGCAAACGCTACTCGCTACTTGATATTGTAGCCACTTACATAAGTACTTGTACTGCTGAAATCAGTTTTTTTTCCTAATAAAGAAAAAGGCAAAAAATAGAACACCAGTTTTTCTAAAACAATATGCCAGAAAGGCCCACATTTTTCATTAAAAGAAAATTGCAGATTATAGAACAACAAGCTCAGAAAAAATGGGGATTACAACTTTACCAAACTTCTCGAGAAATCGGAGAGCTTTCTCAAGGAATGATGGACCGCCATCAATATCTTCGAGGGCAAGTAAAATGGGTCTTCCAACAACCATTGACTTAACAGGATGTTTATCCCTCCCTGATCAAAATGCGATTTAAATGCAAGCCAGCATAGGAGTTAGCACGTAACTGGCTGAAGTGAAGATCATTTCCAAATTCCAAAAGAAAAGGAAAGGGGAGAAACGAAAAGGATAGTTTTTTATGGTTGAGAAGAACAAACATTGATGGAAAGACCCTTCAACAGCTTCATTTGTGTCACTTTGGAATACCCTGTTGTGTCCAATTACAAGGGCAGCACTTGGTGCTTGTGAAAGGGCATGTTCAAGGGCTGTCTTCCACTCATACAAATCCTCTGATGTTTCAGCCTGAAATTTAGAACAGGAAAGCCAAAAATGACTTACACATCGAACACACTTGAAGAGATAAGTGACGTTGAAAGGAAAGAGAAAAATACAAGTCAAGAAAGAATCAAGCTTGAAAAAGAAAAGGTATAAATGAAGTGCCTTAAGGGTGAAAGCTCGCCCATCACGTCCATCAGGAAACAAAACAGTTAACAATTTCTTGTCTTCTCTAACAACGACACTGAAAATAAGAATAACAACTATTACCAAGTCTTCAGAATACAAACTATAAACAGTATTTAGTAACCAGATGTACCTTCCAGTGTTATTCAAATCAATGCCCCCCAAAGTAAGATTTACTTCACCTCCTCTTTGTGGTAGAGCACTCTGCATGAAAATTAAAAATGAGCATTATTTTAATTAGTTCACAACCATGAAAAAATTCAAGACAGGTGGGTTAGGTAGTATAATGAACAAGAGACGACACATGTTAAAGTACCAAAAAATTTTTACCAAGAAACTGAAATTTCCATCGAATACTGCGAGTAATAAATCATCATCACCATCATATAACCAAAACGTGTAACTAGATCAAACATCAATTTATAAACCAATAACCCAATGTTTAGAGGGGTAATCTACATGTCCATCACAAAAATAGACAATCAAGCAATGATTATAAAACATATCCAAGTAAAAAAAGAACATGGGATGAATAAATCATACTAACAGGGTCATTTTTGAAAAACACCAAGGAAGTGCGTGTAAGGATAAACCACCGCTTCTTCCATGACTTCCAGCCTATTCCTGCAGAAATTCAACATTAACTTAATTGAGTAGCAACAAAAGGTTTCAATAAGCTCTAAAGACAATTCAATGAATTATAATTTTTACTGATGTACTTCAACCTATATTGATAAAAGAAGATGGACTTTATACAACTGATAATTAAGCAAATATCTTTATCATCTGAAAAAAATGTAAAGCTGATGGGTGGGGAAAAGGTAATTGTTCGAACTGAAAATGGATTGTAGAATTTTTAGATAGCATGTAATTCTACCTAATTTGCCATGATTCTCAAAAATCCAGTTCTGAAAGTGGATGTAAAGCGTTCCGAAAATGAATGTTCATAGCACCCATTACTCAAGAAATTGGAACAGCACTTCAAATTCATGGATATATCTATTTGCATACTTCATTGAAGAAAATCACTATAGCTGAAACATAGCATTTGCACACAAGCCAAGTTTCACATAAATATTTACTTAAATCAAACAAGGAATAATAATAAAAAGTTTGAGAACCAAATCAGGACATAGAAAAATAAAACCGAAATCAGCAGGAAAAAAGTTGTTACCAACCTTTCGAAGAAATGAAAAGTGGGCCACTCTTGAAAACCTGCGAACATATGACATAGAAGATATGAATAATTCCTGCCTGCCTAATAAATAGAGACAACTAGAAGGAAATAACCAATATACTTGCTGCATTGCCCAATAATATCATCAAGTGAACAGCCAAAGTATTGTACGAGCTATCAATATAACACAGATATTTAACATAATTTTGGTTTGGTAAAGCAGATATTTCCAGAAAAATCACGTAGCAACATGTTCAGTCTCTTGACCATTAAGTATTTTTGACAAGCTATATAGCAAACAACCACAAATTAGCATTCGATATATACATGGTTCACCAACTAGTTTTAGAGTCTGATGTATAACCACAGTTTGCACTGAAAGCAGCTCTATCTTAACCTTATGGTTGTATGATATTTGATAAATTGCACAAATTGAGAACAAGAATTTGACACAGAGCAAGGACATTCCAGCAAGAAATATCCAGACGACAGGAAATCCAATTATGTTCAAGTTTCTCTCTTTAAAACTTCAAATTGCCAAGTCTCACCACTACATGTTTTAACAGAATTAAATACATATCCATCCCAAATTAACCCTCAACCACAACTACTTATCTAAAATCAAAGAATGATCCATTCTTGGGGGTGGCAGATGAACAATCAATTAGCTTCAAGACCCACATTAAGTCGGGATGATACCCTGTATCCTGTCCTTCCTACTGCATTGGTAATTGTGGATGCAGTTTCTTATGATTATGAAAAAATTAGAAAACGTGAACACAACTCTGATAGTTTTGCATCACAGATTCCTTATCGTTTTCTGCATTTATTGCCATTACAACATGAAATATCCTAGTTTTTATCTCCTTATCTCCGATATTCCTCGTCACCACAAAAAGAAACACGTTAAGAAGCAAATGCACTTCAAAATTCTATTACCAAAAAAAAGCCAATGAACCTCTCTATCCGCACCAAAACATATATATTCGAGAAAAAGAAAAGAAAATGCTTCAATTTCTCAAAAAAAAAAAAAACCGTTTCGGTTATTGACTAAAACAAAGATCCAAGAAAAAACCAAATCAAATTCAACTCACATTCAAATTAAACCACAACAAATTTAAGAAAAAAATAATAATTACGCACCGTATTGGAAGGTCCGGCTCTTGGCCGCTCGGGAGCCGCTAAAGAAGCCGACGACATTAAAACTGAAGGGAAAAAAAACCACAATAATCCTTGAAAATGCTTAGCATTTCCAAATAGAATATTGTAACTTCTCCATGGAGTCAACTCGCAGTAGCCGAGTTCCGCATCGTAGGTCGGCTCCTTATGTCAAACTCGAGCGGCAGTTCAAGATCTGACTGGTTGTGAAAACTAGTTAGGGTTTTTTTATTTGATAAAAAAAAAGGGCAATGAAGAATAAACAACAACAACAACAACAACAACCAGAACTACCAAGCGGCAAGCAATAACTGTAAATTTATTAGTGTTTTTATTTATTTATCTCATTTGGTTTAAATTTTACTTTTGATGATAGTATTGGTTTTAGGTATTGGATCAGGTAGAGACTACAGAGGGGGCGTAGTGGTTGTGCAGTAATAATTTTGCAATCTGGTGTGCGTGAGCGATTGAGGGGAGGGAGTGACTTTGGCTTTGCTTTTCACTCACTTCTCTTGCTGGCTAGAGAGAGAGACAGGTTAGTGAAGGGAGTGGTGTGGGTGTGGGTGTGGGTGTGGGCAGTGGGTGTGAAAATCAGGTCAGGGTCCAAATAAAATGAGACCATGTTTACCACATTTGAACTTGTATTGAAAATTTGAAACCCCTGAGCTTATTTGTGGTTTTTTTTTTTTTTAGGGGGGGGGCCAGCGCGGGGGAGGAGCAGTTATTTTCCTCGTTTTAAACTTTTTTTTTTTTTTTTCAGGAGGGAAAGGAGAAAAAACTATTTAGCAAAAGATGCCACGTGTTGTTGTTAATGGTAAGAGGTGTTTGGAAAAACATTATTTTCTAAATTGTTTTTTTATTATAAATATGTTAAGATAATATATTTTTTAATTTTTAAAATATATTTTTAATGTGAAAACAATCCAAAAAATATAATTTGAAATAAAAAAAAAATATATATATATATATAATAAAACTCCGGTTGAAACGTGGGGTAATACACTTGAGGTATTAAGAAAAAAAAATCTTTTTTAATTTCTTAAATTCAAACTTTCGAGTCAAGAATTTATTTGAACACGCCAAGTCAATATAGAATTACATCTTTATTTAAACAATTGATACAAATCAAATAGTGTTGATTGATGCATAAATCCAGTGATAACCATATTAGGTTAGATATAATTTTCTTCGTTCTTTTAATTACTATTATTTTTTTACCTTAACAAACATTTTATATTTATTTTTTATTTTATAATTTAATATTAAATTGGTTGAGAATTGAACTTTTTAATCGAGTATGGATCTAGAATTTCAGGTTTGCTTATTTTTTTTCCTTCTCTTTTTAAAGCTTTTTTATTATTAATTTCATCAATCAACATATATTTAATTTGATATTGAATTTTTTTTTCTATATGATTTTCACTAATTTTAAAAATAAGTCAGGTTACCTTGGGTTTTTTTAGTTGTCGTTCTTTATTAAACTTTGATTTTTTTTATAAATAAATTTTATTTTTAATTAAATTAAATCATTTGATTAAATATAAGTAAGAAATACTCATCTCGAGATATCTTGTTTGGTTTGCTATCTAGGCTGTTGTTCTGATGACAAGTACGACCTCTTTTGACGGTATTATAACCTTATTTGTGAGCTCTTTTTGTTGATGGGGCAGTGTCTATTGTTGAACGACGACGAGCATGTAGCAACATTTTCTTTACTTGCTTTTGGAATGTAATATTGATATCTCATTTTTTATAGTTAATTATTGCTATTTTTTATGTTCGCTTTATTTACCATCGATTTGATCATGTTATTAAATTAACCAAGTTTTTTAAATTCAGTCAAATCAATAATTTAGTTCTTATATTTTTTTTACTTCTTTAAAAGCATTGACATTATCTAAATACTTTTTTTACACTAGAAAAAATTAATCCAATTCACATCATAACACGGATATTTATCCAATATTATCTAAATAATCTAAAAGATATAGGTTTATTGTGGTGCTTGAGTATTCATATAAACAACTACACCCATTAAATTATTTTTTAATTGTATTGCAATAACTCTACTAATAAGATCTGTACATTTTGAGTGAGCGTGCAAACTAGTTTACATGAACTACATCATTATAAACTCCTTTGCGCGTATATCATCACCACCGCCTTAGTATTATTTTTTTTTTTTTAAGTAAAGCTTTCAAATATCGTAAAAAGACATTGAGAAAAAAGCAAGGTGTTTTTTTTTTCAATGACCAGTGCAAGCTTTTATTTGATCCATCTAAGGTCCCATTTTAGAGTGACATTTGGATATGTTTATTTTCTAGAATTTATTTTTTAAAAACTTACTTTTTAAATTTTCCTGTGATTATTTTTTATTAGAAAAGTTGATCAATAAAAAACATTTTTCAGTCAAAGAAAAATTTGACTTAGTTTTTAGGAAAGTGTTTTCCTAAAAAATTTGGATGGAAAACACTTTCCGGAAGTTGTGAAAATTTTTAAAATGTCATATTATTTACTGATTATATCAAATTTGGTCCTCAAACTTTTGATTGCTATATATATTTTGTTTTGAATATTTATTTTTCAATTTCATCTTTTAAAATTTAATTTGTATATTAACTTTGGTCATTATTTTTATAATTGTTATTTGCTTTTTTTATCATTTTTTTATTGAAATTTTGTATGTATAAAATCTGGTCCTCATTCTTTTGATTGTTACTTATTTTATTTGAAATAATTTATGAAATGTTTATTATTATTATTTTAATTTCTTCATCTTTTTTTTTTTTTAGATTTGATCTCTATTATTTTGATTATTATTATTTTATTTGAGATAATTTATGAAATTATATTTTTTTTCAATTTCATTCTCATTCAACTTTTTAATTTGTAAAATTTGTTCCTCATTATTTTAATAAACTTTAGAAAAATAAAATATTAATAAGTTATTTTCCAGCTCATTTTCTATGACATAATCAAATACTGGAAAATAATTTTCAATTTATTTTTTATTACACTACTAAACATCAGAAAATAATTTATTTTCTTGTAATTCACTTTTTTAAAATTTATTTTTTTAAAAAAATTACTTTCCAGCAAATAAACAGAACCTAAAACGTGAAAAACCAATATGCTTTACGGTTTAATTTTAAAAACCAAAAACCCCAAGCTTTTATATAAGAAAAGGTTTATTGGAAAAGCTTTGAAGTTATTTAACATACCAGTGATGATTTCGGAAAAAAATTATCATGCCTGACAAGATAGAAAAGGCACAGCAGCCAGGGCTGTGGGATTTTTATTTTTTTGGGGGGGTTTTCAAGAAAATCTTACAAAAAAATTTTAATCCTCCGAATCTCTTAAATTTTTAAAAATATGGTTGTAGTTATTTTTAAAATGTTTTTTATTTGAAAATATATTAAAATAATATTTTTTATTTTTAAAAAATTATTTTTAACATCAATACATTAAACTAATCTAAAAATATAAAAAAATAAATTAATTTAAAATAAAAAAATTTAAATTTTTTTAAAATTACTTTCAAAACATAAAAAAATACATAAAAACAAACATATCAATCACATCAAATGGAACTTTCGCCAAAACATAGCATGGCATATCTATGTAGAAAAATAACACCAGACTGAAAGGCCACCCGTGACTTGGCATTCCTTGATTGGTTACTTTGTCCATTGCTGAAACCAAGTGTCTCCCTTTCCATCAAAACAAGGAACCGCCGTCTGTCCTTCCAAAACAGCACACAAAGCATGAAGGACGTATCTCGCTTACCTCTTCAAATCTTATTTCCTTTCCGAACAACCATACACAACTCCGTACCAGATGACTTCCCGGTGCATGGCAACAACAAATTTTCCTTCCGGGACCACGTTCTCCGCGTGACTTATCCTCTAGTCTCGCCTGCGATCAGAGCGTGTAAAACAAACTCTAGTTTTGCGAGTTTGTATGGGCAGTTAAACGGGTGGTTACCGAGTGAAGCAATAACAGGTCTCATGCCTCCCTGTACCGTTTTGTCTATTTCAGTTAAAACAGAAAAGCATGTGATAGACACCTTGTGGTTTCTTTTTATTTTAGTACCCGTCACAGCTGTCCAGTCAAAGCAGTGGTCCTCCCGTGGCTCCACCATCCCGATGATCTTGGGACAATTGGGTCTCGGCCCGAAATAAGTGCCCTAACATAGCATTGGATCCTCCTGGAAAGTTCCAAGCTTTACTGGACCACGCCCAAGAGTCTCGAGCTTTATCGGGTCTAAGGCCTCATAGCAAATCGAATCTCCGGTACATGGTGGCTAGAGATGGTAACGGAGGCCATGCTCCACCTCGTCTCCATAGCAGCCTTCTAATCCATACATTACCATGCTCACGTTGAAAATAATAATTTGCAATCCTTCACGCCCGTCTTTATTAATTCCATCTATGTCATTTTTTTAATATAAAATCCATTAAAAAGATAAAATATTTTATACATATTGATGGGTCATGATTTCCTTAAACCTCCCCTATTTAAAGATCATTGCACAAAAGTCATAACCAAACATGATGCTATATTTTTTTCGACATCCAACCCTAGATCGAGCCATAGCATGCTCGTGCCTAGGCCCACGATGGCCGGGAAGCGCCCGCGCTCACATCCACATTGAGCTATGGGGCGTCTGAGCCCAACCTCCTATTGGGTCAAGAACGTGACCACGTCCAACTCCACGTTGAGCTATGGCGTGTCCGTTCCTGACCATTCCTGGGTACAATTATAAGCTAAACCCAACTCCTTCTAGGCTCAGTGTGTGAGTTGAACCCAATGCCTCTCGAGTTTAATGCATAGCTGAAATGTAACTTCACACCGAGTCTCCCATACTCTGGGCGAGTTAGTAATTATAATATTAATCATATCCTATTAAATACGAACAAACAGTTTATGCTTAAATTAATTAGATGTACGAGTAGTAAAATAATATTATTTTACTATTATGAGATTATATCTCTACCTCTTATATGTTGTATAAAGCAGGTTAAGCTATGTAATATAAAAAAAAATACAAGTATACAGGAAAAGGATTCGAAATCTTATACTTTGAAACAATGATTGAGTGGGGGAGCATGATGGGCCGGGAAGCGTCCGCGCTCACATCCACATTGAGCTATGGGGTGTGTGAGCCCAACCTTCTATTGGGTCAAGAACGTGACCACGTCCAACTCCACGTTGAGCTATGGCGTGTCCGTCCCTGACCATTACTGGGTACAATTATAAGTTAAACCCAACTCCTTCTAGGCTCAGTGTGTGAGTTGAACCCAATGCCCCTCGGGTTTAGTGCATAGCTGAAATGTAATTTCACACTGAGTCTTCCATGCTCTGGGCGAGTTAGTAATTATAATACTAATCACATCCTATTAAATATGAACAAACAGTTTATGTTTAAATTAATTAGATGTGATGGTACGAGTAGTAAAATAATATTGTTTTACTATTATGAGATTATATCTCTACCTCTTATATGTTGTATGAAGCAGGTTAAGCAATATAATATAAAAGAAAATAAAAGTATATAGGCGAAACCTTATACTATGAAACAATGATTGAGAGGGGGAGCTTTGGTAACTTGTTCACTGGTCATATTTTAATTGGAGAATAAATAAAAGCAGGGATCATTGACAAGGCCATGGAAGTTTGGAAACGTGTACATGAATTGGGGTTTGTTCTGAGTTCAACCACTGAACGCGTCACGATTGATGGATTTTGTAAAACACACATGCTTAATTTTGCAGAAGGACTGTTTAGTAAAATGAGAATATTCGGGCTTAGCCCGACATTAGTTGATTACAATACATTGATGGCATCCTTGTGCAAGGAGAGTAGCTTGGAGCAAGCAAGAAGATTGTTTCAAGAAACCAGAAATTCAAGCTGTAAACCTGATATCATTTCTTTCAATATAATGACTGACGGGATTCTGAAAGCAGGGGATATTCAATCTGCCAAAGAAGATGCATCAACCTTATACTTATTCCTCATTTATAAACGGGCTGTCAAAACCTGGACAAATGGAACAGGCAGAAGGTGTTTTTGACAGTATGATTGCCTCTGGCATTACACTGGACAACCATCTATATGATTCATTAATAAAAGGCTTTGGTTCGAAAGACGAGACAGAAGAAGTCAGTAAAACTCCTTCGTCAAATGGCAGATATGGGTGTTGTTCTTGACTTAGAAACAACCAATAGCATCTTGACATTTCTCTGTAATAGCTCGGAGCATCTTGATGTAATGAAGCTTTTGCCTAATGTTTCCTCAGAAAGGTCAGGAGGGACAAGCATCTCTTGTGATGAGTTACTGATGAAAATAAAGAAGTCTAATCCAGAACTCCAACCAAGTGCTGCCTGATAATTTTCCATCTCCAGGTAATCACCGATGCTACAATACCATCCCATGTTGCTCTGTGCGTGAATCTAATATTGTCAGGTTTTGAATTCTTTTGTTGTGTGCTTCAACCGCTTTTGTTCATTAAAATGTCAACTTCATTTGCTGCTTTGGTCTTTTTCAGAACTCTGATAAGGACGCAGAGGAGAGTCCTCAACGCTTCATTTTCTTTTATGCGGGGCTGCCATGGGGATGCATATGCTGTTTGGATTTTTCCGTGTTATTCAGTTCCTCTTTTCATGTGTCCCAATCAAGTGTTCTTTGCAAAAGTTCTTGTGCCGAGTTCATGACTGGCTTGGTTTTTCCGTGACCAAGTATCTTTATCAGCCTATGGTGTCGAAATGTGTGGCTTTGCTGGTGATTTTGCGCGTGATCATGCTGCTCTCATTTGCCATATATTGGAGCCCTTTAACTTAAATTAGTCTCTCAAGTATGAGGTAGTGTTTTGTTTAATTGAAGTAAAAGGTTGTTTTAATTTTTGTTTGAAAATATTTTAAGATAATATTATTTTTTTATTTTTAAAATTCATGTCGATACTAAGTTTATTGATAAAAAACATTAAAAAAATTAATTTAAAAAAAATATAAAATTTGTAAAAATATGATTGAACTCCATAGACAAATGATCGATTATCTATCTACTAATTCCAAACAAAAATTATTCTCCATTGAATATTTAAAATGCGGTTAAATTATGGAAACAAACTTGATTAAAAAAGCGTTTGAAAATGTGGATCAATTTGTGTTTTAAAACAAATTAAATTTTTTTGTTCAAAATTAATTTTTTTATATGTTTTGAATCATTTCAATATACTGATCTAAAAAATAATTTTAAAAAATAAAAAAAATATTATTTTAATACATTTCAGCATGAAAAATATTTTAAAAACACAACCAAATTCTCAAACAAATTCTCAAACAAGCCCACGTATCTACTACTTCCAAACAAAAAGTATTCTCAATTGAGTATCTAAAGTGCTGAACATTATTCAATTGAGTCCTTCCATCCATGTTAGTTAATTTATTCCATCTAAATTTACAAAATTATACAATAAAAAGAAACCATCTCGAGGAGAATTAACATTCATATTAAAAAAAAAAGATGGTCCATCCAATTGAGGAAATTCTAGTACGGGGAATCAACAGAAAACATTTTAAATTTTGAGAGCTGAAATGAATATAATTTAATAGTCGGGGAATGGAAATAAGGTTTGCCCAACCTTAAACCATTCACAAAATTACTGCCGGTACCTGAACAACACAAGCAAGCATTTCACATAGAAAACCTGTTTGGTTTCGCTGAGAGTCTTGGTTTCTTCCGAACACAGTTGTATTGACTATTGAGGTTCTTATGTGGCGTTTGGCTTCAAATTTTCTAGGAAAAGCCTCCCTGTCTAGAAAACCCCATTCTCTCACTCAAAAACATCAATTTTTGGTGTTTTTTCGCTGCATTTATAATCATTCAGCTTCAAGGCCTAGCTTATCGATATGGAGACGAAAGAAGGAGATGGGAAAAGAAGGATTGATGGCGGCCAAAGAGCTGAAGAGACTCCAATCGAATCCTGTCCGACTCGACCGGTTTATTAAATCAAATGTTTCTCGCTTGCTCAAGTCTGATCTTCTTGCTGTTCTCGCTGAGTTTCAAAGGCAAGACCAGGTCTTTCTCTGCATGAAGGTTTGGCCCTGTTAATTGTTTGCTTATTTACTTAGTTCTTAGAGATTGATTAATAATCAGCAAGCAAAGCCCATGTGATTGAATTTGAAATCTTTTCTGATTATCTTCTTAAATTATTGCTTTAAATTATCAATTCATTTAAATTTGATTTGTCTTTTGTTTTGATTTTGGTCCTATTCAAGACCGTAGAACTTTGGAGCTATAAATGTTTTTAACTTATAGGAAACTGAAAGATGCTTATTTGCAAAGCTACATTTGGATTGGTGATGGTGAAGTGGTGGCAAGAGATTGTTTTTGTTTTATCTATGGGTGAGACGAGGGAAGGTGCTTTCATGTTGGTTCATCTCGAAGAGGAAAGTGGTTTTTGAATGGTTTGTCAAAAACAAGATGTTTTATTCTTTTGGTTTTATGAATGGGTGCTGTGAAAGCATTTTTTGCGTTGTTGGGAATTTGAGGCTGGGTTGAGTTCTAAGAGACAACATGGACGAAGCTTGTTCATTTTCTGTAAGTATATTGGTGTTGTAGTCCGGCGGTGCTCGCTGATGTGGCTATTTAATGAAGTTTTTAGCCGAATCTTGTAGTATGTATAGGTGGTAGTTGTATGATCACAGTAAAAATCATGGCCCGTAATTTATGCTCAGGCTGCCTTGGATCTGGATGGGTTATTGTGTACTATTTTGTTAGTGTACAAGCCAAGTGTTCAAACTTTTTTCTTTTTGCCCGCGGACAACCAGAGGTGGCTTAGCTTCCACATTCTGTTTTGTTGGATGGTCTATCTTTCCATCACTTTGGTTTGTTCTTCAGGAGCAGTACTGGTTTTGAGAAAAAAATGCTTCTGTCGAAGTGTGTTCGGTTAGCTTCTAGAGCAGGTTTGAATATACTGTTTTAGGCATGTAATGGATAATTTATTTGCACTGCTAAAGAAGTTTCCCATTTGGAGTTTTGGTTTAAATTAGTCGAGTATCCACCATATGAATAGAATACAAAAAAATGGATCAAAATGCAAGCCATAGGTATTTGCAGTTATTGTATACACAACTGACAATTGGATGCCAGTGGATGTGATCTAAGAGTTGGGGCATGAGTATCTTTAAGTGTTAACTTTTTTCATGACCATTAACTGCAGTTTCAAAATAGAGGATGTTCTATGCAATCATCCTCAAAATTGAGGATTTTTTTATACATAATTTTCCTGATGATTTGAAGATAAATTGATGGATTGAGAAACTCTTCGCTTTAGATGAGGTTAAAATCACGTGGATTGCCAAGTCTCTGGCTGTGAAGCTAGTAAATGGAGGGAAAAAGAGTCATGCACATTGCACATGCAGGCATTTGACTCTCCCAGTGTGTTGCTAATACTATGAACCACCTTTTCCTTCTGTATGTTCGCACAATCTTACTGGAGAACTTGATACACTTCATTAAATGTTCTATTTTATGTACGAGCGAGTTATGAGTGGATGGTCAGAAGCCAAAATTTTGTTTGGAGTAGTGTTTGCTCTTTCTGTTGACTATATGATAGCTCAACTATGTCAAGGGGACAAATATTCACGCTGCTGTCTTAATTTTCACTGATACCTATCTTTCATGCGTGTGTGATTTTTATTCATTCAGCTTCAATGTGTATTCTTCAGTTATATGATGTTGTGCGCAAAGAGATTTGGTATCGGCCAGACATGTTCCTTTTCAGGGACATGCTTATGATGCTTGCAAGAAACAAGAAGGTAGATGAAGCAAATCAGGTTTGGCGAGATTTGAGGAGAGAGGAAGTTCTGTTTGATCAGCATACCTTCGGGGACATAATTAGAGCCTTCTTAGATAATGGATTGCCCTCAAAGGCAATGGACATATATGAGGAAATGAGACAATCTCCTGATCCACCAATATCTTTGCCTTTTCGTGTGATCTTGAAGGGGCTTATTCCGTTCCCAGAATTAAGAGAGGAGGTAAAAGATGACTTCCTGGAGCTTTTCCCTGAAATGATCGTGTATGATCCAGCTGAGGACTTGTTTGAAGATCAAGAAAGGGAGAAGGATAGGGAAGATGATTAGGGGTGGAGCGATCCAGCTCTATGATCTACTGCTTCACAAGCAATGATGTTTTTCCTTGTGCAAACTTAACCATTTGCTAGACCGAGAAGAAATTAATGCCTGTACAAGATTGATAGTTGTTGGTGAATTACTTGTGGAAAATAGCTCCGAGAAGCTCAAGAACTCACTTTAGGGTGTCTGAAGTTTTGAATCTCAGTCAGCACATGATGCGAGCATTATCTTCCCTCCTGCTCCTAGAAGCATCATCAAGTGCCTGTAATTCAACTTGGGAAGCGGTGTGGTGGGATAAAAAAAATATCGCTTATTGAGTTAAAGACAACAACCTATATTACAGAAGAGAAGTTCGACTCCGTTAATTTTGCTTTTTCAGGACCATTTGGAGAAATGATTTTGTTCTCATTCCAAGTTTCTTTTACGGCTCTAAATTGTGTGGTGATATGTAATTGTCGTAAACTTTTATCTGGATTTTATTATTAGTAGTTATTTTTTAAAGTATTTTTTGTTTAAAAATATGTTAAAATAATATATATATTTTTTTAAAATTAAATATTTAAAAAACATGGGCTGATTTGAAATAAAATCCCAAACAATCCCGGCAGATTAATTCTGGATGCATGCATGAGACTATATATTATGAGTGATAATAAATATTTATAAATTTTATCTTTTTATTGATTGCAAGACTTTCATGATACCAAATATGAATCCTTTTGAGGCTCTCATGCTCGCTCAATTATTATACGGACAACCTTTTGAACCAAATAAGAATATTCTTGCTTGAAAGAATTATTGAACTTCATATATACTAGTTCAATCCATGGTATCCAGTAGCCGGCCGAGCTATGCCTAAAAAGTTATTGCTTGTTTATTAGAGACTAAGGAATTAAAAAGAAACAAAGAAAGACTTAGAAATCTTGAAGATAACTTAACAAAGAAAGAAAAAAGGGGTTTTGTGCACATATTACACCTCCTAATCTTGTGTTTATAATTGCGGTTGAAGGCATTTTAAAAGTTTATTTGACTTCAAAAATATATTAAATTGCTGTTTTTTAATGTTTTTTAATTATTTGAATGTGTTAATATTAAAAATAAAAAATAAAAAATAAATTATTTTAATATATTTTAAATAAAAAATATATTTAAAAAACTTCTTGCACCATAATAACAAATTAATATTCACATAATTTGGCTATGCATGTGGCTACAATAAATGTTTCATAAAAGTAAAAACTGCTTGTTCATCGCCATATAGAATTCCATTTACATAAAGAAAGAAAACGATGTCATCATGACAATTTCTTTCTTCTTCCATTAAGAAGAAATCTAACCTTTTTTTTTTTTTCCTATTATTATTTTTCATCATTTTTTATCTAGTCCTTTGAAATTGTGTTTACTAGGGATTGAGTTTGGCAACTTGTATGTATTAGTTTTTTTAATAGGATTATCATAGTCTAAAAAAAAACATTCTAGTATTGGATTAGTGCTTGATTTTTATGGAAAATAATCAAATTTTATATCTTAGAATAAATTGAAAATTAAGGGACCAAAACTAAGAAACAACCAAAACGACAAGCCTTTTGTGAAAAAATCCAATATGGTCCTTGTGCTTTTTCTTTGGATTTTTCCTTGGGAGTATATATGGCAAAGTTACCTTTTGTTCTCTTTAGTTTTTCTATTTAACATTTTTGTCTAGAACTTCATTTTGATAAATTTTTAATTCCTAGTTTAAGAAAAGAGAGAAAAAGCCACTAGAAAATAACAATAAGAGAGAAAGTCATCGGTGTGAAGCCAACTATGAAACCAGCTAGGCAAGCACTAATTAGTGCAACTTGTGGCACTAATTAGTATCAATTATTGCAGCACTAATTAATATCAATTAATGCCACTTGCCTTGCCACTTGCCTTGCTCTTATCTTTTGCAAGACAAAGGCAAGGATGCTTGCCTATAAATAGGCAGTGCATCCTTGCCATAGAATACACACCATAAGAGAGAAACAAGAGAGGAAGAGAAGAGTGAGAGAGGGAAAATAATCCCACAAAATTGTGAGGTATTTGTGAGAGAGTAAGTGAGGTGTTTTCTCATATTAACAGAGAGATTTCAGTTGTTCTCCTATTAGTAGAGAGAGGTTGTAATTCCCACATTACTTAGTAAAATCCTTCTATACTTGCTCGTGGACGTAGCCAAATTAGGTGAACCACGTAAATTCTTGTGTGTCTGATTTCTCATTTTATCCTATCATTTGCCTTTTATCTTGTCGGGTTTGCATGCTAGTATCCTAACAATCGGTTTGTCATATTTTACCTACTAAAAAGATTGTTTTTTTGTATCAACGAGTTCTATTCGATGAGAAAAGTTTCATCAAGATGTTTTTTGCTTTCAATACTTTTTTAAAAAGTAGATCAATACTTGAAAAGTTTTTAGAATTCAGGTTGATTTTTGATTTTTAAACCGATTAAATAATTATTTAAGACTATGAATGAGTTTAATGAGATCTCTAGAATGTTTATTTGATGTTTTAGGTTGAAAACATAGTGAGAAAATAGGTTTTTTTGGGCTAGATGAGATTTGGCCTGATTTTGAGGCTACCAGGGATGATAAAAAACCAGTAGTAGATAATATTGGGTGGAGAACTCGTAGTCTGCCCAACGTATTACAAAAGTAAATTTGAATGGCAGCTGGAGTTATATGTCTCATTATTATCTGATGATTTTTCACTTCATTTGTGACAGTACTTCCAACGTATATTTTGTGGTTTCAATTTGATTTTTTCTTGCAAATTTGTCAAAACATGTGGGTGCAGCATCTAGCAGAAAAAATTGACACACTAATAATAACTGTAGCAAGGCAAGCAGATATATTCACACCGAGAGACATGTTAATAGTATTCTAATGCTTAGACATCTACAAACTATTGGCTGATTGTCCAGCATTTTCCTACGAAAGGTGTAATTATCAATTTGAATGATTCCGGTTTGCGTCATTTGTAGTTAGATTTTTGTTTTTTATTTGATTAACGTTGGTGTTCGGGTCAGCTTGTGCGCACCTCAATTAATCTTACGGGTCCTGAAGTTAACGATAATGTAAACTTTCAGTGACACTGAGATTTGTAGAAGTCGAATCGGTGACTTTTAAGAATAAAACTCAAAGAATAACTAGTTGAGTTATACCCGTCGGAATCTTGTAGTCAGAGTATTTTAATCGCATGGCTATGTGTACTTCTGTGCGGCGGATCTAGCGCTGGTTCATTCTGGAGTCTTTTGATGATTCTCTCTTTTTTCTTGCAAGCTGCAGATACAGTGCTCAAGGCTGGCATTCTAAGCAATTATTTCACTTAAAAGAGTTTTATGCATGTATCGCTAATGATCTATAACAAACGACATTTCTTTTTTCATTTGCAGGAAGTAATTTTCTTGGAAAGCAGTTAAAAGGCATGTTACTAAATCGACAGTGAATACTTGTTTCTGAGATCTATCAGGAATGTTTCAATAACAGAAAGAATTTTGTATTCAACTTTTATTCTATTTAAAGACACTATCAATGTTTTAGAATTTTTTTTGGGTATTTGGTGCATCGGCGAAAGATAACCCCAGCAAAACCTGATGATAAAATTTCAACATGGCATCGACTTTTGGAAACCTGATTTCATTTTCGAGACGGCAGAAAATTCGTTTGATTCAATTGGTATCTTAAAAAAGAGAGGATTGTTGTTATGGGTGATTAGAAGCTGCCGAATTACGTATCCTGTGTGTGTGTATGTGCGTCTAAGAGCCTTCACTTTTGCAGCTCCATGAAGTGATTATCAGAGCATAATTGTTCAGTACTTTCTCTTGCTGATCTGGATCATGAATCAATTTAATGATAAATATTTGAGTTTCCCAGGTGTTGTAAATGGGTTTCTGTGTTTGTGTTCACACTGCCATTGCCATATCTTGGAGTCGCATCCTCCCTTCCAGCTAGCTTTGTCGCAGGACCCTTCGTCCTTGTTTTGGGGTGGCTCATCTATGCCTGGACACCATCATTTGCGTTTTCAACCTCGGAAAATGGTGTCAGCTGGCCTTACATTCATGGCTAATAATAGGAGAAGGAAGAAGAATGCTGTCATTGTAGCGCCTTCTGTTGTCAAAATTGCAAGTGTAATCCTTGGGCAATAGTCATCCATGATTAAGTTTTTGGGCAGGGAAAACCACAATAACATTTGGTAGAGGAGAAGTGGCGAAGGCCCTTCAGAGAAGTTGTCCACATTATTAGTTAGATTCTCCTAGTGGAGGTGCTTTCGCCATGTTTATAGGTTCTTGCCCTGCAGTTTGTTTTTGTTTGCAAATCTGTTCAAATTTGAAAGTCTCAACAAGGAAAGAGAAAGTCAATAGGAATAATTATGAAGCTGATCAATCGAGATGATTTAACACTTTATTTTGAAGTAATAATTATTTTCAACTTATAATCTCTTTGTAGTTTTATTATCACTATTATCGACTTAGATTGATAATTAAATGAGTTCAAATTCATTTATAACAACTGAGTTTAAGTAGTAGTTCATATATTTATTTAATATATAAGTTTACGGGTTGATTAATTAATTTACATTTATATATTCTCTTTCATCACCCTTCTAAGAATCTCATTCATACATTTTTATACCAAAGTTGTCAATATTATTTTGGAAGCCATTTTAGATTTTCAATTGATATGAAAAGTTTCAATATTAGTCATTTTAGAATTTCATTTGGAGTCAGCATTATAAATATATATATATATATATATATATATATATATATATATTTTTATATATATATATATATATATATTTGATAAATTCAAGTTCTATATAACATTTAATTACTTAAATAAATATATATAATATTAGAGTCGGTTTAAGGTGAACAAGGGTCTTGGATAAAATTATGAATGAGATTTTTTAAAATATTTAAAATATATTTTATTTTTATTTTTTATGCATGTCTAACAAGTAGGGTCTTGAATAATCTTCATTTTGCATTTGAATTCTTTTGTTAAACTAGAGTAATTTTTATTTCATAAAATATAATTAACAAATATATTTATTCTTGAAATATTTTTGTTAAAGTGGGTCTTCGGTCATTGTCCAAGTTGCCTATATATTGGCTCTGTATCACATATAATGTTATTAAATTAATATATTTACTCTCAAGATATTCAAGCTTACTTAAAAAGAAAAAAAATATTACTGTTCGATTTCATAAGTATCATGTAACTGAATTTGATAAAAAAAAAAAGCATAATTGGACCAAATATAATCAATGTCATTAGTGAAGTAATGAAAAAATTAAATAAAAAGAATACCTCTTTGATTAGTGAAATGCAATGGCTAGTAAAATACCTATTTTGTCCATTTCGACTCAAGTTACATGATATGAAATGGATGGATATTTGTTTTGTTTTGTTGCAACACCTTGTATATTATAACAAAAGTTAAAAGAGCTCGGGGTTTTATTGTGTATTTTGCATTGCAAAATTATTTTTCATCCTTGAAGAGAGCATGGTCTAGGAAGATGTTTTTTTCATGGGAAGCATTAATCATTAAAGGAAAGGAGAGGGTTAGACGGTCTTTTTACCTTTGTGATATACAATATAATTACTAACTTACCTTTTAAAAAACATTTTTCTTCGGTTAAGAGGTTTTTCGGGTTTTGTTGTGTAGCACAATTACTTGAATACCCCTAAAAAATAATGTTTCTTAGCTTTGGATACAGAGTCACTTCAGTTATTTTCATGTGGGGTTAGAGATGATTGAGTCTTTTAATATATATAAAATATTATTTAAATTAAAAAGTGTCTGGTGCGTGCCTAACAAGCGCATACATGTGAGCAAAGCCTGTGCCTTTAAGGTGGTGCATGCAGCACTAAAACAGATCTGAATATCATTGTCTGGGGAGACATTCGATGCGCTTAACTGCCCCCTTCATGTTGGTGAGGTGCATGCGGTAAGAAGACCACCGTTTGAGCTCCGATTACATGTTTTTTCTTCTCTCCCTCTTTCCTCTCTCCCTTCTTAGAAAAATATGTTGGCATTTGGAAAAATACAAAGAAGTATGATTATTTATTTGTTAAATCAAATTAGATCCTCATTCTTTTGATTGCAATGTAATTGGTCTTAAATTATTTATTGAGTTAATTTTGTTTTTCAATCTCATCCATTGACATTGGATTTTTATATCAGATTTGGTCCTCGTTTTTTTAATTATAATGTATTTGGTCTTAAATCCTTTATTGAATTAGTTTTTTTTTCAATTTCATCCATTGACATTTGATTTTTATATCAAATTTGATCATCATTCTTTTGATTATTATTTTTAGTTTTTCTTATCCTTTTCTTAATTGAAATTGTTTTTCAATTTCAAACTTATAATTTTATTTTATTTTTTGCGTCAAATTCGGTTTTTATTCTTTTCAAATCTACAATTTTTTTCTTTCTTGTCTATTTTTTAATTTTTTTTCAAGTTTATCCCTAATTATTTTAGTTGGTTGAGAATTTTACATTATTGTTTTTTTTTATATGCTTTTTATGCTATGATCCAACCTCATGATCTGTGTCACAAGTTCTAAAGGTTGAACCGAGTTGGCTTTGTCTTTGTTTAATTTTTTTTATTTAATCTATCATCATTGGGTTCGTTGAAAATTGATATTATTTATTTTTTTACCTTTTCTTTCTGTAATCATCTTGATATCATGTCTCGGGTCATAGATTTATCAAGTTTACTAGGTTTGACTCGAGCTTTTTTTCATTGTTTTTTTTTTTTTATTTTTTATTTTGAGTCTATGACCAAAATCTTAAATTTTTTTTTTAATATTTACATTGTTTTGATATTTTTTCTATGAAGAAAAATAATTAGTAAACCCATGACATAATGTAGACCATCCAATCAACTTATGCCGTCCAATCCAGTGCCCAACGAACTATCTTATGTCGAACTACATGAAATATCATGAAATAATATACAATTTTACTTTATATATTTATATTTTCACTACTATGTTTTTTTAGTTAGTTTTAGATGAAAAATACCCTTTAAACAATTAAAATAAAAATTATCTTTCAAAAACCTAAAAATGAAGATTTGTTTTTCAAAAAAATGAAAAGAAATATTTGTAAATGACACGACTTTAGAAAGATTTTCCATTTGGAATATATATATATATATATATATATTGTGGGGCCGTGCTAATAGTTAGCAAAGCTAAATGAATGGGCTTTTATTGAATAAATACCGATTAAAAAACAATAAACTCAACTCCGTAGACAACAGGTATTTTTGGCGCTTTTATTGTGAAAAACTCACGCAACCACACGGCACTCGTGTTAATTGCAACTACGTAGTCGTTCTCCAGAGTCAGATAATTCGGTATCAATCTCGAGAAGAAATACTTCTTCTCATAGAACAACGTAGAACCCAATACAAAGACCAAGTAACCACGTCAACAGTGCCCTTATTTCGGATGCAAAGTGAAAATATTGGGGACTCGAGCAACTGATATTTCAATCGATTTCAACTAGATAACTTGACAGGCTGCATCATAAACAAAAATTACGGACATATTATATCTAATAATAGCACAGAAACTAGAACAATCAACCAGATTTCCTACAAAAAAGAGTGCGCATCTCCCAGCTGCTTTTCCTAGCTTATATGCTACAAACTCGTATTTTTTTTACAAACTAGCATGATGTACATTAAATGCAGAGATGGACCCATCTGCTGCATGTCATGGCTAACACAAGTCATAAACCCTTCTCTACCCCCCCCACAAATTTGGAATATGTGCAATACTCTTTCACGCAAATCATGACTGAATCACTTGGACAAAATGACAATATCTGCAAGGCCTCGAAAGAAAATATTATGAAGAAGAAATGAGCTCCACCTAACCTGCACATGATCCTCACGCCATTCCTTCACCAGTATCTTTAATTATGAGATGAATACTATATCAAACAGCCTTGCTGTCCGTCCTGTTTGGTGGAACATTTTGCACTGATATGCCATTTCTTGCAGTGATCACTGCACTTTCTTACACTCATGGCTCTCTCGCTTTAGCTTTTATCACATCCAGATTCAATACAGACTAAAGTTGCTATCAAGCAAAACTAGAGCTTTCATCGAGAATTATATCTGCTGGGTCTCCAATCCAAGGTCGTCCTTCTCTCCATTTGAATTTAATTCGTAGCTTTCCATTAGCATCCACCCCAGCTACTTGGCCCTTGCTAGCACAGGTTTCCATTCCCCACCCCCATCTGGGCTTCACCAGTCGTTCCCTAAATCTCACACTGTCACCTACCTTAAATGCCCTTACCTTTTCCATTTCCCATTCTTTGCAAACCCAAAGCTGATCCAAGAAGCAAAATGCCACCAAAAGCTCTCCTTCCTCCATCTTGTGTACCACTCCAATGCTATCACGAGTGACCTCTCCCCATTGGTATACTGGGGTAGCTATAGATGATTTGACTCTTACCCAATCTCCAATTTGTATTATCTCTTCCTCCACCACGTCAACTTCTGATGGATCAAGCATCCAGACCTTGGAGCCAGCTGGTGTAAATATCCTCAGTTTTCCATCTAGATCTATCGCTGATATAGAACCAATGCTCTCATGTGAATGGCCTGACCAACCAAATCGTGGCTGCTTTACGTGGGGCTTCACCTTCACCTTTTGGCCTACTGCAAGTTTATCCACAGTTTCAATCTCACATGCTGGTCCTGCCCATAATTCAGGTTCGCCACAGAACCCAACAAGGAAAGTACCATCCCAACCATCATCTTGATGCCTCACTCCTTGTACAACTCCAAGGCTTCCAGGCCCCAAACTTTTCCACCCGGTGGCACTGTCTTTTATTTTTACCCATTCTCCCACCTCAAACATTTGATCTATCTCAAAATCCGCGGGATCTCCTCGCCACAAATTGTGCAACCCAGAGAATGAAACTCTTATTTCTCCATCAATATTTACAGCAGTTACAACACCTCTTGAATTGTGGCATGCGCCTCTCCATCCCCACCTAGGTTCAACCAGTCCAGTACGAAATCGAACATGCTGCCCTATTTTTATGTGTGAAACCTTTTCCACCTCTGTGCAGTGAGCAGGCAACTTTCCTTTACGAAAACAACAAACCAAATCTAGATGAAAAGAATCCTGTATACTGTGCACTACAGCGATATTCTCCTTCCTAAAACTGTTCCACTCATAACTTGGTCTAGACCCCAGACATTGCTTCACCCTAACCCAGTCACCAACAGCGAGCCCTGAGAGCCTTTCAGCATCACCTGGAGCAACTTTCCATAAGCTTGCTCTACGAGCCACTCTCACCTTCACAAATAATTGGGAGTAAGACTTTATTAAAACAGTTGAAAAGTTCTGAAGGTCAAAATGCAGATATACACAATTCTTGCACACAAGAAAAAAGAGGACGGTCAACCCAGCCAACTTAAATTGTGGAACGCATGCTACGTTATAATTAATGGCCCATGCCATTGATTCAGATGCATATACTGCACCTATGAAGTTACAGCCAGCAAGGCAGTAAATGCACTGTGGGGGACTCAAACTCAAAAACATGATCAAAGTGTTGGTAATCGGAATCACGCTACTACTAGACACATACATGCAAGAACACAAACAAGGATCGTAATGTAATGCAAAATATAAGCATGCTCACATTGAGGGTTCCATCCATGTCAATCCTCGCAACAGTCCCAAAAGTAGCTGGACTTTCATTTGACCATCCAAGCAATGGCTGAGTGATAGATGGCATGACACGGATCTCTTGTCCCACTTTGAAAGGTGACACCTTCTCCATGTCTGTCATTGAACATAGAAAGGGCCTGCTTCTAAAGGAGAAAGCAACACCCATGTCACCATCATCCTCTAAGTTATGGACAATACCAATGCTAGTCCTGGTGACATCATCCCACCCATATTTTGGAGAGGGTACCGAAGCTTTTACTCTAACCCAGTCACCAACCTGATCATGTAAGATGAGATAATAAATGCCAACTACTCACAGCATAATCCAATCAGTAGTCAAATGAGTTAAAAAAAAGCCACAAAATATTACCTTGAAGTCCTCCACCTTTTCCATATCTGAAGGATCAGCTGTCCATGGTATGGACCGATTTTGTATTTCGATTATCAGAAGACCATTACTCTTTATGTCAAATATTCTTCCAACACTATGATGTGTCTCACCACCCCAAGCAAAGCTGGGCTCTGCAATAGATCGTTTCACACATACTAGCTCACCTATCTGTAAAATAAAACAGAATTAAAAACAAAAAAAACTGTAGAGATGCTTAGTGAATAGCATGATGTAGGGGAGGGGGCTGGAGTAGGAAGATATATTACTGTTCTTTAAGAAAACGTGGCAATAAAAAACAAAAACATTCCCACTACCTTAAAAGGCACAACTGGTTCAACCTCCTCTGGTTCAAATATGCATGGAGCAGGTACACAACTGAACTCTATCAACAAACTACTATCGGATCTGATACCATGCACGATCCCTATGCTTCCAGCAGTCACAATTCCAAAATCATGCTTTACAGCCTCAGGTGTTTTGCGAACACAAACCCAATCACCAACCTTGAATTCTTCAAATCTTTGAAAATCTGCAGGATCAGCTTGCCACCCCTTAGAGGCACCGCGAAAACCAATTCTTATAAACCCCTCATCCTCAATGCACAGAACAGTTCCCTGACTGTGACGTAATTGTTCATGCAACGCATATCTGACAACAGAAGAATCAACATCTTCAAGCTTTCATAACATTCTAATGATTAATGTCAGAGATTCTTATAATGATCATCAAAATGTTGGTTCAAAGCATGGAAAAAACCCAAAAAATAAACTAGTACATAAGCTGTATTTCGATTTTTGTCAAGGTTCCATTAGCTAACCATTGTCACAATTCTCAATGGTTACGTAAAATAAATCTATAATTTCCTCTTTTATTAAATATAAACAATACAACAAATCATCCCATGACTTTCCTCGTTTACTTTTTATCCAGGTTCTGTTTCTTAGGCAAGTCTAGAGGTGAAGTTTAAAAAGGTTCAGCAAGAATTGAGCCCTTGAATATCCACCACTAACCAGCCACCCTTGTAGTTAGTAAGTCTAAAGGTTAAGTTTAAAAAGGTTCAGCAAGAATTGAGTCCTTGAATATCCACTACTAACCAGCCACCCTTGTAGCTTAATGCACATCCCCTTACATCAAGGGTTCAGAGGCTAGTGGATGATGATGAGTAAATTGAACATCTACTAAGGAAGATAATTAACAATCAAGCACATCATCACTCTAATATTTGCTACAGCAACCATGATTGTACCTGGGCTCTATAACATCAGGTTTAAGTTGCACAAGTTGGCCACTGTCAAAAGGAATCACTTTTACAACTTCATTTGCCAAGACATGAGCAACTCCTGTGCAAAATGATACAGTAAGACTGCCATTCTCTGGAATACTCTGCACAAAACCAACACTGCCACAGGTTGCACCTTGCCACCCATATGTTGGATTCTTCATGCCCCTCTTGAATTTTACCCAATCTCCAACTTCAAACCTACAGTCGAAATGACAAGCTGAAGATTATCATACTGGATTAAGCATCAGTAATAGTTTAGAATTGGCAAATAATTCCCGCAAAAAATTGCACTTACACTGTTGGGTATAAAGAAACTCCCTTATTAGCTAGTGCTTCCAAAAGCTCTTCTGAAATCCATTCTCGGGGCAGGCTCTCCAGGAGGTCACACAACGTCTTACCACTGTTTCCCATAAGACAAATGCATGATCACAGAAAGACACAACAACATGCATATTCATTCAGTCAAAGTATGCTCCATGTTACTATTGGTAACATGAGAAAACTCTGTATGAACTTAGATCAGAAACATTAGTTAAGAATTAACTGAGAAAACAGAATCTCCAGTTTTACCCTGACAGAAAAAGAATGATAAGCAACCACATTACGCTTCACTCACCTGTTGTTTCTAATTTTAATGCTTGCATTTGGGCACTGCAGCATAAGGATGATGCAGTCAAGATTCTCACGTATCAACCTTGCAGCCGCAGCAGCTATATGGAAGGCATTGTCACCATCCTCATCCTGATTATAATTACAAAGAAGTTGCTTCAGTATATGATCATGTGAACAAATTGCAATGATCGATATTTGAAAATAAAAGGGCTGAGTTTTTTACACAAATGAAAGTGGAATAATGCGGAAGATTTATCCTATGGACTAAAACGTCAATCCACCTTTTTGTTATCCAAGCAAAATTATACTACTTAATGTATCAAATTCGTCAAACTCTCATTAGAACCAAGATATAAATGATCCATGGGCATCAATAAGGTTCCTTGAGAAAACATTAGAAGCACAAAAATGAATAGTAGATCTCATTCAACAAATCACCTATATACACATAAAAGAAAAGTTTCCAAATCAGACTATTTGTGAATAAAAATCCCAATTGCAAATCAAATACTGGACTAAATTTGCAAATTTAAGAATCATAAAAAAGTTCCATATCAGTTCTTATATCATTTATAAATGTAAAACAAATAAAATGCTCATACAGGTAAATTTTTTTTATTATATATTAAGTCAATGTAATTCTATTTAATATCAAACAATAATTTGAATAGTTAATAAATCAAATTCTAACTATGTGTACAACCCAATTTCCAAATAGATGAACATCTTTGTGACCTTTTCTCCAACAAGGTTAAGCTCATTTTAAGTTAATGTTCAACTCAACAAGTTGATGTAGGAGCAAATCCTAGGAAGTAGTATTATAGCACGATACTCTAGTGTACTGTAGATGCTGCTGTAGCAGCATCATACAATTAGTTTTTTCCCTTAACTAGTTTATTTATGGGTTATTTATTACACTTGTTTGGACGGTTAAGATTTATTTAGTTTTAAGGGTTAGAATTTCATTTCATTTAGGCTTTTTTTCATAGTAATTAAGGGCTGCTACTACAATAAAAAAATTATGAATCAATATTTAGAGAATTTTATAAAGATTTTTGTTCTCTTTTCTGGCTGTACAGTCAATCTAACTAGCTTTTGGCCGCTTTTGTTATCCTTTGCCTTGATCAACCATATGTACATTGATTTTACATTTTCATCAATACTGTTTGCATGTCCCTTCCTACCTTCCCTTCCCCAAAGCCACAATACCCCCAATAGAAAAAAAAAAAAAACCCTGTTTGGAGCAAAGGAAAGAAAAGGAAACTGTTTACAAAAGAGTTCTTCTGAAAGACTTAAAAAATATCATAAAGACATGCTAACCATGAAGAGCTAAGTACTAACGTTCATCCAAATCAATTTTCTCAACACATGAATCTTAATGGCATCTAATTGATGATAAGTGTGGATCTTTGAATCACTTCTTTATAACTTTTCATTAATGAAGGGCTCTGCTAGAGGTTGTGAAGTTTAAGGTTGGATTAGCACAGTAACAACCTGTTAATTACATGGAGTACTATTAACTGACCAGACACACATAATTATCAGTGAACGCTCTACTTCTGTTATTGCTTTAGATTTCTAGATTGACATAAATGTACATTATCAAACACATTAGGAGATACCAGGCTTATTTAATAACCACAACATCACAGTGACAAGAGAATTCAAAAGAAAAGGAAACATCACAAACCTGCAAATTACAATCTGCACCAGCAGCCAAGAGCAATTCGACGCAAGGCTTTGCACCTTTAGCCAATGCTAAATGAAGAGGTATTGTACCATGCACATTTCGTAGGTTAGCATTCACTCCAGCATCAAGAATGATCTACTTGGAAACAAAAAGTAAACTTTTCATTAGAAGTAAAAGATCATGTCTGATCTGGGACTGGACATTCATAACAGCTTTATAAAATTAAATACTTGATATGTCCAAACTCCAAAATGAGTTTCTAAATCCTTTTTGCTTAATTTTTTAGGAAGAAGCCACTATTGTCATTTACCATCTTTTGGTTTCCTTTTCCAAATGTACATTCATCACAAGTTATAAACTGAAAAGATTCCTAACAAAAAAATTATGTTTCAACTTTTTTTACTGTACATATACATTGCGAGAAGTAAAAAATGGCAAGTCACTGTAGAAGTAATAAGTTAATTTAAAGTGGAAAACCCCATTGAATTACCTTGACCAACTCAACATCATTTGCTGCCGAAGCTGTATGCAAAGCTGTTTGATGATTTTCAGCATCTTGGGCAGCAGGGTTTGCTCCAGCAGCAAGAAGTAATCTCACCAGCTCTCTGCCCTCTACAATTTGAAACTGAATATTAGCTGAGGTAAAACAAAACATGTATCTATATTTGTTACTTCTTGGGAATGAGGACATGGGTTTGGAGAAATCTTCTGCTGTTTGTCCACATAAATGATTACCAAATAGATAGAAATTTAGTTATATGTACTAAATTGAGAGCTTTAAACCAAGATTTATAGATGAAAGCACACATGGCAAAAATACAGAACACATGAGTATATACAGGCACACCAAAGTCTAGTAAAAAGTCGGAAGCTTAAACGAAACATTACACAAGATGAAACTCCTAATTAATACTAACTAATAAGTATCAAATAGAAACAGTTGCTAAATAACATAAAAATAACTACTATAAGATCATAAAATTTATAAAACTAAAACAGTTGATGGAAACTCTTCTATAATACTGAAATGCCAATTAAACAAATATTGGAACATCACTTATCCAACAAAAATGGCACAAGGAGCAGCTTTAAAAGCAAAAGACCATTTCCCTGGGTTGATGAAGATTTACAAATACATGTCAGAAACTGTAATAAGAATCATTCCACTTGATTGGAAAAAAAAAATAGAACACAAAAACCGAATGGAAAAGACAAAATTTCCTATAAGCAAGATGAGAAAAGATATGTACGGGGTAGAATCCACATAAAGTTCAACAGATTAGAATTAAATAATGAAATACCTGTCTCGTGATCTTTTCTTAAAGCAGCTGCCATACATAATGCAGTTCCAACTGAACTGGGCAGGTCAATGGCTCCAGCGATTTCTTCTTCTGATGCAACTTCTAGCCACCTCTTGACAACAGTCACATTTAGAGCTTCTATGCACAAATGTAGGGGTCTGTGATAGCAGAAGTGTAATAAAAAGCAGCTCAGAGTGGGATCAGCACATCATAGAAAGAAAATGGTAACATTTGAATAGACAAATTGTCATACAACACGCATTTCTACAGATAATATCTAAATGAATGCACAGACACACACAAACATCAGATACATATTCCAGGTTTCAGTAATTGACCTCCAAATGATAAGCAGTCTATGACATTTGAAAACTTCCTGTTTTATCAAAAAAATTGAACAGGCCAAAAGGATATATTTTTAACCCAAAAACCCTTCAAAGAGTTGATAATAGATTCTTCACCATTGGATTATTTTGTGCTACTCTTACTGAAAAAATTAAAATATTCGCCAAAGGCAATCAATCCCGTGTATTACAAAAGCAACAGTAACTCCAAGCATTTAGCTCATAATCAAGCAAAACCTGCCATTACCAAACAGAACCCACAATCATACACCTCACCCAATTAGTGTCAATGTACTAACCATGCTCAACCAACCTTGTACTCCAAATGGATGAGAGATTCCAGTCCTTGATTTTTTTTCTCCTTGTTTGTATGTTTATGGCTCTCCAAGTGCTTTGGATAACAATTTTACAGAAACAGATAGCATTTCATGACTTAATTGCCGCAAGTATTGCTACTAAAATGTAGTCTGTAACTCAATCCAACCAAATCTTCATCCCAACTAGTTGGGACAGCTACAGGAATCTCTTTTCTATTCTCCATGTCAATCTTAAAAGACAAAAATGTAGCCACAAGCTTCCTTTCAAAAATATTCTCAAAGGTGTTATTCATGCCCACATTCTTCACTGATATAAATTTATAATAACTCTTAAGTTAGATGCACCGGGGGGACAAAACAATGCAAATTAAAAAAAGACATGAAAATACATATTTGATTCTTCCAGTAGTCTAACATTCATGTCTGTAAGATCAACAAATAACCAGGAACGATCTGGAACTGTAGATTTATTCAAGGGAAAGAAAAAAAAATAGCAGAGCTTCAGCAAGATTTGAAGATCTCAATTGAACAGACATCAAGAAGGCTTTTATTAAAAAATATTAACATTCATTAACCTTAAAAAATATACCTCCGGAATACTGCAAACATGATAGTTATGAATCAAACTACATTATAATCCAGTAAGTGATGATGAATAGAAAAGCATAATCCTTTTATCCAGACGAATGAAATTAAGAGAAGCCGAGGTGCAAAAAAAAATTGTTGACAAAAATGAAGGTGCAATGGCTACTCCAAACAATTTTAACTCCTAACCAAAACAGGTCGGAAAGCCAGTGGGTGGACCCATATGCCAGTTTCATAAATAAGCTAGTTAAGTATAGAATATCTAGGGAGAATCAATCATAAAATTCCCTCAATAAAAATCTAAATATGCTAAGAAAATCTACCTCAGTGAGATACTTCATCTCAGATAATAAAAAACCTTAAATTGCATCAAAAACCAAAAAAAATCTTCTTTTTTTTTCACATCAACAAGAAAATATCAACCATTAATGATATGCAAACTGGAATTAACTCTCACGTCATATTTTTTGAGTTCAGAAAACTCATTGATCTGCATCCACTATTTTCCAATATGACAATAGCACATTCTGTATGTTTGTTGGTGATGGCTACATGCAGTACAGATTCACCATCATCATCCACTGCATTGGCATCAGCACCAGCCAAAAGTAATTCCTGTAAAAATTGTTCAAGATGATCTAAAATGAAGAAAATAAAGGACCAGGTCTTTCCTATAAAACATACAGTTTGGGAGCTTACCAACATGCAGTCTGGTTGCCCATAATATGCACAGACATGAGCTACTGACCGGCCAATGCTTTCGCTCATCCTACAAGTTGCATAATCTGATCTTCTGATAAGAGATCTTACACATTCTGGGGATCCAGCTGCTAAAGCAAACACTATTGGCGGATTACCATCTTTGTCATGAATATCCACATCCACATCGCTGTACTCCAAAATGGCACCAACAAGTTTAAGGCAACCCCGTCTACAAGCCAAGTGCAATGCAGTTTGACCATCAGCATTATGTGCTTCAAGCAGAGAAATAACTGAGTTGCCATCGTTACCCGATGCAGACTTGGCAAGAAGATCTCTGCAAAAACAGTGAGGGCTAAGAAACAAACCTGGAGGATTTCTATTAACATGTTCACACAACAAACTGAGTTTCTGTTAAAACAGACCTGACACCATCCACGTCCCCGTCAGATAAAAGTTGATGCAGATGGTTGCTTTTGACTGGGAAAATGTCCAGGACAGATGTCGGAGATTGTTCCAGCATATCAATTCTGGAACAGTTTGCAGGTTCTCTAGATTTGACAGATGAAAGGGAAAAAAAAGACATGGTTCAAATATCAGACAAAGTTTACAGCTCAATCTAGAAGACAAAAAATAGCAGTTATATCATAGCCAACTGGGTAGAGAAATGGGAAATGCTCATAAAAACAGGTATCTAGCTTATTCCTTGTCAAACAATACAAGTAGACTTCGCAGTTCCATCCTTATCATTTGACATCCAGCTTGATGTTTCATTAGCAGAGTATTTTACTGCACTGACAGTCTTTGCTGTACTCAATATGAATCTATTCCCACTTGAAGGATAGTTTGCACCTGATTCTCCCAACAGTTTTCTTGTTTACAATAAAACTCTCCCCGTCCTCTCTCGCTGTTGCACCATTGTCTTTCTCTTGTTGCACAAACTGATGACCCTTATACCACTGATCAACCTCCATTTTACCACTTACAAAATCTCTTGGCACAATAAGGACAGTCAGGTGCCAACCACCACCATCAGAGCCAAAAATCATAAAATCAGCCAAATGGTACCACTGTATTGCCACACCATCTACTGTTCTGAAGAGTCGGTATTCCATGCATAGCCATGATTGGCTGTATCTTCTAATTAAAAGGTTATTGCCTATAATCTCTCCAGACAGTAAAATCCAAATCTGAATGAGTGTGATCATCCAATGACCAACATTAACTATATATCGAAACACAGAGGAAATTCTTACGTATTAGGAATTGCAGGACTTCGAGGTATTCCTTGCAAATGACGCAGAAATATGGCGAGCATTGCATGAAATGTGGGTCTGTTCGATGCCTTAAATTGTAGGCACTCGCCAATCATCTTCCATAGTTCCGTAGGAATCCCATGACCTACAACTTTTTCATATTGTGGAGGTGATCTTCCTTCCTTAACAACAGCATGGTAGATCTCTTCTGCACTTAAACCAGCCCACCTGAATAAAATAACCAAGTAAGACAGAAAGTGTTACCAATCAATCAAATAATACAAGCAAAAAGTTTTGGTTCACATACGGAGTGAAGCCAGTGCACATTTCGACGAGAGCACAACCAAAACTCCAGGAATCTGATTTTGCAGATATGCCAATGTTACCATCCCTAAATAAGTGCAAAGATTTCTTTAATGGCTCCCATGCCTCTGGAGCTGAATAATATGGACTTAGCGACAAACAATCAATACACCAATGTGTTTTTAACGGATCAGCCTCAGGCACAAGCAGACCCTTTGAGCAAGAAGTTTTCTTAAGAATCATCGGAAGTCCATAATCAGAAACCACCACATGACCACTTGCATCAAGAAGAAAATTGGACGGCTTTAAGTTCAGGCACACAATACCCGCAGCATGAATTTCAATTACCCCGCGTGCAATGTCAGCTCCATACCTACAATAACATAAAAAAAAAAAAATAACACGCTTATCAAAAACTAATTTTCTACGCCTGATGAGAACAGTAGATAATCAAGTTAGAGTTTTAGAATAGACAAGAAACTAGGCCCCCTGGTGTCAAAAAATTTCAAGAAATATCCTCCCAATATGAGCATGTTTTAAACAAAATAGTAACTTATGCTTAGTTTTCCTTTACAGTCCTTTTATGTTGCAGTTAAAGTGGTAACCTCAGGCTGATAAAGCCAAAACTAAATCCACCTCTCTAGCCTAATAAAATGCAGGCCATCCACAAGATCTTGATGCTATCTGTAACCTTACATAGGAAAGTAATTTCCAACGAGTGATTGGCAATTAGAAAGGCAAACATCATGTTCTCTAAGCTTAAAACACAAATATGTCCTCCCAATAGCCAACTAAATTAAATTAAAGATAACAAACAACAATCAAACTAAAAACACATTCAATTTCACTTTGAAAAAAAAATTAATGAACAAGACCTTAAGATTTGATCGAGAGAGAGGCGGCCGCCATTCCCTTCCATCTGTTCCTTAACAGAACCAAAACATTTTTCCATCACAACACACAAATCATCCTCTCCACTCTTCACTACACCATAAAATCCACACACATTCCTACACCACATAACTTTCCTCCTCAAATTATCCAGCTCCTTCTCCACCCAATTACCATCGGCCACGTCATCAACCCTAACTCTCCTCACAACTACCTTATGCTTACACTCCTTCCCCTTCACCAACAAACCGCTCCACTTCACCTCACTAATCCCCTTCACAATCCTCAATTCATGATCTCTACACAAATTCCCAGCCAATCCGACGCCGCTTGTTGTAGAACAATGAAATCGACGAGGATTGACATCGCTCTCGTCGTCGGAGGAGTCGGAGTCGGAGTCGGAGGCGGAGGAGGAGGGAAGGAGGTAAGAGAGGAGAGAGAAGTTTTTAGGGAGGAAGAGGAGGGAGTTGCCGAGAGGGGAGACGTGGCGGCATTTAGGACAGGTAAGTGAGGATTTTTGTGATGGTTTACAAGGTGAGGAAGAGAGGAGGAGGCGAGAGAGACAATTGAGACAGAAAGAGTGGCCGCACTGGAGAAGCAGAGGCGTGTGAGAGTGATCGTTGTAAACTGTTTGGCAGATTGGGCATTTCGGTATCGGAATCTTTCTGCCGTTTCGGCTTCTGGTATCGGCCATTGCTGTTGTCGGTTTGCCAGAGTAGTTTTTTTTAAAAAAAACTTCAATTATAAAAGGAGAAGGGAGGAGGAGACTTTGAAATGGGAGTTTTTCCAGAGGATGGAGTGGTGGAAAGGGAAGGAAATCGCAGGTGAAAAGAGAGAGAGAGAGGAGATTGACTGAGAAAACGGATTTGATCTTGACTTTTATATGTTATACTTTTACACGCGTCTGCAGTTCAGGTCTTGGAAGAAATTTCATCTATGGGGTCCCTACCGTCTTTGAAATTTTTGTATGCTACGGTTGAGTTTTTGTTTCTCAAAAAAATAAAATAAAATTAACAGAACTAGTCAAGATCAGAATTGGATTACAGTGCTTTAGTTATCATAAACTTGATTCAAAAATTCAAGTAATGTGTAGAAAACAAATCCAACCAACAACCAGGTTGATTTTATTCTATTTTTTTGCCGCTTATAGACTAGGTCTTGTTTGGAATTAGTTTAAAACTGTATTTTTTAAAAAATTATTTTTTTATTGTTTAATTATTTTTTTTTAGATTCAAAGAAACCCCACTTTCTAGAAAACACACTTTGTGGATCTAGGTGAGCGAGTAAAACCTCGATTATCCCAAGTTCTTACAAGAAGTGCATGCTCTGACTCGAACTCGAAACCTGCTGTGCAGATCTCAAACCCTTTACTATCACGCTACGCTATTTGAAAATTTATTATTTTAATTATGCATATAAGTAAAGACTAAATAAGTTTTAAATCAGTACTTAAATTAAATATAATAAAAATATGAAATATATATTCCCAGGGTCTATAAAAACAAAAATCAAACAATTAAATGAATTTGAATACAAACAACAAAATGCACAAATGTTATAAATTCTCCCTCACAAACAAAAAAAACCTCCTTTATTTTCATTTATGATAATCGCCTGTTTGGAAGTGTACTTATGATTATTTTTAAAATGTTTTTTATGTTGAAATGAATTAAAATAATATTTTTTATTTTTTAAAAATTATTTTTAAAATCAGCGCATCGAAACAATTTAAAATATAAAATAAAAATTAATAAAAAAAATTAAATTTGTATGAAACGTAATTTCAGCATTCCCAATTGTTAAAGCCTTAACCTCCTTCTGGGAATAAGCATCAACCTCCTAAATTTTTATCCACTCTTTAAAAATGTACCAAATAAGGTTTAAAGAAGATAAAGAATATTAACAGTTTACTCTTTAACCTTTTATCTGGGAGTAAAATTGTTTTTGTTTTTAGATGATTTTTTAAAATATTTTTTTTAAAAAAAAGATATTAAATTAATATTTGTCATAATTCCACTCTTCCAAACGTCAAGTGAAAAAAGAATAATGAATCAATGTCTTGCACACATAAGAGAATGTACTCTTACTAGCAATTTCCTCGCAAGTGAAGTGTGCAGGAGAATGATGAGTTCTGGCTACAGAGGAAGACAGGCTCGTAGAAACTCTGATTACTTGATTATGTAGTGTAAGCGAAGTTAAAGCCTTGCTAATTTTGCAAAAGAAAATGTCTCGTAATCAGCTTGGCTTGCAATCCAAAGAGATCTTCAATCTCCCTATCATTAACCGCAACATATCTTGTGACAGGGTCTAGCTAGAGAAAGCAATGACAGTGAGCTCCGCACAAATATCATTAATACAATATGGTGTGCAAATTAATCTATCATCATTCTTAAAAGCAAGACCATGGAATTCGTGCTCGTGGAGTGGAGCCATGGGTTTGGGCTCGTGGAGATGAAATATCAAACAAGGCCCCTAAATTGGGCCACAGCCCGTGATAATGGGCCTATTCCATGGACACATATAGTAATCACTATGGGCCTATTCCATGGACACAGATAGTAATCACTGCTTCTTATTCCTTTCCCTCCTCGATCTCCTCGCTTTCGTTGTCAATAAAAAACAATTATTTTTTATTTGATTCAGTTTTTATAAAAAAAATAACTAAATTGATTTTAAAAAAAAACTAAACTAGTTCAAATCAGCTGGTTTCGGTTCGGTTCGGTTTTTTAGAACAAAAATCGATTCAAACCGGTTTGGCTCGGGTTTTTTCCAGTTTTTTTCGGTTTGAATTCGGTTCGGTTCAGTTTTTTTGGTTTTAGGCTTATAAAACCAAAACCAAACCGGTCGGTTTTTTCAAAATTTTAATCGGTTTTTTTTCACGGTTCGGTTTTTTCGGTTATTTTTTTTCTCGGTTTTCTTGGTTTTTTGGTTTTTTTGCTCACCCCTAGTTACCATTGACTGTATGGTTTAACGGAAGTATGGTATTTTTAGGGTCACTTTGTATAAAATATTTTTCATAAAAAATATTCTTTAAATTTTTTCGTGTTTATTTTTTAAAAGTATTTTATAAAATGCATTTGTTTTCTATATTTTTTTAAAAAAACTAATTAATAAAAAATATTTTACAATCAATAATCAAATCTAGTTTATTTCCTATAAAATATTTTCTATTTATAAAATTATATAAAATATTTTACTAATCTATTTATAATATTATCAGATTATCTCAACTTGCTATTATATCACAATCAATATCAATATCTTCTTTATCATCTTTTTTTTACCATCATCAGATTCATCACTATTCACTATCACCTCACTACCATTTCATTAACAACCACCTTCATCTCACCATCACCACTATCTACTCTTCAAGTCAAATATTAAAAGCATTTTAAATTTAATTTTTTTTTTCATTTGTGAAATACTCAAGGTTATCAATTCCGTTTCGGTAGGTGTTTCGTTTTTTCAATTGGAATGGAATGTTTCAGTTTTGAAGTGTTTCGGCGTGTCGTTTCGGGGTTGTACTTGTTTTTATATATATATATATATATATATATATATATATATATATTCAACAAATATAATTCAAATTCAAGATAAATTAATTATAAATTATGCAATACAAACACAATGCCAAACAAATATAATTTCAAAATTTAAAATATTTCTAAATAGTCAAGATTAAATAGATTTTAACTTAAAGTAATTCAACTTAAACAAAATATCAAAATATTATGAAAGTAAAATGTTTTAACACAAATATTTTAAATATAAAGTTAGGTCAATGTTATCAAGGCTAATGGAATCTAAAGCATCCCCTGTTTTGTTCAAATTTCTACAAAGTATAAACATGAAAAAAACAACATGAATATAAACCATATATATTAGTGATAAATCTAATTTTAAAAAATTAATATCATTGTTAATGAAAATAGTAATAATAGTTTTCAATATTATTATTAATATCATTGTTATTGAAAATAGCAATGAAAAATAGCTTTTTATAATTGGGTGGTTTAATTAATTAAATTGAACAAAGTTAAATTTGATTCAATGGCTTTTCAAGAGCGGAACGGAACATGTGGAATGAAACCGGAACGTTCCGGGTAGAATTTAGTCGAAAAATCCGGAATGGACCGAGATTTAAAATAAGATGAAATTTGTTCTGTTTTTTGAATTGATATGAAATGTTTTGGCCGTTTCGAATGAAACGGAACAAAATTAACAACCTTGGAAATACTAGTTACACAACCTTCGTGACTCCTGTCGGGATTTCATATCTCATTAATGGGTGGTTAGCCAGGGAACAAATGGTTTACAGAATTATAAATGGTGTTTTTAGTTGCATTGCTGTTCCCTTTCCCGCCAGGAAGGAAGGAGCATGGTATCAAAAATGTTTAGGAGATGTATCACAGCTGGCCTCATCTGCAATTTGGCGAACAAGTCCCGGTACCCTTGTGAGTTGAGGTTTTCTTTGTTTAAGCAGTTGCCATTCATGAATCTCAAGTCTTTGAGTAAAAGGAGCCTTTGAGAGTAATGACTTCCCACTGAATTTGATAATTTCCACAAGTTTTAACTGTAGGTGGATGGATGGGCATTACTCACTCTTGAGACGCCAAGATACTGCACTTGCCAACGATATTGATGATTAATGCTCGAATGTCCCAGGTTCCAGAATTTGAGGAAGCTGCTTTCAGCGTCCCTTTGAACAAAGTCACAAGATGTAAAACTAAATTCGGGTGGCATTTGTTGCAAGTTCTTTCTGAAGGGTATGCCCAAGAATCCTATTTCATTTGGTTTCTGTACCAAGGAGAAGGGAGAGCTGGCACCGGCTCTTACTTTTCCACGAATTTGTTTGATTTCAATCTTTAATTTATGTTACCAGTCTACTTGGAGAAATCCAAGCAGACAAACTTCATGTAAAAAAGCAAGATCCTACGTTTGTCGAAGAAGTTCAATTGATTGATGTTCGAGAACATGATGAAGTGCATGATTTTTATTTTATTTTTTTGCATTTTGCTCTCCTACTTTAGCAGCCATTTTTTTTCCCTTCTGATATTAAGTTTTGCAGATGACTGAGATGCCTTTCAATTTATTTTATATTTTTACCCATTCATGGTTATACAACGTTTGTATTTGGTTCAAAATATTGTTATTATTCTTTGGGTAAATATTCAAGGAGCAATTGTTTTCAAGTATTGCGTGGATCAAAGATTCTACAGCAATCCATATTGAACGAAGAATCATGTTTAGTTGAAGAAAAACAATCTGATTTTTATGTTGCATATGACCCTAGTGAAAATTATCTGTCAAAGAAGTGTTCTTCTTTGTACGAGGCTGGGGCAATCCTTGAAATGCCCGTGACAGCACAGCGAAGAACAGCTGATAAGTTTGCAATCTCTCGGCACATAAAAAGATCCAACAATCTACTGTCATGCATCGTGGGTAAGTATGGAGGTGTCTCTGCCTGAGCATTTAGCTGCAGTGCCAACTATGACAATAGCTATGTAGTCTATTAATATCTTTCCAATAGGGATTACTGCCTTAAATTTAAACGGTTATTTAATTTTTCCGGGAAATTCTCTCAGCCAGCCTTGGTCTTGAAATATTTGTTTCCCCCTAATTTCAAAACACAAACCAAATATAGACTCATCCAACACACTTTGCACACGCCATACCCTAAAATCCCTCACTGTCGATCCTCATTCAGTCCTTGCACCGAAATCCAACCTGTTTCCACTCTTTTCCCCCCTTACATTTTTAAGAATCTTTCTAATTATCTCATCTCTCCTTTCCACCATCAAAAAGATTAAGGAACTCTCTCCTTAATCCATCACCAGCACCACCATTGCCACCGCTTATTATTTGTTTCCCTTCCACAATGGGCAACTGTTGCTCCAGAGGTGGTGCCCAGGATGCCTCAACTAATAAGGAAGAAAACACCGAGGGTGCTAATCCCACCAATGTTCGGACAGATGCTCCCTCCACCACCCCACCTAGGACTGCTCCACCTTCACCCCCTCCAGGAGCTTCACCTAAGCCTGCCAAGGTTGCCCCTATTGGACCTGTCTTAGGCCGTCCGATGGAAGATGTAAAATCCATTTACAGCATTGGAAAAGAACTTGGTAGGGGACAATTCGGTATCACACATTTGTGCACTAACAAGGTTACAGGCGAGCAATTCGCGTGCAAAACAATAGCCAAGAGAAAGCTTGTTAATAAGGAGGATGTGGAGGATGTTAGGAGGGAGGTTCAGATTATGCACCATTTAACGGGTCAGCCTAATATTGTGGAACTCAAGGGAGCCTATGAGGATAAACATTCGGTTCATTTGGTGATGGAGTTATGTGCTGGAGGAGAGCTCTTTGATCGCATTATTGCCAAAGGTCATTATACAGAGCGTGCTGCAGCCTCTTTGCTTAGGACCATTGTTCAAATTATCCACACCTGCCATTCTATGGGAGTTATCCATAGGGATCTCAAGCCAGAAAATTTCCTTCTGCTCAACAAACAAGAGAACTCCCCACTCAAGGCTACTGATTTTGGCCTTTCTGTGTTCTACAAGTCAGGTTGCAATCCTCTTCATTTTACCCTTTTTTTCCCTCATTTTATCGTGTATCCAACCATGAAGGAAGGCATGAGATAAAAGCAAACATGTCATTGGTGCATGTAATAACAACGGTTTTTTTCTTTCTAGCAGGAGAAGTATTCAAAGACATTGTTGGAAGTGCATATTACATTGCACCTGAAGTCTTGAAGAGAAGGTATGGGCCAGAAGCTGATGTATGGAGTGTTGGGGTCATGTTGTTTATTCTTCTAAGTGGTGTTCCTCCTTTTTGGGCAGGTAAATCATGCATTTCCGTTTTTCGCTTTTAATCATGGATAGCATCCTAAGACGTTCCAAAAAAATTAAATAGGCTAGGAATAAGCCTACAATCAACTAATCAATTGATCCCAGCAATTTTATTCACTTTTCCTATAACTAAAATAATTAATAATTTATATTTGGTGCTTGGTAGATCAAGGTAATTTATAATTAGTACATATCAAATTTTTTTTTTTTATGGAGGTGGAGATTCTACGATAATAAAGTAAGTAATTTTATAGAGAGAAAGTGCAATAATATTACAGAAAGAGATGCTCTGAAAATATATATGTAATAGAAAATGAAGAGATTGTGGGTTTTTGTTCTGAAGGTCTCATGGTGTATTTATAACCCGCGAGTCTTATTCTTTTGTGAAGAAGAGGGTCTGGAGTGTAATTTTACTCTTATGATATTTTAAGTTGTATTTTACTCAAAATAATATGTATTGAATCATTATAAAATATTAAGGGACATGCGTAGTGTTCGGAAAAAATTCCCTAGTAAGTGTTGAGCTCGGGTAAGGTGTCCGAGCCCATTAGAGGTGAAAGTAGATTCAGACACGCTGTCTGAACCCAAATACGCTAGGCTTGGGCGTGACAGCCCAAGCCCACGAGGATGCTGGGGTGCATGCCCAGCATCAGCTGGGCGCCATATGCCCACTAGGATGCATTAGGTGTACGGCCAATGTACTACATAACGCCCATGCAAAGAGTATAGACTCGAGTTACTTACTCGAGCCCATGTTATTTTGATGTTTTTGAAGTTTTTTTTTTTAGAGAATTTCTTTAGAGATTTTTTAGAGATTTTTTTCTTGTTCTTTTTACTTGGATTCATCATTATGAGATTTTTTATGCCAAGAAAAAAATTATTGGTTAATTTGTCAGAATCGGAACACGGGATATTCAATGCAATCCTACGTGGCCATATTGATTTTACTAGTGATCCCTGGCCTTCAATTTCACCTCAAGCAAAAGATCTTGTTCGGAAGATGCTAACTTCAGACCCCAAGCAAAGGATGACAGCCATCCAGGTTCTCGGTAAGTACGCTTTAGCTCTACCATCTTCAAATTATATGCAGTAATAATTTCACAAGACATTCGGTTTGTAATGATGCGTGGATATACATCACCCATCAGCAACTATTGAATTAGTTTATGATACAGTGTGTTTGTTTTTCATTAGGTCATCCATGGATTAAGGAGGATGGAGAAGCTCCTGATACTCCTCTTGACAATGCAGTGTTGAGTAGGCTCAAACAATTCAAAGCAATGAATAACTTCAAGAAAGTTGCTCTAAGGGTACTAAAAAACTTCACCATTTTGAAAGAAATTAAACATGCGATCAAATTGAATGATTTCTTTTATTTCATATTAGTGTTCAAATAGTTCATTTATAGTAATTTAGTGCAGTGAATAATACTCGGTATTGCATGAACTAGCGCTTATCTTTCCCTCTTCACAAAATGGGATTAGGTCATTGCTGGCTGTCTATCAGAGGAAGAAATCATGGGATTGAAGGAAATGTTCAAGGGCATGGACACCGACAACAGTGGTACTATAACACTTGAAGAGCTGAAACAAGGACTTGCCAAGCAGGGGACAAAGTTGTCTGAATATGAAGCTAAACAACTGATGGAAGCTGTAAGTTCCATTCCAACCTGATGCAGAAGGATCAAAATACCACTTCTACTAAGATAAAGTCCTGCAAATTTCTGAATTCTTTTCTCTTTCATCAGACTCCGCTCATGTTATCTGTTTTTTTCTATATTCCTCCATAATTAAACAGGCTGATGCAGATGGCAATGGGATAATAGACTATGACGAATTCATCACAGCAACAATGCATATGAACAGAATGGATAGAGAAGAACTTCTTTACACTGCCTTCCAACATTTTGATAAAGATAACAGCGGGTAATAACAGTAACAAAATATAAAATTTGCTTCATTAATTTTTACATCAGTTTTGTAGCCTTGGTAATCTAAAGATAAATGTTCATTTATATATATAATACCTATACATGCATGTATGTAGGTACATTACAACTGAAGAGCTAGAGCAAGCTCTGCGCGACTTTGGCATGCATGATGGAAGGGACATAAAGGAAATTATTTCTGAAGTGGATGCAGATAACGTAAGCACCAAATTAAAAAGAAACCAATAACTTTAGTCCTGTGTTGCATTTTCATTTTGTGGTGACAAAATCCTGGATTCTTTCTCAGGATGGCCGGATCAACTACGATGAATTTGTGGCAATGATGAGAAAAGGAAACCCTGAAGCCAATCCCAAGAAACGACGTGATGATGTATTTGTTTGAGTTTGTAGGGGGTGGAATATGGCAGGGAAAATAGAATGACTATTTATCTTTGTTTCCTTTTAGTGGGAGGGAAAGCTGTAGGATATGCAGAAGCTGCCAGGAGAAATGTGGCAGTTCATTGTGGATGCTACAGAATGTACACTGTTTGGTCGGGAATGAGGTGTGTGAAATATTGTCTGTCCCATTTCAAAAAATAAGCCATTGTTTAATTACTGATCTTTAGGGAAGTAAAGGGTGCGATTTTTTTTTTTCATATTGTATTTATTCTTGTCCAGTTTAGGAATATATCCAGTGACTCTGTGATTGCTATACACTTGCTAACTACGAATTTGATGTTGTTTTTAAAATTATTTTTTTGAAAAATAATTTTTTAAAAGTTTTTCATATTGTATATATATATATATATATATATATATATATATTAGTTTTAAAAGTGTTTTTTTTAAAAATAATTTTTTTTAATTTTTTTGTTTCAAATTAATTTTTATATATTTTTATATTGATATGCTAATATCAAAAATAATTTTTAAAAATTAAAAATAAATATTTTAATATATTTTTAAAAATATATTTTAAAAAATAATTACTACTGTACGCTCGTTCACCTGCCCAAAACTGCTGAGATTTTAATAGCTATGCTTGGAGGGCTTTTTCCATGCATGGAGTGGTTGGGACTTGTTTATTATTGGATCAATCTCCACTGAAATGACTAGTGAGGGTGTAGTGGTCTCCCAATATTTGTTCGCTCTAATTTGAATGGAGTGAGGTAAAAAAATTATCTTTATTTGGATTTAAACAAATTTCAAAATTTAAGTGAAAACATTTTGAAAATCAATCTTTTTTTTTTCTCACCCACATGGGACCCTTCATCTCCAACGAAGATAGATAAAAAACATAAATGATAAAAATCAATATAATCAATTAGCAAAAATTCAGAGACCATTATTGTTCATTTTTTAAAGTAAAACTCGACAACTCTTGTAGTTTGAGTAGTTTATTATTCTACCATCGTGATTTTAGTGATTCTGAATATTAATGAAGTTGGTTGATATATATTTATGGAAGTAGTTCTACAATCCTTATGCATGCATGTATAATTTTAAAGCACATAAAAAAGTTGTATCCCTTTATTAACTCCCAGTGAATCAACAACATCGTATCCTTGATCTATTAAGGACATGTTTGGGAGTGTAGTATAGATAACTCTTTAAAATAATTTTCACTTGAAAATATATCAAGATAATAGTTTTTTTTAAAAAAATTACTTTTTGACATCAATATATCAAAACGATCCAGAAACACAAAAAAAAATTTATTTTGAAGCAAAAAAGCTCAAAATTTGTTGAAACTCTAATGCAAACGCAGCCCTAAACAGGGCCTCAATGAGAAATGATAGCAACACTTAGCATGATCAAACATCCATAGGTTGAGGTTGTGTGTGCATTCCATGTATGTTGGAGGGGACCCATCATTTTTAACACAATTTAGGTAATGTTTGTTTTTGTGATCAAATCGCACTTTTGAAAAAAATTTATTTTTTTGCTTTAAAATATTTTTTTTGTATTTTTGGATTGTTTTGATATACCGATGTCAAAAATAAATTTTAAAAAATAAAAAGTTATTTTGATATATTTCTAAGTGAAAAGCATTTTGAAAAGCAACCGCTATCACAATGTTAAACACTACTTTAAGAACTTTCAAGACTAAATGAAATATTTTTTAAACTCTAGGGTTGTCCTAGCCCCCTTTAACTATGACCTGGTTCCATCCCCGCAACTGTGAAAGCTCATGGCCATCTTTTTCTTTTTTTTCTTTTGACAATACAATCCTTTTTCTTTTTAGCTACACCATGACATTTGTAAAGAAACTGTTTAATATGAAAACTGATAAAGAGTTGGATTGAGTTGGATTAAAGGCGTGAGAACATTGTCTTTAAGGTGTTTATTTATCCCACAGAGAGACAACACCTCCATGATACAACTAAACCCTTTAAACCTCTAAAAGAATTAGAATAAAAGATAAAGTAAATAAAATACATTAGTTTTTTTTATATGTGTTTTCTATGCAGTAACATGTTTGTTATACTTGAAACATTATGTTTATTAATATTATGAATGTTAATGAAATTATATGACTATTAATGAAATAATTATATTTTAAATTAAACTGAATAGTTGTTATTCAATTTTATCCTTACAGTCACAAATGTCAAATATCAGCACCATTGTGATGAAAACCATCAAACAATGGTGCCGATAAGTTTATATATTCCAAATTTAAAAAAGATTTTGGTGTAATTATTTATCTTTATGTAGATGACATGTTAATATTTAGCACCAATATGAATGGAATAGTTGAAATCAAAAGGTATCTCACTTTTATCTTTAAAATGAAAGATCTTTTTGAAGTGGATACACTTTTAGGTATAAAATTTAAGAAACATGGTGGTTGTTATATTCTTAACCAGTCACATTATATTGACAAAATACTTGATAAGTTTAAGCATCTCAATATAAAAGAGGCTAATACCTCATTTGACTCTAGTATGAAGTTAAATAATTACTGTGATAAAACAATAGCATAACTAGAATATGTTAGTTCCATTAGAAGTTTTATGTATGTTATGCATTGTACAAGACTAGATATAGTTTTTGTTATATATAAGTTATCAAGATATACAAGTATGTTGAATAAGGATCATTAAAAGGCTATTGAAAGTGTCTTTGGTTATCTAAAAATAACGATCGATTTGGGCTTGTTTTATTCTGATTTTCTAGCTGTGTTGGGGGGATATTGTGATGCAAATTAGACAACTAGTTCGAGTGATAATAAGTCCACATCATGATGAATTTTCTCATTTTAAGGAGATGCAATATCTCGAGCATTTAAAAAACAAACATGCATATCTCATTCTACCATGGAATTTGAATTTATTGTTATGGCTATTACAGGTAAAGAAGCATAATGACTAAGAAATATGTTGTTAGATATTAAGTTGTGGCCATAATCTATATTAACTATTTCTTTATACTGCGATAGTAAAGCAACGCTTCCAGTAACATTTACAATGGTAAGTCAAGACATATAAGCAGCCAACATGGATATATTCAAAAGTTGATTACAGATGGGGTAATCACCATTGTCCATGTGAAGTTTGTGAATTATTTAGCAGATCCATTGATAAAAGAACTATACAGAGACATGGTAAGGAAAACAACTAGTGGAATGAAGTTGAAACTCATTATTAAATATATCGATAATAGGAACCCACCTTTGAATTAGCAATAAGATTATCTCTAGGTTTAATGGGTAATAATAAGTTACTATTTAGTGTATGTTGGACACTGATAATTGATTTTGGACCCTATTCAAATAGTATTAAGTGTGTTCTATTACATAAAGAAGGATACGCGTATGCTTTTAATGGAATTTAATGTTCGTGTCTAATGTAATAGAGACATGTATAATTCCACCTATATGAATATAGAAGTGATGTTGTATTTGACAAGAGTTAAGGTTTTCTCTTGTAAATATTCATGACAATGAGATTTTATGTAACTCCCGGGTAAATTCTTGTATTTTGATTTACAAAAAAAGGGGGGGCAAATAAATAAATAAATAAATATAGAAGTTAATCGAGTGGAAATTATTATCTAATAAGGTGAATGTGGGATAAGGATTAAATTGAATAAGTCAAACTTTTGGGCCAAATAGTTTTAAAACAAAACAAGGAAGTACTTAAATGAAAAAGGAGGGGGGGAACTTGTAAATATATAAACAAGTGGGAAGTGGAATATGAGGAGCATGTGGCCGGCCATGTTAGGGCTTGAGAGGGAGAAGAATTGAGTGAAGTTTATCAAAGTTCATCCAAAATAAATTCATAAAAAAAAGAAAGAAAGAAGATAGAACTAGTGATTAAAGTTTGTTAGGAAGGGTTTGAACAAGAAAATCTCAAAAGGGAAACAAATGATTTTTATTAAAGAGGGGAGGAATTAAGAGGAAAATAAGGGGGGAAGGAGGAAAGAAATTTGTGTGGTGATTTCAAGCTTTTCATCTCTTATTTCTTTGAATTAAAAGGTAACAAATCTTTCCCTCTCAATTAAATTGATATATTTAGTATTTTAAGATTTTATTCAATTGTATTAGTGTATAATTATGGTATGAGTTGTAAGGTTGAATGGGTTAATCTATGAAATTATGATGAATTAATGTTTAAATAAATGAAATAATAGTGGGTAATGTTTCAATTTGTGAAATTGAAGAAAAAATAATTATAAGTTCTTTTGAGAAGAGGTTTCGGCCTAGAGAAAAAAAAATGAATGAAAATGTTGAATCAATAATTAATATTGTTGAGTGATAATTAAATGAGTTATGTGGTAATATTGATGATGAAGGAATTATATTAATGATGAGTAAATTTTGTTGATTGATGATGAATGAATTATATTAGTGATGAGTTAATATTGTTGAGTGATAATTAAATGAGTTATGTGGTAATATTGATGATGAAATTTTATTAGTGATGAGTTAATATTGTCGATTGATAATTAAATAAGTTATGTGGTAATATTGATGATGAAGAAATTATGTTAGTGATGAGTTGATATTGTTGTTAAAAATTAAATGAATTATGTGGTAATGTGTTGATGAAGTAATTAAATTAACAATGAGTTGTTTTGCTGGTTTGATAAGTAAAGTGATTTTGTGGTGATGTTGTTGATGAAATAATTAAATTGATGACAAGTTGATTTTATTGAAATATAATTTAATTGGTAATGAAATGAACCTGCAGGAGTGGGTGATGCTACAAAAACCACTTAGCAGACAGGTTCAGCTAGCAGGACGCGAACACCAAGTAGGTGTTTAATACCTTGAATATTTTTTTTCTTTCTCTAAACTTTAGATAATTAAATTTCCCTTGATCAATAAAATTTTATGTGGAATGCTGGTAGATTTTTCCATGATAATTTATTCTGAAAATGAAAGACTTGTGAGCCAGGTATCCTGGTATGGAACTGGTGCCCTGTGAATGGGCAGCTGGTGAACCAGCTATCCCGGTACGATACTGGTGCCATATGAATGGGTAGCTGGTAGACTAGTTATCCTGGTATGGAACTGGTGCTGGTATGGAACCAATGCTGGTGGTCCAGCTGTGCTGGCATGGAACCATTTGGCGGTCCAGTTGTACTGGTTTGGAACTGAAGTTCTATGATATGGACATGTTTAGATTTTAGATTATTGATTTGTGAATAGTACTTGGAAGATGATAGTAAATGTGGAAATTTTTTTGAGTAACTAGTGTGTGTGTGTGTGTGTGTTTTAATGCAAATGTAAATGCTCTAATTGACCATGGTTATCTTTTAAATCATTATGCAGGTTCATCTCAATATCGCACTTCCTAATAGTTTTAGAGTTTTCTTCTATTACCAGCAAATCTTTTGGATATGTAAATTGTTGATAATAACATTCCTTTCTATATATTTTGAAGATTATAATGTTGTATATGTATGAACTTAAATGGACTAACTTATTTAACTTGTACTCTGTTGTGTAAATATTTTCTAATTATAATGGTGATATATACATAGGCATGTAGTTAATATCATTTGTGTTAAACAATACTTAAAAGATTATATATGATTGAATGAAGTATATTAAGTCTATAATCTATGGTTTGTGTATCATGGTTAAGATAATTCTTTCTTCATTTTAGCAAAATAATTATTCTTTGAGTTGATATGTTAGAGAAGTGAAATATTGTTGATTGAGATATGTTAGAGTATAATAAGAACATTGAATTGTGGAAATGGTTTATTAGGGACTGATGTTGATTTTGTTGATAACTTGGGATAGGCTAAATTAGGAGAAACCCTGTCAAAATTTTTGAGAAAAAAAATCATGAATTTTCAAAATATATTGCTGGAAATTTTGGGGTTGTTACATTTTAGCACATGACCATAGTAGTGTTAAATATTTATAAACCTGTTCAAAGTTTGAATAGTGTTATGTGTGTAGTATATTTGATTTTACAATAAAAGTTTTGGTTTAACCTGCAAACATCAATAACTTCAGTGGGATTCAAGTTCTAATGCTAATTGAAAGTTTAAATTGTAAAATATCTTATTATAAGAATAATTCTATCAAGTGAAAAGATATTCATTACAAGCTAGTGGGAGATTGTTAATGTAGTTTGTAAATGAATAAAAAATGAAAAGACATCTTTCCTACGTTGAAAAGAAACATTATCTCCTAAATATTTATAAGTTTGAGTTTCTATTGTGTAGTAAATTAAGTGAAAATCATTGTGGATGGGCTCTGCTGGTTGGCTTCGTAATGCTATTATATGAATATTTATAATATCAAAAGATGCACTTGACACTTGAATACTTGAAACTTAATATGTCAGTGAGATTAATTCATTTTTTAATTAAATTTTTTAATTTGTATAATTAATTTTGATACTTGTGACTATTGAAATAAAATTGAATAATAGTTATTTAGTTTAACTTAAAATATAATTGTTTCATTAATAATCATATAATTTCATTAATAGTCATCAAATTAACAAACATAATAATTCATTATAATATTTCAAGTTTAATAAACATGTTACTACACAAAGAACACAAATACAAAAAGAAAATGTATTTCTTTTCCTTTGTATTTTCTTCTTATTTTTTTAGAGTTTTAGAAAGTTTAATTGTATCCTAGAAATATTATTTTTATATAGGATAAATAAACATCTTAAAAACAATATTTTTACACTTTTAAATCAACTCTTTATTTATTTTAAGAATTCAATCCTTTTTTTTTTACTACGCCATGACATTTCTTCTCTTTTCTCTTCTTGTTTTTATTTTTTAACCGTTGGAGAATACAGAATCCAATAGTTCCTTTTTGTTTAATCAAGTTTTATAATTCTAGTAATACATGGAAGATGTCTTTTAGGTGATGAAAACCGAACTATGTCATTGATGAAAGTAATCAATCAAATCGAGAGGGAGAGAGTCGAGAGACAGAGGAGACGCATAAGACAATTTTATTCAATTCCATAATATATGTATATACATGACACGACACCTGAAACAAACGATATTTCATCAGACAATTAGGAAACGGCCTAGGCTTTCCGAGCCCACTACACACAACACAGAACAACTACCACACGACTAAATAACTTGAAGACATCATCCGAGAAACACGCAAACTTACAAGAACCTCGTAAAGCAACATGCCTAAGCTTTAAGCAATAGCTTAGGCAAGATATGCATTAGGTTCTAGGCGTGGGCTAACCATAGCAGAGAGAGGGACAGCCTTCTGCAATGCAAGGCCGAAGACCTCGTCCATGTTGAGATCAACATCCTTCGGCAATTTCCAATCAAAAGAGTGCACCAACGTGCCTAAAATGTACTCCACCAGCACAATTCCCATTCTAGCCCCAGCACAAATTCTTCTCCCTGCTCCAAACGGAATTAGCTCAAAATCATTTCCCCGTGGATTAATTTTTGCATATTTTTCAGTAAAGAATCTCTCAGGAGTAAAGACCTCTGGATTATCCCACAGATCTGGATCCCTCCCTATCGCCCAAATGTTAACACTAAGTCTAGCGCCTTTAGGGATATAATATCCATTCACTTCGCATGCTTGGTCTGCAATCCTGGGGAGGTTCAGAGGCGTTGATGGGTGTTTTCGAAATGTTTCTTTGCATACGGCTTGCAGGTATGGAAGTTTTGGTATGTCAGATTCAACTAGCCGTCGATTCCGACCGATGACTTGATCCATCTCTTCTTGAGCCCTTTTAAGGATGCTCTGGTTTTTCAACATCTCGGCAAGTGCCCATTCAATTACGCTCGAGGAGGTGTCGGTACCAGCTGTGAATAAGTCCTAGCCAAAAAAAAAAAACAGAGAAAGATAAAATTATTCAAAAGTATTGTGAATTCTAGGTTAAACTAGATTTAGATCCTGAATTTTATTTTTTTTATTTGAGTACCATAAATTATTTTTTAATCTGAATTTTCATCTGAATTTTTTTTTATTAACCAGATAAAATTGAAAAAAATTGCCTGATCATAACTAAAAAAGATTATAATTGATTTGCAACCAATGCCTCGGCTGGTAATTAATGAGCACGCAAACGAATGTGCAAGTGCTGCTTTAGTGCAGTTGGTAAAATTACAAGCTACAGCTGGTTGCAGTTGCTAAATATTTGCAATAACAACAGCTGATAATTAAGAACCTATTATTTTTTCGATTGGTAAAAAGTTGCAAGATCCAAATTGCAACTGGTTGATTCTTGGAAACTGGTTGTAAAAAAAAATGATTTATTTTATTAAAAAATACATTTAAAAAACACCCTCCTCCACGATATCAAGCACACATAATTAACCAGCCGCATGCATCTTTTGGAACTCACCCTTTTTTTAGTGTCTTTTCATAGAATTGAGTCCATATTTGTGCATGATGAACGTGCAAGATGTATCTTGTATAAACACACACACACACACGTGTGTGTGTGTGTGTGTGTGTGTGTGTGTGTGTGTGTGTGTGTGTGAGAGAGAGAGAGAGAGAGAGAGAGAGAGAGAGAGAGAGAGATACCAAGAGAAGAGCCTTAATGTTGGTAAGACTAAGCCTCGCACCATCCGAATTTTCTTGGTTGGCCATTAGAACGTCAAGAAAATCCGGCTTTCCCTTGCGTTCATGACTGGTTGCGGAATGATCCTCAATCATTTTCGTCAATAACACATCAAACCTTCTATGTAATTTCTTCATCCCACGTTCAATTCCTTGCAAATCCATCCAAGCAACAGACGGTATAAAATCTCCAATATTGAAGAACCCCGCGCTTGTCATTAGCTCCACCACCATATCCTTGAACTCATTAGACTCGAGCCCTTTGTAACAAACACACGACGACTAAGTATAATTTGTCCTATCATATTTGCCATTGCATAGGTCAACATTTCTGGCACCACCACAGGATCTCCTTTTCGGCTAGCCTCGCACATGGCTCGGAGCATGTGACCTAGCTCGGTTACTCGAACAGGAGCCCAATCCTCTAGAGCTTTACCACCTAGCATGTGCAGGTTACTTAATTTGCGCAACAATTTCCACCTTGGTCCGTAATCTGCGAAGACCATGTCTTGTGCATTATAAGCTAAGTGAGTTGGACCTCCATCTATGGGACGGTTTGAGAAATTTAGGTCAAGGGTTTTGAGGAAGGCTCGGGCCGCATCCGGGTTGGAGGCCACAACCATGTCACGAGTACCCATTTTCAGGTACATGACGGGACCATACTTCTTGGCCATTTTGGCTAGTGTGACATGAGGCATGTCTCCTAGGAGGGGAATTGCACCAATGATCGGCCAACCTCGAGGTCCGGGGGTATCGATGCAACAATTTTCCGATGAAAGAGCCGCAAATTGGTAGCCGATAAAGAATAAGAGAGCTGCCAAGGTAAGTTTCCCAGTGGAGGACGGGTCTACGTCCATCCCGCCGGGTGGTGCCTAAAACACGAGCTTGCTTAAACAGCCGCCCGACTGTGGATCAGTCACCAGCTAATTAACTAGTGGGGTGATATTATGTATGGGCAGAGGTATATATATCTTGTTATGGGATTTATATAGACTCCTCGCATGCATATTTATTACAACAGTAAGCGAGGAGTTTAAGATATCATGCAGGTTAATTAGCAAGATATATATTAACTTAGAGAAAAAAGATACATAACTTTTTTATACATATAGCAACTAATCATCTGATATTACTTAAAGTTTATAGACAACCTTGGGTGCATTAATTAAGATAATATATCTTTGCTATGAGAAAATATATATCTTTCCTCCAATATTATAATTCTTAATTTGAATGTTTATTTCCTTTTGATCTAAACAAAGATATGTACTTAAAGTAAAGATCATATATAACTTAATTTGTCTATGTATAATAACTAATCATGTGGTTATTTGTAGTTTATACACAATTTTGAGCGCATTTATGATTGTCCATCCCTGTTTTAGAAAAATATATCTTTCTTTTGGTAGGGTAATACTTAGTTTAAATATTTATTTTCTTTTGATCTAAAGAAAGATTTCTTTTCTTTAAAAAAGATATCAAATGATTTTTTTATATATATAGCAATTAATCATTTGATGATTACTTGTAGTTTATACTAACTTTAGGTGCATTTAAGATGTATATCTTTGTTCTAAAAGAATGTGTATCTTTCCCTCGGTACTGTAATTCTTAGTTTAAATGTTTCTTTCTTTTTGAACTAAAAACATATCTTCTTTTTCCCCCTAAAAATAGAGATATCTAAAAGAAAATATATGTTGCCTTTTAAGACATTAAAAAAACTAAAACCACCTAGGTCAGAATGATAGCTCCAGACCTATTGTTACTACTTACTGGAACAGTATAATGAGCTTTTAATTCTCCACCAAAAAAACTTAATAGTGACTTTCAAGGGTATTAAAGTTTTTTTATATGATTTTTTTGTCATCACTGAATTCATCAAGGATAAATATATTTTTTTCTTTTTAATTATACAGTGAAACGATCAAAATATCGTTGAAAGCAAAAAAAATTAAACATGATGTCAAAGGATATTTATGTATTTTCACAATATTTTTTTTTCATTGTTATAATGCTAGTTTAGGAACAATTTGATATTTTACCATATATAAAAAGCAATAAACAATTAAAATGCATAGTAAAACGACGAAAATATCCTTAAAAACAAAAATTTAAAACTTGAAGTTAAGGGCTTCTTGGTCTTTTCATAGTGGTTTGTTGTAATTATAAAATTAACTCAAGGACACTTTGGTATTTGTCTAAAGGAAAACAAAAAAAACAAAAAACAACATGCTTGTATGGCGAATCCGAGCACACGTGGGAGGCCTTTGTACCATTTGGGTGGCACGTGCGACACCTCTTGGCATCCATAAATGTCATTTCATCGTGTTGTTAGAAGCATTGTCATGTCCTCTTCATGTTAGTGCAATATGTGTATCTGGTTATAGTATGATTTGTCGCCGGTGGACCTTACCTCTATTTTCTTTTTTTTTCCCTATCTTCCCCTGAAAATTATAGCTTGATCTTTTTTATTATTAATATTTCAACTTCAGTCCTTATTTTTTTATATTTTTAAATTTTTGTCTACCCCTTTTATAAAAGTTAAATTTGTTTTCAATTTCATCCTTGAAACCTAATTTACCAAATAATATATATATTCTCTATTTTGGCCCTCATTCTTCGGATTTCTAATTTTTTACCCTGGTTTTTTTTGTAAAATTTTTACTGGTTTTCAATTTCATCTTTTAATTCAAATTGATGGTATTATGTTTTCCAGTTTGGTCCTCATTGTCTTTATTTCTAATTTTTTTCTTGGCCCTTTTATACAGTTATTATTCTTCTCAATTTCACCCTTCAAACAAAAATATTATTTTTATTTTTCATATCAATTGTGATTCTCATTCTTTTGATTTTTCATCCTTTTACTAAATTGATTTTTCTTTTCAATTTTACTCTTCAATTAAATATAAAATTGATTTTGGTTGCGGGTTTGACGAGATATCTTAAATTGGCTCGGTTCTAATTACCGTAGTTACAAATTTATCATGACTCATTTTTAAAACTATTTTTTTATCTCATTTTGGCATATGAACATTATTTTTTGCAAAAAAAAATAGTTTTTCCCCGTAGCGAACTTAGTTTAACAATAACAATATGTAGTTTTGGGACTAATTGGTAATTAAAATGTATTTAACATGAGAATATATCTATCAAAAAAAATAAAAATGAGAAGATTCCCATGTTCTGGGATTAAACAGGGGTGTTTGCACCCGTGCGCTATCGTCTGCTTTTTTACTTTTGTTTTTCCTATTTCAGGTGGATTTGATACTCTTAATTTCTCTCTTCCATTCTTTATTCAAAAATGGGCTGGTTCGGTAACCACGAGAGTGAAATGCAATTTCAAGTACAGTTGGTTGCTCGGAAAGAAAGAAAATCACTGGCTACCAGTCACTTAGGTAATGTTTACTTTTACATTTTAAAAGTAATTTTTTAAAAAAATTGATTTTCTTAATTCTTTTTATTTTAAATTAATAGTTTTTTAATATTTTTAGATTATTTTTATGTGCTAATTTTAAAAATAATTTTTATAAAATAAAAAAATATTATTTTAATATCTAAATAAAAAATATTTTAAAAAATAATTATAACTACACTAAAAAAAAATGATCAACATGTTCTTATAAAGGAATTAGGGCTTGGGTCGGATGATGAAATGGCTTGCTGTCATTGATAGTTTGAAAATAGACTACGTGGTGTGATTCTGGTGGGCAAGTGCATGGAGTTTTGATGTTGAGAGGGTGTTTATAATAAGATAGTGATTGTTTTTTAAAATATTTTTTATTTAAAAAAATATTAAAAATATATATTTTTTAAAATTTATTTTTAATATTAACATATTAAAATGATTTGAAAATATTAAAAAATTAAATTTTAACCGATTTTACTTGGATCATACTTCCAAAATCAGGAGCTAAGGGTGCGTTTGTTTCTCGAAAAATGGTTTTTGAAAAATCATTTTCCAAACTTTTCTGTGTTTGTTTGCCATTAGAAAAGTTGGTCAATGGAAAACATTTTCCGTTCAACGGAAAACACTTTCCGGTCAAAGAAAAATTTGGCTTGATGTTAAAGAAAGTGTTTTCCTTTTATTTTGGACGGAAAACACTTTCCGGAAGTTGTGAAAAATTTAGAAATGTCATATTATTTACTAATTATATCAAATTTGATCCTCAAACTTTTGATTGCTGTATATATTTTGTTTTGAATATTTATTTTTCAATTTCATCCCTTAGAATTTAATTTTTCTATTAACTTTGGTCGTCATTTTTATAATTGTTATTTGTTTTTTTCTTATTATTTTTTAATTGAAAATTTTTTTCTATCAAATTTGATCATCATTCATTTGATTGTTACTTATTTTATTTGAAATAATTTATGAAATGTTAATTATTATTATTTTAATTTCTTTATCTTTTATTTTTTTTATTTTTTAGATTTGATCTTTATTTTTTATTATTATTTATTTTATTTGAGATAATTTATGAAATTATATTTTTTTTCAATTTCATTCTCATTCAATTTTTTAATTTGTAAGATTTGTTTCTCATTATTTTAATAAACTTGAAAAAAATAAAACATTAATAAGTTATTTTTCAGCTTATTTTTCATGACATAACCAAACACTGGAAAGTGTTTTCCAATTTATTTTCCATTATACTACCAAATATCATAAAATAATTCACTTTCCCGAAATTTATTTTTCTGAAAAATTACTTTCCAGCAAATAAACAATGCCTAAACCTGATATTTATTCACATACTTGAATAGAATCCTTCTGCTATTGTGTTTTGTCAGACAATGATTTTTTTTCTTTTCAATTAGGTAGTAGTTTGGCAAGTTATAGTATATTAAAATGAAAATGTGGTGTTCAAGAAATAACTAGTAGTATTTTATTAGTTGTATTTTAAGTCATTTTAAAGAAAAAAGCTGCTAAGGGAAGGAGAGAGAAAATAATAATGATTTTTCTACGTGAAAACCATGTGCTTTTTACATGATTTGTTCTAAAGTATTGATATTGTTCACTTGGTTTAAAACCCTTATATTTACTTACTTTTTACCAGAAAAACAATCCCAAAAAATATAAAACGCATGGAAAAAAAAGAAGAGTGCCCAAAAGAGAAAAAAATAAAATAAAGGAGACGGAGAGGGAGAAAGGCGGATGGCTGCATTTCGATCACTATAGGGACTCCTGCTACCAAATAAAAGAATTTAATATGTTAAGTTCGTTCATTCTAAACTTGGACATCCCACGCCTCTAAATTTGAGATATTTTTTTTTTAATTTTGTCATGTAATGAATTTTTTCTATCTTGTTTGGTAATAGTTTGGCGAGTTATGTTATCAAAATGAAAGTGACACACCCTACAAGTAAATCAACCGTCGAAGTTGCATGTTATTGCTCCTTGTCTCTAAATTTAAATGATATTTAGGAGATGCTTTGAGCGTGATAGTGATTGTTTTTTAAAGTGTTTTTTATTTAAAAATATATTAAAATAATTTGTTTTATATATTTTAAAAATTATTTTTTACATCAACAAATTAAAATGATCTGAAAATATAAAAAAGATTAATTTAAAAAAAAAACACCTTTCAAACATGAAAATAAGAAATTTTAAAAGGAATGATTTGATAGTTGTTCATGACTACTTGGTAGCTGAAGTGGAAGAGTTGACGGATGAAATAGGTTATCAAACTTCAATTTAATGCTTGTAATTTTAAGAAACTCAATCACATCCCTAATTAAACATTATTACATGTTCATTATGATCCCTATACTTCTCTATCAATCAAATGAGTTTAATGTGCTTATACATTTTTTTGAGTGGAAAGTTAAAAGAAGGACCTGATTTCAAATGAAATTTGGTTCTTCGAGAACAATTCTAAAAGTTGTAGTTGAAGGACCGAATTCTTGAACGGTTTAAATTCCATGGGAGGTCTGACCCATTTTGTGCTAGACAACTCCCTCGTTGAAAACCCAAAAAAGCTGGCCCAATGATCCAAAAACTAAATAGGCTAAAATGTTTGATAGCCCAATGCCCCCATGCTAGAGCCCAGCCCAATGACATAGCGGTAAAATTCTCCGTTCCCCAAAACGACGCCTATTAGTATTACCCATCACAAAACACTGCAATCTCCCTGTCTTTCGGTTTGTTCTTGTGGAGTCCTTGGCTTGTCACGAAAGAAAAACACAAAGCGAAACAAATGGCAGAATCGTCGTCTTCGTCTTCGTCACCAGTAGTAAAGTCAGATGCGGAAACAGAAGAATTACTGGATCGAATGTTAACTCGGCTGGCTTTATGCGACGACTCGAAGCTTGAAACTTTACTGTCTAAGATTCTCCCTCTCACTATCTCGTCACTTTCCTCAAACTCCACCGCCGTCCGCAACAAGGCAAAAACCCTAAATCTATACTCGCTTGCCTTTAATTTTAGTCTTTATTTCTTTTTCGGAGACTCTGGTGCGGTTCTTAATTTTATTTTAATATAATTTCTTGTTCAGTTGGAGTTGAATTCTATTGCACTCACTGAAATTGATACTTATTTTTTTTTTGCTAGTAGAGAACGAATGGAAATGTTTAAATAGGTTTTGGAATCAAATGCTTTAGGTTCTTGAAATTTGTGATGTGCGTGTGGTGTTTTTTTTCCTTCTTGAGAGCAACTATCTCGACGTGAGCGTTATTGCTTAAGGTATGAGAGAGAAGGGTTAGGTTTTTGAAGAATTCGCATTGCTTAAAGGTTAGGGTTTTATGATAATTGGAGTATTGCAGGACAATATATTAAAAAAGGTGAAGTTGAAAAACATTACACTTATGCATTGTTATATGCTGCTTGTGGATTCTTGGGTGCGTAATGTTATACCTAGATGGGTCTTGTTTTGGGAATTGATTGGATTTTGGCGTGCATTCTCCACTCATGGAACCTTTGAATGCATAACAAAGCGGGGAAGCCAAATCTATTTGGCTAAAAAATTGAGAGACCCTATATCTGTCTTGTTTTAACCCAATTAGACTAAAAAATAATTACCAAAAAGAATACAGAATCCTAGATTGATTGGAACCTTTGAGAATTATAAAAAAGAGGAGGAAGAAGCAGTCAACTCACTAAACAAAGCCTAAAGTAGCGTGATGCTGGATTCAACATCAGAGGTCAAATAAACCCTTTCCAGTGCAATTACAAAAATGCTCTTGTTCCTAAAAGACCTGTGCCACTTGGAAAATTTAGGATTTCTTAAGACCTTAAAGTGATGTTCAAAATATTATTTGCAAATTCTGTAAGCGATGAATTCCCTTCATTACTTATCACAATGCCTAGTTTACCCTCTCCTTCTCTTCCTTGCTGGATCGGAAATTGTTAAAGCGTGTTTGTTGTGTCAGGTTCTTGAAATTTTGAGTCATGTCAACAAGAGAGTGAAATATCAACATGAGATTGGTTTGCCATTACAAGAGTTATGGAAACTGTATACCGAAGCCAATGCCACTGCAATTGTCAAGAACTTTTGCATCGTGTATATTGAGATGGCATTTGAACGGGTAAATATAAAGGTATGTGCATCTGTATTTCAAATATAATCGTCTTGTTGATCACTTTCAAGTAACCCTTTTTTCCAATGAGTCTTTTATCATGTTATAGGAAAAGGAAAATATGGCACCTGTGCTTGTTGCTAATATCTCTAAACTTCCTCTTCAACATCAAGAGATTATCTTGAGAATTGTTGCTAAGGTAAGTTTCAGCCTTCACTACTTTTCAACAATTTTGATGTCTAAAAAATATGTTAGGAGTGGAAGTTCTGCAAAAAATAGAAAAGGATTTGTCATAATAAATCTGGTAAAATGATACTAACTTTAATAATTGAAGATGGCTAATTGTGCTTATCAATGCTTGGTTTTAGGTGATTGGTGAATGTCATGCTAGTGGGATTGATGAAGAAGTTGCTGTAAAGTATAGATCAGTGATAGGCTCTCAGGACAGAGAATTATTTGCTGAGTTCTGCCTTCATTTAATGTTATACAAGCAGTCATCTCAAGGGTCTGGAACTGAGTTCATCATAAGAGCGATATGATCTTTCAAAAGTTTGCTTGTCAGGCAAATTTTATTCAGTTACTCATTTACTTTCTCTTCTTTTATTTTTTTATTGCAGAGGAGGATGCTCACCTGGGCTTTCAATTGCTCAAAGCAATCGTGTTGCAGGAAAGAATCCCTTAAAAAATGAAGAACTTCTGATGAGAAAGGTGAAAATTGAAGCTGAATATCATCTAATCTTGGAGATTATAGATATTTTCCTTGGTTTTCAAATGAGATGTACTTTTTTTGTTTTGCTTTTGGCTTTTCATGAGCAGTTAGGGGTTTTGAATGTTGTTGACGCTATGGAGCTGGGTCCAGAACCTGTTTATCCCCTATATCTGGTTGCTAGCGCAGATAGGTACAGATGTTCTTTTGTTTTTTTTTTCTACAACTAGAAGACAAGTTTGAATTTCTTTCTCGATTTAATATTGTTAAATTTATTTGATACCTGGACTGTGATTTGTTGTTTGCTGATTGATGTTTTCAAGTCAAGAGGCAGTTATTAAGAAGGGGGAGGAGCTCCTGAGGAAGAAGGCAGCGAGTGCTAATTTAGATGATTCAAACTTGATGAACAAACTGTTTTTACTATTCAATGGTATGATTGTTGATTCATTTTGTTACTTCTGCTTTATTATATTGTTACTGTGTTTTGAATTAAAACATGAAGTTGTTGATTTCTGGGTACCAACAGTTCATGTTCTCTCTCTGTTTTTTTTTTTGTGTGGTGGTGGTGGGGGGGGGATGTTAAGTCTTAATCCCCTTTTGTATGCCCAAGAGAGAAGTGTCCTGAGGAGGGTGAGGTTGGGGATCTCACCTTTGCTTTTACTTGATATTTTTTATAAAAAATATATTTACACCTGTATTATTGTGCATCTACAAGTCTGAACAAGATACTTTGTTGCAGGTACTACTAGCACTGGAAATGTCGCTCCAGAATCTAAAGTCAACCCAGCAAGTGTTCCTTTGAAAACAAAGCTGATGTCTGTATTTTGCCGGTCTATTACTGCCGCAAACAGTTTCCCAGCAACTCTGCAGTGTATTTTTGGTTGCATATATGGTAACTATAAATTTTCATTTAATTACTTATGGTTTCGATGCCAAATCTAGGAGGGGTTGTAAAAACTCTTCAAGCAGATTATAACTGTGGTGCTATTTGATGAGAAATATTGAGCTTTGTGATCCTCATATAGGATTCAAATAATCTGACAAACCTACATGACCGAAAACTGATTTTTTACATGGTAGATGCATGGTCAGTAAGGAGTAAATGCACAATGCACTCATTTACTTCTATTGTTTTTGTTGATTCCACCATTTGATTATTAGTGAAGCATGAAAGAAGTTGTCAATTATTCTATCAATGTTTTCAGACTATGGTAGCTTTATTCAATAGCATGATAGACCGGTTAGTGATTTCGGTTTAAGTTGAGAGGAAAATTATGGTGTTTTGCTTTTCTTTTTCACATGCTCACTTCTTTTAGAGTCCTCTGACCTTTAACTCACAAATTGATGAAAATTTTACCAGTAATTTGGCTTATCTGTATGTGGAACTAGAAATAATAATGAAGAGTCTCCTTTTCTTTCAGTGAAGAATAGATGTTTTAAGGCATGCACAATGTGTTTATTCCTCACCATTGCCATCTTAACAACAATATTCTTGTTTGGGTTCTATTATATATTTTGAAGGTGTTCCTTTTATTTTATGTTATATTTTTTTAAAAAGACCTATTTTAGATCATTGTTATATTTAAAATGTAAAAAAGAGGGGAATAAATGGGTGGATTGTTTGTCGATGTTAGTTTGTGTATGAAATTATCTTTAATACATGATTTGAGGAACTCCCCCCCCCTCCCCCCCCCATCTCTCTCCCTCTCTCTCTTTCAGTTTAAGAATCTCATGTCAAGTTTGTGATATAAATTTATTGCTGATGTTTTTCTGTTTTGAACTTCTGGAATGCACTAGGAAGTGGTACCACCTCAAGGTTGAAGCAATTGGGAATGGAATTCACTGTTTGGGTGTTTAAGCATGTAAGAATCTTATTGTTCAGTTTTGGATTTGTACTTTAAATTTTCAAGTTGGTTTGATTAAGGGACCTTTGACCTTTGGCTCAAGCGGTATAAAGGATCAGGTGAATCCCTTACATTTTAACATACCTTTGCTGAACATACCTTCTCAAGTGGGAGAAGAATGAACATAGATTAAACTTCATATTATGTCAAATTGTATTATCATGTCAGGTTTAAAATACTTTATTATTGTATTTGTTCCAGTGGAAGATTTCTTGGACAAGAAGTACTCTTGACACATTTTCATAGCTTTCTTAGTAGCTGTCTGAAGTCCTTTACCTACCAATTAGTGATGTACGTAGAGAGAGGTCTTTTATTTACCTACCAATTAGTGATGCACATAGAGAGAGGTCTTTTATGCTTCTGTCCACTAGTGGTACACAGTGAATTTGCATTGCCATTGAAATTTAGTAAACAGACTTCTTTTCTTGACACATTTTCATAGCTTTCTTAGCAGCTGTCTGAAGTCCTTTACCTACCAATTAGTGATGCACGTAGAGAGAGGTCTTTTATGCTTCTGTCCACTAGTGGTGCACAGTGAATTTGTGGCCAAAGTTTGCATTGCTATTGAACTTTAGTAAACAGACTTCTTTTCTCTATGTAGTTTAAGAGTCGGGGTTATTATTTTTTGACAAGTCAGAAAACTATAATTTTTATCCTTGTCACCAATGGAGAATTGAGCCGAACTAACTTAACTAAGCACATGCCTGTTATAGATTTTTGCAATTCTGTGGACTTTTCACTCAGCTGCAGGTGTTGACTATTGCTGACTTTACCAGACCATTGTTTCTGTTGATCACCATCACCAGCAATAGTCAATGTTCAAACAGTTCTTAATGTTGGACACCTGCCTTGGGTGGCTACTGCTAGCCTGCCAACTTCCCTTGCCAAACATTAATAAAATACACAATTATCTCAATTTACAGCATGCTAGAAGACAACGGAGACACCTGAAAATGCTTTGTACAATGATTATTTTCTGACAATTTTTTTTTATCCATGAAGCAATAGCCTTAGACAAGTCCTGTTTTATATGAGATTATGAGAATCTTGTATGTTTTCCTTGGCTTGAATCATATAATGTAAAGTTCTTTAGCATTCATACCAGATTCACAGTCAACTGTATTTTAGGAGGTTAAAGTTCTGGGATTTTTTATAGTTGAATTAGTTCATTACCTAGGCTTTGTTCGTAATCATAGTTTTTTTGTACAAAAGTATTTCTGTATTTTTAAGAGGTTAAAGTTCTAGAATATTTTTTAGTTTAATTAGTTCATTACCTAGGCTCTGTTCGTAATCGTAGTTCTTTTATACATAAGTTTTGCTCTTTTTCTTTATTTGTTATTGTGATCTTTTACTATTTCAGTTTTTCCAGACTTTTGTCTCCCTCATGCAAATCCTAAAAGCCTATTTCCATATTCTAGAATCTTTTTGTAACTCTAGCCATTTCCCAAGAACTTGTGCTAAAATCAGTTCATTCTTGTCTTTGAACTGCAAGGATATTCTCTATGGGTTTACCATATATTGTTTTTTGCAAGTTGCCAAACTATCGATCAATCATTGATTGCTTCAAAGAGGACAGGTTTTTTTGGCAAAAAAATGATTATTGATGATATGATCATGTTTCCACTTCTATTTTCTTTCATCTCACGTGTTTTCACTTTGAACTCTGCAAACAAAATGTTGATACAATTTCACGTTCTTGTTTTTACTTAGTCATTATAACATCCTTTATTTTAATATGTACAGGCAAAAAGTGATCAGCTGAAGCTCATGGGCCCTGTTATACTGACTGGGATTCTGAAGTTACTTGATAGTTATTCAAGCTCAGAATCAGGTGTCATGCAAACAGAGCTCTTTTGATTCCCTTGTCTTATCTATATTAAAGCACTATGGTTGGAATCTGATTGATTCAATTTACTTCGCATATCAATTGAGATTGATTTTGTTTACTTCATTCCAGATGCTATTGCTAGGGACACCAAAACATTTTCTTTTCAAGCAATTGGATTACTTGGGCAGCGCCTTCCCCATCTCTTTAGGTGCTTTGTCCATCTTCTCCTTTCTGCTGCTCTGTATCCATATCTGTGACAATAATCTGGTGGCCATTTCCTTTCATTTTCAGAGACAAGATTGATATGGCTGTTCGTCTTTTTGATGCATTGAAAACTGAAGCTGAATCTCTTCGTTTTGTTATCCAAGAAGCAACCAATTCTCTTTCTGCTGCATACAAGGTATGCTTGGATTCACTTTGTTGAATTACAATTTTTTTTCATCCTGTCAGAGAAAAAATTTACTCCCAGAGGTTTCATTGTCAGCATGCAATAGCTAGATTTGTTACACTACAAGCTGTGTTCTTTTTGAAAGCTGCTTCATCTTGGTTTAATTATTATGGTGTTTCCTATATGTTTTTTCCTTGATTTCTCTGTGTAGCTGAGCAGGCCCCCATTGTGCTCTTTTTAATTTAGTTTGGTCATTTACTTATCAGAAAAAGGATAAAATACAAGACTGGCTAGGAAGAATTAATTTTCATTTACTGGTAAAGAAAATAGTTATTTCTATTTTTATGTTCAGTAAACATTGAACAATTATTTTTTGATAATCTATGTGACTAAACTTATTTGTGAAAATCATTTTAAGGAAATATGATGTGTCTTTATTTTCAAATGGTCTGATTTATTTGCTTCAAGCTTTCTTGTCTCTCTTGGAAGTCTCTGATATTTCCAAAGCCCAAAATAAAGCTGCTCAAAAACTTTTGCTTTATCTTGAACATACTAGTCATTGACATTTGTTATGCCAAGTTGGCAGATAGGGGCTTTAATACAGTTCTGAGGGTTGAGTTGATAATCCATGTGACTAAGCTTTTTTGTGAAAATCATTTTAAGGAAATACGACGTCTTTATTTTCAAATGGTCTGATTTATTTGCTTCAAGCTTTCTTGTCTCTCTTGGAAGTCTGTTCAAAAACTTTTGCTTTATCTTGATCATCCTAGTCATCGACATTTGTTATGCCAAGTTGGCAGATAGGGGCTTTAATACATTTCTGAGGGCTGAGTTGATTGAACTTCTAATCTGTCCCCCATTATCTTGACAATTCTAGGAGAAAAAACAACAAGTTCTTATAGGAGAATAATCTGGTTTGTCCATGATGATATATAGACTGAAATTATAATTGGTTGTTATTTTCGAACAGACAGATGTAAGATTGTGTTGAATGAGAAACTTAGTTGTGAGAACAATTCAGGAATTCCAATTGAAAATTTTGATGTCTGGGTTAACTACTGAGAAATTTCTGAAATTCATAAAATGATGTAGAGAAGAGATTGGATGGCCCAATTACCATATTCATTTTCTTTTACTCTTTTTTTCCTCTTCAATGTTTCTGGATACCCACTTTTAAGTTGCTTTCATTTTTTTTGGAAGTCTTTTAAATTCCTTTTAAGATAATGATTATTCCCTAATGCTGTAACCTGTGAAAGCTGCTAGCCACTTCAACAAGCTTCGCATTTTTACCAATCCCAAAGACCACTTTTATGCCTCTGGCACCTGTTGCGACCACCATTATTGCTGTTGCAACCTATAGTGTCATTACCACTGTCAGCACTGCTGTACTGTTCTCATCACCACTGACAGCACTATAACCTTAACGGCTTACCAACTATCACCAGTTGCTTCCAAAATACCATTATCTCTAACTTCATTATTAGAGCTACACCAGAACAACTAATGTCGTCATTACTGCTATAGAACTCTTCAACCACTTGTCATGTATCTGATTGCTACCAATTGCTGCACTGATCTTCATGCCCATTCTATTCATAGCATGGTTCAATCTCAAAGTTTGAATTTTAGTGCTTGCTTGTTGCAACTGGTGGTTGATCTTTTAAAACACAGCCCTCAAACTCTTCAATGTTCCTGAGCTTGATCTTATTTGCTTTCTGTTTTTAAATGTTAATTTTTATTTCCACAATATAAGTACTTCTCTTTAGTTATAAAACTATCTCGACTCACTGCCTATTTGATGTTATTAATCAGTATGCATTATTGGTCTTCAGGGAGCACCAGCTACTGTATTGATGGACCTGGAGACTCTTCTTCTGAATAATTTTCAAGCAGTATTGAACAACTTAATATCTTCATTTTTACTTGTTCACCTTACTTTTTCAACTGCTTTGAACTATGATTTTCTTACACTTGATTCTGGTTTATTTACAACTTGCTGCTTCATGATTTGAACTTGAATTATGTGGTGCCAACCAGGAACAAAATGAAGTACGTTTGTGTGCCGTGAGATGGGCAACATCTTTATTTGATTTGAAGCATTGTCCAAGTAGATTTATATGCATGCTTGGTGTGGCAGATTCTAGGTTGGATATAAGGTATTGAAGTTTTACATTCTGCATTTACCCCACAGCAGCTGTTTGCTTTTGTATGCAGTGGCTTCTACTTGCTATCATGTTGCCAGTATTCACAATATTTCTATGGCTCATATCAAGATCCAGTACAGATAAATATGACTTGTAGCATATTAATGTTTGATCTTTGAGTACTTCTCTTTTTCTTATTTGTTCATTGATAAAATGTTAGTATCACTACAAGTTTGGATCAATTGTCTGTATTTGTGGTTGGCTGTGCACATGCTTTGTACAATAGTGAAATTATTAGTTAGTTCTGGTGTGTTGCTCTCCTTCACTGACATGAAAGAGGGCCCACAATATTTCTATGGCTCATATCAAGATCCAATACAGATAAATACGACTTGTAGCATATTAATGTTTGATCTTTGAGTGCTTCTCTTTTTCTTATTTGTTCATTGATAAAATGTTAGTATCACTACAAAGTTTGGATCAATTGTCTGTATTTGTGGTTGGCTGTGCACATGCTTTGTACAATAGTGAAAATTATTAGTTAGTTCTGGTGTGTTGTTCTCCTTCACTGACATGAAAGAGGGCCCACAATATTTCTATGGCTCATATCAAGATCCAATACAGATAAATACGACTTGTAGCATATTAATGTTTGATCTTTGATTGCTTCTCTTTTTCTTATTTGTTCATTGATAAAATGTTAGTATCACTACAAAGTTTGGATCAATTGTCTGTATTTGTGGTTGGCTGTGCACATGCTTTGTACGATAGTGAAATTATTAGTTAGTTATGGTGTGTTGCTCCTTCACTGACATGAAAGAAGGCCCTTCTATGATAACTACCTCTCAAATCTACTTTTATGTGAGTGAGTAAGCAATACACTTGGAGTACCTAATAATCTCTCCTGTCACATATTGTGATTTGATGTTGAAAATTCTATTACTCCCTCGATCCCTAAATAAATGTCCTACTTTCCATTTTCAGCAGTCCCGATGCAAATGTCCACTTTCCAATTCTCATTCAATGTTGAAAATTCTATCACTTCCTTAGTCCCTATATAAATTTCCTACTTTCACTCATTTTCCCTTATTATCCTTTATCATTTTCCAAATTTACTAAAAACAAGAACATTGAGCAATCTAGAAATAGTTAAGAGGTAAAAGTGAAATAACATTTTTAAAACAAAAATCACTAGTTTATTTTTTTGTTCCTAAAAGACTTGTTCAATCTCAATTAGGACATTTCTTTTGGGACTGAGGGAGTACAACATAAGTCATAGTTCTCAGTAATTTTCTTCTGTTCCAGGACTTTTGAGGTGGTTGAATCATTTTATTTTCTTTTCATTCGGCATTTGGAATGCAGACTCTTTGTTACTTTATGCCACATATGTTGAGTCTTTTATGTTTCCCATTCTTTTTTATTGGAACCTTTCTTGTTTCCTGTAATGCTTTTAAATATTTCAAACGTTTTCAATTTGTCACCATACAGTATTCCTATAGCATTTATTATTCAAATGTGGCAGGATTTTTAAATTCACTGAGGAGTATCATTTTAAACTTTTGATTGTCATAGTCCTATGGACAATAAACAGAAAATGAAAGGGGGAGAGGTGGATTTATTCTTCTATTACTGCGTTAGAGTCTCCAATGTCTTATTTAGTACCAATATACAGTGTTTTATCCCAAGGATGGTTGATTTCACACTATAAATTTTCATCATGGAAACCTAATACTGGCCTGCTCTCTCTCTCTCCAGGGAAATGGCACTTGAAGGCCTGTTTCTTGACAAAGACATGGGTCGAAGTAGAAGACAGAATATTGATTTTATATACCCAAAACTTGGAGAGATGTTGGATTATATTGTTAAGCAGCAGCCAAAATTGTTAGAGTCAAGTGAAATGAGGGAACAAAAGCTTCTTTTTTCATCTAAAATGTATGTGGCTATGATCAATTTTTTGTTGAAGTGTTTTGAGTCAGAGTTGGACCAAAACAACTCTTTAGGGAGATCAACTGAATTTCTGTCTTCAGTGGAAACAATGTGCTTACTGCTAGAACATGCTATGGCATATGAAGGCTCTGTTGAATTGCATGCCACTGCTTCCAAGGCATTAATCACAATTGGATCTTATCTTCCAGAGGTTTTTCACAGTTTTCTCTTCCTTTATATTGATTTTATAGTTTATTTTTTCCTTTTTTGCATGTCAACAAATACTTCTTTAACTCTTTCGCTCTCTCTAGATGATCGCGTCACACTATGTGCCTAGAATATCATGGCTAAAACAATTACTGAGTCATGTGGACTTAGATACTCGTGAATCTGCAGCACGCCTACTTGGCATAGCTTGCTCTGCTATTCCTCCCGCCACATCATCAGATCTAATTTCTGAGCTACTCTCTGCAATTTCTAAAACAAGCAATTTAAGGTTTGTAGTACATCAAATCGAGTTTCTAGTTTCTGGTGGTGACAATTTCTGATTCTAGAGTTTATGAGTTTTCTTCTTCTTGTTTTTCTTTTTTTTTCAGGTTTGAGTCACTTCATGGAATACTGTGTGCAATTGGATATGCTACTGCAGAGTGTATGTCTATAGCGGTTGCTGTAAGTTGCATGTTTCTGCAACACCTCTACTGGAATTTTTCTTTTAATGAAATCAGGACCTTACTTAAACCCTTCCCTATCCTTGTTTTGAGCAAAGTCCAAGCACTATATTTTCTTCGTCACTGGTCATCCTTAATTTTTTTAAGAATACGTCCTTTCCATGCTGTAATTGCCCACAGTTCTATCACCGCAGCGCAATTTAACACATTGATGAACACAACCATCAGAAATGTACAGAGGTAAAATCAAAGTGGGAAACCCTTAGTATTTGGACATCGCAGAAAAATGTTTCCTCAAGGTTATTTGGGGTTTGCGATGCCACAGACCCTGATGTCCATATCAAAACTTCACATGCCCTTGCTAAACTTACAATTTAGGTTTTATCCTTTTATTTTAAGAAAAAGTTCTACATGCTTTTTGTGTACTTCTCATATGCTAGGTTTGCATCTCTTTTTGATGTCTCCATGAAATGGGACATTAAGTCTTATTTGGTGTCATTTTTATCTTGCTATTGTAATTTTCTCTGTTTAGCATTCACTAGTCATTTTATTTTTATATTTTAATGTACTTCTTCAATTTCCATTTTAGCAATTTGTATTCACTATTTCTAAAATTATTATTTGCAGATCCCAGGGACATTGTTTCAGAAAATACTTAAATGCCTGACTGATATTGCTAATTCTGAGACCGCAACATTGGCCTCTATTGCTATGCAAGCTCTGGGTCATATTGGATTACGTGCACCATTACCTCCTCTTGTTGATGATTCTAGTTCAGGTGGTGTTCATAGATACCAATAATAGCTTGCTGAAGGGAAAAAATAGTAGTAAGGGTCAGTTAATAACATTATTCCATGGTTAAAACTGCAGTTAACATTCTGATACTCTTAAATGAAAAGTTGAGCAAGCTACTCTCCGGTGATGACAATAAAGCAATTCAGAAAATCGTTATCTCCCTTGGACACATCTGTGTAAAGGAAACGTCACCTTCACTCCTGAATATTGCCCTTGATTTGATTTTTAGTCTCTGTCGATCAAAGGTGTGTAGAAAATAAATATTTTTCTTTTATGATCCTATCTGCTAGTGTCACTTATCCACCCGCCTGCAATTATTGCTATAATTCTTTGTTGGGCTTTAATTTAGTTCATATTTGTTTTGGAGTTCCATAGGTTGAGGATGTCCTGTTTGCTGCTGGGGAGGCTCTGTCATTTTTGTGGGGTGGCATTCCTGTTACAGCTGATGTGATTCTCAAAACTAACTATTCTTCACTTTCAATGACTTCAAATTTTCTTCTGGGGGACATAAACTTATCTTTGTCAAAATACAACCCTAATGAGAAATGTGAAGCTAATGAAGATTACCATGCCACCATTAGAGATTCAATTACTAGAAAACTCTTTGAGACTCTTTTATACAGTAGCAGAAAAGAAGAACGCTGTGCTGGAACTGTTTGGCTACTATCACTGACAATGTATTGTGGTCGTCACCTGACCATCCAACAAATGCTTCCACAAATTCAGGTTTGACAATAGTTAAAAGGGCAATATCTGCCTTTTATCTCCCGCATATTTTAATTATGATCCCCTTTTGATTGGAATAAGTTCTTCCTCGAGTTGAGCCATATATCTTTCTGAGTTGGCATGCTTACTCTAGTCTTCACTGTAAGGTAATGAGTTTGTGGAGTATCTTCCACAAATACATTGCATATTAAAAATTTCATCATTCATTTAACTGATTTATCAACCAAACTTCTAGTTTTTAGACATTTTATGAGAACACAATTTTCTTTCAGGAAATGTTCTTATCATCTGAATATTCTATTGCTTTCAGTTTCTTGTAATTCTGTTGATGCCATGAGGCATCAGTTAAATAATTTTCAAATGAATGCAGGAGGCTTTTTCACACTTGCTTGGTGAACAGAATGAACTTACACAAGAGCTAGCATCACAAGGTATGAGTATTGTCTATGAACTTGGTGATGCGGCAATGAAGAAAACTTTAGTAGATGCACTTGTAACAACTTTGACAGGTTCAGGAAAGAGGAAAAGAGCTATCAAGGTAAAAGCCTGCCTTTTTTCTTTTGGGGGGAAAAACATGCTATTTATTATCTTTTCCTTTGGTGCTTTTTATATTTTTATGTCGTGTTGAGGATGATGTCTGGAGCTTTTAATATACAGCTGGTAGAAGACTCTGAAGTTTTCCAAGAAGGGACTATTGGTGAAAGTCTGAGTGGAGGGAAACTTAGCACTTATAAGGAGCTATGCAGTCTAGCAAATGAGATGGGCCAACCAGACATGATTTATAAATTTATGGATCTGGCTAACCATCAAGCTTCTCTAAATTCCAAGAGGGGTGCTGCTTTTGGATTTTCCAAGATAGCCAAACAAGCTGGAGATGCCCTCCAACCACACTTACAACTATTGATTCCACGGCTAGTTAGATACCAATACGATCCTGATAAGAATGTGCAGGTAAACAAAAAGACCCTTGACCAAAACAAAAATTCATTTAGGTTTGTGTTTGCTTTCAGAAGATATTTTTTTAGTTTCCATCTCTAGTTTTCCTATTTATTCTAAAGAGGTTTTTCTATGGAGAATTAAGGAAATATATTTATTAGATACAATTTTTCCAAGATAGAAAACAAGGACTTGTTTGGCTTAACTTGAAAATATTAAAAGGAATAACCATAAAACTTTAAATGATGAACCAAACGAGGCCCTTATTTTTATAGTGCAGAATTTGGAAAATAACCATTTTGTTGCTTTCCAATTTTCTGGAAAAGAGGAGAAATAGAAAACTCATGTTTCCAAGAAAACAATTCTTATTCTCAGTTAGCAAATGCATTTTCTTTATTTTATTTTATTATTTTTTTGAAGATTTCTGGAAAACTTAATTTTTTTTTACAAGTAAACGCAGCCTTAGTTGTTCCTGAATATATGATGAACTATGAAGTTGTCTGATAACTAATAAGTAGCTTAAGTAATGTCCTGTCCCTTTCTCATTGCTCGTTGTTCTTTCATCACTTTTAGGATGCAATGGCTCACATATGGAAGTCATTAGTTGCAGATCCAAAGAGAACTATTGATCAACATCTTGACTTGATTGTTGATGATTTAATAATTCAATGTGGATCTAGGCTTTGGCGTTCACGTGAGGCTTCCTGTCTTGCCCTTGCAGATATTATTCAAGGGAGAAAATTCAAACAGGTGATGTACTTGCCATTTTGCATATAGTTTTGTCTTTGTTGACATGAACTAATCTTTCCACTCATTTAGTCCTTGATTTAAGATAGGAAGTATTCCCTTCTTGGTTTCCAATGTTTTATGTGCCTCATTATGTATTTACAAGTGGTCTTGTGAATTTATATGATCAATGTCTTGGTTCATGGTATAGGCCATCGTAGTCCTGTACTTATCTCAACAACTAAAAGTAAATAGTATTGATAGCTTAGAGCAACTGTCTCATTATATATCACCCATACAATTTCCATCCTCGTACAAATTCACAGGACCACTATATGTTAAATTGAGATGAGTTTCTTGCATACATTCTCATCATAATCCAACTCTAACATAAGTAACATATATGTTAAATTGAGATGAGTTTCTTGCATACATTCTCATCATAATACAACTCTAACATAAGTAACATCTCCACTTTGCCTGTTTGATTTATCGTATTATTCTCATACAGGTTGGAAAGCATTTGAAGAAAATATGGACAGCAGCATTCCGTGCCATGGATGATATAAAGGAGACTGTCCGAAATGCTGGGGACAGATTATGCCGTGCTATTTCTTCATTAACAATACGGCTATGCGATATTTCACTTACTGAAGTATCAGACGCCAGAGAAGCAATGGGGATTGTTCTGCCTCTGTTGCTTGCTGATGGCATTTTAAGTAAAGTTAACAGTATTCGCAAGGCATCAATCGGTGTTGTTATGAAGCTTGCAAAGGTCGGATATATTTTGCAAGGATATCATATTGAGTTGATAGAAAATACCTGCATTTCTGATTACATTCTACTACCTTTGTTTGCCCCATGAAACACCAATGTGTCTGTATATCGAAGCCACCTTTGAAGGACAGATAGTGAATTTATTTAATATATTATGTTTCATTTTCATGACGTATGCATAGAAAAATGTTAGCACGTATATCCATGTGTATCTATGCATTCAAGACTTGAACAGATCAACATATGTATGTGTGCAAATATGTTAAGCAAAGCAGCACATGATGTAAAAACCAGTGGCTAGGAAAGAAAAACCTGATTTCTCCATCACTATCTTAACCTAGTACCTGATAGGGTAACCAACTCTATCTGTTCAATTTTTGTATTCGCTTTTAAATATGAAATTCCTAACCATGATCACACAAGTGCTTAATTATTACAAATAGAGATCTTTCTTTAATTACCAGTTTAACTGTTGCACAGTAAGTTTCCATACTCACATCTTGCACTTCATCTGGCTAATTACAGTGATGAGTATTATTGACCTGTTTTCACTATCAAGTTGCCTTGTTGAAATAGTAACTGTTTTTGCGTCTTGCTCACAGGGTGCAGGGATTGCACTTCGTCCACATTTGTCTGATTTAGTTTGTTGCATGCTGGAAAGTTTGTCAAGCCTTGAAGACCAAGGTCTCAATTATGTTGAGGTTTGTGTCAAGTTAGCATTTTATGGAAGTGCCATGCTCATCTTTTTATTCAGTTAGTTGAAAAATGTAATCTTGTTTGTTCAATTATCAATTTACCCTTTTCTCTTCTAGTTGCATGCAGAAAATGTTGGAATACAGTCAGAGAAGCTTGAGAATTTGCGGATTTCAATTGCGAAAAGCTCTCCTATGTGGGAAACTCTTGACCTATGCATAAATGTTATAAATACTGAATCCTTAAATCTCTTGGTTCCTCGCCTTGCTCATTTGGTTCGATCAGGTGTTGGACTCAACACCAGGTGAGTAAACAAGCCTTTTTATTAATCACCATAATTAGGCTAAAGAATAGTAGGATCTAAAATTGGGGGGTCTGAATTACCTAATTCTTTTTCAAACATAAGCTATTAATCCCTAGTCAATTTTGAACAAATGAAAAATAACGTATACTTGGAAGAAATTTTACCTTTTATCAATCAACTAGCTGTCCTGCATCAATAATGTTGTGATTTGATTAAGAGTTAAGTGAGATTATTATTGCAGAATTTCTGTTGAGGGTACCAAGAATGAAAATCAAATTTTTTTATCCTTGTTTGCTACAGAAACAAGTAGTTTATGAGAATTATAGATGTCTCTATGTGAACAATTTTAGTGGAAGCCAGCGGTTGCTGATAGTGTCCGTATTCTTGCCATGTTTTATGTTGCAGGGTTGGTGTGGCCAGCTTTATCAGCTTATTGATTCCAAAAGTTGGAGCAGATGTAAAGCCATTTACAAGCATATTATTGAGGGTGTTGTTTCCAGTAGTTAAGGAGGAGAAAAGTGCTGCTGCAAAGCGTGCTTTTGCAAGCGCTTGTGCCGTGGTTCTGAAGCATGCTGGTCATTCCCAGGCCCAAAAGTTAATTGAAGACACTGCAGCTTTGCATACTGGGGAAAAGAATGCTCAAATTTCATGTGCAATTCTTTTGAAAAGTTATTATTCTGTGGCATCTGATGTTCTGAGTGGATATCATGCAGTAATATTTCCAGTTATATTTATTTCAAGGTCTGTATCAGATCATCTCTTTTAAAGCTAACATTTTAATTTTGATGTGACTTGCAGTTTTAGAGATTCTTATTCAGGAAATTATTTTAGTTGCTCTAATAAATTAAAAATCAATCGCTGGAGCAATGCTGCAAACATAAATGAGTAGAAATCCTGTTGGAATTGAAAATTGCAGAATCTCTCCCACTCTCTCTCTCTCTGTAATTATTTTGTTTGACTGCCAGGTCACTGTCATGTAGCTCCCAAAGTGGCTTTAAGTGACGTAAAGTGATTGAGGGTTGACCTTGCAATTTTGAGCATGTTTGACCTTGGACTTTTATGAACAGTGAGCATTCTACATGCTACGTTTATGTCTCAAGGGATACAAGACTAGCTTTCTTTACCTTGCTTTCCTGTAAATTTCTCATTCCGTGTACTATTCACAATATTTTTGATATTGGAATATCAAAGTTATTCATGTAATGTTTAATTATCTTTTGCAACCACATTACTTCTAAATACAACTTCTCTAGAGTCATTGTATTCCTTTCCACTTATTCTCAGTAAATGATGTATGATATCAGTAGCCTTAATTGTTTCATTCATTCTTCAGCCTTAATTCCTTTCCACCTATTTGGATGATCTCTAACAAGTTTTTGACACTTTCAAAATATGTTTAATTGCTGACAATAAAAGCTCTTCTTTTTTTCTTCTTCAAAAATTAATGTCAAACTCTTTTTCAGATTTGAAGATGACAAGAATATTTCTGGCCTATTTGAGGAGCTGTGGGAAGACAGTACAAGTGGTGAACGGGTCACCATTCATTTGTATTTAGGAGAAATTGTTTCTCTTATTTGTGAAGGCCTTGCATCATCATCATGGACAAGTAAAAGAAAGGTAATTCTGTCTTCACTTCTACAGCTGGCTTCTAAATTGATTGCAATTGTTGATCCCGTTTGTGTGTTGCTCACAAGTATAAGATGCATGGTTATTGCTTGTACATGCAGTCAGCCCAGGCAATTTGCAAGCTTAGTGAAGTTATGGGTGAATCATTGTCTTCTTATCACCATGTTCTGCTCGATTCTGTTATGAAAGAACTTCCTGGTCGTTTATGGGAGGTAGGAATGCTCATCATGCACTTTTATATGAGAAATGCTACACTTCACACTTAAAAAATAGAAAATTGCCTTTTATTTGTATTCACACCAGAGTTTAGTGTTTACTATAGATACTTGAAGTAATAGTTAAGGATTGTAATTCTATGATACCATGTGTCCTTGATTATGGTGACCTATTACTTGAAGTAATATTTTATGGCACTGCACTTTCTTGCAATAAAAGCGGAGTGCATTGCTAATAGTGCCATCATTTATGTGACAATTGGACACAGATTATTTTTACTGTTTTCAGTTACATGCTATTACAATTTTCTTGCTGATGATTTCCCACGTAACAGGGTAAGGAGTCCCTCCTATATGCAATAGGTGCACTTTCTTCATCCTGCCATAAAGCAATTTCCTCTGAAAATCCTGTCACCTCTGATGCTATTTTGAATATGGTATCTTCCGCATGCATGAAAAAGGTGAAGAAATACCGTGAAGCAGCATTCTCTTCTCTTGACCAGGTACTTAATCAGTAATAATTCTGGAAAAGTATTGATAAAAATGATTCCTTTTTAAAATAATATCATTTTTCACTCCATCATTGCCTTCCTTTTTTTTTTGTAACACAACATTCAATAGCAATTACTGGACTCTATAGTTCAAGCAAGTTTAGAGAAGTTCTGATTCAATCAACTTCAGTTCATGAATAATAATGGAAGAGTTTTTTTGTAGGATTAGAGGGAATGCAATCACACGTCCTGGTTAAGTCCTACCAAAGCCTTCAATCTTGAAGGTGACCCCAATAAGGACCTCCCTCCCTCTCTTGTCAAGTCCTGTCAAATTCTTCCAAAAAAAAAAACAAGAGTTTGACTTTTCTTTTATATATGTACCCCTGCATGGGGGGTGAGCATATGCAAAGTAAAGAGAGATCAGAGTTTCATGTCAGATTGAATTGGGTGTCGTGATCAAATTTCCAATCAACTGATGAAGTGTATACTTTAGTTGGCTTGCAGTCCATCCATTTTTTCAGACTGTTGAATAAGATAAATTGCTTTATCTTAACAAGAGGATAGGAATCATTAATATCTAGTCTGAATCTAAACTTTCTAGTTCCCTATGTTTCCACTTGAGACATTATTGGGATGTGTGGAATTTTTAGTTGTGAGAGAGAGGAAATTGATGAGAAGTGAAGCTCAATCTGTCCTGGCTGACAGCATTTTTAGGAACAATTCATATCTAGTCTGAATTTAAACTTTCTAGATCCCTATGTTTACACTTTTCAGTAAGCAGTCCATCCGACTGTTATTAATATTAGATAATATTAGATTTTTTAATGTAGGCCAATTTCCAGAATATCTAAATCTCTCCACGAAGAAGGGCCTATGATATTTTTCTTGGTGATTTCTCTTCCCATTATTCCATTTGTCTTCTACCCAAACTTGTAATTGAAAATCTTCATCTCACTTCTTACTAAACTGAATCCAGACACATTATGAAGCACTATTTTCAACTCAACTAAAGTTGTTAGTCATAGCTTCCACTCATCGATGCAAGGCTTTTCAGAAATGGCTCATGGTTATTGCTGAATTTAAACTTTGTTGAGTTCCCATTAATGTTTGTTCCAAGAAGTGTGGCACACCATTTAGTAAGCAGTCCATCCGGACTTTTATTAATATTTATGGATATTATATTAGAATTTAAGGTAGATCAATTTCCAGAGCATCTAAATCTCTCAACCGGAAGAACTTGTTGATGGAAAACAATTATCCCAAGAGTTTATGTACCAGATTGAAGAATGAAGTTACTGTTTTCCTGTTTTAATTATTTTCCTAGTTAATTTTGGATTTTAATTATTTGTTTTCTACTTAACTTAGAACTTTTAATTTAATTAGTATTTTACTATTCAGGAATCCTAATGCTAGATGAATTCTATTAATTAAATTTGCTTTAATTAGGAATCAATTCTTTCCAATAAAGGATTTTAGTTTTAATTAGGAATCATTTCCTCTAAAGGATTCTAGAACTAATATAAATAGGAATGCTTAGTTTTTTTTATGGAGATCAAGACTATTATTTAGATTTAATAAAAAAATACTAGATAATTTTCTCTAGATTTTTCTATAGTTTGGTCTGTGGTCTTAGAGCTTGAGAACTCTCGTTTTATCTTTGCTATACACCGCGTCAGACGTCTAAAATTCATCTACACCCTTCCTCATATTCCATCACAAATCAACATTAATACCAAATCTAACAGCCCTAGAACAGCCTCTAAAATCAGATTCGGAACAGTCTCAGTTGGTATCATAGCTTCAAGTTCCTCATTGTTGGACTAGGAGTACTAGCATCTCTATATAAAGGTTATGTATTCTTTCAATATTTTAATTACAGTTTAGGAATAAAAATGCCAGCAATTTTTCTTTGATTGTTTGACTCAATCTCCTCTAATGTGTTACTCTTCATAACCCTAAATGTGACTCCTAGAGTCTATCTACATCCTTCCCCATATTCCATCATCAATCAACATTAATACAATTCTAACAGCCCTAGAACAGCCTCTAAAAGTCAGATTCAGAACAGCCCCTAGGCTGTTCCACATCACCTTTTCTGTTATTTTTATTTTTTTTAGCTACATGTAAGTTTTGCAATGTGTACATTTCTTCACAGGTTATAAAAGCTTTTGGTGATCCGAAGTTCTTTAATGTGATTTTTCCTCTATTATTTGGGATGTGCGACTCTACTGCTGCCAATAAATCTGGGTCAGCACATTTGGCAAGTGATGCTGCTAAAACAGGTTTCATTCAGATGCTATATTTATGCTATATATTTCGTTCTATTTCTTTGGCTGCTTCATTGAGCTTTATTAATACCTAGTTGAGCTGGATACAGAAGCTATTGCTGATTGTTGTCAGTTAAATTTGAAATATGACCATCACCTAGCATAGAATGTGTCTATTTCAAGTTTCCGATGGCATTAAAGCTTATCTGTGCGAAGTTTGAGATTGGGTCCGGTGAAAATTATAAAGAGATTCACAAGATTTGAATGTGAGTGTAGACTAAAGCAACCATATCATGAACAAATGATAGCAGATGCTGTTCCAGTGGTGTGGAGGTTTCTCTGCTCAACATGTTGCTTATATTATTCAGTAATCCATTAGTGTCCGATTGATGTACAGAATCTGGATGGGTTGGAGGCTGGTGTGTTTGTTGACTTTATCGATTGAAGACATCAAAGGGGCTTGAGTGCGCTGCTCCATCTTTCCTTTATGCCATCACTTTTTATAAAAATTGCTTTAATTGTGTCAAATTCTTATGTTTAACTCCAATTTCAAAGATGGACATCACAAATAATATCCTGTGACAAATGATTGACATCTTTGTATGCATGCACAGGTTTATTATCTATACTTTTATGAAATATTGATTCACGAATTCTTAGTAGGGCTTACAGAAATGTTTGTCAACATTTAATCTTGATTTTGTGCTATGTCTGTATGAGTATGCTGTGTACTGTGCTGCCTCTTTGCTGCACCGTGGTTTCTTCACAGTTATTTGTACAAAGAAGGTTTCAAGACATGGCAACACCTTTTAATGATATTGAACTGTGATAAGTGCATTCACTAGAGCTCAAGTGATTATAACTTTTTCATCTTTTGCAAGCTGCATGTATATCTTCATGTCTTGAAGCTTACTCTTGGTTGTCATTTATAAAGCAAAAAATGACTAGAAGTGACTTTTTAAATTTGGAATTAATGTTATCCATGCTTGGGCATTCCTTGTTTCTGCACGCAACTAGCTGTCTTTTCCATGAATCCTTCTGTACTATATCCAAAGCAATATTTCTATGACAAATACAGGCAATGGTATCAATCATCCTTTGACTGTTTTAATTGATTTCTTTATAAGCAAGTTGAAGTGTCATTGGTTTAATGAAACCTTCTAGTCTGAGCATATGTTTTCCTGTGTGGAATCAGATAATGTGGACCCTGCTGTGCCACTTGAAAAGATTCTTGGCTGCGTGATGTCTTGCATCCACGTGGCACATTTAAATGATATTTTTGAACAGAAAAAGAACTTGATGGACCTGCTCTTGATCTCTCTCTCGCCTGGGTTTCAGTGGACAGGTATTAATTTTACAAATTTCTCTGATATGAGTGTTGCGAAACCGTACTTCTAACTCTTGAACTGTTCTGGGCAGTCAAATTGTCGGCATTTTCATTAATTAAAGAACTTTGCTCGAGGCTACAGAGCATCCTGGTGGAGGCTTCTAAGGGAGCCTCTCAGCATGATAGCGCAACTTCTTTTGTTCAGGAGGTATTAGAGTTCATCTTTAATCTTGTATTTAGCTGAATCTTCTTGCATAGACTTCGACTAATTATTCTGTTTGTGTACAGCTGTTCTATTCTGTATCACCAAAGATAGTTGAATGTATAAGCACGATAAAGATTGCTCAGGTATGTCATCATTCTGGAAAATTCTTAAGGATAGTTATGCCTCAAGTGCTGAGGCCTCTTTGTCCCCTTTCTTGTTTATGGCTCTTAAGGAAACATAAACAGAAAGAGGTAGGTGGGTTGAATTCAAATAGCAGACAGGACTATTGTGGCTTTGAGAGTTTAAAAATAAAAAATCACATGCAAAGCATAAAAGCTTCATCAAATGATTTAATAATTTATTCTGCTATCAACTGCTGCCAGAGAAGTCTTAATGCAATAGCTGTGTATCTTGGAATTGTATATATTGTTCTTCAATTGTCCATTCGATGCACCTTCAATTCTACTTTGTGTAATTTGAAGTAAAATAAAAATGCTCGTAAGAAGTTGAAGGACTTGGGGAGAGAATGCCTTCTGTTGCAATAGTTAGCTACAATGTCTCTAGAATCGCCACACATGCATTAAACATTGTTTAACGGGCTAGTAATTTGCCGCAATTTTGTCATCTCAAAATGACAATTGAAGACAAAATGTTCGAGGGTGTAGACAGAATAAAAGTTCAAAACCCACTGTATCTCTAATCTCCTTGCTAAAGGATTTCTCCAACAAGTTCTACTTGTTTACGGTTTGGTTTTTGTGGGTTCGGTTTTTGTGTATTTGAAACTATGCTTGGCTTGAAAAAACATCAAATTAATGTTTCTTTTAGTGTCACCCGATGATTTTGATGTGTTGATGTAAAAAATAAAAAAAAATTCTGGAGAAAAATTATTTTAATATATTTTTGAGCGAAAAGTACTTATGAAAAGTACCATGCACCACAATACCAAACACATACGTCATACGTCATAAGATAACCTTTCTCTTCCATTTTTTTTCCAATGTGTTTTATTTAATTGTTTACTGATTACCTGTTTCTGAAATTTAGGTTCACATAAGTGCTTCAGAGTGCCTTCTGGAGGTCACAGGTCTTGCATCAGTGCGCTGGACAGATGTAGGGTTTAAGGAAGAGCTTCTTCATCAGTATGAAGTGGAGAAGAATGAGGAGGCAAAATCATATTTGAAAAAATGCATTGACATCTTTGAAAATCTAGAATGAGAATATCCAAGCCAACCTGGACTCACTCATAGATGTGAAACTGGCAAGTGCATGCTTAAATTTTCGAAGAGGTAAAGACGTTTGGTTTGGTTTGGTTGGTGCCTGCTACGTTACGATGTGCTCCTGCCAATACAAAAGCTGTCCAATAACAGTGAAGCTGGGTAGTGAGGGAGACAAAATTGATTCAAATGTATCGTACCTGTATGATGATCGAGTAGTTCAGAACTAAAGATTTTACACTGGTCCTTCCTGCCCAATTAAATATATATACACACACTATAAGAAATGCCTAGCGAGTATGTCAAAAAGAATCTAATTAAACTGATACTTCACTCTTTGTTTTCAGAGATCAAACAATATTCTCCTGAAATTCGTTAGCTACACCAAATCCAAGCCCATTTTTCTTTGAACATATAGTATAAATCATTTCATTGCTTTGGTAGATTTGGAATTTAATGACGTTAACTACTGTACAAAATATAGAAGTTCAAGTGAGGAAGGAAAACTAAAGGTTATTTGGCTTTGTGTTTTAACCGGTGTTTATAGAAAACTAGAAGGGGAGGGGGAGGGGTTTTCACTGTACCCAATTTGTTTCATCTTTTTTTTTTAATTTCATATTTAATTTCAGATTTATTTATTTATTAAGTATTGATTTTCATAATTTATTTTAAATTATTTATTATAAAGTTATTTCAGTATCATAACTCAAAGAATAGGTTTGACGGATTAACCAAGTTAACTTGAGTTTTTTTTTTAATTAATTTTTTTTTCAGTTACATGCTTAGATTGATTAAGAATTAAATTTTATAATTTATTTCAGTTTGTTTTCTACAAGGTTATTTTGAATTCATGACTCAGGTCGCGGATTTGGTGAGTTAACTTGGTTGACCTGAATTATTTTTTTGGTTTTTTTAGTAATTAGTTGCTTTTAAAAAAAAATTCATCACAACATTGAGTTGATTGAGAATTAAACTTTATTATTTATTTCAGTTTGTTTTTCTATGAAGTTATTTTGGTCTTAAAACCAGGGTCACGGTTTTATTGGGTTAACTTAAGTTGACTCGGATTGTTTTTTCATATTTTTTTAATTGTTTTTTTAAAATTTCATAATTCAACATTAAATTAATTTGTAATTAGAACTAATAATTTGAGTTAATTTGTTTTCTACGGTGTTATTATAATCTCATAACTTAGATAATAAATTTAACAAATTGACCTAAATCTATCTAATATATTGTCGTTTTAATATAAAAATATCATCATAATTTTTTTTCAAATTAATTATATTTTTAGTAGTTATTTAGATTATTTTAGAACCATCAAATCAATCAGGTCACAACAAATTATTTAACACATGATTTTTTTTTTCTAGAAGAAACATTTGCAATTTATAAGTATATTTTTGGGTACAAAAAAATTATTATTAAATTAAAGAGAGCGAAGGTCACAAACTCAAAATTTTTCCTCCTTCAGGATCAAATTTATTCCAGAAGTATTTTCTACTCTAGCCACCACGGCTGCATCAAGAACACCAATATGCCTGCGTAGTTGGAGATGACATTAAATTGAACAAAACCTGAAATTTATTCTGGGTTAGTTCTGAAAAATTGAAGCTTTTGGTATTAGAAATAGGAGTGGCTACTGAACTGGTCAGAAAGGATGAAGATTGTGAGGTTGGTGGCTAGGATTGTCTACTTTTTGTTCTTCATCCATCAATTTTTCTCAAGCATTCTTCCTTAGCATATCTAATTTGAGGATAGCTTTAGCTGTCCAAAAAAAAAAAAAGTATTGGGAGTTAATTATAATATAGTCTATATTTTAACGTAATTAATTAATTATTTCTTATGGTTTAAAAAATTATTAATTCATCCTATATTATTAAATCAACCCATAACTTAGTCCTTTATCAATTTCATGTTTTTTTTTTAATCTTTTGGAAAAAAGAGAGGCGGTAAAATGATAAAATATGATAATAATTATTTAATAAGAAAATAAGTTATTTCTTATTATTAAATCTTTTGGAACAAAATAAGTTATTTCTAGAATAAGAAATTATTAAATTAAATATGGTCACGATTAATCAAAGAATTACTTAATTATTTTCTATGCTATTCAGACCAACTAAATATCCTAGTAAAATATAGGATTTTGTATTTAATTCCAGTATTGGAGAAAAGGGCAATTCCGTCACATAAGTCATAAATAAAGACTTTAAGAAGAAAAAATTGTCAAGCATTTTACTAGATATATATTTATTTTCAATTCAGAGTTACAAAGTAGGAGGAAAGCAAGGAGGAGAATGGATGATCAAGAATTTGGACGCCTTCTTGATCTCTTCCCCGTTGTCCGTCCTCGAAATTACCATGTAAATATTTATTCTTTCTCTGTCTCAGTCGAATCTTGATTACTCTGGTTTCAATTACTAAACAACACATGTATTACTGTCTGTCTATTCTTCAAAAAGGAACTAGGGTTTATTAAATTTCACTCTGTTAGTATCTTTCTTCTTGCTATTAATTTAATCAGTGTTTCAAGGTTGAAAATGGGTTCAAATCATAATACCATAATATTTCGGGATGGTAGTAGTGTTCAGCATGAGATTCTCGAGTGAGGGTTTTGCTTACATAATTTTTTAAGATTCTTATGCTGGAAACCCTTATATTCTAATTAGAATGGAACGAGCTGCATGTTTTTGTGATTCTTTAAACGTGCTTGATGTTCTGCTCTTGTTGTTTGTATCTGTAACTGACCCTCATGGTTTTTCTATAACCTTTTCTCTATTTCAGATTGAGACGGACCCATCAAGGCAATCAACTTCTCGGTCATTTCCGGAACCGGTATTTCAGGAGGAGGAAGGTAAAAAGGAATCCAACAATCAAGTTATTGATGTACAGGGTATGCTCTCTTATAAAGTCCACTCTGCTTGCTTACCTGCTTCTCTCTTTATTAGATAATTGAGGATATTGAGATGTATTTTCCCATTATGAATCCATGAATTTTGATGAAAATTCTTTCGGGCAGCTTTGGCCTGATAATCTTGAGCCACTTAATAAACTTTCTAACAAGTCACCAAATTTTCTGTTGATGTGTGTTGTACTTGTCAGTCATTTTGGAAAAAGTCTTCCTTTCAGGTCATGCTGGGATGAAATTGCTTATGTTATGTTAAGAACCATGAAATCTTGGAAAATTTATTGGATTGGCAACGAAGATTCATCACAATTTTAGTAACTGTTGAAGTTTACCTACATCTGTTTACTGTTTTCTTGTGTATTTCTTTAAATAGATGCATTCTGGGAGAAGCTAAAGTTGGCAGTTGAGAAGAAGGTATGCTTTTGTCGATTGTCATAGTATTTACTTAATTATAAGCCTATTTATGGGTACATTAACATATTCAAGGTGTCTAGTACATTATGAAATTTCTTTGTTCAACAACAACAGGAAGCATATTGGCCATTTTGTTGCAAGAAAAAAATAACATCGAGTGATTTTATTTGTTGTGATCACTTGTGAGTCAGTTCTTGAATTTTTTGTAGAGATGCCTCTATCACACCTCCTGTTTCTAGTTTCTGTCACCCAGCATCAATAATCTATTTGCGGATGGGTTGTTTCTCATTGAATGTTGTGCCAAAAAAGTTAAGCTGATTTATATCCGTTGGCCATCACACATCATGCAGACAAGTTCTGTTGCCCCCACCCGAACGAAGCAGAATAGTAGACTTTTCATTTCCTAGTGATAGGGATAAATGAATTTGTTGTGCTCTTGTGGATATGCAGGCGGGTGCAGCAGAAGCCCAGAGATTTTGCAAGGCTTTCCAAGAAATTCACCGGAAACTTGTATGCCTCATTATTTGAGAATCATATACATTTCATGTTTAAGATCCCATTTTATATTATTGATATCTGAAAATTCAAATTTTTTCATTATATCCAGGTATATGAAGAACTGAGTTTGGATGCTGCCTACAGCTTTATAAACTTGTCAAAAAGCTCCGGACAATAGTTTTTTTGCTGGCTCTGTACTTGTTCAAATATTGTTTGTTGATTTGTGACCTGTTTTTGTTTTGAAGAAGTGGAATTAACTTGATCTTAATTTATTTAGAACTAAGCTGCATGGCATCGTTGTTTTGTTAATGTAGTGGTTTCCTATTTCATTTCTTTCCCACTCAGTGGACTTTAGCATCTGTTGTAACTCAAAGCTGATTTATGATGATTATCTTGTGGGAGTTTTGAAGTTTTGAGCACTTGCGGTATTTCTCAGTTATAACGCGGCAAAATTGATCAATGGTTTTTGGCTAGGTAGCGGGGTAATGGCACAATCAAATTGCAACTCAGCTCATCCCGAAAACATTTCGAGTTTCAGATTGGTCGAGGCAGGGTTTCTTTTTAATGGTTACCATGTCTCGGGCTAGCGTTTTGCGTATAAAGATTGAGTCTATTGTACTAATAAATGCATTTACAAGAAGTTTTTTTTCCCCCTCGTGAAAACACTTTTCTCCCGTCCAAATGGGTTGCATTCATGAATATATAGTGTGATGTTGTTTTTTTAAAGTACTTCTTTTAAAAATATATCAATATTTTTCATAATAATAGTTGTTTTATTTTTTAAAATTCATTTTTAATATTAATTTATTTAAATAATCTAAAAAATACAAAAAATAAAAATAAAAATAAAAACAAAAACACTTTCAATCTGCAAAAACAAACGGGTAAAACGCAGACGTAGGAGTTTAGAATCCTATGGACTCGTGCCCTCGGTGCGTCTGTTTATTAATTTATATTGGGTAACAACTAACTAGCAAGGAAGGGATAGACAAGGTGGGCAGTTTTGGAATTTGACAATAATAAACTCCAACCTTAAACCCTACTGGTACCTAAAGTAGCCCAGTACTCGATCTTCTGCAATCACTCTCTCTCTCTCTCTCTCTCTCTCTCTCTAGTCTCAGTTACCGTGTGTGAAGATGGCAAAGCGCTTGATTCCGACATTCAATCGCATATTGGTGGAGAAAATAATCCCTCCTTCCAAAACCAACTCCGGTATTCTTCTTCCTGAGAAAACCTCCAAGGTCATCCTTTTCTCTTCACTCCTCTCCTCTCTTTTTTCTCCTTTCGTTTCGTCGTTCCTTTGAGTTTCTCCTGCATCATTGAAACTGTAGCATAAAATTAGACTGATACGCTACTCGGTAAATTGGGGCTGGGTTCTTGGCTTGTGTGTGATGTTCTTTTATTATAGATTCATTAGTTACTTGGCTAATCATAACCAAACTAAAATTAAGCCCAAGATTTATCTTTGTTAAAAGAGTTGTTTTCAATTGCATTTTCAATTTCAAAATCCACTTCTATTGCTCGAATCTGGAATTGTTTCATACATTAATACGATATTTAAGCTTCAGTTTATTTGCTATGAGTAACAGCTAAGTGGTATAGCTCGAATTTTAAAGGGTTTGTTGCGGATGGGAAGTTCTTAGTTTTAATATCCGTGAAAGAGAAATTGGAATGAAATGCTTAACATTCAAGTTCTCACGACCAGTGTTAGTTTTTGTTCCTTTTCCCTGGTAATTCATTCACCTTGATAGGTTAGCATGCTCAACTTATTTGTATTTGTTTCTTGCCAGTTTTCATAATTATGCTGTCCAATAAATTGAAGATTAAATGTTTTTCTGTTGTACTGTGATGTAAATGTACATTTATTCATTCGTTTTATTGTTGGATACATGGGGTGATTACTGATTGTTCTTTCCTCTCATTTTTTTTTATGCTTCACAATTCCAGCTGAACTCTGGAAAAGTTGTTGCCGTGGGTCCTGGTGCTCGTGATAAAGATGGCAAGCTTATTCCTGTTACTTTGAAGGAGGGAGAAACTGTCCTTTTGCCTGAATACGGAGGCACTGAAGTGAAACTTGGTGAAAAAGAGTGAGTTACTGCTTCTCTAAAATTAGTTCTTCTTTGAGGTTCGAGTTTCTGGTAGATGTCATGTAAAATGCATATGAGAGGTGGCATTTGTGTGTTAGCTTTTTTAGTTTGTCTACTTGATGGTATAAAGAACACTTGATCATCTGTCTTTAGCTATTCCGTGGCCCTTTTAACTTGATGCTGTAATTTGGACAGATCCAATTATATCCAGTTTGAGTTGACTTATAAATGTTCTATCAAACCATGTAGCTTTAAGATAGCAACTGTCTGACTCATAGATCCATATAGCTTTAAGATTTTGGTAGGCCGTGGCAAGTAAAGAGTCTTATAAAGTCACTGGAGTGATCAAGGTACTATTTTAGTGTAGTTAACATGGTTAAATAGGATTCAGAATTCTCCAATGCATGGTAGCTCATCCTACATGATTTTGAATTTGTTTTGCTGATTTTAGAATTTTTAATGACATGAAATGCATGTTTATATGTTTCAAGGAATATTCTATAATGGAACATATTAAAAATGCTTTATTTTATTTACGCATGGTGTATGTGAATGCTGCTACTTTCCATCAATGCTTTTGGTTTCAAATTCTTGCACTCATATCATACAATCGTACTTTTATTTTATTTTTTTAGAATTAATCATACAGAATGAAACAGTGTGATGGTGAAGTTCTACTTGCTTTTATGTATCGCCCATTGTTGCTAAACACCAACATTTGCAATTAAATGTGTATTCATCTATGGTGGGTCGATATGCAAAATGTTTTCTGTTGCATTAACTCTTAAACCTGAATGCCATAGAATGGCACTGTGATGTGAATGAGATCAGGGTGGCGATTCTAGGGAACTTAGTTATCTTGTTTTCATTTGGATTGCCTGCATTTTATTGCATATTTAAAATCATTGGATGAATCTTGACTTGGAAGAAGACATTTTATCCAGGGGAAATAAGATCTTTATTGGAGAAATGGGATTTTGGTGTAAATGCTGGCATTAGCGCAATTTTTTTCTCTTTTCTTTTCTTTGTCATGCAAAATTAACAAGTTCCACAGCAACTCAGAAAGACTACTGCTTTCTTGCTGCCAAAGCATATTTAGTGACCTCAGTGTGTGACAAAAATGCATTTATTTCCTTTTCATTAGACGATTCCTTGACACAAATATTAAATACCTAATGATGTTTCCTTGTGGCTCTATGCACTGTTTCAGGTATTTTCTGTATCGAGATGAAGATATAATGGGAACCCTTCATGATTAATTCATAATGTTCCATCACATTAAAGAGTTGAAACTAATTCAGTTACTGTTTGTTTGTATTTCTTAGATTTTGGGTATCGTTGGTTCCTATCATGCTTAGTTAAAGCTTTTATCGAACTTGAATGTTTTTAGTATCCTTGAGGGAACCAGGTTGGATATTATTTTGCTGCCCAGGATGGAAAGGGCGAGCTTTTATTACTCCCCCATTTAAGGAATCTTCATATTTATCATCAATAAGTCATTGTGTATTACGCCTTTGCTTATCATTGCCGATGGATATTTAGGGTGTGTTTGTCAAGAGGTATAGAAGAAGGGGGGAGGAATGAGAAGTAAGGATTGGTATTTCCTTAATTCCATTTGTTTGGTGAGAAGGATGGAGATTTAAGGAATATCTTTCCGCATTGTTAGCTCATCGGCGGATTGATTTTTATCCTTTCCTTGTTTGTTAGCCTAACAACTCATTTGTTATCCAAACAACGAGATGGATGGATTTCCTTTTTTTTCATCCTTTCATATTACTCTGGCCTTCCTCATCCCTATCCATTTTCTTGACAAACCCTTAAAACTGTATGATTTCATCGCACAAAGAATTTTAGCAGGCTAGAAACATCCCACTTTGATGCAAGCATGACAAGGATCAAGTTTGCTTAACATTGCAAAAGATGGACAAGGAAAGAACACAGATTGGGAGCAACCATGGAGGTGGTCAGCTTGGTTCATCCATGCTTCAGAGTCGGTTTAGTTATGTTGTTAGCGGACACTTGGATTAGAACTAAACCTCTAGTTTCGCAATTGATTGTGTGAGTTTTAAAAGGTTAGGAATCTACTTAGAACAGAATTACAGGTGAAACGATCAATTTGTGAAGGTATTTGTGCCTTCTCCTTCGGAACTTCATGGTCACCAACGCGATGCAGATGAGATGAGAAAAAGCACAATCATATAATGTTAGGCACTCGATATTTGCCGTTCTCCCTTTTGTTCTCATGATCTTGTCCACTTCGACGAGCACGTGATCCAAAATGTAGGCTTAAGTTGCTTATGGGTTGTCGGCCCATATGTATGAGCTTGTTTTGCGTATTGTAAATGCAGCATCTCATCGCGCACGTAAACACACACCCCCACTAGCTTCACAGAGTTTCACAAAGTTTTCTGGGATAAGCTTCAAAGACTATGGGATCAAGAACATGGAAGAGCTCAACCATCTCTTCGATCGGATACAACAATGCTTTTTGGCGACGGATCATATAAATAAATAAATAAATAAATAATACTCTTGATTTCATCGACAATCAACAGCTAATTTACTCTGGTCTATCTTAGGGATGAATAATTAAACAGATATTCTTAAAGAAGAAAGAAACTATTCTTATTTCACGCTACACGCAGTCGGAAACCAACATGATTCATGCAGAAGTCTAGCTCTCTTATACGCTGGGTAGAAGAAGAGTGTACTGCTATCAATGAAAGAAGATATATAATTGGCATCTTCCAGATGTAGCATATACGCATTTTTATCTATATATTTAAGCATTTATTTTTAAGATATTACCCTAACATGAGGATTTTTATTCACTATTATAATTATCAATTTCTGGGAACGACTGCTTCGACAACGTTGCTGTGGCTATGACTAATCAATTCACAACAACCGAGAGGGAAACACTGAACCGAAATAAATTTTGTCTGGTAGTCCTTGTAACAACTCCATTAATGGCAGCAGTAATAATGGTACTTTGTTCTTGGATATATTTAATTTCTTTCTATTTATATGTCAAATATATAAAAAACGTCGATCTATATGCATTTTAACTGAGACTATACAATTCAAAGAAGTGTTTTTTTATTTAAATATATATATAAAGAAAATAATTATTAAAAAAAATAAAAAACTAACAAAATAATAATTCAACTTCTGCACCGAACAATTTCTTAATATGATAGTTCACAAACGAAAAAAGCTTTAAAAAATAGAAAATGACATGGCTTCATAAATCATACATATACGAAGATAAAACAAGCTTTCTCTAGATATTCACCTATTGTGCAAAGGATTGGGACCTGTAAAGATTTTCCTCTTTTCATCACCCAAAGTTGCATCACCTCCTTCATCTTTGTCTCCTCTTAGGCCACCACCATGGGATTTAACAGGACCCATTAACTGAGATGTAGACCCAGTATTTTTGGAGCTTCCATATCTGGCTGACCTATCAGGAAGAGATGAAGTCTCTAACAGCAGAAGTATAAAAAATATGACTGCTAGGCAAGCCAACTCTTTTCTCAAACCCATCAGCTGCCTCATTCTATACCTATATATACGTTAGACCATGCATAGAATTCTTGGCCCAAAACCCTATAAAAAAGGGAAAAGAGAAAGGAATTTCCTTCTTGGATCTGATTTTAAAGGCCCTTTAAAAGGAATCTCAAGAGAAAAGTACGAGAAAGCTGGGTGTGGTTTGTAATGGGAGACTTTTGTTTCAGTGCGTGTTTCTGGTGGGTTTCTTAGGAGTTTGAGCTTGTGAAAATGAGGCTAGTCAATGTGAGGTAGGGGTCAAAATGCATAGGGCTCGATGCCTCAAAGGAAACGATAAATATGGCGCAGAGAGTGTTTGGATACAGATTTTCAGAGCCCATGCATGTTTTCCTTGAGAAACTCTCATACACGGACCAGAGAGAGAGAGAGAGGGAGGGAGGGAGTTGCAGTTTATGCTGGCAGATTTTAGATATGTTGCAAATATCTACAACAAAAGATAAGAGAGGGACAGAGAAAGGCGTGGGGGTCTCGACCTAATATAATTAATATTCTCATGTCAGGTGATTTTTTATACAAATTAATCTTTCCCTAATGTATTTTAGGTTTGGTTTGCTGCAATATTCAAGGGGTGACTTTTGCGAGAAGCTAGCTTGTTTGCTGTGTGCTCGTGTGAAAGTGTTCGTAAGTTTTTCTAGTTGGTTTCAGGTGTACTGACTGGTCAGTGGAGAAGCACATGTTAACATTAGAAAACCAAAACACAAAAAAAAAGAAAAAAAAAAAAGAAAAGGGTTTGATCATTCCCTTGAAATGTTTTTTTAATAAAAATAAAAATAAAAATAAAAATGGGGGGTTTAATGAAAGATCTAATCAATCGATCATTCCAAAGGAAATCTAACAAAATTCAAAATGGTCAAACTGGTAGGAGATGACCGGTGGGCCACGAAGGTAGGGGGAGAGTTTACATACATGGCGTGATCTTTTTTCCTAGAGAATGATGTTGTCTTCGTTCACTTTACATAATCACATTATAGAAAAGCTTATACATGAAAGTCATGGATAATTGATGTTAGCAACTCCTCACATAACTTTTATATTACTGAAAATGAAAACTGAAGACTACACTCCTTTCTTCACCATATTTGTTTTGTTTTTTTTTTTAACATATTTCATGAATTTTACTAAAATTACTATATGTCTACTACATATATTGAAATGACAACATATTGAATCGATCTGGGTCAACCCGAGTTAACTTATTAAACCCTCGATCTGGATCATGAGACCATATTAACTTTATATAAAGCAAATCAAAACAAATTATGAAGGTTAATTCTCAACCAACCCAATGTTAAATAATAAAATTAAAAAAATAATAATTAAAAAATAACAAAACAATTTGACTTGAGTTAATCTGTCAAATCCGTGACCCGGATCATGAGATCAGGATAACATCATAAAATGTAAAAAAAAAAATGACCCGAGTCAACCCAAGTTAACTTGTCAAACCTATGATCAGGGCCATAAGACTAAGATAACTTCATAAAAAGCAAATCAAAATAAATAATGAAGCCTAATTTTTAATAAACCCATTGCTGGATGTTGAATTTTTTTAAAAAACTCAATATAAAAACAGGACACAATAAAACAACTTGATTCTATCTCGGGTAATTCGCAAAACACGTAACTCGAGTCATAAGACTTGGATAATCTCATAAAAAGTAAATCAAAGTAAATCATGAAACCTAATTCATAATCAACTCTATATATGTTGAAGAATAAGATTGAAAAAACTATCAATTAAAAAAAAACAAAAAAATCGAGTCAACTGAGTTAACCCACTAAACTTGCAACTCGAGTTACGAGACCAGGATAATCTTATAGAAAACAAACGTAAATAAATTATAAAATTTAATTCTCAATCAACCTAATGTTGAAGGATGAAATTGAAAAAAAATTATCAATTAAAAAAAGACAAAAAAAAACCTTGAGTCAATCGAGTTAACCCGCCAAATCTATGATATATGTTATGAAACCGAGCTAACCACGTATAAAGTAAACCACAATAAATGATGAAGCCCAATCTTTAGTAAACTAAATATTGAAGTACAACATTAGAAAAAAAAATATAGATTTAGAAAAAAAAACAAAAGAAAAAAACACTACTGAAATTAATAGTATTTTTGAGGTGGTGCACAGTAAAAGCACCACCTAGCTCTTTTAGTACACTATAACTAACTATTTGACTCGTGTTCCTCCACAGGTTGTAGATTAAAAGAAAAAAGAAAATCTCTAATATACATGCTATTTTGATATGTTTCATTATAAAAAAAATTCAAAGTGTAAATCAAAAAGTCTATCCAGACATCTAATCAAATAAATTGATAAGCATTTATGTAAATAAACAAAACAAAGCCATTAATAATAACTAAAAAAGAAACTGAAAAGATTGAAAGATGATTGTAGATCAAGATATTTGATCTCGCAAAATGAGATGTTTATCTATTTATATATACTAAATTTATTTATTAAAATCAATAAAAGATAATAAAAAGAGAAACATAAATGAAACTAAGTGAATTAAATTTAATAGAAAAAAAATATTATGCAAGGCCGAACATGTTATAAATATTATTTCAAAATAATAATTTTTTTAATAAAATAAAGCTTATTTTTATAAAATTAAAAACAATTCTTCAAGAATTAAATACATTTCCGTTGATGCTTACAATATTCACCCCAAATTTTCTTCAAATGACAAAATCATAATTTACGTGTTGCAATGAAAAGTTTCTTGTGTCTATGTGCACAGTGTTTGCTACAGCTTATGCGCTTTTTTTTTGTTTCTGTTAATATTAATTTGGCTTCCTTTTTTTTTTTTTGTTGACAGAATTTTGCTATCCTAATTAATAACGAATTAATCATGTAAAATCCTTGTTGCTATAGTATAAACAATTATTCTCAGTGGCAGAGCCACATGGTGTCAAAAGGGGGCAATTGCCCCCTTAATTTTTTTTTATCAACATATTTTTTATATTAAAATATACAATTACCCCTTTAAACTTTTTTTTAAAAAATACTTTTTATATATTAGAATATTAATAATATCTTAGCATGTTTAATTGTACTAACTCATTTCAAACTAATTAACCCAAGTTAGCTATTGTTAACTTACAACATAATATATATATATATATATATATATATATATATATATATATATATATAGAGAGAGAGAGAGAGAGAGAACATTTCACTAATTTTTTTTCTTTTTCTTTCATTAATTAACCGAGAGTCTTTCTTCTTTTTTTTCGAGCTACTATTCTTGCCTCTCTTTTTTTTTTTTGCAAAATTTCTTTTCAAGTCCTAAGCTATTAATTAGTTAAGTAAATCACCTCTTATGCTTTATGCTTTAGGTAAGTTTTCTTCATCTTTTCTATTTTTTTTATTGTTTAATTTTAGTTTTATTCATTTACAATTAATTATTGAAAATGTTAGGATTTATAATAATTTAAGAGTTTGTTGAATTAATATGTGTATGGGTAATATTATATGCATATGGATATGAATTGAAATGAGTTTTAATGAATTGATAAGTATTTTACTATGAATTTCATATTGAAAATGGATAGCGGTGAACTTAACTACTAGTGATTAAAAATGAAGTATAGAACAACTCAAAAAATTAAAGACACAATAGAGAAATAAAAAAAATATATTTAACATTTATGTTTAACCCACCTGTAGAAAACAATAAGTCAACAATAACAACAATAATTTTTCATGACAATCCTTTTAAGTTATGGTTTAGCTACTCTCTACCATATGTCAGCATAAAATTGTTGTCAAGAACATGACTAGTCATTGGAAGATTTAGAAAGCATAAGCATTGAACCCATCCTAAACTAAAAATAGATGAATGACAGTTTGATTGTATATATTAAAAAATATATCTTTGATGAGATTGATAATAAAGTTATTATGAAACGGTTTTAAAATATAAATCTCGAAAAGAACAATTATAACATAAGTTTTTTTATTTTGAAAGTATTTTTAAATTAATTTTGTTTGAAATGAGTTAGTACATATATTTCAAATTGATTTCTTAATATAATGCATATCTACATAATACATAATATTAAATATTTATTAATAATTTTCCCTCTCATTTAAAAAATCCTGACTCCGCCACTGATTTTTCATATAGTTTATTGATAAGTAATAATGAGAAAAAGATATATATATTTTTTAACGACAGTAAGAATTTGATTAATAAATGTAAAAACCCATTTAGGAGGCAAGTTGCCTTGTTACAATCAGGGTTCAGTCCAACGAATATATAAAGATGAGAAAAAAGACCAATACCCAGGTAGGATTGATCGAATTATAATTTTATGGGATATAACTTAACTGATTAGGTCTTAAATTTATATTTTAAAGGTCATCAATTCGAGCGTCACAAATCTTAAAGCCACTGGATGCTTATATGATCGTTAATTTTAGGATATTATAGGATTAGTCGAGGAGGTGCGCATAAGCTGATTTAAATACCCATGATTATATAAATAAAAAAAAAACAAAAACAAAAAAGAAGAAAAGGAGGATTGATCGAATTGTTATCTGGGCCAAGAATCACCTTACTGCGTTGATACTTTAGAGTACCGTGCAGTAATTTGAATGTCCATGCAGATCTGTAACAGCCACACTTGTGCAAAAGGAAAGGAATGTCCTCTTCTGCTTGAACACCAAGTCATCGAAATGTCCCTCTAATGCTGCTCTGTTATGAATTGCAATGAATAAAAAGGAGACCGCCGTGCGTATCTTTATCAAGACCAGCTGTAGATCTAAATCTTAATTAGTGGTTACACCTTACTCGTGTTTCAATGCCTCAATCAGTCATAATCCATGATTGAACTCGATCGGCTCCTGATCTTTTCTTTCTTGCAAGCTAGCATTTACTTAAACTAATTAATTAGCTAGGCGGTAAATTTTGGGGAATATTAGGCAAGCCATGCAGTGTATGCGCACAATAAAAAGAAGCATCGTATACATTATGATCAGTTGCATTACAATATGCACCCACCACTCTACAAAGTTGAAGCTGTGAGCAATGTGAACACCGTATTGAGTGGGCTGAATGGCTTTGACTGACTTAGGAGCAGAAAAGAATGGCACGATCAGACAGTGTGGCTGTGAGTGTAATAGGCATCATTGAGGCAGAGAATTATATGTTGGTACTGGGCAAGCAATTAGAGTGATTGCTCCCTTTATTTATTTGCTTTTTGTTTAGCTTTTTCTTGCTGGTCAAGGTCATGGTGCTCTACCATCATTGGGGTCTCAACTACTTCCACAAACTTTCACACCTTGTAGCCCCATGCGCCTTATTTCTTGGCCCATGCAACTCTCAACAAGTGAAGGAAAATGAATCCCAAGTGATATTTCGTCACACAAAAAGAAGAGATGAGCAACATGGTGTGTAAGTGTTGTTGTAAACGCGATCATTGGCATGGAAGCAGAAGCTCAAGATGATAACTAGGCATATAGTAGCCAGACAACATTCATTCGTTTTACATAAGCGAAAAGAGAGGACTACAGTACTAGTCTGATGGGTAATTGCTATTGCATCAACTACTAAGAGCCTGTTTGAGAACGCGGTGTAAACCGTGTTTTTTTTAATTTTAATTTTTTTTATGTTTTTAAATTGTTTTGATGTTCTGATATCAAAAATATTTTTTTAAAAAAAAATATTATTTTAATGTATTTTTAAATGAAAATCACTTTGAATCGCAACCGTTACAACAATCTCAAACAGTTTTATATTAATCTCAAACAGTTTTATATTGTAAGCATCAACGGAAATGTTTACAGTCCTAATTTTCTATTCCTGTGTTCTTATCATGTTATCAAGGTTAAGCAGGCGGGACGAGATATTGTCTAGTTCACCTGGATATTTCCAAATATAGTAGAGGGAAAATGGATTCAGATGCAAGTTCTTGAAGTGAGACTTGTGTGGTTAAAACGTAATCCTGTGGAAGCCAACTAGCATAAAAAAATGAAGCCACCATTTTGAACGGAAAGATTAACAAGAGAAAAACTGAATACTGAATCCCTAGTTCCCTACTGCAGTTGAGCAATGAGCATTATATATTGCCAGCCACTCGTGGGCACGGGACTATTGCCTATTGGCATGTCTACTTACTTCACGTCTCCTCTTCTCTCTCTTTAACATTCCTCATGGACTTCGAAGATCTCAGTTGCATTTTTTTTTGCTCTCCTTTAATGAGCAAACAGGGTGATCATCTAGTGAGAGCCTGGCACAGGTAATCTACCATTGATCTTTTCAGCACAACAAAAGATTCATAAGTAATCAAATACCTTGACTTCCAAATGGGGAGCAAATAGTGGTGATTTGGATGCCGTATTTCATCATTCACTATGCCTTTCACCCGCAACATTCCTTTCCTAAAAGAGCTGAGATCATGAAGTAGAAATCAAGAGGGGCAAGCAGATGTAAAGCATAACCATAGTGCTGATAACATCTCATTATCCAAGTTAGCAGCCTTCCCCTTCTATTTGCTGCCACGGGCAGCTTCTGCTCTGAAAGCAAATATTAGAATGTGTTCAATATTTTGCTACAGATTATAATTACTGAATTTATATATATAGCTCTGGGTTTGTTTTATTCTTCTCTGTATAGAAAGTATACACACAAGACAGCTGAATAGTTTATCTGGTATAAACATGCATAGCTGAAACGTCTTATATCTTAGAGGCATCGGCTGTAACTTGGCTTAAAGCCACAGCTGTCTTTGATCCGGATGGACAACCTAATTGCAAGCAAATGAAATCCCCAGCAGAGAGGAGTTTCACCAGATCCACGTTGGTATCACACCAAGTCCATGAAGCATGTAGACAACATCTTTCAGTAGCAACATTGCCTGATGCTCCTTTTGCATATGGACATCCACCTAAACCCGCAATAGAAGAGTCCACTGTGCTAATCCCCACCTGTTGATAATATAAAAGACAATTGTTGACAGATCAGATAGATGACAGAAAATAAAAAATAAAGACAAATTTTCAAAAATTGTGTTGGATGAGAGTATAGAAAAGAACACATCCTCCACAGATGGGGATTAGCACTTCAGTCCAATATGCTCTTCCAGTTTAGTCAGATGATTACTACCACAAACATATATGCTCATATTTAGTTGGTCAGATTAGACTATCTACTCTATCAAGATACAACTGTACAGTTGTCCAGTGTACAGAGGAGAGGAGAGCATATAACAAGCAGTCCAATTGCATGCCTCCCTAAATACAGTTCTACCATGGCAAGGTTCTGAGTTCCCCAATGCTTGCCTGGAGGGACACATAAATATTTGGAAGATATTGCCCATAAGTATCATGGAAGTGGACGGAAAGCTTCTCGACAGGAACAACAGTCATTACAGCTTCAAGCATGGGAACAAAAGCCCCTGTATCAAAGAGACATGCACATGAAGACAGAAAACAAAAATAGGTGTCAGAACAGGCAACTTAGAGCTCTCACATCTCTTGCATCTGCTAACTATAAGCGGGCAACAAAACAAAGAGGAAAAGGACGTCAATGAATAGCTGGAAAGCAAGAAATATTCATATATATATATATATATATATATATATATATATAGAGAGAGAGAGAGAGAGAGAGATAATTATTTGCTACAATAAAAAAGAATAGACACAAAAACAAAAATATTTGTTATGAATGCGAATATAGATGTTTCTAAGAGATAATGTTCGTCTGATGCAAAGGTCATTACAATAGAACTCCAAAAATTTGTTGAATAAAATACCCATGACTTCCTTTCACAGAGGAGCAATATCATTTGCAAGGGGGATTCTACACAAGAAGCTCCACTAGCATCAGAGAAGGAAAAGGAAATCAAGAGAATATCTGAGCCCTAAAAGAAAGACCATCTGAGAACTGGGTTATGCCAGGAACAAGAGATGATGGCAAGTTTGTATTCAGACACGAATACATGTTTGCAAAAAGAGTATTATAAACTGAATAATCACAAGTTGCAGATAACAGACAATTACTATTTTGGTTTATTTTTGCGATGGAAAGTAGGCAAAATAACTGATAAAGAAAATGTGCAACTTGGTGACAATAAATGAAATCAGGCAATCAAGAACCATTGGAGTCTGGTACAAAAGCAAAGGTAAAGCTTCCGTCTCCTTAAACATCAAAACATTTTGAAGAGGCTGATCGATGCCAGCATTTCACACAAGTATTTTCCTTATTATACAGCATCTACCACTGCTTATATTCGGCATATTTTTTAAGTAAAAAAATATTTAAGCATAATACAGGTTGATCAAAACCACTTGGATCTGCTTCAATTGCACTAAAAACATTTGCAAAATAAGATAAACTTGAAGTTATAATTAAAACCTAATCAAATTACCTGAGGTACCCATTTGGGTGAAACAAAACTTGTGGCGTCAACAACAGGCAACCCAGAAGATACTAGTCTATGAATCAATTCAACCTTTACATCTGTAGGCACAATATTTTTCTCATTTTTCAGACCATCCCTTGGACCAACTTCCACGATCTTCACAAATTTTAGTGTACCTTTCAAGAACTACTTTCCCAATCAAAGATAAAAGAACATGATTCAGAAACATCCATATTGAACAAATTGTAGCACAGTTCTGAAACACTAGAAATTTAAATGGTGGACCAACACACAAATGCAACAGCCTAAAGATATGAACGTGGGGACTTTATGTACTTAAACAACAATAATGACTACAATCATCTAATTTTAAGAGAAAAATAAAATTACAGTTCTGATTCCATTATGGAATCACCTTATTGGTAACTATACTGATGATCAGGAAAATACTGTGAATCACAAATGCTTCCAGACACCACATGGTTGCTGCCTAAGCTCATAGTCCTCCTGTTTCCTTGGGACAGGTCCCTTGTGTGTCTTTTGCTAGGAAATGTCTCTCTTGTATACTCATAATCTTCCCTGCAAACAATTTGAAATTGTTAATAGAATTGTGTTAAAAACAATTACTGCAAGGGTCGCTTAATAGAGCAGAAAATGCAGTTTTTCTATTTCCAGTACAACCCAAAGGAGAAAAATCTAGCCTTTAGTTCTTGACGTCATAATTATGACAAAGCTTCAGACCCTTGTATTCTTTTTATCATTACAGCACTAAATTGAGGGGAAAATGAGCGTCTACTAGTCAAAGAGGTCTCTTATATTTTGAGAAAATGCCTTGTCTAGGGGCATGAAAAATTGTTATTGCAGCTACCTCTTCTTCCTTCCAAACTTTATAATCAAACCCCCACGTTGTGTAATAATTAAAGAGCTGATCATTCTTCCACCTCCACAGGATCCTTTGTTAATACAAGGATAGTTTAATCATGCATTTGCACTTACTCACAACTGTTGGATGAGCTGCAACCCCTTCCCTCAATCCAGCAATATCCCATTCCCATATCATCAACCCTGGGCCGGCAAGCACTAGAGGAGAAACTTTGAATTCGGTCAATGGTGTTCATGCTAGGCAACTTGTCGAAACCAAGCGGCTCTTCCAAACTCGACATTGCTAAAATGGATGCAAATGGAGGGGGAGCTGCAATTCAGGCACAGAACAGCTCAGTACTCTCTAATAATAACTAAAGAAAGCCTTTGATGCCAGCAGACCTTATTAACTACATAGTTAAATTCTGGAATATCACCATGAAAATCCAACACCTGTGACACAATGTTTGAGCACCCACTTACCCGGCATAGAGTTATAAATTTTTTCTTCGAGTTTAAACTTTAAGTAAACAACGTTTTAATTAAAAAGCAAATTATACTTGTCAAACCAAAATAATTCAATCCTCAAAAACTTGAAAATCCAAACTTCTTCAGCAAGAAATCACATTCACTCTGTTTATATTCTTAAGAAAAAAACTAAAAAACGGAACTAGATACCTTTAGAATTTCACAATCGCTTCTGTTTTAGCTCTTCAGTGAGGAAAATAAACCTACATTCTCTCAAATTGACAAATTTCTTTTTGTTTTCAATTCCTTTTCTCTTTAAGTTTCTTGGAAACCAAACAGAGTGTATACAAAGCCAAACAAGAAACCAAAGAAAGAGAAGGAAAGAAACAGACCTGAATTACAGAGAAAAAAGCGTAGGATTTTTTTTTTACTTCAAATACTTTAACTGAACCATCCATCCTGAAAGAAGCAGATTCCTAGTAAGGACTTGCTGGTACCTTTTGCTGTTTGGTTTGATCAGTCTGTTAAATGTCAGTTTGTACATTTAAATGGGGCCAACATGCAAAGGAAAAGAAAAGCTCTTGCAGATCCCATGTCAACGATCGTTTCACATTAGATCTTCTCTTCTTCAATCAAATGCTCGCAGGTTGCTCTCTAAATGCGCTGTGCTTCTGGAAGTCGGTGCTGACAAGACTGAACTTCTCACTCGAGCGTGTTTTGGCACACAATTATTACAACCTAGAAGGATAAGCAATGGTTTCAACAGGGTTATTTTTGTGTTCTTGTTTTAAATTGCCTCAAGATTGTTGAGGAGGATAAATGTGTAAAAAATGAGTTAGATATCTTTTGCATTACATGAAAGCGAAAGAAAAAAATTTCCTGATTTTTGCAAGGCTTGTCCTAGTCTTTGGATGAAAACTTGGGTTGTGAGGCCAGGATCTCAGAATAACGTGCACACTTTGTCGCCTATCACTGCCATTCATCTCTGGTGCACTCTGTCTACGCTGTGATGGTTTTATCAGAAGGAGATGCTTACGTGAATGGGAGTTTGAGGGCGTGATCTGATTTTCATTGCACAATAAGACTTTTTGGAAGTGTTGTGAAGACATTATTAGTTCTTAACATCAATAAAAAGGATGAAGTGAAGAGATACTCCATTCGGGAGCGAGCGCACAATCACAAGGAGTCCGGAACAAAGCCGTAATGATCAGAAAGCTGCTGAAAATGGAAGCAAAAGACCAGCAGTGCAAGTTTTATAGGGAGCCCAGCTGGGAGGCTAATGGTTTTGCTCTTTATGAGGGAAGAATCACTCAGCTTCTAAGTGGCATTGGTTCTGATGAGCACATGGAATATTCTTGAAAATTTTTTTCCTGAGGACTCCTGTAAATTACACCTTCAATTCCAGACTATATTCACTTCTTCTTTAATAGATTTCTTTAGGGGTTGTAAATTTTTTATTGAATTAATACCTGCATAATATCCTTTAGAAACCCCCGGTAGTGTTGACGGGGACTCTTTGAAAATCAAGTATGTACGAGGTATTTTTGTATTTTTATGTGGAAAAAAGATATTAATAAAGAAATTTATAAGCTTTTAATTATATGGAAAAAAAAAAAAAACAGGAGAAGAGAATGTAAAAGTTAGGAAAGAAGAAGAGGAATGTGTTTTAATCTTGAAATATAAGGTTTCAAACCTTTTTTCTATATACTCTGGCTTTTTTTTATACTACTTGACTTGACTTACTTCATATGACATATAAGAGGTAAAAATATAGTCTCGTAATAATAAAATAATATTATTTTCTTATTCGTGTCATCACATCTCATTAATATATATATAAGCATGAACTGTTTATTTATAATTAATGAGATGTGATGGGTATCATAATTACTAGCTCAAGTTCAAAGTAGAGGAGGTTTAATGTGGGATTACTTTTTAGCTATACGCTGAATTCAAGAGAAGGTGGGTCCAGCTCGTACACTGAATCCAAAAGGACTTGGGTTCAACTTGCGTGCTGATCTCAAGAGTGGTTCGACGGGGACGCGTCATGAACCAACTTGAAGTTAAGCAAGGACGTGTCCTGACCTCAGGTGAAGTTGGGTGTGGACACTTCATGGCCCAACTTGGAGTTGGGTGCGGATGTGTCTTAGTTCAAGGTGGAGTTGGGTGTGGATGCGTCCTAACTCAACATGAAATTGAGTACGAAGAAAATATAATCTTATTTTTAGATTATGATTTTATGCTATGATTTTAAACAAGGGAGGTTTTTAAAAAACCATACCCATCAGATTCTGTACAAGATTGCACGCTCAAGTAGAATGTGTGGTTCTTACAAGATGAGGGCTGGTGGAGCTGGAGCCCTGAAGGAATGAATTGTGCACTCAAATCCCTTTTTAGAGTTTTTGTTTGGTATTGAGAAATGTTACTTTACTTTTTCTTTTACTTTTTTGTCATCTTGAAATATTGACAAGCATGGAATTATTTTACAATTCAGACCAGGTTTTTGCCGACTTTTGCGAAACTGGTACTTTTGTCTTCTAGTTCTCTCTGTTCTCCTGATCAGATCCATACAGGATACTTCTCCTGATCAGATCCATACAGCAAGTATCCATATGCCATGTAGCTGTTGCGTGGCACCACACCAACTTGTTACTACCGTGGTCTGCGCGCGCGCGCATATATATATATATGCTTGCACAATGACTAGATTATTGCACAATTTTTTTTTAAGTTAAAAAAAATAGTTTTTTACAGTTTTCTTTTAAATTTTTATGAGGATTAACTTGATATGACTCGATCAATTTAGTATGTCCAAAAACAATATAGAAAACCAGTAAAAACATAATTTAACTTAAAATAAATATTCAAAATGGGAAATTTTTTTATAAATATTTAGATAACACCATATTGGATCAATTCGGATCAACTCAGATTTACCTGTTAATCTATATGTTGGATCATAAGACCATAATAACCTCATAAAAAACAAATCAAAATAAATTATAAAGCATATTTTTCAATAAACCTAATAATAATGTATAAAATTGAAAAACAATCAATTAAAAAAGGACAAAAAAATGACTCAAGTTAACCTGTTAAACTCGCAACTTACGTGATGAGACCAAGATAACTTAATAGAAAGCAAATTAAAACAAATTATGAATCTTGATTCTCATTCAACCCTTGAAAGATAAAATTGAAAAAAGATTTAATTAAAAAAGGAAATACCCGAATCAACTCAGGTTAATTCGGCAAACTCATGACTCGAGTCATGATATGTGAATAACATCATAGAAAGCAAATAAAAACAAATTATGAAGTATAATTTTCAATAAACTTAATATTGAATGATGAAATTGAAAAAAAAATCAATTAAAAAAGAAGAAAAAATTGATCAAAATCAATCAGGTTAACCTGTCAAACCCACAACTCGGGTCATGAGACCTAGATAACCCAGTAAAAAGAAAATTAAAATAAATTATGAAGTTTAATTCTCAATCAACTCAGTATTGAAAGATAAAATTGAAAAAAAAATCCAATTAAAAAAGGACATAAAAACAACTCAAGTCAACTCAAGTTAACCCACCAGACTTATGATTCGAATCATGAGACGAGGAAAACCTCATAGAAAATAAATCGAAACAAATCATAAATTTTAATTCTTAATCAACACTATGTTTAACGATGAAATTTATATAAAAAAATCAATTAGAAAGAGAAAAAAAATTATATTTGATCAAAGATATTTTTATCATTTTACTGTGCATTTTAATTGTTTATTATTTTTTATATTTGATCAAATATCAAATTATTCATCCGCTTAAATTATAATAACAAAACAATCATTGTGAAAATACAAAAATATCCTTTAATGCCATATTTAAATTTTTTTTGCTTCCAATGATATTTTAGATGTTTTACTGTGCACTCAATGTATAAAAATATTTATTTACTCTTGATCAATTTGAAAATAAAAAATATAAACTATGGGAAAAGATTTCAATATATTTCAATATATTTGAAAGCCAGTATTAAGTTTTCCAAACACCAGTGTAAATATCTTTAAGCTACTGTGTTTTCCAAACACCAAATAGCTCTTTTTAATTTGTTTTACATAAAATATTGTGTTTAAGGAAAATATTTTCTAAGTCGGTCAATTTTGTATGCATCATTTTGTCAATGGCGCCTTTGGAAAGGATCACACTAACTTTTACATGGATGGTGATGAAGTCTTGAAAAACCTCAATCAAACACATTGGGTTTTTTATAGCTCTGATTTTGGGCCGGAAACTAACTTGTAAAAAAAGTTCTCTGTTAGTCCTGATACTTAAATTAACAAATGTAAAAAGAACGTGTTCTGCAAACACTGCAATGCATCAAAATCATGAGATAATTTCTGCATCTAATTTTAGAAGAGCTTTTCTTCTCCCTTAGAAAGGTCTGGTCTTTGAAACTAGAACACTCATGCACTAATTTAACTTTTCACCCTTTAGATTTTTTTTTAACTCATAGTCAATCGTGAATTTTTTTGATAACCTGGGATGTCCGGATCAACTTACGTGCACCATAATTAATCCCTGGATCCACTGAATATCCTGCAAGCCCAATAAACATGTAAGGTACCACGGAAATGATAGGCGCGCACAGTAAAGTTTGAACCTTGATCCGGAAAAAAGGAACAAATCTCTTCTTCCACCGCTGGTCCACAACCTCAAGGGCCCAATCATGAATTTGTTCCTCTATTATATGTATCTGGGATAAAAAGGCGCACGCATGGTTTGGATTCTGATTTCTTGAATGATATGCGACTTTTAACTCACAGCAGAACTAATCTTGAACTGATGACTATCTTCTTGTCACTGATCTTGTTGCTAGAAGATTTTGTTCACCAATCCATTTGGGAACAAAATCTTCATTATCTTTCAACACTCCAGCCACATCTTAGTCCGTGATTCGATTATGATGAGTTTTCGGCAGATCAATCATGGCACTTGAACGATTCTGTAATTTAAATTACAAGACCAGGCATATTGATGAACAGGGACAGGCATGGAGACAAATCATGAAGACACACATTTTGTCACGTAACACTAGTAAGAAGTCATGACTAGGTATAATCTAGTAGTTGACCGAGGATATATAATGCAAGAAATTCGTAATGATGCCCTTCTCATTCTATAAACAATAATATTATTGTTATCATTGACTGGACTTTCAGCAGTAGATAGGAAGAGACAGGCACCGAGAATCTCTCCTGTATGTTCAAAATCTTTGAAGGATATTTTGGAACCTAGAGGAGACCCAGCCCCTCATGAACACATGCATGCAACATTTAGTGTCTGCCTTGTTTCTGGAGCAAAACTCTCCGTACTCTATCCCATTTTCAAGCAATCTTTGTTGTTAAAAAGGAAATATTTCTTTGGCATATATATCCAAGGCAAGGCCTCTATATACTATACAGTATACACAACAAACCATGGCACTTGAAATCTCAAATTGTTGTTTCTTCATGAGTGCACCCACAACTCCAAGTGGATTCAACCTAGACGATAATATGTGTTTCTACAGTGCACCTACCAGCCCTACCAAGGGGACCTCCATTGCTACATATGATCTCGAATCCATGCCCACCACACCAAAAACATATGAAGATGCAAATTCCAATCTTGATGACTTTGAATTCGAAACTAGTCGGCGTTTCAACATCGGCGATATTGATTCGGGAGGTAGTATGAGATATGAAGATGCGATGGAAGAGCAACAAAAGCACCAACACAAGGAATCACTTCCTGCCATGGCATTTGCGGATGAATTATTTTGTAATGGTAAGGTGATACCACTAAAGCCTCCACCGTGTCACAATCACAGCTCAACTCCGACATCCCCGCAGTCCCAAATGGCGAAAATTAAAATCTCATTTCCACGACGGAATGTGTGGAACGATGATTTTGATCCATTCATGGTAGCTTTAAAGACCGTCAAGGGAGAGAGAAAGGAAAAATGGCGGAAAATCAATCATACACGGGCCCGGTCCATGTCGCCTATACGAGCCAGAAGTGAATTGATGGACTGCACGCATAAGCAGTGCAAGCAATTGGATCGTATCAGGCCGGATCTGAATAATCAACTGGAGCTCAATGGGTTGCCTACTCGCATATGGATTCCAAATGTAACAAATGCTAGTCCAAAAAGGCTAGCTGAGTCCAAAGGAGTTCTGTTTGCAAGAAAAGCTAGATTGATGAAAATAGACCTAGAGTGGCCACGAAAGCCCAATAAGACAACTCTTCAAGAGTCCATGCTAAAGGCTGGAGAGAACGCCAAAGAAAAGGGAGAGCCTAGTGAGAGAAAAAGCAAGAGGCAGAGTATGAAAAACTTTCTGTATAGGAGTTTATCTACGAGGAGAAATGATGAGGATAGAAAGCAAACAGAACAGACTGTTGAAGTTTCAAAGCCAGAAACTAAGAGGAAGTTAAGCTTTAAGTCCATGGGGTTAGTTGTCCGCAATGGGGAGAAAGGAGGGTCTCAGATCACCAAGGTAACACAGACACGTTATAAGCCAAAGCTGTCTCTGTGCATGGGCAACGGAGCAAAATATGTTGAATGAATAACCCATATTGTTTGTACAGGCTATTTTATAAGGTCATCCCAGTATCATTGTGGGATTATGGTAGTAGCTATAATGTATGGTTTACAATTTTTCTCTTCCTATTCCTATTGTATAATACATTGACTTGTATTGCTTTAATGGCTTCTTGATGGCATGTTGTTTGCGAACACTTTGGACTTTCTTTCTTCTTTATGTTTTTCACCTCCTTCCAAGAGCCATACTTGTCTTGTTTCTTGCTCATCATCACATAAAAGTTGTTCTCATAATATTACTTCCCATTTTCGTATCTCTAGTTATGTGATACTAAACACTACGTTTCATCATTAACAAGGGCACAGGAACCAGAAGATAATCCCATCTGCATGATCGAAGTTCGTACTCTGAGGGATCAAACTCTAGTACTGAGCTTATGACAGCTTTGATTAAAAATTTTATATACCATTGTAAATGTTTACATAAAATTTGCAGGATGGCGTGAAATGGCCACACAACCCCCCTCGAAAAAAGTAAGAAGTAGAGACGAGGAGAACAAGATGAATAATGGCTGGCTAGCGCATTCATGCAGCTAAATTACAACTCCTATTTCCTGCTTTTCTATACTGAATTTAGCAAGGCAGAAATTCAATTGGAGAATCAATTTCTTGGATGATATATAGGTTTCGATGTTTGCACTGGTGGAATCTGTCGTGGAACTTTAGTGTTGCGAATAATGACTATTCCAACACTTCAGTCGGCCAAAGCCTCTTCCACCTGGAAATCTCTTCATTGTTGTATAGTTTTCTGATCCCTCCATAAAATCCATCTGCCTCATCCCCCTCCTCCCTATGCTCTTTCCTGTTGACCACCGTGCTTCTCCATCGTGAGCCAGGAGTATACTGGTGGAACTCCAACACTACAGTGTCTGTTCGCAGAAATTTGATGTTAATTAGAGTTAAAAGGACAGTAAGCAAAGACAAACTTCATTTGGCTTTTGCAATCACGGCATGGATTGCAAATAAGATGTACTGACATCGTTTCTCGAATCTTGAAAATAAGTGCATGACCTAAACACGCAGTCACGAATAATTTGGCTTTTGCAATCACAGACATGGAGCAAACAGAAAAACTATCATCATTTAACAGAAATTTCTAGGGCTAGAACATGAGGAGCTTCAACTTTTGTCCAGAGTCAAAACAGATGAATAAGATTCATATATGCAATAAAAACTTGGCTTCACATTTTTAACAAGACTGCATTTTTCGCAGTACAAATAGAGACATAAACATTCTCTCTTTATCAAGTTGCAACTAGCATGCCAAAAAGAGTTTCTTTTCGATGATGTAACTTGACGAGCGGGCCATCAAGTGGTGTGGTTTACTTAAAGACAATACAAGGCCATTAAGCTTGCAAAGAAGGCAGAAAGCTGGATGAGAGATTAGAAGCTTACAATGGGAAATTTATTGCAGCCCCACTTTGCTAAAGATTCCAACTTAACAAAGGGAGGCCTATAAAAGACATTAAGTTCTTTCTATGTGGTTGGCCATAAATATTCCCACTGAGACAGAGGTTATCAAAATGTTGGTGGAAGCCGTGACATTTTGACAGGGATTTGTCGTTGGGGACCGATCAAATAGTATAACTTGGTGGTCCACATATTGAAACACCGAATTCAAGAAAAGGACTTGCCCAAAACCCAAAACTGGGTCCAAACTGTGAAAGTAAACTTAGCTTTATTTTTATGTCATACACAGTTTAAAGGAAAGATGTTCATTGCATTTTTCACGAACATGATTATATTATTCAAGTGTAATGGCACAGTTTGGAACTCTCTTTCTTTTCTCTCTTCAAAATGTTTCGCCCAATGCTGCCAAACGTGAAACTGGACTAAAATTGTGTTATTTTTTAGTGTTCAACAAGATGATTTTAGACAAAATAAAAGTAAGATTCCTCAAAACCTTATCTTCTAGGCAATCACATGATGCATAAAGTGGTAATTGCTAGGAAGAAAAGATGAAATGAACTCACCGCTATTATGACACCGGCAATAATTTTCATTCCCATCACATGACTCCAAGTGACCTACAACACCATACCACCAACCTGCAAATATGCATGGTAATATTTAATCAAACATTAAAGCATTTTTTAAATCTGATTAATATATTCAACATGCACTTCTAACTATGTACTACAAAGAATTATGTGTTTATTTAGGCATGTTCTATAGAAAATTCAAAGCGAATCACTTCAATATAAAATAGGACCTCTGCTGTCTCTGGTTCCTACAGACAAGAAGAGTATTTTTTATGGTAAAAAAGTTCCCCTAGATTTTAAAGCTCACCAATATAAATCTACTTATCTCTAGCTCTTCTTCGTAGACAATAATGAGCAGATTGGGGTTGAATAATTCTTATTGTATGGAGTAAATACTCTGATATTGATATATCTAACTTGGATAAAACATCGAGAAATTCTGATTAGTAGCAAGTTTCTGATATGGAGAACAAACCATAAGGAAACTCTTTGTTTCTTCTCCACTGAATCTCCATGTGATCTCCAGGGCGTAAATCATTCAAGCAATCAGAGATATGTAGATCATGCGGGGAGGTATCAAAAGGTGGTGCTCTAAGTCTTTCCCATGGCACACCACTCTCTGTGGCAATTGCTCTCCTCCCATGTGGTGGGTACCTGAGATAGACAAAACATATAAAATTCAATCCACTAGATCCACTTACCATATCAGTGTTATTTTAACATCAACATCTTTTACAGAAAAAGCTAATTCAAGAATCTTTAACACCCTATGAATAGTAACTATGATGTCCATAACAATCTATCGAGAATCATGGTCCAAGAAGAAAATTAATTTCATTACCTGACTTGAAATGTATCCGTCCCTGGATCATAACTTAGATTAGCATCATAGCATGATAGCATGAATCCGACGTGCCCATTCTGCAATACAACATAAGTAGCATTTACTACCAGGGATGAAAATTCATAAAACCTAACACATCAATCCTCTGGACGGTGTTTAACTAAAAGCATAATGATAGAATTTGTAGCCTTGAAGAAGTAAAAACTATTCAAATTTAAGCTCAATTATAGCTAATTAATTAATGTAAACAACAACAAAATAGGATCATGATCGATACCTCGCGGTTAAAGACTTGAGCAGGGAACCAAAACTTGCCAGTCTCAAGAGCAAGGTACCAGGACATGATTGAATTAACAGGAAGAGAGCTCCTCTGCTTGCTATTGTTAATAGGATCAGCCTTTGGGGTACTCCACGAAGAAGTCCAAAACATTGACAGAAGCCTCGTAAAACCTTTTGGCTTTCCTTGTTTGCAACTTCCCAAATCCTTTCTCGAAGCTAAATGCCATTGCCACTCCCTATAAGCAGCAGGGCCAATAACCCTGCCCCATTTCTGCTTCATATGTTTTTCCCATAAATGATCACTAACACACCTTTCCCTCAAAGAAGTACACACGCCTGCCATGCTACAGAGCCCTGCAGGAGGCAACCTCTCAAGAATGCATTCCAAGGCCAATTCAGGCAAGTCCAAAACAGACATCCCTCCAGCTTCACCATCAAGAGAACTTTTTTCTGCTCTTGCACTTGAACTTAGGCTCATATTCTTAATTGTCATTTTTAAAGGAATTCTATCGATATGAAAAACTTTCAAAAGGGTACTCCTCAATGACCCTAAATAAGAGAAGAGAAGCAAGTCCTTCAAGAACCAGAATGACAACAATCTCATTTCACTTGTCCATGGAGGCAAAGGCTTGAGAGGGAGGGGCTTTACCAATAGGACGAAGGAGAAACAAGTAATGAAGAAGTAAAGTAGCATTGGAGATAAAGGGTATTTATATCGCCGATCAAACTCAAGTTTGGCATAAATTGTTGGATAAAATAGTGGAAGATCAATGGATGGACCAATACTGAAAAAAAGAAGAAGAAATGGTAATAAAAATATTAAATAAAGAAAGAGAGGAAAGGAAAGGGAAGGAAACGAATCAAGTCTTCTCCTCTCCTTCCTCCTTCCAACAGCAACAACGCCCACCTCTAAAAAAACAAAACAAAAAAATATATATTGATATTAACAAAGTGGGATCTTCTAAAAAAGAACAATCTTTTTCTTTCATAAAATTCATAAAATGGGGTTTTACTGGTATAGAGAAAGCCCACCAAACCCACGAGTGGGCCACCTCTTCAAAAAAAAAAAAAAAGTTTAAATTAGACCAAAAATAAAAGCTTTCTCCTATCTATGAACACCCCAAGGAACAAAAAAAAAAGAAAAGAAAAAAAACTTCACTTGTGTGAGATGTCAGCTGTCATAGAAACCAACTCAAGAATCCAGAAGCGGTATTAGAATTCTCAACCCTTTTTTATATCTTTTATGGACGCCAGCGCACCCACAGCCTAAACAGCTGTCAATAAATAAATAAATAAGGGAAATGGGGTATTAGATGAGCCAAGAAGGAGAGAGCTAGTGAAGTTGGTGGGGTATTCAGATCTGATTTGGGCCTCTGATACATGGAAATCGCAAGAAGAATACAAACCAGAAAAAAAATACAGTAGCAGAAAGAAGGGCTAGATACAGAGGCCCATATCTCTCTGAAAATCTGAAATTTGGCAAGTAAAAACAAAAAAGAAACAAGCTTCAAGCTTTTTTTTTTAAATAAAAAAGGGGAGAATACAGATCTGGGTAGTTGAGATAGAACCCCAATTAGGTGACTCAACCAACTCCCCAGTATCTGTTTAAAAACTAAAAACCAAAAGAGACAAATATTAGCAGCAAAGAAGAGGAAAAAAGTGAAGAAATATTGAAGAAGATGGTTAATCTGGAATGTGGGGTCCCCTTTATTCACCTTAATCCATCATTTTCTTTCATCAAATTCTCCTCCACCTCCCATTACAACACCTCTCTCTTCCCTATATAGCACAGCACTGGCATTGGATAGAAAGAGGGAGATTATATTAATATTTTTGTGATTGAATGAATGAGTGGTTATAGTTAAAGCGATTTCTTTTTTTGGCGTGGATGTGAAGCGAAATCGTTACTAAGATCTATCTATCTTTTTTCTCTTTCTTTCATTGCTGTGTTCTTTAGATTTTTTAGAACTTGAAGGGAAATTTATTTGACCAAGAAAAGGGAGCGGTTAGGATTATCAGGAATCAGGCTTCCCATTGGTGGTTAAACAGGTTTCTGGGTTTTGTCATTATGCAGGCAGGCAGAGCTTCATATTACCTCTAAATCTAAATCGCGTGGGGATGTTTTACTGTAGGAGCCGGCACTGTTCACGCATACATAAAATTACTGTGAATGGCAATGTTAATTTTTTTTACTAGTCATTTTGGTACTGAAGGATTTATACTAGGTGATTTGATACTAATTTAAGGTTAATTGATTTTGATTTTTTAGTTAATGGTGAAATTAAAAAAAAAAAAAAGAGATAGTAATAAAAACGACATCAAACATGGAAGGTATGCTAGAAATTTTAGTAAAGTTATATTTTGGTCCTTGAATTTAAAAATAACGCAAATTATATGATCTCGATGCTCTCCAATTTAATTTTAGGCACAAAAGTTCGTTTATGTTATTTTTTTTTCACTGATTAAGAGAAGAGAGAGAGGTCGTTATATTCTAATCGTAAAGAGAGAAAAATATCATTGACACTTAATTAGACCACCTAAAAGATCGATATTTGTATCAAATTATTCTATTTGATAAGGCAAGCTCATGTTAAGTGTTTTTTTATTACTTTTAAAGTTTGAAAAACATTTCTGAACGTGGGTAATTTTTGGATTTTATGATGGTCTTTTGGTTTTTTTAAGACCATGAATATATTTATCACAATTTCTAAAATGTTTTGGATAAAAAATAGGTTTTTAAATAAAAAAAATTAAATCCTAATTTTCCAACCATTACAATAATTTACTGTTGGTTTTGCATTTCAAAGTAATTTAGATCACATTTGAAATTTTTTATTTTTTTATTTTTTTATTTTAAATTAATATTTTTTTAATATTTTTAAATTATTTTAATATATTAATATCAAAAAAAAATTACTTTAAAAATCAATCCTAACTATACTCCTAGACACTAAATAGAACAAATCAGGTGACTCACCATTTGAAACAGCAAGCGATGCGTGCTATTATATTTAAAAAAAAAAAAAATTGGGGCCAGTCGACAAAATGCAACCAAAAACAAAATAAGAGCCGAGGATCTAACTGTTGTGGTTAATTGTGTGACTTGTTTCGTTCCTGTCCCGGGTTTGACTCTTTATATGCATGCCTGTCACCCCGCGGTGCCTTACCTACTCACTGGGCTTGCGGGGTGTCCAGTGGGCCGTGGGGAATAGTCGTGGTGCACGTAAGCTGGCCGGACACCCCACACAAAAAAAAAAAAAAAAAAAAAAAAGAGCTCATTCGTGTGGGCATGCACAAAAGGTTACACGTAAGTTACACAACCCAATAACAGAGCATGTGGCGCTAGCGAACGCGTTCTCCTTCACCATAGATATTTGGACGGTGATCAGAGGAAAAAAAGATCTCCAGGAAGAACAGGGCGGTGCGCTCACCGAGAAATCTCGTGTTAGACTTCTTCCTTAACTTACTGAATACATGTTACATCTGCATTGTATTGCCTCTGTTCTTTAATATATTCCATGATTTAGTTTCAAGGTAAAATATGGTGGAAGCAAATTTAAATGTGTGTAAAAATTATAATTTTTTATTAAAATCTACTTCATCTCTTTTCTTTTTATAAAAACTTATATGGGTTTTACCACAAACCCTATCCCGATTAATTTAGTTTACTCTGGCCTTATAATGTTTAGGTTGGTGCTGAGTCAGTCATATTAAGTTCCTTTTTTTAGTTTTTGTTTGGTTTTTTAAAATACATGGGTGTACATCAAACCCGTATTGTGGATCTGGCACGCGTGTCAAATCCAAAACCAAGGACAGAGCCAGGGGGTGGCAAGTAAGGGTCGGGCCCCTGCAAAACATTTTAAAATTTTATATTATTTTATATTTTTAATTTAAATAAATAAACTTTTTAATAATATATATTATTATATTAATTTTGGCCTCTCCTGTAAAATGCACCTAGCTTCGCCCCTGTCCAAGACGCTTGAACTTAGCAAGGTGTCAAGCCCAAGATAGCGTAGGTCTTACACGAGTGTCAGATCCAAGACGCTTGGATTTGATAGTCAACAAAGTCCAAGATAATAATCATTCTCCCTTGACATGTCCAGGAGAATGACCAATCTCCCTTGGATCTAATCTCAGGAAAAAAAACTCAGTTTTTATAGGGTTAGCTACACTTGACATCTTAAACTTTAATCTCTCTGCACCTTTTTAAATGTATAAAAGTTCTTTAAAGACCAATTATTTTCCCATCAGGTAAGGGATATTTATTCATCATTGAATGATATCATGGTAATTACACTGCATACCCTTCTTTTTATGGGTTATAAATACATCATAAGAGCTTCATAACAAAGGTTAACAATCTCCAATTCTCTACTGTATTTATATTTTCAGAGTATCTCTTTATAGAATATTCTTGTATTTTTTTTCTTTCTAAAAAAATATTTATTTAAGCATTGGAGAGTCTATCTTCACTAAAGAAGATCTTTTACATGTACTAGCCATGAACAACTTTGGTCAACCAATAACCAAATATAAGCTATTAACTATCTTGGCTAGGAAAATAAAAAAAATTATTATGATCAATTAATTAACTAATTATCCAACCCAAAAATTTTATTTCCAGACTAGTTAAATTTTTGAAACATCATCATATGGGATATTACACGAATATATGGTTAAAAGCCATGCACTCTACTTCCAGGCTAAGACGACTCCACCTTCATAGTATTAATTCTATGATATGCATTAGTTCCTTGACGTGAAATTGATTGATTACCAACTACTACTTCTATTAAACTTATTTTTTAAAAATATAATTTTTTAATCCATATAAGGTTTGTATACACCTTAGCCAAAATAGATTGTGTTAATTTATGTATTAGTTTATTAATGCACCACGCATGACAAGCTACTACAGGGAAACGAGAAAGAGACAAGTTCTGAAAGTATTTTGATATATAGGTCATGTTTGAAATATGGTATGTACTAGAGAGGTTGTTCACGCTGTGGATCGAGTTAAATATTTCTCAACATAAAAAAATACTTAAATGATGATTGCGTTTTAAACGAGCAATAAAAAATTGAGACCCTGATTAATTATTCGAAAACATTCAATAAATTTAGTTAATTTAATAATATAATTATAAGAAAAAACTAGTAATAATAAAAAAGTAAAAAAAAAAACTCAACTAACCCAGATTAACTTGATTAACCTGTAATCTGAGATATGAGATCGGAACAACCTCATAGAAAAAAAAGACAAAACTCATGAAGTTGAAGGCCTAATAATATAATATCAAATGTTGAAATTGAAAATAAAAATTATTTTTAAAAAATAACCTAAAAAAGATAAAATCAAATTAGACTAATCTTTAAAACCCGTGACATGAGTTAGGAGACCGAGTACCCTATAAAATGCAAGATCGAAGAAAATCATGAAGCAAAGTTCAAAATCACCCAAAATTAAAAAACAAAACAAATAGCAATAAAAAATAAGAATCAAATATAATATAAAAATTAAATTAAATAAAACAATGAGGGACAAGATTGAAAAAGAAATAAATTAAGAAAATGCAAAAAGATTAAAATTAAAAAAATTAAGGATCAAATATGGTATAAATATAAAATAAAATAAAATAAATGAGAAAAAGTTAATAAAATAAAATAAATCAAGAAAAAGATAAAAAAAAAATAGTAATCAAAAGAATGAGAACCAAATATGAAAAATAAAAAAGAATTAAAGAATGATGAGATTAAAAACCAATTTCAATTGCATTTAAATAAAACAAAGTATTTAAAAGTATAGAAACCAAATTTGAAGGCAAAATAAATTGAAAGATTGCTTTGGAAATAAGAGGGTTGGGCATGGAAATTGAGTAAAAGAGATAAAATAAAAAGAAAAAAAAGGTTATCGGCACCAAACCATAAATCATTTGGTTACACGCGTCACCAAGGCATAAAGGAGATGCCGAGGGAATTCCAACTCTGCTCTGGAATCACCATTTGGCCATCATGCAACGCTACGCACACCGTTGATGCCTTTTGGCACAACCTATGCACTAATACGTGCATTGTACACGTCAACCATTTTTTTTCTCCAATAATATTAATATTCAATAAAATATTAAATCACCTTCAATCCATGTGATGATAATATATATATATATATATATATATATATATATATAAAAGACAAAAAAAAACCTTTAATAGTAAGTTTAGTGATTTTTGCTTTTAAAAGGAAGTTAATCATTTAATTGTTTTGAAAAAGGTGAAAACAAAGAAGCCCGGATGCTAAGTTAATTTTTTTTACTTTATAAGGATAATTAAGTTTTTTTATTGTGCTAAAATAAATGAAAAAACTGTTTTAACCTCAATCAATTTGATAATGCCAATTAAATCTAAGTAAAAATATCATTTTGATTGTCTCTTTTGTTTTTTATTTATTTATTTTATCTATGAAAAAATATGGAATCAACTTTGATTTTCCGTATACTTTTTTGTTGATTTCACCTTTGCTAAGTACCACAATCAAATCAAATTAGTTGATTTCAACTTCTTTCATGGAAGTTGAAATGTTGAGAAAGTGTCACTTACTTTATTTTTTGTTTTTTTTAATATCAATTATTTATTATTCATGTAATTTACTTTCAATTACCACTCATAAACAGTTTCTATGAATCTTAATCTAAAAAGTTTTCTTTTAAATTATTCTAAAAAATCCAACTGCTCGAGAAAATCAGTTTTATTATAGTTTTTGTAAATTTTAAAATGTAATAATATTAAATTATTTATCCGATGTGGATGCTATATATCTAGCTACATGGAATGGATATCTTCAACTATAATTATTATTATTAAACAAAACAGATTGAAAATTAATGATCCACTCTACACTACTCTAAATCAACTATATTGAAATTAAAAAAATATAAATCACCTCACCTCACCTCTTACAATTTCTAATGCTAGGAGTATTGATCAATATGTATAGGAATATAATTTATTAGATTACCGATAATGTAAGCATTTTATTTGTGGATCCAAGGGAATTCTTTTTATTGATTATGCTGGCGGGTAAGATACAAAAATCAAGAAGACAACTAGCCTAGGTTTTTTTTTAGAAAAAAAGAAGGAAAATACATAAAATGGTATAGCTCAAACAAATTAGTTTTCGAGCTTGGGTTTACGATGATGGAACTAGGAGCTTAATCGTACTCCAATGTATTAAAGACTAGAGAAGCAATGCAAATTCAAGGTCAAAATAAATAATTATTGGATAAATCTGCATAAAAATTAAATCCATGGACATAATTAGATTTTTAATAGGTCAATTTGATTTAATCATGGGTCAAATTAAAAGTTTAATTTTATTCAAGAATTAATTTGGATCCAATTAAAGGATTTAATTAGGTGTAAGGAATTAATTATACTTTAAATGAATCAAATTAATTTTATTAGGAGCTTAATTTATGAAAAAAAATAAGTTTGGGAGCACAATTTGAGCTTAATTGAGAAGATTGAAATTTTTGAATACCAAATTTAATTTTCACCAAGTCAATTGATTGAATCAATGATAAAATTGCAAGAAAATAAAAAAAATTAGGGTCAATTAAGGATCAAATTGACAAAAATCACTGCCAATGACCTTTTTGTAAAAGGCGTCAAATTATAGGGGCTCAATTGGCGAGATCGGGGAGAAATTAAAGACGATTGAAAGTTTAATAATCAATTGAGGGTCAAATTGCATAAATCCAAGACCAATAATCAAAATAAAAAAGTCCATAAAATGCAGGGATGATGTTGAAGTTTTGTAAGGGCAAAATTATATAAAATTAAAAATATAAAGTCAATCAGGGGTATAATTGAATGAAAATAAAAATCGAAGAACTAAATTCAACTTTTCTAAAATGACACCGTTTTGAAGTTACTGTTCATCTTCTTTTTAATTTTTGCTCGAAAAGACTGCTCATATGACTACTTTTTAGGTGCATTTAATGTTTATCTCTCAATCAAATTTGAAAAAACATACACCACCATGATGACCTAACATTGGTTCTGGCTGATTGACAACATAGTCACTACCCTAAAGTGACTAACCTTTTTGCAGTCATTTTGACAGTTCAAAATGTCCATCTTCCACCCCCTATAAATAGAGGTGGATTCCATGCATTAAGTACCAAGAAATCAGAGGCCAAAGTTGAAAAAAAAATCAGCATATCTTCCTAGCTTTATCTATCAGTGTTGCCCCCCTCCTTTGCGCCACCATAAGTTCTAGTTCCTCCTACAGTTAATGGTCACTGCCACCAACATACAACCCTTGCACTAGGTAATCTTCTTCCTTCAATAACCTTACCCGTCCCTTTCTTTTTTTCCTCTAAATGAGGCATGCGAGACGTGAATTGACTCACATCCTACTGCCTCTCATCCCTTTCAATTAAGAAAGAGATGGGTTGGACGTGTTTCACCAAGCCCAGTAAAAAAAAAAGAGGGCAGAATATGTTGGGCCACTTGTCGGCCTAACTTGACCGAGTCGGGCTAGACCTGTTCTAGCCCATCCAGGATGGTTGGGTCAGGCCCAGCTCAATATATTTAATAATATAATAATATTAAAAAAAACTTCAATTTTTTCAAAGGGCATTTTGGAAAATATTTGTGAGCTCCCCGCATGTTTTTCTAACAATTTTGCATAATATCAGGCTGTATATTTACGTTTTTAGATACAAGTTCAGTATTACAAATATCTGGTTTCCTTTGAAACTTCAAAAAAATCAAGAATTTAAAAAATAAATTTTCATTTCAAAAAACAAAAAAAAATGTTTTGTTTTTGTGCATACAACCAAATCCTAAAAGCTTTTCAAGCATATTTTCATAATAAAAATACAAAAAACATTCATCTTTCTCATGTTTTAAAATGTAAAATAGATATCATAATCAGTTTATGATTATCCATTAGGGTTTGATCAAAATATCAAAAATCATTCACTAATCATTTTGTTCACTTTATCTTGAAAGTGTTAGGATTTACCTATAGACTTTAGTATTTGAATTTTGGAGGTATAAAACTATACTGTAGAGTATACCTTCAAATATTAAAGATGATAATAATAATAAATAATAAATAAATAAATACGATGCTAAAATTTATATTTTATAACAATTAAAATTTAACTCAATAAAATAAAGGCTTTATTACGAATAGAAATTTGTCTTGAACCTTATTAAAGATCAATAAACAGTAACAAAACTTAAAAAAAACAATTAAATAACAATGTAATTTATTTTAGATAGAATGTACTTAGAGATGCTATTTTTTTTTTATACAACCAGTTTTTTATTTGGATTATTACAAACTATTAAATTTTTGTTTGGTAATTATAATATTAGATGGGCACTCTTAAATTTTATAAGTATAATTTTATAATTAAACTTAAAATTACATTTTCTTTTCAATACTCTCGACGCCTCGCAAGCGCCACGACAGTGGAGAACGGATGAGATTAAAGTTAATGCTCAGAGCATGGAGCTTGTCTACTAGTTTATGGCAGGTCCTTTTCACTTTTCAGTGCAGCTGCAAATGCGTATCATTTGTCCATCAGTACTTGCACATTGCTATAACACACACAAACTATTTCGTTTCATGATGTCGGCGCTGAGAAAATGCAAAACTATAATGCACTTTCTGTAGGCATGGTAACAAGTAAGTAACTAAAGATATTCTTTACCAGCATTTTGAACAGGAATTATTTAGCTGTATATATCATGTCGGCTGTTTTTTTAAAAATATTTTTTAATTGAAAATATATTAAAATAATATTTTTTTTATTTTTTAAAATTAATTTTAAACAAAAAAAAATCAAATTTCCCCCCCAAAAAAAATTCAAAATAAAAACAGAAGGTAACTAGTTGTCATAAACTAGAAAAGGCCCAAAACACAATCTTAGAAGAATTTAGCTGTAAAAAGGACCTCTCCAGTATTTAATGAACTAAAAACAAGTTTTATTACCATTTCCGCTTTTATGGCTTAGGGTTTCTTCACTTGTTTCACTCTTGTATTCCTTAGCTAGAAGAACGTAATTAAATAATCAGTGCTCCGCCCCTGCATGTACAATTAATCAGCCGCGTAAAGTGGCTAAGGAAGGATATTATTTATTTATTTATTTATTAATATGGATGTTAAGTTAGTTTGTGCGTTTCTTGATTAATTTAAAAAAATTTAAAATTAACGACCATGTAAGTTTTCAGTGATTCTAAAATTTATAAAACTTGAATTATTAATTTTTAGAAAACAAACTTAATATAAAAAAAGGAAAACAAAACATGTAGTTAATGCCTTGTTTAGTCGGAAAACATCACGAGTTCAAATTCTAGAAAAGCAATATTCTTAAATCAAGATATATATATAGATATATAGGTGGAGGCAGGATTTGAATAATATATAGTTGGGCCCCAATGATTCTCCTTGTCTAGCTATTCTATCCTCTTCTCTACCCAAGATTTCTAAAAATCCCCTTTATGAACAAATGTGTGATGATCCAACACTTGTTTGCTGGTTCGAGCCTTTTTCAGTGAATTATGGAGATTGCGATTGTGGTCAAGCAAAAAGTTTTGGAATAGAACTTGCTTGAAGGAGCATGAATGGTGGACAAAGTCCCACCTGGTTAGAGCTCCAAGCCACAGGATTGACACCTCGAAAAGCAACATTTCATTGGGGGGGATAGTGGGGTTGCGTGGGTAGTTGCTGAAGCAGTGTGATAAAAAGAAAAATACGACAAAAAATGAATATAAGTTGAAGTCAAACCACATAATGATGCAAATGGCAACATTTGTTTTGAGGTATGGTATCACAGAAAGAGCCATAGTCGATAATGGCGAGATCGAACAAAATATAATATGATCTTGACGCCAACTTCTTCTTTTTACCCAAAGACATTCAAAACCAAGAAGGATGTCAATGTGCCGTGTTCCTGGTGACATCAAAGAACACCGCGCCTGCAACAGTACTAATGTTTCATGGTGATTTATTAATATAAACAGTAGAGCTTCTTAATATTTTTTTTAATCAATCAATTAATAATAAATTCAAGTTGCTGAGATACATGTGTAGAAACCCAAAGGTTATGGTTTCAAGAGCTTGGGGTAGCTATTGATTTTCTTATATCTTATAGACTATTAAAATAAATTAAACCGGCTAGCCGTGTGGGTCTGGCTATTACACATACTTGGATTAGTTGTTAGTTATTTCTTTTATTTTTTTACATTTGAGAAAAAAAAATTATTGGATCCATTTACTCTTTAATTATTACATGATTTTTAAGTACTATCATAATTTTTTATTTTTATTTTGCTAATTTATTTTTCAATCATTATTATGTATTTGATTTGAAAATAAAAACACTAATAATAAATGGTTTATGAAATTTTAATTAAGATATTTGTTATTTATCATTAAAATGTTTAAATATATTTGGAACACAATTTTATCATATTTATGATTTTATTGGCTTCCGGTCACATAAAACATAAGCATATTGTTTTTTGTACATGCTTTAACAATTATAATTTTTCTTGTAAATATAAACAACGCTTTTAGTTAAAAACATTACATTATTAAGGGTGCTGGGCATGAGCTTTGTTCAGACAGGAACCCAATTCAGTTGCGCCTCGAGCTAGTGGTTATTTCTTGCTGGAATCTACCTCTTATCTAGTACTGAGGAAGTGGCTTTATCCCCCCTTTCCCTGTGGTCACGTAGGGGCTCTCCATGGATTATGGAACACAGAGAGCATATAATAATTGGTAAAGAATATTTGATAGAGGTGCCATCGTGTGGATCATTGATGAGGTGAAAAGGCGTTTAGGCATCTTTCGCTTTAGTTACCAGAAGATTTTCACAAGGTACGTACATGATCATTTGATGCTTGGTCCCCTAAAGTTGAAGCATCTCATCTATTAAACCCACAAGCCTTTTAAGAAGCTGCCCCACCATTTTTGTCAGCGTAAATGCTCTCTCTAGCACAGCTGATCATGTTCTAGATCCACAGAGGAAGACGAGCTCGATCCCAGATTGAAGATGAGGTGGGCGATAGTAATTCAGTGCTGGGATCCGGAGTATGTGTAAGGACTGGGAATTTGTAAAACAAGTCTTCTTATGGGCTATGGAGACCCTCTAATAATTAATGAGAGCAACATAGAAAGAGTTAGAAGCTTCGTGGATGTGTTGCGGAGAGGGTGTCTTCGCTTGAAGTTTGAAGAAGAAAAGGAAATTATGAGGGCAATTTGCATGAAGACGTGAGAAAAGCATCGCAACATCTATCGTTAAGGACTGCAATCTAGGATTATAACTCTTAATATATAGGCGATACAGTGTTGAGCAAATTAAAAATTAAAGAAATGTTGGAAGGGTGAAATTAAAAGAAAAAAGTAATGAAATTAAGAAGAAAATGAAGGAGAAAAATGATAAAAAAAAAGAGGGGGAATTGAAAAAAATAAATAAATAAGCACTTCTTTTACTGACTGTACTCCAAGTTTTTTAGTATAAAATATAACTAGACAGGTGACCCGTACTAAAAGGCCATTTATTTGCGTGGTTGCTTCTACGTTTGAAACAACCACAACAAACATTATGTTTGGTTACATAAAAAACGTAATTTATTTGTGGTGGGGCCCATGATAATTCACGTTTTGCACGTGATTTTGGCGAAGCAGCTCCTAGCTGCTTTTCTCCATCAGCGTTTCAGGGAACAGTGCAAGTGAATTGCACTGTTCACTCAAAACAATGAACAGTGCAATTCAATTGTACTGTTCGCGTGAACCGCTTTTTTTTCTTTCCAATGTGTTTATTTTTTGTACAATTTTTTTATAAAAAAACTAGTGTAGAGTAAATTAAATTCACTCGCACTGTAATATCAAATCAATTTTATTCCTGATAATATTTTATCTAATTTTATTGCACGCTCAAAAAATTATGGAACCTGTAGTTCTTGCCAGATGAATTTTGTACATAATAAAATTGTAGATGGTTTAATGGAATAATAAAAAATATTTTATATAAAGTATTATTTATTTCATGATGTAATAGCAATAGTTAAATCTACAATATTTAAATTAAAAACCATCAATATTAATATATTTTTTTAAAATTATTTTATAACCTCAATTTCAAAAACATTCTTAACCAAACACATTAAACTACTTTTTGTTCAACCTCAATTTCAACCACAATTTTAACCAAACACCTATTTTTTCAAACCAACCGCAACTAAAAGTACTTTTTATAAAACAACTTTTTTCAAACCACAACCACAACAGCTACCGTAATACCAAACACTCATAATACAAGTTAACTTGAGTAACCCGTGACCTGAGATATGAAATAAGGATAACCCCACTTAAAGAAAAGAGAAAAAAAATTTATGAAGCTCAGACCCAATAACCTAATGTTGAAGTATGAAATTGAAAAAAAAAATCAATTTTGAAAAAAGAACCTAAAAGAATACCAAAGTTAAAATCAGAATAATCTTTTAAACTCGTGACCAAAAAAATAATGATCAAAAGTTAAAACCCGGGTCATGAGATTAGGATTATATATATAAGCAAATATGAAAAAAATCACAAAACAAAATTCCTAATCATACAAAATTAAAAAAAAATAATATAAATAATAATAAAAATAATAATGACTAAATCTGGTATAAAAACTAAAAGAAAAAATAACAATGAGGAACTAAATTAAAAAATAAAATAAATTAATAAGAGAATGAAAAGAAAAAAAATAACAATTAAAAGAATAATGACTCAATTGGATAAATAAAAAAATAAAATGTTGAGAAATGAATTTTAAAAAAATAAAAAATAACAATAAAAAATAAAAATAAAATTAAATATAAAAATAAAATGAAATAACGAGAGAGATGAAATGAAATTAAAAAAAAAAACTTAAAAATTATTAAAAAAGTAAAAAGTTTACGAAAATCCCACTAGTGCTGCACATGCGTCAGATCATCAGGAAGAGAACCGCGATACGTTTTCAACGCCATCGCAGGAAACCGCGTTGGCCCATTGAAAGATAGTACACACGCCGCCCAGAAAAACATGGACGCCTCCCTCTCGATGCGAAAACCAATGAGATCTTTTACTCTTTTCAATTTTCAAAGACGTGGGACACCGAGAATTATACAATCAACACCTTTCAATTTCACGTAGGAAATGACCCTTTTTTTCTTTTTTCTTTTTAAGATCTTTCTCTTCCACAAATTGAATGTCTTCCTCTTCCTCTTCCTGTGTTTTTTCCCCGAGATTGATACAGCTACTCGCACCAACGAAGCATGTTGTTGTGTTCCCTGCCTAGAACCACATCAGTTGTCTACTGGACCACCATGGTCAGACCATGATTGATGAACAGAGAAGGCGAGTCTCTATCAGTCCAAAGGTGTCTTGGATAGCTGGGCTAGTCTGATTCATGTGCAGTTCAGTCATCGTTGACATTGTCAATCGTTAGTAAGGAAGAAAATAAGCTGTAAGATCTTAAAAAATAAGAGTACTCTCCTATTATTTTGTGATCATTTTCCTAAGAAGGTAGCATAGTTCTCGAGATCACCTATATCAGTCTTAAATCTCACTTCAAACGATTTTAAAAATACATCTACCTTGCCAATATCATATTTTTTTTAAAAAAAAAATCACTTCTTTAAATACTTACACTCCAAAACATGAACTTGGAAAAAATTCTGAATAACATTTATCAGCTTGACTTAGATTTTTTTTGAAATATTTTTTCATAATTGATTTTTATTGATATTATTTTTTTATAAAGTTATCTTGAACTCACGTGTAAAATCTCGAGTCTTGTCTATTAATCCAACTTTGCTCGGGATAATTTTTTTTTTTAAATTTATTTTCTTGTTGTTGCAATCGATTCTTTTATTTTTCTCTTTCATTTCTTTTTATTTTTCTATGCAACAAACATCACCTTCCAAAATTTATCGCAAATCAACATCTCATTATAAATCCGGCCACCCAACACTTGGTTTTAAAAATAAAAATACCGACGAAATGAAATAAATAAATTTTTTTAACGTGTTTTTACCATTAGTAAATATATCGATGAAATTATTACCGACATAAATTCATGCTAATAAACTAAAAATGTAAATACCATAAGAAAATTTTATCAATAAATCTAAAAATTCTATCAATAAATCAACTTTGTTAATCTAATTGAACTATTTTTTTTTTATCATATTATTAAATTAATTTGGTTATCAAATTTCTTTTATTTATTTTAAAAAACAGTCATCTTCTAAATTTTTTTTCAGGTTGAAAAAAAAATTTGATGCAGTCCCGCTATCTAGTTTTATCGTCAACCTCCGCAGGCACTGACAGGGATCTTTGAGGGGCTTATTCCAGTCTGCGACCGTGAAAGTTAGGTTTGTTTTCTGGGCCTGTGAGCCTCTCAAGTGACCGAAAAGATAATGTTGGTTGGGCCTAGGTTATTCAAATATGTAAAACTCTGCGCAAGGAAAAGTTCAAGCTAAAATTAGAAGAGAAAAGTGGCAGGCCCGCAGAGAATTGAGACCAAATCCGTGGAGGAGGATAGAGAAGTGAAACCACATAACTTTATACATAGTATAATGTTCCAAACAAGGTAGACTACATCCTCTTCAAAGGAATTTCGAGAAATAAGAGTAGAGATTTAAGAGTAAATTCCTCTTTGCTGCCCCTCTAGTTTCAAAAAGTAATCACATTAGCCCCTTTAATCTTAATTACTCAAGAGTCAAGACCTTATAATTTCAATTATCGATCCCAGTGATGAGGTCTTCTCGTTAACATTTGTTAGACCTTATAAAAACTCCTCTACCTGCTTCTTTATCAGTCTATAATCTCAAAAACAGATGCAAAAAATCGATGCAACATTAGCCAGTATTACATCTATTTCCCTTTTCATTTGATTTATTTTTCAATAACGATGATGGGTTCTGGTTTATATCCCTAGAATTTATTGTTTCTGATATCAATGTAGAGATTAAGTCTTGGAAGTGAATGGAATTCTATAATTTACGTAGATAATATATCAAGATACTCGGACCTCAAAATAATTTGATGGAATTTTTCGAATCTAGTAATTTACGTCTATGTGGTGAAGCTAACACAGTTAGGATCGAGGATTCTCGAAACATCAATGGTGGACATGGATGGAGAGACCATGTACGGACGCAGGACCATAACTAGGAGTGTAAGGCCTTGTACAGCCAAAATAGGAATAGAGGGGCTAATATGATTAATTTGCAGAACTTCCGGGACCACTAATTTGAATTTACCCCTTAATCTGCCAGTAAGTGGTGACATTAGTATCTCAATTGTTCCCCAAAATTCGAATATAGTCCAAGTCCTTCTCGACGGAGAATAAACTTGTATGCATATATGTTCGGATCTCCTCCCTCTGGTCTCCGAATTTCTTTTCTTACATGTAGTCATAACCATATATTTACCCAAAGCGGGGAAAAAAGGAGAAAAAGAACACAGCATTAACGTAAAAAGGAAAGAAAAGAAAAGAAAAGCTTGCACAAGAAGAAGGGAAACAAAATCGAGGCATGACAGTGAAACGCATTATAGAACGATCCCAAAGCAATCTTTAACCGAAAATTCTTCTCTTTCCCCCCTCTGCCTATGCTAATGGCTAAATGGGTTACTATTTTCACCCATTTCTAGGGTTTCTTTCCTTCTTTCCAGATAAAAACTGAAAGTAAATCTTTAGACATGATCATGAATGTCAAACTTAAAGCATGATATGATTGCCCAATTCCCATCCTCCACTTACATTCTCTGAACTCTCCATTTCCATTCCTTTTCTCTCCTTTTAAAAGAGGAGTTATTGAGTGGCCTCTGGCCAGAAGACCATATGCTACTAATCACCAGCTAGTTTCTTTCCACTGCATTTCTTTCTTGTTTCACTTACTTTAAGACGTTCTGCACGGTACAGCATTCCAAATAAAAGCTTTGAGTAAATAGTGAAACTGACACTTCATGTTTCTTTATGGACATGGCCATTCTTTTTCCCCTGAGAGATAAAGACAGACAAACATTGTTTGGGTGGAAGACAGTTAATGAACAGAACGAGCAATAAAAGGCTATTTTTACAGATGCCTTTGTGAATTTACTATGCGTGAAAAAAGAGCATTGACCAAGAAGATGAGTTCAGGCAGCAATGGTCTTTGTATATACTATATTACCACTTATATTCATAGTTTAATACATTAATTATATATATATGGAGTATTTTTTTTTATGTTCTTAATAGTCCATTATGAAGTATGTACCATATGTATTTCTTCAGAATATCATCTACCCCATATATATTTGATTAAGGAAAGAATTAGGGATTTAAGGATGCGATTGTTTTGCCTAAAATATTTTTTTTATTTTGTGTTTATTTTTTACAAGATATTGTATTGGAAAATTGTCTCACCTTAAATACTTTATAATTAATCTTTAAATTTATTTTATTCATTAAAAAATATTAATTTTTAACTTATAAAATTTCTAAAAAATATTTTATAAATAATAATTTACTCATAATATTATCCAACAATTTCAGCAACTACCACCAACTTTGTTTTTATGCCACCATCACCACCTATCATCATTATCATGATTATTGCTGCTATCCCCCCACCCCTACCACCACACCACCTCTCGCTAACCCTACAACCATTACTATTACCGCAATTTCATCATTAAAATATATTATTATCATCTTACTTTTTATATCATTACTTACTGCACATCATAAAATATTTTTCTATAAGACATTTTATGTAAAACAAAGAAAAGGAAAATGAGGCTAATATATATAGAAACTCTAGCTACTTAATTTATAGAAATATCTATAAATGAGAAGCCAATATTTTGCTGCAGATTTGCCAAAAAAAGGAAATGGAGAGTTTTTTTTTTCTTTTTTGCTGCTGATTTTGATGTAGCTACAAGTAGCTTAACTCCAACATGAACTTTCAGCTACTTGTATACGTAGCTTCTCTTCTGATAACTCTTACTGAGAACGACTACAACCTGCGGTACAGGCTAATTAATGGAGACCCTACGATATTGTTGCCGCTAATCGATCACTTCTGGATGCAGCCTTTTATTGCCACTGAGAGGGACTCCAAAGAGCTTCACAGGACTAGTTGATTCCTCAGTACTTAATGTCAATGAATGCTGACCCAAAACAGTACCATTCTTAGCTCTTTGTATGCTAGAACAAATGGTTTGATCCTGACATGAAGAGCCCAGTTCTATTAGCTTAGGTGCTGCATTATAAGCCTTTTGCTCATAGGGCATTGGTTTTACATGGTTTTGGATGAAGTAGATAATGTCATTATAGAGGTTCTTCATGTGGGAGAGTTCTGATAAAAGCATGCAGTTTTTCCTTCTCAGTCGCTGATTATCTTCTGAGAGTGCAGTTAGGATGTCAGTACTTGGTTTTGGAGATTGAAATGGAGGGTCGATCCAACTAAAACCATCTTCTGGTTGGAAAAATTGGGGTGGTTGCTCAGGGTAGTGCTGGTGATGGTGTTGGGATGTTTTTCTCCTGTGGATCTCAGATAACAAGTGCTTTGCTCCTTTTCTGAAGTACTCATTTGCAAACTCCCATCTGTCAGCTACTACCTTCTTGAATCCCTGCAAAGTATTAACAAGAATAAGAGAATGACAAGAGAGAAAAACTGTCTGGTATAAACATCGAATCAGTTTCGTGGAACGTTTATTTATGAAGCTTAATTAGTAATTTAATACGGATTACCATGTACTAGAGTACTAGAATACTTTATCTTGGGCTGAATGTTTATGGTTAATTAGGTGAGATTGATATGTCCTCCAATATTTTGTATCGGTAATATCTAGAACATAAATGGTGCTTTAAGATCTTAAAAAGAAGTGAGACATAGAAGCGAACAAGACCCAACTGTAAGAGATTAATTTTGAGAGCAAAAGTCTAGGTCTAACTGAAGTCAAGTTATCTAAAATGAGAGTAACCCTACTTGGAAAGACCAAGAAGCTCCATGGAAAAGCAACCCATAATAGTCAGCACAGCTTTTTACCTTGCTGCTTATAAACTAGTAGAATCTAGAGAGCGTTTTGAATTACCCGAGAGAGAGAGAGAGAGAGAGAGATATGCTCACATAGGTATTGAGCTGCCTGACGAAGCTTGAGAAGTTGTTGTGCTTGAAATAGTTGGGAAGAAGATCCCTTGAAAACTCAGGAGGTCTCCACACAACAAAGCTGGTTTCATCATCACCCCAAGACACAATGTGGTCAGTAAGAGGATCATCAACCAGCTGATATGTTTTTGTTAAGAATGGTGCAGGAACTGCCTTTTGAGACTCCACAGTAAACACCATCTCTTCACATCTATCCACTGTAAAAGCCATTACCAGCTATGGATTACACCAGAGGGAGCAAATGACATGTACTGCTGCTAGCCCTCTGCTAGTACGATTTTTACACTCAATATTCCAATATGTTTAAAGAAGCTCCTGTCTCTCTCTCATCATAATTTTCTAACTTTATGAAACAGAAACATATGGCCATGCCACTAAAATAAAGCCACTCGATGCCCTCTCTTTCTCTCTCATTGTAGTTTCTAATTTCAAGAAGCATAAGACCATTTCAGTAAATTACAGCATTGAATTTTCTAGATATTACTATAATTATAAAGATCCGGCGAGCTCTTAATTAATTAGCTCTTGATTGTTCCATTGGCTGCAGTACGACTAGCTAGTACTGGTGGGGAAGATGCATCACATCCTTTATTTATTTATTGCAGTGATCATCGGGGAAGATATATGTGTGTGCGCATCTAATTCAGCTCATGAACTTTTCTTTGATTAGGGCACACCCAAATGATGGTTTAGAATCACTGTCTTCCCATGCAAAGACAAATCTGTCCCTATCCGATGTTTACAGTAACCCATGCATGTTGCACGAGAGCAGATACAGCTAAAAGTCTACTAGGTTATGGCATATGCATGCATGCTACGAGGAACATCCATTCATCCATCTCTTCGCGCATCAAAAGGCAAACCCGTGACTTGAGATGCTGTAAGGGAATTAGGAGTGAATACTCATCACTGCAGTGGAAGGAATAATTTAGTTTCCCTTTGAATTGAATAAAATTGCTTGTTAAATGAAATGTCATTTTCTAATTCCCATTTTTTCTCCATCAACAAAGCTGCTTCCTCTATAGATCTTTACGTGACAAAGATCAGAAAGACCCTTTCAGTACTCAAGATTCCTCTGTTGAGGTTCGCTTTCTGTACAAATCACACGCATCATAGAATCCTAGTGCCCTAATAATTATTACCACATTAATTATCAAAAGAAGTCTCGATCGTCTGTTCATTTTATAATTTATAATTCAATGACGATATATATATATATAGCAAATCTCTCTCTCTCTCTCTCTCTAAGAAAAGAAAGAAGGAAAAGTTTCTTTTTATGTGTTTCTTTTCTTATAACTCCAATTCTAGCGATTATTTAATGCGCCTGGAAAAAGAAATGCAATGGTTCCTCCGTCTTCATATATATATATATATATATATATATATATATATATATATAAAACGCAAACAGCTCTTGCATGTCTGTAAAGAAATTTTATCTCCATGTGACCCACGACCTAATTAATTTGCCCTTTCACATCAGAGATAGAGAGAGAGCTAGTTCTTTGTCTCATACTGCAGCGCAAATCTAAATGCATAGCATGTGACCATGAGCAATCCTGAATTGTGAAGAAACAGAGGGAATGCATGTCTGTAAACGCAACAAGATTTTCAGATTCTTAGAAGATATCAGACGACTAATTTTAACAGAGTACTGTTCAGTTAAGAAATTTCGTATTAAAAGAGGAAAAAGAAATATGTGGAAATTCTTGGCTAACCGATAAAGCAGCAATATATTCTTTCCATGAACTTCAAGAGCCAAAAAGTTCCCTTTAGAGTAGTGTTATGCAATACAACCGCAGTTTTGAGATTATTTTTTTTTATTTTGAAAGTTTAAAATTATTTTTTTTAAAATTTTTTTGGAATGTTTTGATATGTTGATATCAAAAATAAATTTAAAAAAAAATATATTATTTTAACATACTTTCAAATAAAAAACATTTTAAAAAACAATTTATATCACACTTCCAAACATATTCAAATCAGAAACTCATGTTAATGATGTTTACTCAACGATAGACGAGTAATGGCAATATATTTGAAAATTAGTAATGTAAATAATTGTACTTTAAAAAAACATGACTGAGAAAAGCATTTATTCGCCTAAATCTTAATTTATCATGATTCACCCCATAAAATATTTAGGATTCATGGTATTAGATAAGGCAATCTCAGCGACATCATGAAAATGCACATGCAATGATCTAAGCCAAGCCAAACTAACTTTTTGAACATGATGCATGCATACACACATATTGCTTGAAATAACTTTAGGTTTGAATCTTGGGTTTTCGCATCATTACCTCTCATGCAGTTGTCTCTCATAAAGAGGGGTCGAAGCGGCATAATATGATTGAAATTCTAATGCATAGAGTGCTACTAGTTCTCTATCTCTCTTTAAGGATCTTCAAGGATAAGAGTGGATCCCATGAATCCAAAATTTGAGGTAGCATATCCATCAAGTTTATCTTTGAAGTTTTATATCGTAGTGAAAGCTAGCGGGCATGAAGATGCTTGAGAAATCCGATAGAGCAATGAGAAGCAATAATGGCATATTTATGAAGCCTTTTGATTTTAGTGAAAAAGATAAAGGTGCAAAAGATACTCTTTGGTAAGAGGTGGCTTGAAAGACAAAAAATGCTTTAGAGGGGAAGGAACATCATCTTCTTTTCACCGGTGGAAAGACAACCATATGGGTCAAGCTCCGTCAAAGCATTAGAAATTTCATTGATTGTAGTGAAAAGGTGATCGAGAAAAAGAACTATCGTATTTCGGTGTCAAATGAAGTTAATTATCTATCAGATTTTTTTATTTATTTTTATCTATCAGTATGCCAACAATTAATTAAGGCTTATGCGATACCTAGCTAATAGAAAGCGAGTAGGTGAAACTTCAAAGTGATATTATTTATATATTAAATCGCGTGGGATTTTTATTATTATGTAAAATTTTATTTTTTTTAGTTTGGTCTTTAAATTTTGTTTTTAGACAATCAAGTCTTATTTAAAAAGCAATTGATTTCAAATTCCTATAAAAGAGTGGGATTAGAGGAGGGGTGACCAAAATGAGAAACAAGACAAACATATATGATATACCATAAGTTTTGAAAACATTTACTTTGGTCCTCCAGCTTAAACAATCACGCAAATTATACAATTGTGGTCGCTCGAAATTGTTCCAATTCCATTTTGGTACAGAGGTTTCTTTTTGTTATGTTTTGTTTCTGGTTGAGAAAGGAAAGAGAGGGGGTCACCGGATTTTGGCGGTAAAGAGAGAAACTTATCGTTGGCACCGATTTAAGCCACCAAAATGAGGGATTTTTGTGTCAAATTGTTTCATTTGATGCGGGAAGTTCATATTAGGTGTTTTTGTACCTTAAACGTTCGTGAAAAAATAGATATGAAAACTCGGATTGATTTTTGGTTTCGGGTTGAGTTTGGTTTTTGGGGCGGTTTTTGGGGTTTCTTTGAGGTCATGACTAAGTTTGTCATGGTTTTTAGGGTGTTTTATAGATATTTTGGGTCAAAACGGGTTGCAAAATAAGTTTTTGGGTTAAAAGAGCATAGGCCCTGATTTTTCGGCAATCACATTGACCGGAATTTAGGCAAAACAGGCGACTCTGCCTCAGCAAGCCACGTATTGTCTGTTGCTAGCATGACTGCCCAGATCCAGGTGCTTGGGTCTGACATGGTTACCGTGAAATATAACTTTAAAGAATACAATTGAAAAGAAATAAAGTGACGTGATCGGTTAAAAAACTAAAAAAAAAAGAAGACAAAACTTCCTCTTTTTTATTTTGTTCAGAGGCAACTTTTAAATAATATTGATTTTTTTTTATGCTTTTGATTTTCAGAGAGGTTTTTCTAGTTCATCTATAGTTTTATTTTTATCTTTTATATAGATAAACTATATTTTTGAAAATAAAAAATATTTATTTTCAAATGATATTTTTAATATTTGTAGCCTTACATGTTATTCCTTTTTTCTTTTTATTTTATTTAGTCAATTTAATATTATATTTTTTAACATTAAATATCTTGATCTATATCTGTCTATCGGTTTTTCAAGTTTTTTTTTACATGTCATTCATGATTATTTATTTATTTATCAACGCACATAATTCTTAGTTTATTGGATTACATGTGTGCATAAACTTTTTGATTTGTTACATTTTTTAAACTACAAAAATGCGTTGAAAACCCCTACATGTATATTTTTTTTATGAAAAATAAAAATATTTGACCCACCGCGGAGCGCGGATCACGTAGCTAGTATTCATACATAGGGTGTTTGGGATTATAATAATATTAGCGTTTTTAAGTATTTTTTGTTTAGAAAAATATTAAAACAATATTTTTTTATTTTTAAAATTTTATTTTTTATATTAGTACATTAAAACGATTCAAAAACACTAAAAACATTTAATTTAAAACAAAAAAAAATTAATTTTTAATGAAAAAGAGGTTGAAACTCATTCTAACTTTAATGTGTCAAAAACTTGTTTATGCCATGATCTCTAAAAAAATCCAAGTAGTCTAGAATATGGTTTCTAAGTTGGATAATTGGTTAATTAGTTGGTTCTAATAATTTCATCTATTTTTCCTAGTCAAGGTAGTTGATAGCTTATATTTGGTGTTTGGTAGACCAATGTGGCTTATAGCTAGTACCTGCAAAGATCTCTTTTGGTGGAGGTGAGGACTCTCCGATGCTTAAATAAATATCTTTTTAGAGAGAGAGAATACAATAATATTCTAGAGAGAGATGCTCTGAAAATATATATGCAGTAGAGAAAGAAGATTGTGAACATTTGTTATGAAGGTTTCATAGTGCATTTATAGCCCATGAGTCTTATTTTTTGTGAAAAGAAGAGTCTGAAGTGTAATTTTACTCTAATAACATTTAATGAGGTATAAATACCCCTTATATTTGTATTAATATTTAATGGAAATATGATGGGTCCTTAAAAGACTTTTATACACCTAAAAGGTGTATGGATATTAAAGTCCAAGATGTCAAATATAATTGAGCTCATAAAGGTTGAGCTCTTCCCCTAGGCTAGACCTAAGAGAGGTGCTTGACACACTACCAAGCCTAGTGTGCTCGGAGCTTGGGAAACAATCACGCCCCATCATGACTGAATTTAACTAGCGCCAGATGCATTGCACCTTTATTAGGGCGTGATATTATTTCAAAAAATTTGTATTTGTATATCTTTTTTAATTTGTTATTTTTTAGTAAAGATATACTGATAAAAGTTTGGTTGATGAATACCATTAGTGAATCATACTACGCCCAACTCTGAATGAGATCCACTTATGGTAGCAATTTATATTTTCTATAACAATATTTATATATGGTATTTTCAATATTAAAGATGATTTTTCTGTTTGGTACTAATACTGGGTGGATTTTTTTTATAAACTCCAAAATTCTTGAACGATTCCTTCCACAATGCACACATGTAGATACAAATGTACTGCTTTCCTGGTTTTGTGCAATCATCATCTGTACGATCCACGACCATCTATGTGTACTGAATGCATCCTTCGTCAATCTACCTCACACAATATTCCCATTTGCTGTTCAATAGTAGCACAATAGAGATGGACCAGGGAGTACAAATTGTACAATAATTCAAATAAAAAATCCATATCAAGTTCTACTATATATGGTGACTGCGTGTAGTCTAGCAGTACATTTGAATAGAAAGTACTGGGCTGTCGTTTTCTAGATAACATGAAATGAAGCTCCAGTGCATTCACCACCCAAGTTATGCAATACAGAGAGGCCTATGATATATGATTGTAAAAGGGTTCCGACAAGAGCGGCCTTGGGTCACATGTGGCAGCATCCAATGTTCTTCATGTGTTCTCAGGTCACCACTGCCGGGCTTCCTTTACATGATAGTTGCTACGTAGCAGTGGTGGGCCCAAATCTGAACTGAATAGCCACCTGGTTTTCAACTTCATGCTAACATTTTCCCTTGTAACTTTCGATTTTGTTGCCGTCGTTATTTTTTTCCAGTTAATGGTGGCATCCCTCTCCTATCGTTTTTTTTTTTTTTTTTTTAACTTTATTAGTTTGTCTAGTTACAGCAGCTAAGGGTTACTCTCGTGTTAAAAATTGGAAAGCGTCAAAACAGCACAATAAATAATTAAATCCAATGTCCACAAGATGGAATGCTAAAAGAGTCAGAAAGAGAGACCCACGAAAGCAAAGACTCAATCAAGGTCCATATAATCACAACATTACTTGCAATTTTCAATTTCAAGTTGTTCTTTAACGCAAACGGGCAGGCATGACAATGAAAGCTCTTATTATTATTATTATTATTTTGTTCTAAAAGTTCTGCCCGTGTTGTGTTGCTAGTGCAGCATCTTGAACAGGTTTAGAGCAAGTACATTGCTAACAGAGTCAGACCTACCTGCGGTCTCCGAGAATGATGGGAACAAACCTGAACAGTGCATCATGAAAAGATCCAGGTGGTGCTAGATCATGTTTCCTCGTAGCATACTCCACTCCCATTGAAAATCTACCACTTCATCAAGGAGTGCCAAAAGCACCATTTGTTCACCAGGAAACCAGTTTTACCCATGGCCGTTACTTCGCAAAAATTCCTGTAATTTCATTGCCCAGACAAATGAGGTTGTTATGGGGTGGCAAATGAATATCGACAATAATGAATTGAGTAAATACGGAACCAGAAATGTTATCGTGGACACTTCTACACCAAAATCCTCACATCAGACATAATAGTCAGCAGCTCTTCTTCCCCTATTTTCTTCCAAACTCCATTTATCATCAGACAACCTTTGTCATCTCCTGACAACAAAACATTCTCGCAATCTGATTCAAAACTGTCAGCTGTCTCTCTCATCTTCTTAGCGCTTGATTTATCTAATAAATAAATATCACAGCCAGCTTCTCTCTTACTACTAGTCCTCTCGACGCTAGGGTAATATGAAAAACGAATGTCACCACTGCTGCCTTGTTTCAGTTCCCAGGACTGCTTCCATTCTGATGAATGAACAGGCTTTTTACCATCTTCAGCACAGTCAAGAACAGGAAGATGGCCGGAAGATCCAAGGTCACGAGGCAACATGCCAATTGGACATGGATTCCATGTTTTTGCCACAGCCCATCCGCCTGAACTACCTACTTCACCATCTGTTCTCTTAACAGCTTTACTCTTTGTTCGGCAAAATTTAACAAACTCTAGCTTCTTGGTGGCCTGATGGATAGATTCATCTTGCTGGATAAGAAGGTTATTCAAACTTGGGAGAGAAGACTTCTCTTGGGTAACATCTGGGTCTGACAAAACTAGCGAACTTAGTTTTTTGAGTTTCCCCATCACACAGGTATCACCCATCAACTGTGCAAGATGAAGCGCTGAATCCATAAGCTGCTTATTGCCATTTGAGGACACCAAAAGACATTTGCGGAGGACCTCCATCAGGATTGTGTTTGATAAATTCATTCCTATTGAAGAGGCTTTTCTTTCAGCTGCAGTTTCTTTGCAGCGGAGAGGCTTAAGTCCCTTGAGTTGTCCAACAAGCCATGCAAACAAAGAAGAAAGTCTTTCAATTTGGCCAGTCTCTGTTCTGTATGCCCGTGATGTGAGGTGTGTTCCTGGACAAGATTTCAGAAAGGTCAACAAAGATAACATGGAATCAAAACTATAGTTACTGGCAGCTATATGCCATGCCACATCAAGTTGGCTTTCATGGTAAACCGGGTACTTAGAAGGATAAACATAAATAGCTTAGAAACAAGGTTTAAAAGAGTTCAACAAATATAAAGTTGGGCATGCCTAACTCACTAGCTCAAATGAAGAATGATGATCACAAATGTCTGTTCAACAATGAAAAGTTCACTAGCGGGTTTGAAATGCATAAACAAAACACATATTGAAAGTTGACCACCAAATGATTGCTTGCTGAAAGCAGTAGCAGATGGAATTTGGTTAGGTTTGGAAAGAAAATTTTTGTTAGGAAACCAATTTCAGTTGAAAATTCTAGCTAATAAACCAATATATAAGTAGAGCTATTTCTGTACATCTTGTGAACCAACACAAAATTATAAACCACATGCATGTCAGTGGAACAGAAGGATAAGTTTGTGGTTACCCATTTCATATTTCATGGCTTCTTGAGCGTCAATCATATTTAGAACTGCCTTAAGAAGCATAAGGAGTAATTCTGGTTCCTTCTTTGAGAATTTTGTTATTACAAGCTTCCAATCATCCAAGAAAGAGCTCATGTCTTCACCAACTAGGCAACCTTTTGTAAGCTCCACCAGATTTGAGGAATCTAAAGCCTGGAGCAAGAATTCAAACAACACTGATAGTACTTCTGAGGAGAAGGAAGAATATAGACGTACAAGATTTTTCAAAGTCTTGGTAATATTTTTCTTAGAACCTGTAGAAAGAAGTACATCAGCAAATACATATAACTAGTGCATGCAGATATTTGGGTCATTTTCCATGCATTAGCCATGACCCCAAATTTCAAAGCATTTCAGTAAGAATTCCTAAAACATTAAAACTATTCTCAAAATTTTAGCACTAAGTATTTATAAAAAGTTATATCCCAACAAAAACAATATCAAGAATGAAAGAACCATAAATTTGAACTTTGCCTTTATTAGTTCTTAAAAAATAATTGGAGCATATTATCTCACCCCCAGATTTGGATGAATAGAGCTTGCTGGGCATGAGAGAAAAACTTATTACAGCCACAAAGCTGTTCATGACAATTGCATCTTACTGTTTCAAGAATTAACCTTTCCAAGATAAGGAAAATTAACATGTTCTGGATACGTGGTGGTGGAAAAAATACAGATCAGTGTTCTGGTCAGCATGAATACCAAACATGCTACGTAGACGAAAGATTCCCAAAGAGGATTAAGATGAAAGCTAATACCAGCATTTGTCCTAATTCTAATTTGACAGGACCCCTCATTCACTCACTATGATTTACCTGTTCTAGCTATCCTCATGTTGTTAAGAAGGATTTGCCCTTCTCTATGTTTCATTCTTAGAATAGAGAATTTCTTGCTTTCTATGGAAAGAAAATGCAGTTGCATACTGGTAGATCAAATATAGTCAATCAAATAAGAACAAGAACAAAAAAGGTGCACAAAAGTTAACAATCTTCCAAAACAACCAAAGAACAAAGAACTATTACTTTAAATTTTTTTATTACAGAAGAAAAAAAGAATAGATGATAGTTTGTGGAGGAAAATGGAGAAAGAAGTGCACCACTCAAGTAAAGAAAGGCTTTTTTACTAATAATTTCTTCATGAATAACAGTCACAAATATGAAAAAAAATATACTTTTTAAGTCTTGATGAAAATCCTGTAATAAGGTCTTCTTTTGAATCACATTACTTAGACAAGACAAGAACATTATTTTAAGGCTTTGCCACATAAAAAAGGAGAAAATAAAATTGCACAGGCCTTTGCATCAAAAAAGAGAAAAATAAAAAAACTAAAAGTGCATACGTACGTTTTTCTTTGATTGCTGAAGAACCAGGTTCAGGACTCTTCTTAACTTTCAAGAAGGAAACCAACTCAAGGAGTTTAGATTCGATTTCTTTTCTGATGCTAGCAGTTCCATCACTTTGGAATGGAATCTGCTTTGTCTGAGGTTCCCAATAATAAGATTTCAACCAATCAATTGCCTGAAATTATCAGCAGCACATGTTATAACTTAACTTTTCCAGAACTAAAAAACAAACATGGTTTGTTTGTTAAGCAATTCTGGGGAAGCTTGGTCCAACAGTTTCCCAAAAAGAAATCATGAAACATTGAAACAGGAGTTTTGGCTTAAAATGCTAGCTGTTAGAAGAAAATCAGAGGGTAAATTACTCTACAAATAACAGAAACTCGCAAAGATAGCACACCTTAACAGCTGAATCCTGAACAAGTGCAAGAGCAGGAAGATCACGGTGAGAACCCTCTACAATCATAGCAAGATTAAGAAAAGGAAAAATGAGTTCTCAATTTAGTCCAAAAAAAACAAGAACATTTCACATTTCAAATTAATATTAATGACCTGCCACCAAATTACAAAAGCTCTGCTAGCATGTAAACAAATATTCAAGAAATTCAAGTTAGATCCTCATATGTGGATTGGGGAGAAGGATAACTGGCTGTTGATATGGGATAAATTTGGACTAACAAGAACTTGTGTATTTGCAGTGAGTTAGCTTGGTTAAAGTGTGGAGTTTAGGGGTCAGGGTATACGGATGAGGTTTATGTTTAAGGTTCATGAACCAAAGAACTTGAATCCAAACAAAATAATGCTAAAACAGTTTGGACTTCTGAATGGCTCCTAACTTGACAGTAAGTATGTAGATATGAAAAAAATATGCACGGATGGCCAAAGTTAAGACTCTTCCTTTGCTTATCAAACTAAATTATATTGAGCAACTAGCTTATGCAAAGAAAACACTTACCATGACGAATGTCGATCAGCGTGCGTGGAATACCAGTTGCACCAGCTGCCTCAGCAATTGAAACCTGTGTTTTCTTCCGTGTCTTCTCAACAACACAGTTTACAAGCCTTCAGAAACAACACTCGGCAACGTGAGCCTACTATTTTTCCTTATTGCAATTTTATGTTTGCATGCATATACAAAACAAGGCAACATAACCAAACACAATCTTTAAGAGTAAGGCCTCCAAAAATCTCTATGGAAGTTACACACAAACCAGGATTAGATATATTAATCCACAAATTATATGTTGTTAGAGCAACTCCAAGGGGTGTGCTAAATGGAAATCCAAAAATAAAAATAAAAATAAAAATATTATTTTGGCTCCTCAATGCTTGTTTTACATGCTCCAAGAAAAGTCTAAACAAAATGCCAAAATGCCTTTTCTCTCCCAAAAATGCTATTCCTACATCTCTCAAAAAAGCCAAAACCAACAAAGCGGAGCCAACAAAAAAATAAGCCAATTAAATGCAGCCACGTGGAAAAAAATGACAGCAAACTCCTTGAAGAAAAATTAAAGCACTTATTTCTCCCACTCCATTACAATTGGCTTTTCAAATGGCTTTTTTCCATTGGAGTATACATAGTAAAAATAGCCATATTTATACTATTCAAAATTCCATTTTATCAATTTGGCTCTTCAAAATAGCATCTCCCCTTGGAGATGCTCTTACTTTGACTTGATAAAGGATGAGTGTTTTCGTATCAAAATATTTCAGCATATCTTAAAACGAACAGATATTTTCCAAATTCAAGGATATGCGATTAATGTACATACATCAAAATGCTAACAAATTATTCTCTATGAATATAGGGTTACTTAATTACTAATGTATTAGTAAAACTCGTTTCCAAGATGCTTTAAATTTCTAATCTAGATTTTCCAGAGCTCATTGCTCGAGCATATATGTAACTATCACCGAGGCATGATTTCATGATCTATCATCAGTACATAGATAAGGAGCTTTTCCTTACCCAGCCTTCCAGGTTTTTACCTCAAGTCAAGAACGCCATACAATATAGCAAAAGAGGAGGAGGAGTTCACCTCAAGATAGCCATACAATATAGCATTGCCAGCATTTGCTCTGAATGTATAGCATCGTCAGGTAAGTCCTTTCTACAATTACGAAAACGAACATTTTCAGAATATGAAAAAAATGGAAATTTATTCCAAAAACACACAATTATAACATTCATAGCATCACAGTCTCGCAGAAGCAGAAGAACTAGCATTGCCATTGTAATTTCAGCAACTTGCACAGGCCGAGAACCAAGCAAAACGTTTAAAACAGGACCTTGGGCATCAGCTCATCGAGACTGGAAACAATGAGTTACCTACACAAAGGATCCTTCTGTTGAACTTCAATGATCGAAGCTGTGACATCAATCACAACAGGTAAACACCCTCTGCTTCGCCATGTAGATATCTAAATCACAAATACATAAACTCAATTAAAACTAGAAACAAAAGGTAGAAACATTCTATTGGCAGCTGAGTCACTAACTTAACAATAATAAAAACAACGGAATTATTAAAAATAAAATTTCAAGTTTTAACAGCTGAACTGAAGCAGTTAAAAATAATACGTGACAGTTGGGGGGGGGGGAGACTGAGAGGAAGCAAATTAAAAGCCGAATAACATACCGTTTCCCTCAGTTACTCGGGCAACAAACAGAAATCAATTTAGAGAAAGAAATAGAGTTGCGTCTTACTCTATTAATAGCAGAAAGAATATTTTCTGGAGATTCGGAGAAGAGAGAATCTCTAACACATTCCCACTCGTTCCAGTTTAACCACGGCACCAATTTGTAGCCGTACGATGAAGATGACGATATTGATTTCTCTTCGTCATCATCAACAACGGCTACCGTTTCGTCTTGGAATCCTAGCAATGACCCCATTGATTAAACGCTAGTTAATACGATTAAAGCTCTAGCTTCTTCAAGCAGGGAGAGGCAACTACAAGTGCCAAAACAGAAACCCTAATTTATTTATTGTTTCGGTCCGAATGTAATAATACTTGAATTGTTTTGAGGAAGATGTTTTGGTGGCTTTGTCACTGACAGGGGCTCGGGAGGGAAGGTTTTGTGCGTTTCTTTGGTCTGGGAGATAGTTTTCAAATTCTAAAACCCTGGAGATGCTGGGGGCGAGTCGGATCCGATTCCATATGGGTTTGATTTTCTTAATTATTATTTATTGTATTTTTTTAAGGAGGATGGGCTGGGATGTGAGATGGAGTTTCTTAGTTGTCACGGACGTATTTTTTGTTATTAAAATGGCCGGTTAAGCGGCACATGCCGTTTGAAATTGCATTCGAGTATGTTATTAAAACAATATTTTTTAAAATTATTTTAATATACAGAGTTTAAAAATAAAAAAATATTATTTTAATTTATTTTTAAAATAAAAATATTTTAAAAAACATCCGCTCCATTACTTTCAAGCATCCAAAATTTACCAATTAGACCCGCAGATTTTTTAAACTCTGAACTTTGGAAATTTGCCCGTGGTGGTGAAGTTGCGCAGTATATTTACCTACCAAAAATACTAAAATAATAGGCAGAGTCAGGCAGTGTTGTGTGTCCGTAACGAGTTAGCTACCATGAAGTCTTACAGCGCGAGTAAGACCGAGAGAGCTTAGTCTGTTCAGACTCAGTCAATGGCTTATCATCTCTCTCTCTCCTTATTACTCTCTCTTCTTCTCTTTACTTATTTTCCTTCAAATTCACAATCCAACCAGGTAATTAATCTACTCCTAATTCCTTCACTTTTTGTTAATATCTAAGTAAATCTAGTCAACTTGAGTTGACTTAAGTCTGAAGAGCGCAATCAAACTTCTTCTTCTTCTTTTTCTAATCATATTGGCTCATCAATCAATAAATAATTTGAAAATTTTGGTTTTTTTCTTTTCAGTTCTGTGAGGCTGGTATTGGATATGATGAGGTTGGATGTGGAATTTCATCATCATCAACAAAGCTGTTGATCAAGGGAGGAACTGTTGTGAATGCGCACCATCAGGAGATTGCTGATGTTTACGTAAAGGATGGGATTATTGTTGCTGTCAAGCCTAATCTTAGGGTATAATAATATTTGTTTAGTTTCAATCTTTTTGAGCCGAAGTTGTCTGGGAAATAGTTCACAGAAATTATTTTTTTTTTTAAAAAAATTGATCTTCTTGAACTGCTTGCAAGAGTTGTATATTGTTCGTTTGTTTGTTAAGCTAGCTGAATCAAGTATGATACTGTATTATAATTTGATTGATTAAGAAAGAAAGAAAATACTCACAGTAGAAGTTCTCAAAATGATTTCTTATGAAGATCTGTTTCAAATTCTATGATGAAGTGCCTTTGAAATGGTAGGAGATGCTTTCTCAGATTGTATGAATTTCATACAGTTATGATGTTATATATAACAACAATCTCGAACTTGATGGTTTACTAGCTAAGACCATAGAAAGGAGAGGAAAGTATGATGTTGATTTGCTATCCTTAATTGAATCAAGCAGGCAGAACTTCTGTGTTTTAATGAACAGAAAAAATGGACTGAAGACTGTTTTAGTTTCAGATAACATCATCACAAGGGAATTGGTAATGACCTTTTGTAGATGCAAAGTGGAACAGAGTATTTAATGCCACGTTTTAAATGGATTTCAGCGCATCTGACTGGAAGTTCATATGGTGATAAAGTTTGTTCATTAGGGCTTTTAAATTTCTCGTGATCACATAATAATGATACTTGAAATCTAGCATTAGAAATTTTGGATTCTCTACATGTAGATACAAAATTTGACAGATTTTTGCATGAGAAATCCAAGGAGACCTATCAGTTAGACAAGCTGGACATATTTCCTCCAAATCTTTCAGGCTCGGTAGGACATTTTTGTTGCCAATACAATGTGAGCCAACCAAACTTTCTAAATAAGTACATGAAGTGCAGATTTCTAGGATATTATGATATACACTTCTAGCAGCTCAAGATTCATAGCTGCTTATGCCTTCCTGATAACTGTCTTCATTTTAAATCTACTTTATTCAGAATGTGATATGCACCCGTTACCCTCTTGTGGCGCTAGGTTATCTGGTTTCTTTAACGCTTTGTTTTGGCTGTTAATGCCTGCACTTTACTTTATGGTGTCTTTCATACCTAGTTTTCAATTGTTTGGTTGCTATTGGCAGGTTGGTGACGATGTCAAAGTAATTGATGCTACAGGAAAGTTTGTCATGCCAGGTTAGTTGTGGTATTATTCCTTCATGATAGATCGAATGTTGGTGTTTTAACCTTTTTAACTGCGGATTTTTTTTTTTTTTTTTGGGGGGTGGGGGGGGGGGGCTTCCTTTGTACGCTTCCTGGATCCCAGACGCTAGGATTTCCTTGCAACTATTTCCTTTCTTAAGCTAATCTTATCATAAAAAATATGATAGCTTCAGAGATACATTTACCGCTTGTCTACCTCTCTTTCATGCATTCATTGTTGCAGTTGAAACAGGGTTTTGGAATTTTAACGAGTCAGACACACTAATCACTCTCTATTGCATCCTATAATAAACCTGAAACATCTGTAAAATGCAGGAATTGCTATACTAGAGAGGATCTTAGATGCTTTCTATCAATGTTTTCTGCCTTGCAATTTGTAATTTTTTTTTATTGTTATGGAGTATGATGTAGAGAGTCTAGCGTTTAGTCCAACCATTTCCATGATATGCATGCTTGTTATGATCACTTATTGTGAATTCTTTTCTCTATGCTAGAAGTAATTTGAGTGCATAATGACAATCTGGTTTGCTGTTAATTCCAATACAGGGTTTAAACACTTAATGCAAATCATTCCTTTTATGGCTGCTTCTTCTCCTTGTAACATCAACAGGTGGAATTGATCCTCACACGCATCTTGCTATGGAGGCCTTGAACACTGAATCTGTTGATGACTTTTTCAGTGGTCAGGCAGCAGCTTTAGCAGGTGGAACCACAATGCATATTGACTTTGTTATACCAGTAAATGGCAGTTTAATAGCAGGTTTAGAAGCATATGAGAAAAAGGCAAAGAAATCATGCATGGATTATGGTTTTCATATGGTAATCACTAAATTTGATGACATTGTTTCAAGGGATATGGAAATTATGGTGAAAGAAAAAGGTTAGTATCTTGTTCGAGGTCATATATGGATTCAAGTATTTTTTTTATTTTCAATTTATATCGGTGAACCTAGTAAACAACAACTTCTGGCTATTTATTGTTTTATTTAGAATCTGTGTGCATCTAAAACTTGCAGGTATCAACTCTTTTAAGTTTTTTCTAGCATACAAGGGGGTGCTTATGGTCAATGATGAGCTTTTATTAGAAGGATTGAAGAGGTGCAAGTCTCTTGGTGCATTAGCCATGGTCCATGCAGAAAATGGAGATGCTGTATTCGAAGGACAGAAAAGAATGATACAGCTTGGTATTACTGGTCCAGAGGGACATGCTCTTTCGAGGCCCCCACTGGTATTTCTTCAAATATATTGTCCACCTGTAATTTGTGCAAGCCAACAAAAAATTCTGTAGTTGAGCAATGATCTATGTGCTTCACTCTAGAGTTTGTACACTCACTGATTTATCATACAAGTAATTCTCTAGTAGCATGGAGACCAAATCTACTGTCCTTATCTTTGGTTGAATTAGTTGTTCCAATATTTTTTAGTCATTTTCTTTTCTTGTTCCTCTATGATGTGTTGTTTTTTTCCTGGGAGGATTTAGTGCTCAGCCGATGACCCATGTGTGAGAGAATGTGGCAGATGGCTTTTACCCTTCTTCTTTTTTTTTTTCATTACCGTGTTTAGTTGATATTATATAGTTAGAGTTATCTACTGTGCTTTATGATGTCATTAATTTTATTATCACAGAATCGTACAAACATGTTTCAGCTTCATAAATGGCCCAAATGAATTCTTAAGCTAAGGAGATTTGCTTAGTTCAGAAATTTACTTTCTTTTCTGCTGATCTCTAATTTATACCCTTATTGATAAGTAGATATGTTTTTCTATTCTGTGGTTTTCTGTTTCCTTAAAGATATTGAAGTATATATACCTTCCTTTTATAATTTAGCAGTTAGTTTGATTCTCATGCAGCTGGAAGGAGAGGCAACTGCTCGAGCAATTCGTTTAGCTGGTTTTGTGAACACACCACTCTATGTAGTTCATGTTATGAGCATTGATGCCATGGAAGAAATAGCCAAAGCTCGCAAATCAGGTTTAAATTTTTTAATATTTTATTTTCTTGTTTGTTGAGGAAGTTTTACATTACTGCAGTAGCTAATAACAATTAATACTTTTGCGAATGGAATATGACAAACATGTAAAAGAAAGTGTTGCTTACAGGAGAATGCATAGCCATGAGTTCGTAAGAGAATGAACACAGTCTGTAACAGATAGAAACAGTTAAATTTGATGGCATCATCCCATATATTTTGTGTATTTTCTTATACTTTTTCTCTTAAATTAATGTTATTTAGATAGAAGATTCAGTAACATGCTAACATCTATGTAAAAAAATAGATCTTCTCTGAAACAAGTTCATTGAAAATTTGGCTGGAAAGAGTAGCAGACTATAAAGAATAGATAGTGATACTTTTGGAATACAAGCTGGGTATTAAGGATGTTGTAATACAAAAGATGAAAGAGTCCATTTTGATCACTCTAATTTTCTACTTTTACCATGTGATCTCAAAAACTGCAGTGATGGCAAATCTTTCCAAGATTATTGGTTAAGTGGTACCATATATGAATATGGGAACAAGGATGATGTCCCATTTAAAGCATTTATAGTTATCACCATGCTCCTCTGTGTGCTTCTCTCAGTTGTGCCAGACTCTATTGTGAGTAACTGTGATGGCTGCTTGTTCCCACATGCAATTGATTTCCTACCATAATCAGCCACTTTCTCTCCCACCTATAATCAAAATCCTAGTAACCTCTACTTATGTGTGTCCTGGATTTCTGCATGATTTCGTGCCTAACTTGCACCGGCTTATTTTCCAAAGTGCGTTGCTTTATTTTCATCCCTGTTGCCATCTCTCGCTTTTATAAAGGCACCTCAAAACCTTTCCTTTGGAACTCCAAACAGGGTTGTAAAATGTACTTCTACCACCAGATTCTATTTAATACATATAGGTATCTTAGCTTATTCGTTTATGACTTCCTGATGCTATATTGTTTTGTTTTGTTTTGTTTTTTTCTTTTCAACACTTGAAAGCCTGATCACTTTCTTTGAATTGCAGGGCAGAGAGTTATTGGTGAGCCAGTGGTTTCTGGATTGGCCCTTGATGATTCAGGACTTTGGGATTCTGACTTCACCACTGCATCAAAGTAAGAGCCAACACTCTGTTCATCATTATTATTTTTATTGAAAGGAGGAGAGGGAGGTGCACATATTTGGTCAATTTGCCATATATATTGCCAAGCATTAATATATTCTCATGCTTCAGGTATGTCATGAGCCCCCCTATAAGAGCATCTGGGCATGGCAAAGCCCTGCAAAATGCCCTTTCAAATGGAGTTCTGCAGGTTTCTCTCTTGTCATTATAAAGATGTTGCTGGAGTAACTGTTGATACGTTAAAGATACTGCAGATCATCTAGTTTCGATAAAGTTTACTTCGGTGACAAATTAATTTTGTCTTCTGTAAAAGCAGGACGTGAGGTCTCTTAAAATCTGGAATGGTGATTATAAGCTTCAGAAACAATAAATGGATCCAGATTCATAGATATTTTGAATCGCCCAAGACATATCAATCTATTCTCATTTAAGAACAATCTCATAATCTGTTTCTCATGTTACTCTTTACAATTTGCAGCTGGTAGGAACTGATCATTGTGTATTTAATTCCACACAAAAAGCCTCTGGGATTGATGATTTCCGTAAAATTCCTAATGGTGTCAATGGTAATAAAAATTGATCATTGTTATTTCTGAAGTCAATTATATGCCTCTTCTTATTCCATTGACTTAATTGAAGCCATTTTTCTTCATGCTACATATGGCAAATGGAAATGTAGGTATTGAGGAGAGGATGCATTTGGTTTGGGATCTGATGGTGGTAAGCTTTTGTGACTCTTTGCTTAATAAATTTCTGTCCTCGTGATTGTCAACTAAATGCTGGGCTTCTTTCAGGAATCTGGCCAAATTTCTGTCACTGATTATGTACGGGTCACAAGCACTGAATGGTATGTTTTGACTGTAATTCTCTGTTTGTTTAGTATCTATCTGTGAACTTGTTATTCAGTTTCAGGGATAAGAAAGATAAAGTATAGGCCAAATGTTCAATTTGATGAATCACACTATTTAGCTTCATCCAGTGCCAGGATCTTCAACATATACCCAAGAAAAGGGGCAATTATTGCTGGATCTGATGCTGATATAATTATACTCAACCCAAACTCAACCTTCGAGATTAATGCAAGGTCTCACCACTCTAGAACAGATACAAATGTTTATGAAGGAAGAAGAGGGAAGGTAACTTTTTCACTATAATTTAGTGCTGTTTTGTTTCGTTAACAAGTGGGATTCAAAATACCTCTTAGCAGTTCTTGCATAAGAAGGGTCTCACACCTGTTAGACTGTGACTAAAGTAATGGCACCAGCTACGCCTTAGCTGATGTCTATCATCACTCGATGCCTCCAATCCAAGTGATTGGTGTCCTGTATTTATTGTATTTTCAGCGTCTTTGCAAGTATATTTGTTCTATTCGATATTTATGGCTTTTAGAGTTCATCAAAACTATGGTGTCCAGAATAAGAACACACTTAAAGATAAACATAATTGCTGCTTGGGTTCAGATTCATTACAACAGGTTATGCTGTCATTTTAGAGCCTGGAGTCACTAGAATACCCTACTTATTAAGCATTTTAGGAGAAATAGACCCATGCTGCAACCGTTGAGTTGTGACCCAGGATCACCTGATTTATCATCACCAGGATTCATTCATGCCTAAAAGCTATGCTCACACTTGTCACCAAGATAATAACGTGCTACATGTTTCTAAAATAAAGAATGCATGTAATTGATGGAACAAAATGAACATCAATTCATAGAAATTTAGTGGTTTTAAGAAGTTCAAGACATTGTTCATCGGTACTCGATCATCCTAATGGATTAATAATTAATAATCTATCTAATGGCATTTCCTAACCTGTCAAGACTCGATAAAAAATAGTGAGCCTCCACAATATATTGTTTTCACCTTTGTCATTTTTGTGTCTTTGTTTCTCACTCCTCTTTCACCCCCTCTCTTCCTTTTTGTAAATTTATTTTATAATTGGCTTCAAATCGAAAGTTGTACCAAACAAAAGGGTTTATATGCTGCTGTCATTTATGATCTCTGGACTTGTTGCTTTCTTACTCTTGCCATCTCTTCAAAATTATGCGTTTTCTATTTGCCTATTTTGCTATTTGAGGTGAATTGTATGATTTGGTGAGTAGTACTAAATCAAATTGAATCGTGACTGAATTGTATGTGAATCAAGTCAGATCATAAGATCCAAAACATGAATTGTGAGATTTGAAGAACCATTAAGAATCATTTCATGTTCAATTGTGTCAAGTGTGGATCCTGCAACTATTTCATTTTTCTCTTATATGTCACCTTTCTTTCATTGTGTGTGTAAAGCAGTGCACTTTCTCACTCACCATCATCGTGTTTGTGTATATTCATATTCATATTCGTGTTTTAACCTAAACCTTGTCACTCCATGTTGGGTTTTGAAAGTTTATACAATTTTTTCATCAGGGAAAGGTTGAGGTGACAATTGCTGGAGGACGAGTTGTTTGGGAAAATAATGAACTGAAGGTTGTTCCTGGCTCTGGCAAGTACATAGAAATGGCCCCTTTCAGCTATCTTTTCAGCGGAATTGACAGGGCCGATGCTTCGTACCTATCTTCCCTGAATGCTCCAGTGAAGCGTTTTAAATCCACAACTTAAAAGGTGGCAGGTACTCCTACTAGGATCCTTCCTCTCTGTTACATGATGCATATGGGGGACCTATACACAATACCAAAATTTGTACAAAACTTAACCCAGCTCCACTAAGCTTGAATTTCCAATAAACTTGTGTTATGTTCTTCAAAATAATGGTAACATTTCTTTTTTTTTCTTTTTTTTTTGTAACATTTCTTTAATAAATAAATTGGATTGTTCCATCTTCTGAAATGTTCATGGATATTTATCGGCATGATTATTAAAATTATGAGTTTACTTGTAAATCATATCTAATGTATAAAATCAAATTTAAAATTTAAAAATTAATAAAATTGTACTTAATTCATGCAAAATTAATAAATTTAGTTAAACTTATGCAAAATCACGATTTTATTATTTAATGGAATTATAAATGGTCTTCTAATTAACTCACATTTCTCCTAAATTAACCCGAGCACATAACAACAACCCTCTCTGTAATACCACCAGTGATGCCATCACGACAGCATGCCATCTCCTTCATCAAACAACCACACTCTTAGCCACTCAAAGCCATCGTGACAGTCTCCTTCGATGAACAGGCCTGAATAAAAACAGCAACTCCCCAGCCTCACTCGCCACCAAATCAGCCCCAGATCGAGCCATAAAACTTCTAGTTTCAAATCATAAAAATTCACAGCCCTGATTGAATTATTCTCATCATGTAGTCTTCTTCCCCCGTGATGGTAGCCTTCTTTTTCGTAAAATTGGGGAAGGAGGACTCGTCAAATTACCCATAAATTTTGAAGTAAGATATGAAAAATTTCTTCCGATTCCAATTCCAATTTTAGCCGCCCTAAAATTTTTGTCGTCACTCGTCAAATATTGCCTCTGCACACATTTCACCACTCTTTGCTGTAAAATAGATACCCTCCCGTACAAATTGATGGGCAAATACTAAAAAAAAATTAGAGAGACAATACAAATTACTTCAACTAGTATATATAGACTATTATATTGATTCGTAATTTACAGTGGGTTAATATTATTTAAAAAGAAATAAAAAATATTAAGAATATAGGTAATATTTTAAATCGCCATTATGCTATATTCACACGACTTGAATTTGTTAACCATGCATCCAAGAGTATGAGTCTGACGACCATATCAGACCCAAGTGACTTAGCCCAAAAACCTTGGGTCATGGATGACCGCCAGACCTAAAACTCTTAGGTTTATCATTGCTGTCAGACTCAAGTTTGTTGGGTCCAACATGGCCGCTCAAGGATCTTGGGTCTGACGGCCAGGTCAGACCCAACTAACTTGGGTTTGGCGGTCATGCCAAACCCAACCGACAGCTAATTATTTAGAATTATTTATAAATAAATAAATTTGAATATTTTCCATATTAACCTTTGTTTTATCAAATAATAATTCATTTATTTAATTTTTAAAACACATAATATAATTTATAATTGCTTTTAATTAAAAAATTAGGGACATAATTGAATTATATGTCACATGATTATAAATTAATAATAAATATATTAATAAATAAATTAGTTTCTGATTTGTGGAAAGAATTGAAGCAGGCACTATTATCACGCTCTAAACAACAACCAAGAAAGACTTTGATACTATCAATTTTTATTTAAAATAATAAAAACAACGTAAGACAGTAGCAAAAAATAACCTATAAAAAAATTAATAAAGAGTTCAATTTATTCTGATGAGTTTTAAAGTAGAATAATTATTTTTAAATTTTAATGTTTATATTTTTTGTTGATTTTTTAAAGCTTTTTAGAGTTTTGATAATCGAAATAAAATATAACGATAGTATTATATAGTTTAGTTGTCAAGTAACTTATTTATATTATTTAGAGTTTTACATGGTGCATAAATTAAAAATAAGAGTAATCTATATTTTATGCTGCATTATATAAAATAGTCCATTTTTATGAATTGAGAATTTTCTTTTCAAAATTTTTACTAATATTGGTCTTTTTATTAATCGGATGATAAGTTGAATTTACTTACTTATATATATATATATATATTTAGAGAGAGAGAGAGAGAGAGGATGATAGACCCACGCACCTTGGGTCTGGCAGCCATGCCAGACTTGCGCGCCTAGGTCTGTCAACCATGCCTGACCCGCGCCTAGATTTGGCATCATACATGGTTACCATATCCAAGGCGCTTGGGTCTGGAAACTCATGTCAGACCCAAGTAAACAACAAGTAAAGAGAGGACAATAGTGCATTTTAGTTGTCAGGAGAGAGAAAAGAAAGAAAAAACTAAAATAATCGATCATCAGCGGCAATCCAATTATGACATGTCTACATGCGTCGCTCCATATGCAAGAGGGCACGGCTACGCATCTAGTGATACGATGGATGGCCAGATTTGGCTCGCATGCCTCCTTAATGGCGCGGGCACCGCCCGCTTGTTTAAGCATGTGAAACACGCATTAGCAGCTTTTTTATTTAAAAATACAAAATACAACATGAAAATACTAAGACGCCCCTTATGGTCATCTTAATTACACAAAATGCTAATGTAAAAATACCAAAATACCCCCAAAGGCAAAGCTTTTTTTTTTTGTCTTTTTTGATGCTAAAATCGTTATTTGCTTGTACTCTGAAATTGAAAAAACCTGAATATCCTTGTGAAAGAAAACCAAGGAAACGTTTATCAGCTCGCGAAAAGATGAGAAATTAAAAGTGAAACTACTATTACAATCCACAGTAAAATATCTCTTGATCTACAGTGATTCCCCCCAAACCATTTATCTTTTGTTATAATAAAAGCTTTATAGACTCTCTTCTATTCTTTATTTCCACATATATTTTTCCTCCTCTTTTTATTTCTTATGTCTTTACGTGCATTATAAAGCAAGAGTACTACTATAAATAGTTCAAAATTCAAAATAGTGAGATGTATTAAGATCAATCAGTCCATGATTAAGTGAACCTGCCTATGTTCCAGACTTCACCTGGAAACCCTCTTTCTTTTATGGAGGATTAGAGCTTGCCAAAGACTTCTCATTCAATTTGTTAAGACTGCCATCATTAATAAGACTTTAAGTTGGTTATGAAAAAGCTGGATTAGAACTAAAAAAGAATGCACCAAAAAGATCAAATCCATCAAAATTGTTCATCGCAATTGCAGCAAATGGTTCGATGACATTATTGTTTGGAAGATCAGATTTTAGAGTCTCAATCTTGGGTTGCGTGACTGATTCATCACTAGTGATGAAGAAATTTTTTTTAATGATATTGAAATGAAAAGTCATGGTACTTAGATGATTTAGATATTCAAATTGAACCTAATAAGAGAATTCAAGGAATTTTGGGTTAAATATTATTAACAATATTGATGTTGGTACTAATAATAGCACTAATATTCAGAATATTGGTATTGAAACTAATAATAACATTAATCATCATCTAGATGATAATAATCTTGATGAATGTCTTATGAATAACAAGGAAGATGAAGATAATAATGTTGGTTTTAGTTTACATGTTTTAGGCTTGTTGATTGTTAGTTAATGGAATTCTATTAGCATAATTGTATTGTAAAGGATTTTTACGTTAAATCATTTATGAATTTTTATTTGAACTATATATTTTAAAGTGCTTGAATTTTTGTATTGTTTATTTTACTTTTTTTCATAATTGTTTTATATTGTTATGTACTACTTGGCTGAAATTGTCCATATAATTAGTTAAAAAAAATTGCTTATGCTTTTATAATTGGAATTTGTATTGCATTTTCGTGTCGTGTCAAAAAAATATTTTTAACAACCTTGTCTATCAATATATGTCATATCACTACTTTTAATGTAGTTGTAAACTCTTGATATTCTATTTTTTTTTTATATAAAAAACATATGCAAGCCAGAAAGTCTTACATAATAACAAAGGCATACAACAAAAGGTGAGAGTTATATCAAATGGATGAGATATGTTTCATCATACTTCCCTTCATACACCATTTTTTTTCCCAACAAAATGGTATCATAGAACGTTTAAGAGAATTGGAGCATGTGTGTAGAAGTAAGGGGAAAATCCCAAGAGTGAATTAATAAACAACTAACATTCAAATAAGAAAAAAATAAAAAAGCAAAGATGGTAGAGCTTAACAATATAGAAAGCCAAGATAAGCTAAGTGCAAGTTAACAAGTCCTTGCATAAAAGATGAGATGGTATAATAAAAATCACGCATAGAGAAAGGAAGAGAGCTTTTTTTATATAAAAAAAAAGGGATATGAGCAAAGAGTCATGATAAAGAAATTGGCAGCAACAACATATAGCTTAGAAGAGCCATATTCTAGCAAAGATAATTAATAATGAAAAGAAGATTGAAGAGATGACAATGAGATGTCATTATCCATGATGATAAAAAATGATTAAAACAAATATCCAAGAAATTCACAAGATGAAAGCCATGGGAAATTGTTATAATGAGAAGAAGAACTAATTTACAATTTGCAAGCTTTCCCAACATATTTTTAAATTCATAAGATGTGAGATTTTAAAAATTAAAAGGGAGTGTTGCAATTAATTTTTAAGTCTAAATTCGAAGTTTCCTTTCATTCTTTTAGGTGATGTATAGGTATTAATGATGTGGTTATCTTATTAAGTATCTAAAAGTATCCTTAGACTAGTATAAAACCATGTATTGAAAGAGTTATAGTAATCTAAGTCCAAGTCCAGAGGGACTTCCTCTCTTAAAAGAATGATATGATATGATATGATACGATACGAGAATGGTTTCTCACCATGCTTCCCTTCCTACCTACTCTTTCTCTTTAATTATTTCCAACAAGAAGGTATCAAAGTTAGTTCAATCTAGTAGGGGGTGTTTAAGAGATTCGATAGAGCATATATGTTAAAGAAAGAAAAATGCATGAAAGTAAATAAGCAATGGAACAAGAGTGAGTAAATGGAGAAACAAAAAAGAGAGAGAGACAAACAGAGAGAGATCCAAACTATAAAGTCCATCAAGAGATATAAAAGAAATTTAAGAGAGAGGCTTAGTGCAAGTTGACAAGTTCTTGTATAAGAGAGTGTGTGGTATAAAAGAAATCCCACATGAAAAAGAGAAGGGATAAAACTTTCTAAAAAAAAACTTCCTAAAAAAGAGGAAAATAGCAAATGAGCCATGGTGAAGAAGCAGCTAGTAGCCTAATGAAGAGTTGGCCAAATACACAAAAGTCGCTTGAAGAGCTAAATCTTGAAAAAAGAATTTTTAAAGAAAAGCTAGTAGCTAGAGAAATGTGGTGATGATTACAAAAGAAGAGAAATGACTATGAGTTGATGAAGAAAAGCATGATGAAGAGATAGCAATGAGATGCTATTAGCTAACCATGATGAAAAGAGTGGCTAAGACAAAAATACAAGAAAAATCTTTTCAAGGTAAAGATGGAAGATCCAAAAAATTATGGTAGCAATGTGGCTATCCGGGGGTAAAAAAACAAGAGATGAGAAAGGAGGATCGTCTATAACAAAATGCTTTTTTAAAATATTTTTAAATTTCAGGAAATGCAAAATTTTCAAAATTGAGAGGGGGTGTTGGAATTAATTTTGAAATCTAAATTTAATGTGTTCATTTAATTATCTCAAGTGTATGTATAATTTGTTAATTATATATTTATCTTTTGAGTCTCTAAAATTATCCCTAC